>OW804097.1:2211356-2885984 GCA_942159475.1 Sthenelais limicola
GGGGAGAGAGGGAGAGAGAAGAAGGGAGGGGATTAAGAGGAAGAGAGAGAGAAAGACAGAGAGAGGGGAGAGAGAAGGGAGAGAAAGAGAAGAGAGCTAGGGACTAGAGCTAGAGGCACGGGAGGATGAGAAGAGAGGAGAAGAGAGGAGAAGGAGGAGGGTTGTAAAATGGGAGTAGTAAAAGAAAGTGGATGACGAAAACATAGAGATCTATAGGACAGCCATACAGACAGACAGCCAGACAGGAGAGATACTGGTAACACCTTCAGGAGTGTAACGTTACTTTTCCTAAGGTAACAAACACAGGTGCCCTGCCAACACCCTCCCGCCCACTCCTCCCCCCTCCCCCCCCTCCCCCCGCCCCCTGCCAGCCTCCCACCACAAACACAGGCTGGCACCCACATGAAGGAGAATAGATTGGAGCATGACCGCTAGAGATGAGGAGGGGGAGGAGGAGGGGAGAGCGGGGGGAGAGAGGAGAGAAGGAGAGGGGAGGAATGAGAGGAGGGGGGAGGAGGAGGAGCAATACACACACGTAATACACATGTAACCCACATGTAATACACCCCCCCCCCATCCCCCCGCCCCCCGCCCAACAACAACAACAACTGACCGTATAGAATCCTTGTCCACACATGACGACACCTTCTTCAGTATCACCTCGTTCTCCCCCGGGCCGTAGGTTGGTTCCTGGAAGGACCGCGATATCTCGGCCCTGTCTAGGTACACTACCACCGTCTCCACTTTACAGTTCTGTATGTCCATGATACACCTGGGTATATTGTCCCGGGGTCTACTGGTCGAACCCTCACAGTCGGACGAACTCTCCCCACCTCCAGCCTTCACTCCTCCATCCTCAGCCTCGGCCATGTTGACACTGTCCAAGAGCTTCTTGGCGAAAGCACTGAAGTCTGTAGTGTTGCTGCTGCCTGGGCTTGTTGTGGTGGAGTGTAGTGGTCTGGTCGTTGTACCAGGGCCCGGGTGTTGGGGGCGAGTAGATGTGCGCGGTCTCCCTGCTCCACTACCGGCCCCACACTCACCACCGCCCCGGCCCTGCTCCTCCACACGCCGCCCCACCGCCGCCCCGCGCTCCTCCCCGGCCATCATTCTCACCGCCGACACTAATTGTTCTCAGATTCGTGTAAAAAGTGTGGAGGGAAACTGAGTCTGGCGCGGTGACAAGCGCCGGTTCTGTAATGGGCCGGTAGCGGGGAAACACAGATATTATATGCGGTGTATTAGCCCGGTTAATGTACATAAGTATTTCCTGATATTAGCCCATATTTATTGTTGTTTTCTGCCTGATAACAGACCGCCGCCATATTGGGTGCAGGGACCGGGAACACGTCTACTGTAGCGCACGCCCATGACGTCTGGTGGACAGCGGGAGAACTAGGATTGTCAGGTGCTGCCATCTGCCGAGAGACGAAGAAGGCACTAGCTTTGGGAAAATTAGCTGTTAACGAAAACAGTAAAGATGTAAAAATGGCACCGAGATGGCACTCTTGTACACTCTTGGAAGAACTTATAATCACAAAAAGTGATGTAATTTTCCTGCTTTTGTATTTGTAGGCAAAAAGAAATAAAAACAATTAAATATATACTGTAAACGTATTAATGTTCGCGCAGTATTTATTTTCGCGATTTTCGTAAATCCTGTGCGAACCTATAATTATTACATAAACAAAGTGTGAGGCTTCCTTGCTGCGCGAATTTAAATCCGCGCGAAAAGGTGTCAAAGTACTTAGTGCGCGAAAATTTATCCGCGCGAAAATAAATACGTTAACAGTAATATATCCGAAACGCTTTTAGAAAGGGATGATTAATATTGATGGCAGTAAAAGAGATTGTAGGCTAAATTAAGGAGACTGTAAGGAAGGGCAGTGGAAGGATAATTGACCGCCAATAGTTAGTAATTACCTTTTCCAACTGACCTCATTATTATTCATGTTAATTACAATATTTCACTTGTCAACTTATTAATTATCGCCATTCATAATTAATCATGGTTCAGGCAGTCAATTATTATTGACTTAATTTCTTGGTTATTTAATTGTCAATTTTCATAATGTAGACGAAGCTATGGAGTATGCAAATACAAGATAGAGTATCTTGCCCCTCTGGGTTCTGAGATAAAGCTAAAGGAGCTAAAGGAAGGTATGGTCATTTATATCAATACACTCTAGGTCCAAACCCTCAGATCAGATAAGAATGGTATGTCAGCCTACTTCGCTAATCGGTTTCCTGGCCTAGGACTAGGCATTTTAATGGGAATGTAATGGCATTTTGTGGTCTTAATGGAATTATAATGGGACTTTGCGGTTTGAGGCGAGAGGCTTTCCCTTCATTTGAAGGGACTCTCTCAACTTTGGGTCTAGACTGAATACACATACTTGACCATTAAGTATCACCAATGTTCAGAAGATATAGGTCAGGTAAAATAATTACATATTGTCAAAAATATTAAAGATAATATTATTAAGATGTGAAAAGAAGACTTTAATTCAGTTAAACATGGTATATTAAGTTTCTTATATAATAGATCGCAGTATGTCAAATATGTAGTGTGAATGCTTCTTAAGTATTATTTTCCTTGATATATACATATACTATCTCTCGTCACTAAGAGTATGATGGTAAAACTTGAAGAAAAATAAACTTCATAGAGATAATTGGTGTAATTCCAACAGTTAATTGCTCTCCCATGTTACTGTTTGCTAATCCACTCACTGGAAGTTTCTCCCTCACAGATTAACTGACACAAAAGTGGAAAATTTTCCCTCACTTAAAGCTGCTTTCTCAGCTATTACGACAAAACAAATCTTACCAAATTTACTCCTATTATGACTTATAGGACTGAATTTAGCAATATTCTGCTGCTGTTATATGTTTATACAAGAGTTACTCATATCATGACTTATAGGACTGGATTTATCAATATTCTGCTGCTGTTATATGTTTATACAAAAGTTACTCATATTATGACTTATAGGACTGCATTTATCAATATTCTGCTGCTGTTATATGTTTATACAAGAGTTACTCATATTATGACTTATAGGACTGCATTTATCAATATTCTGCTGCTGTTATATTTTTATACAAGAGTTACTCATATTATGACTTATAGGACTGCATTTATCAATATTCTGCTGCTGTTATATGTTTATACAAGAGTTACTCATATTATGACTTATAGGACTGCATTTATCAATATTCTGCTGCTGTTATATGTTTATACAAGAGTTACTCATATTATGACTTATAGGACTGCATTTATCAATATTCTGCTGCTGTTATATGTTTATACAAGAGTCACACTTATTATGACTTATAGGACTGCATTTATCAATATTCTGCTGCTGTTATATGTTTATACAAGAGTTACTCATATTATGACTTATAGGACTGCATTTATCAATATTCTGCTGCTGTTATATTTTTATACAAGAGTTACTCATTAAATTTTTATGACTTATAGGACTGAAGTTATCTATATTCTACTGCTGTTATATGCTAATACAAGAGTTACTCATATTATGACTTATAGGTCTGAATTTATCAATATTCTGCTGCTGTTATATGTTTATACAAAAGTTACTTATATTAAGATTAAGATTAAAGCTGTCTCTACACCACTCCCGATACCGTATCCCGATACTGGCAACACTTGCGATCACCATTTTGTTCCCGATAGTACAGATTTCCCCGATACAAGCAAGCACGTCGGGACCTGTTGGGAACGCCTCTACACTGGCGATGTTCGTTGGCCGACTGTCGGCGACGCACACAATATTTCAAACAAGCTCTCTGTCTCCCCTCCCTCTCTGTCTCTCCCCCCCTCTCTGTCTCTCCTCGGTCTCTCCTCCCTCTCTGTCTCTCCTCTGTCTCTCCTCCCTCTCTGTCTCTCCTCCCTCTCTGTCTCTCCTTCCTTTCTGTCTCTCCTTCCTCTGTCTCTCCTCCCTCTCTGTCTCTCCCCTGTCTCTCCTCCCTCTCTGTCTCTCCTCCCTCTCTGTCTCTCCTCCCTCTCTCTCCTCCCTCTCTGTCTCTCCTCCCTCTCTGTCTCTCCTTCCTTTCTGTCTCTCCTCCCTCTCTGTCTCTCCTTCCTTTCTGTCTCTCCTTCCTCTGTCTCTCCTCCCTCTCTGTCTCTCCTCCCTCTCTGTCTCTCCTTCCTTTCTGTCTCTCCTTCCTCTGTCTCTCCTCCCTCTCTGTCTCTCCCCTGTCTCTCCTCCCTCTCTGTCTCTCCTCCCTCTCTGTCTCTCCTTCCTCTCTGTCTCTCCTCCCTCTCTGTCTCTCCTCCCTCTCTGTCTCTCCTCGCTCTCTGTCTCTCCTCGCTCTCTGTCTCTCCTGTCTCTCCTCCCTCTCTGTCTCTCCTCCCTCTCTGTCTCTCCTTCCTCTCTGTCTCTCCTCTGTCTCTCCTCCCTCTCTGTCTCTCTCCCCTCTCTGTCTCTCTCCCCTCTCTGTCTCTCCTCCCTCTCTGTCTCTCCTCCCTCTCTGTCTCTCCTCCCTCTCTGTCTCTCCTTCCTTTCTGTCTCTCCTTCCTCTCTGTCTCTCCTCCCTCTCTCTCTCCTCCCTCTCTGTCTCTCCTCCCTCTCTGTCTCTCCTCCCTCTCTGTCTCTCCTCCCTCTCTGTCTCTCCTCCCTCTCTGTCTCTCCTTCCTTTCTGTCTCTCCTTCCTCTCTGTCTCTCCTCCCTCTCTGTCTCTCCTCCCTCTCTATCTCTCCTCCCTCTCTCCCTCTCTGTCTCTCCTCTGTTTCTCCCCTCTCTGTCTCTTTCCCCTCTCTGTCTCTCCTCCCTCTCTGTCTCTCCTCCCTCTCTGCCTCTCCTTCCTCTCTGTCTCTCCTCCCTCTCTGTCTCTCCTCCCTCTCTATCTCTCCTCCCTCTCTCCTCTCCCCTCCCTCTCTGTCTCTCCTTCCTTTCTGTCTCTCCTTCCTCTGTCTCTCCTCCCGCTCTGTCTCTCCTCCCTCTCTGTCTCTCCCCCCTCTCTGTCTCTCCTCCCTCTCTGTCTCTCCTCCCTCTCTGTCTCTCCTCCCTCTCTGCCTCTCCTCCCTCTCTGTCTCTCCTCCCTCTCTCTCCCTCCTCCCTCTCTCCTCTGTCTCTCCTCCCTCTCTCTCCCTCCTCCCTCTCTCTCTCATCTCCCTCTGTCTCTCCTCCCTCTCTCTCTCTCCTCCCTCTCTGTCTCTCCTCCCTCTCTGTCTCTCCTCCCTCTCTGTCTCTCCTCCCTCTCTGTCTCTCCTCCCTCTCTGTCTCTCCTCCCTCTCTGCCTCTCCTCCCTCTCTGTCTCTCCTCCCTCTCTCTCCCTCCTCCCTCTCTGTCTCTCCTCCCTCTCTGTCTCTCCTCCCTCTCTGTCTCTCCTTCCTTTCTGTCTCTCCTTCCTCTCTGTCTCTCCTCCCTCTCTGTCTCTCCTTCCTTTCTGTCTCTCCTTCCTCTCTGTCTCTCCTCCCTCTCTGTCTCTCCTCCCTCTCTATCTCTCCTCCTTCTCTCCCTCTCTGTCTCTCCTCTGTTTCTCCCCTCTCTGTCTCTCCTCCCTCTCTGTCTCTCCTCCCTCTCTGTCTCTCCTCCCTCTCTGCCTCTCCTTCCTCTCTGTCTCTCCTCCCTCTCTGTCTCTCCTCCCTCTCTATCTCTCCTCCCTCTCTCCCTCTCTGTCTCTCCTCCCTCTCTGTCTCTCCTCCCTCTCTGTCTCTCCTCCCTCTCTGTCTCTCCTTCCTCTCTGTCTCTCCTCCCTCTCTGTCTCTGTCTCTCCTCCCTATCTGTCTCTCCTCCCTCTCTGTCTCTCCTCCCTCTCTGTCTCTGTCTCTCCTCCCTCTCTGTCTCTCCTCCCTCTCTGTCTCTCCTCCCTCTCTCTCCCTCCTCCCTCTCTGTCTCTCCTCCCTCTCTGTCTCTCCTCCCTATCTGTCTCTGTCTCTCCTCCCTCTCTGTCTCTCCTCCCTCTCTGTCTCTCCTCCCTCTCTCTCCCTCCTCCCTCTCTCTCCCTCCTCCCTCTCTCTCTCATCTCCCTCTGTCTCTCCTCCCTCTCTCTCTCCTCCCTCTCTGTCTCTCCTCCCTCTCTGTCTCTCCTCCCTCTCTGTCTCTGTCTCTCCTCCCTCTCTGTCTCTCCTCCCTCTCTGTCTCTCCTCCCTCTCTGTCTCTCTCCTCCCTCTCTGTCTCTCCTCCCTCTCTGTCTCTCCTCCCTCTCTATCTCTCCTCCCTCTCTCTCTCCTCCCTCTCTGTCTCTCCTCCCTCTCTGTCTCTCCTCCCTCTCTGTCTCTCCTCCCTCTCTGTCTCTCCTCCCTCTCTGTCTCTCCTCCCTCTCTGTCTCTCCTCCCTCTCTCTCCCTCCTCTCTCTCTGTCTCTCCTCCCTCTCTGTCTCTCCTCCCTCTCTGTCTCTCCTCCCTCTCTCTCTCCTCCCTCTCTGTCTCTCCTCCCTCTCTCTCTCCTCCCTCTCTGTCTCTCCTCCCTCTCTGTCTCTCCTCCCTCTCTGTCTCTCCTCCCTCTCTGCCTCTCCTCCCTCTCTGTCTCTCCTCCCTCTCTCTCCCTCCTCCCTCTCTCTCTCATCTCCCTCTGTCTCTCCTCCCTCTCTGTCTCTCCTCCCTCTCTGTCTCTCCTCCCTCTCTCTCCCTCCTCCCTCTCTCTCTCATCTCCCTCTGTCTCTCCTCCCTCTCTCTCTCCTCCCTCTCTGTCTCTCCTCCCTCTCTGTCTCTCCTCCCTCTCTGTCTCTGTCTCTCCTCCCTCTCTGTCTCTCCTCCCTCTCTGTCTCTCCTCCCTCTCTCTCTCCTCCCTCTCTGTCTCTCCTTCCTCTCTGTCTCTCCTCCCTCTCTGTCTCTGTCTCTCCTCCCTCTCTGTCTCTCCTCCCTCTCTGTCTCTCCTCCCTCTCTCTCTCCTCCCTCTCTGTCTCTCCTCCCTCTCTGTCTCTCCTCCCTCTCTGTCTCTGTCTCTCCTCCCTCTCTGTCTCTCCTCCCTCTCTGTCTCTCCTCCCTCTCTCTCTCCTCCCTCTCTGTCTCTCCTCCCTCTCTGTCTCTCCTCCCTCTCTGTCTCTGTCTCTCCTCCCTCTCTCTCCCTCCTCTCTCTCTGTCTCTCCTCCCTCTCTCTCCCTCCTCCCTCTCTCTCTCATCTCCCTCTGTCTCTCCTCCCTCTCTCTCTCCTCCCTCTCTGTCTCTCCCCCCTCTCTCTCTCTCCTCCCTCTGTCTCTCCTCCCTCTCTGTCTCTCCCCCCTCTCTCTCTCTCCTCCCTCTCTCTCTCCTCCCTCTCTGTCTCTCCCCCCTCTCTCTCTCTCCTCCCTCTCTCCCTCCTCCCTCTCTCTCTCATCTCCCTCTGTCTCTCCTCCCTCTCTCTCTCCTCCCTCTCTGTCTCTCCCCCCTCTCTCTCTCTCCTCCCTCTCTCTCTCCTCCCTCTCTGTCTCTCCCCCCTCTCTCTCTCTCCTCCCTCTCTGTCTCTCCTCCCTCTCTCTCTCCTCCCTCTCTGTCTCTCCCCCCTCTCTCTCTCTCCTCCCTCTGTCTCTCCTCCCTCTCTGTCTCTCCTCCCTCTCTGTCTCTCCTCTCTCTCTGTCTCCCTCCCTCTCTGTCTCTCCTTCCTCTCTGTCTCTCCTCTGTCTCTCCTCCCTCTCTGTCTCTCCTCTGTCTCTCCCCCCTCTCTGTCTCTCCTCCCTCTCTGTCTCTCCTCCCTCTCTCTCTCTCCTCCCTCTGTCTCTCCTCCCTCTCTGTCTCTCCTCCCTCTCTGTCTCTCCTCCCTCTCTGCCTCTCTGTCTCCCCTCCCTCTCTGTCTCTCCTTCCTCTCTGTCTCTCCTCTGTCTCTCCTCCCTCTCTGTCTCTCCTCCCTCTCTCTCTCCTCCCTCTGTCTCTCCTCCCTCTCTGTCTCTCCTCCCTCTCTGTCTCTCCTCTGCCTCTCCTCTGTTTCTCTCTACAACAAGTTAATCATAGCTTAACAAGCTTTATAACATACAGTGATACAGTGTACTGGTGTTGCTCCCGCGCTGTTAGACTGTTGCTACTGGCGCACACGTGCCATCACAATACCTGACTACTGTAGTACAAGCTTGCTCACCACCCACCTGAGTGTGGAGAGAGAGCCACAAGCTCCTCAAGTCTCGACCTGTCTCACCCTCTCAGTGTCTAATAGTCTACAGGTGCAACTTTCATGTACGCTTTCTCTGATGTACAATGTACATCATTCCTTGTCTGGGGCTAATATACATTATTCAGTAAAGCTTTGTTTACATTGCCTAAGTTGTGTTTGTCATCCCCCCCCCCCCCCACCACACGCACACAGGTGAAAGTTAAGTAACGTAGGGAAACAAATCTTTTTTAAAAAAAACAAAAAAAACCCCTTAAAATGCATATTTCTCTCGTTTAAAAAACTATTTTTATGACATGAACATTATTTGTTGGTGTGGGTGTGTGGGTGCGGTGAGTAGTGCGGGGGGGGGGGTGTAAATGAGGGTGAGGGGCGGGTTAAATGGACCAACACTTATCGACGTGTAGTGTTTGCTGCTGAGCACATCTGTCATACAGTAGTCCCCAGTACTGCTGCATTATCCGGCCTGGCGTACGGTGGATTATATTAATGTAATACACACTGGTTACTAACCCTGCCGTGCATACTCAGGTCAACCAACAGACCAGTTATTATCGTATAGCTGAATAATGGCTACTGTCACACTCATATAGACCTGTGGTGTAGGAGGAGTTACTATAGGGAGTCTGGAGGCCTGTCTGGTGGAGTCCCACTGTCTCTAGGAATAAGGTGAGTCGGTGTACATTACATGTGTTTGGCTTTGATTCTGTATTTGGTATCACAGCTTGTATACAGCAATCGTCAGGTGACAATTGGATTGAATTATAAAATTGGATTGAATTATAAACCATTAATTGAGATCAATAACCAATAGATGTTATTTATATATAACGAGATGTGGGCAATGGTTAGGTACAGAGTAACCTTGGTCTTCCACCCACTGCCGATTGTTGTGTTTATGTCGGTCTATGTGTTGTTGATTGCATGCTGACAGGGACTATATGGGTCAGATTTTCAGAAAATGTACAATTGGCAGCTGTATATATATTTAGTAAATTCTCCTAAATTAGGCTGCAATTTGGTCAATACTAGGTAAATACGAGTATATTTGGCATTGCATTGATTCTAGTAATCTGTTTGGTTAGGTTGAACTGTGTTTTGAACTTTATTTTCGTCTGAAATTAGGGTTATTTGAGAAGATTGGTGAAAGTGAATTGTACATTTTCTGAAAATCTGACACACATGCATATGGGCGAGGAGTCAGTAAATGTACGATCGCCAGCTCTACACTTTTAGTAAATTCTGCTGACAAATGGTTGAGAAGTTATCACTACTGGGTGGGCTTACATCTGGGTATATTTAATTGGTATTGTGTGTTGAATCAAGTTATTTTTTCGTTTTTGTTGAATTTTATTTCTAACCTAATATTTTGTCTTAGATTTGTGTGATTTGATAGGATTGGTGAAAGTACACTTTCTAAAGACTCGATGTATTATTATATATATTTTTTTAAAAACAAACTTTATTTCCATTTTTTTTGTATACAGTCTACAAAAATACTATTTAATATTTGTCAGAATGTGTACAATTGGTCTTCACTAATTCTCTCGAATAAACCCAAATTTATGACAAAAGTGAGGTGAGAAATACGGTTCAACCGCACAGATCTTTCAAAGATTTCTTTTATAGCAATATACTCAGATATGCCCAATATTTATAATTTCTCAGCCTGATAAATTCAGCAGAATTTACTGAATGTGTGTTACTGATTGTACATTTGGCGTTGTTCGTTATATATTTTTTTTAAATTTAAAATTATATTCATGGAAACTTATATTTATGAGTCACAAATGATATTTTCTAAAGTGTTTATTTTACAAGATCACTTTATTGTAATGATCTGATTTTTGGAGAGTTTATTACTTATAGTCATATCGACCGATGTATCAAATTTCAGGACAATGTATGTAATAAATCCTTTCGCTTTAAAGGTCCTTATATGGACTATATTTAGTTACTTTACTGTTTATAGCCCCCCAGAAATATTGGAAACCTTTTTTTTCAAAATGAAAATATCAAACTTAAAATCTAAAAATACTTATTACATTATTAGACTGTTTACTATCATTGGAATCGGCTTGATCTCATCTTTTCAAATATAATGGTATCTCAAAATCCGTTTTTTCAGCTTATGACTCATTTTCCTGAAACACATCACATGTAAGTGATCTATGTTATATGCTGTTATCTATGTCTATTTAGTGTGTAGAATCCCAGGTGCCAGGTGTGAAAAACAACATTATCTTATCTTATCAGCCCGCCAGCCCATTAGCCCAGGCCCTGAGCCCGGCCCACGTTTTCACACCATTAACACCATTTCACACCATTAACACCATTTCACACCATTAACACCATTTCACACCCTTATGTTTACTGACAGCTGATGTGATCCATTTAAGCAAAATAAGTCATAAGTCGCAAAATATGGATTTTAAGATATCACCTTATTTGAAAAGAGGAGATCAAGGTGATTCTTATGATAGTAAACACTAGGACGGCTAAAATGTATTTCTATGTTTTAAGTTGATATTTTTATTTTTGAAAAAAAGTAATTTTGCAATGTTTCTGAGCGGCCAATTACTAGTAAATAAACTAAATATACTCCATACGAAGGCTTTCAAAACCCAAGGGTATATATTCAATACAATATCCTGAAATTTTTCACATTGATTTATGTGACTATAAGTGCTAAACCAACTAAAAATCAGAACATTTCAATAAAGAGATCTTGTGAAAAAACCACTTTGAAAAATATCAAAAAAATATCAATTTTGCGACTTGTGACTCATTTTCCTAGAACACATCAGATATAACATGCCAATCAAAATAGTCCTGACCATTGGTGTTGGCAAAGAATTTTCTAAAAAGTTTGCTGGTTGTTTTCACTTGTAATCCAACTTCTACCAACTAGATTTACAAATGAAAACAGATTCTAAGAGGGAAGTGTTCAATCTATGGGGCGGATCGTTTTTATAATTCTACAAAGATTAGTTCATTTTGATTCAGCATTTCGAACACGGCCGAAAAGCTACGGCGATCGGTAGTCCATACGGACAACCTCACTGACAGTTTGGTGCTTTCTCAAAGATTACTCAACTTACAAATGAATAGTTATATCCTTCGCACATTAACATATCATACATGGTGTTAACTCTCCTTTTCTCAGCTTGCCGATGGTATCAATGAAATATTTATGAGAAGAAACTGTGACCGATTAAAGATGATCGTAGTTACACATAATGACGGGAATTTAGTTTAGGGATGGAAGTAGTTCCTGTATACGCCGCAAGGTACCTAACAACAACTTGTCAACAAACTTGTCAACTTTTGTCATCAAAACCAATTTTGATGAGTTAATAATTAACAGAATTGTTAGTTTTGGCTTAAAACCGATTTATTACTTTGAATAACGTCTTTAGTTATCATTCTTTAACAACTTTATTAGTATTATTATGATCTTAGTAAATTATTATAAGAATACTCCTTATTCGGATCTCGCATCTGTATTTCAAGTCATACATAACCATCAATGATGAAAACAGTTTTTATCTATACATGTATGCCTTGGTTTAGAAAACTAGGCTGTTAATTATTCTAGACGTCATGTGACTTAGTTGTGGCCCCCGAAAGGTGCCGCTTAGGTACCAATCAATCCCTGTAGGTGTCACCCCCATGTCTCTATTTCAGAGAAAGTATGTATGCTCAAAACGACACACAAACACCTTTTTACAGGGATCTGATATATCTAGTCATTTCCGTTGCCACAGAAGGCCCCCTGAATATCGCTAGATCGTTGTTTAAAGTAATATAGTCATCCATATAATATAAAGCTAGAGCGATTTCTAGGAAAGGAGGTAGAAAAGAAATGGTAGAAAGAAGGTTTTCTTTGTCCAGAATGTTCTCGGAATTTGTTGTTTTACAAACCACTTTACTCATCTTTAGAGGTCTGTCCCCCCTCTCTGGATGTCGTCGTATGTGGTTTGTGAAGGTTAATGTGATTTTGAAGCCCTTTTTTAAATTGCAATCTCTACACTCTATTTATAGCCTGGGAAAGCCCCTGTGAGATACTACGTCATATCCCACAACCTACGTCCAGGGGGACCTATTTAACAGAGTATAAAATTAGCACCCATAGGATTTCATTGAGAAGTTATTTGAGGGCTGGTAAATTTCTTCCCTCTCTCCTCCCTCTTCCTCTCTTTCTCCCTCATTTGTTACATTTATCAGAGCTATGTATAATAGCTCTGCATTTATGGATCTGTTAGACATTAACTTAGATTAAAACAAAAACTCTATCAAACGAAAGGATGATATTTCATAATTTAAACTTATTTAATTTAGGGTAATTTGTGGGAGGGTAAATTCATGGGGTTGGGAGAGAAAAACAGATAGAGAAGAATGGGAGGGAAAAGAGGGAGAGGAGGAAGTATGGGGAGAGAGGATGGCCGTCCTACATGCAGAGGAGTGGGAGAGTGAAGAAGAGGGTGTAGGAATAGGAGAGGGGGAGGGGGAGGGAAAGAAGAGGGGGGAGGAGAGGAGGGAGAGGATGTAGGGAAAGGGAGAGAAAGCGGGGAGGGGGAGCATGAGGAAGAGGGGGGAAAATCGGAGATGGGGTTGGGAGAGAAAAACAGGTATAAAACTCAGAGAAGAGGGGGAGGGGAAAGAGGGAGAGGGGGAAGTGTGAGGAGAGAGGGTGACCGTCCAGAGGACGGGTACTTTGCTAGTAGCATGAATAAAGGAGTAATGGACGTTTTTCCCTCCTCTGCCATGTGTTGGTCCTGCTCATATGACTGGCAAAGTTCTGTTCACACTCCACCCAAGGGCCATAGCCCAGTGGATAGAGCACTGGCATTGAGAGTGACGGTTTGGGAGTTGGAGCCTCGGTCGGGTCTCGCAGCTTTGTTTTTTTTATCTCTGGGTCGCGTAGATGCTGTCATTCTACATGACAGGGACGGAGGGTGGGTTGGCGTGGTTGGTGGCAATGGCAAAGGCAGGAGAAACAACATATACCCATATAATGTTTCACACATAATTACCCATCGATATTCAATGGGCTATTGATAATACTAAAGGAAAAAAATGAGCGTTCAGGCCAGCGCTAGCATATCGCCACTCTTCCTGGAGTTCAAGTTGTCGTCTTTGAATCCCAACAAAATGTCAACTGGGTTTAAATCTATGTTACCATAGATCTATTTGTTTAACAATTTCCTTGTGCCTAAGGGTTTATCTCTGCTTGGTGGAATACCTATACATAGCCTCTACCTGTAGTAATACACCACATCAATACACACTATGACAGGTACATACATGGTCTGTACCACACACACATGTACAGGTGACTGCTAGAAACCACACAAAAGTGCAAATTATCTATTGAAACTGGGTGAAATTAATGTATTTACACTAGAATGTGTTCATATGTTCCATCTTCCATCACCTATCTAATAGTTTTGCTGTGTCGGAGCGTGAGTTAGGAAATCTGTTGATATTGGTGAAATTGATTAACATGTTCAATCGTTCATATTGTTATGAACTGATTCACTTTTATTGAGCTATAGTGCAGTCATATCTACAGCTTACCGTCTGCTCCTATATACATGTATTCATTGTTCATTACATGTTCTACAGTGGTGCTCACTGGAGTGGTTCACAATAGGATCGGCTGTCAACGCCTCACCCATATGTAACCTTTTACTTTGCTTCCGGCAAATAAATTATTTTTCAATTCAATTCCATCTCACTACAAGTGATAGAAACAGCTCACAACACAGCAGATTTATTGGTGAATTTACATTATTTTCTTCTTTTTTTTTATTCGATTACAGGCCAAAGACATTATAGAATACGAGTAATTACCAATTTTGTGCTCTCTATAGTACTGCAATCATTTAGTATATGGGTCAGATTTTCAGAAAATATACAATTGGCAGCTCTACACATTTATTAGATTCTTTTAAATTAGACTGAAATTTGGTCAATACTAGGTAAATTCGAGTATATTTGGCATTGCATTGATTCCAGCAATCTGTCTGGTTAGGGGGAACTTTATTTTAAGAGTCATTTTTGTCTTAAATATGCGTTATTTGGTAGGATTGGTGAAGACGAATTGTACACTTTCTGGCGATTTCACCCATTAACACAGCACATAAGTGTAACACAACATTAACACATAGTATTAGTGCTTACACGGCTCTACTTTAGTCTTGTTGTAAATCTACTGTTCCTTATGATGGCAGTCACTTGGCTTGCACGCTCTGAAGTTATTAACCCATAGTCATTGCTGGTATATTAGAGGTTGTAAACAAGGCCAAATAATCTTAGGGATTAGGTACCTGCCATTGACATTGAGTTCCAATTAGAATTGCTTTTAATTATAGCTTTAGTCAATAGGGGATTTGCATGTCTCACTGCGCATGTCTACTGCAGTGCATGCTGGGATGGATTCTGTTGAAATCTGACATACAGATATTTGACAGTATTTCCTAAAAAAATTGCAAGAATGTATTCACCAATAGCAGAGCTTGTATGAATGATCTATGAAAACCAAATGCATTATGGGAAAGATGGGGACTTCTGTCATGGAAACATGTATAACACATGGACATATTGACATTAGAGCATTATTGATACATATTCCATGCTAAACATAACATGTTTTCTATAGATTTTAGACTGTACTAATACTCCCGTAATTGCATGCGAATCTAGATTCAAAAGGGCGGCTATGCAACTCCCCTATTATATACTTTATGACGATTCAAAACCCAAGGTCTATATTACAATATTGTTCTACACTGTAAAAAGCCTTCTCGTTAAATTACAATCGATTGATGGACATCAGTCTTCCAGTCTTCTAGATTTCAAGCCTATCATATGGATCAACATTGTTTGTGGTTGAACCATGGCTGGGAGGGGTTGGGGTTGGGGTGAGGGTGGCAAAGGTGGCTGCACAAGACTTAGAGGAACACTTAAAGGGGCCGAGGGAGAGTACTCAGTGGCATGAGATGGTATTATGGAAGAATACTGATTTATATCTGAACCCATTATGATTTCACAATATGAGACATGATTGATAATACGAGTCAGATTTTCAGAAAGTGTACAATTGGCAGCTCTACACATTTGGGAAATTCTCCTAAATTAGGCTGAAAAATGAAGAATACCGGGTATATCTGAGTATATTTGGTATTGCATTGATTTATAGTATCAGTTCTGTTATGTTAAACTGCATTTTGAAGCCTATTTCTGTCTTAAATGTGGGTTATTTGAGAGGATTGGTAAAGGCGAATTGTACATTTTCTGAAAATCTGACCCATACACTCATTGTCAGTAACAGTTTCAAGCTGAGTTATTACCTTGGTGAAGAGTGAGTCCATGTAATTCCATTCTCCAGACTTACTCAATTATGGTAATGCGGGTAAAGTTATTGAAACATGTGGAATGACACAAAAAACTTGCAAATAGATCAATTAATATAAGTGGAACGTTAATATTAATTTGTCACTCTCTGGCATGCACCAGCATGCCTGAAATGGAGATTATTAATTCTTTTAGTCCCTGCATTGGGTTGTTATAGCCCCTACACTGTACAAAACCATCACTTATTCACTACAAATACTAGAATTGTTCACAAATAATTGATGAAATGAAATATTGATAGATGCAATCAATACTGTCCTTGTCTAACATGGAAATATTGATTATTGGACATTAAACTTTGCACTACGCAGCAAGAGAGGCAACGGGTTCATATTGTTGATAGTTCCCTTGTTCTTTGAAGCAAGCAAGAGCCTTCAGTCTCTTCACAATCCATGCAATAGGGGAGTTGTATGTTGTGAGGGGAGTGTGTCTGAAGTGAAAGGTTATGTGATACACAATAGGGGACTTGTATCAGCCACTGTGTATATCTGAAGGGTTATGTGATACACAATAGGGGGGTTGTATCAGCCACTGTGTATGTATGAAGGGTTATGGGATACACAATAGGGGAGTTGTATCAGCCACTGTGTTTGTCTGAATGGAAAGGTTATGGGATACATAATAGGGGAGTTGTATCAGCCTCTGTGTATATCTGAAGGGTTATGGGATACACAATAGGGGACTTGTATCAGCCACTGTGTATGTCTGAAGGGTTATGTGATACACAATAGGGGAGTTGTATCAGCCACTGTGCATGTCTGAAGGTTAATGGGATACACAATAGGGGAGTTGTATCAGCCACTGTGTATGTCTGAAGGTTTATGGGATACACAATAGGGGGGTTGTATCAGCCACTGTGTATGTCTGAAGGTTTATGGGATACACAATAGGGGGGTTGTATCAGCCACTGTGTATGTCTGAAGGTTTATGGGATACACAATAGGGGACTTGTATTTGTCTGAAATGAAGGTTAATAGTGTTGTAAGTGTAAGAATAATTTATTTGGTCAAGACTGCTCTGCAAAACAGACAAGGCCAGAAGTATTTAGTCTATTTTGCCCACCATGTTGAGATTGATTACCAACCAGACAGGTTGGCGTTTATTAATAAATGTGTTGAACATTAGTAACTCAATTCATTCTATGAATGGTGACTTTTGTGTTCCCAGCATTCTGTGTGGCGCGACTGTTGTAAGTTCTCTAATGAAAGCACTGTTTGTATTATTTAGAAAGCAACTTCATACATGACAGTAATAACAGTACATGAATCTAATAGTTTACTGTTTATCTCAGTCTAATGTCTCAATGGTTGCCTCTCCATGTATGTAATAGTTTACTGTTTATCTCAGTCTAATGTCTCAATGGTTGCCTTTCCATGTGTGTAATAGTTTACTGTTTATCTCAGTCTAATGTCTCAATGGTTGCCTTTCCATGTGTGTAATAGTTTACTGTTTATCTCAGTCTAATGTCTCAATGGTTGCCTTTCCATGTGTGTAATAGTTTATTGTTTATCTCTAATGTCTCAATGGTTGCCTTTCCATGTGTGTAATAGTTTATTGTTTATCTCTAATGTCTCAATGGTTGCCTTTCAGACGTTTCACGGGTGACCGATACACTTAATACCACACGATGGGGTGCGGCTCTTCCACCTCTGAACATCCTCCCTCCACCATCCAGGATGATAAACATCTCCTGGACAATAAGAAACACAGGAAGGTACGGCCTGGGTTTGGGCTGAGAGACCCGTGCAAGAAGCAGGTCATAGAATATGTGCCTGACCACAAGGATGTCACGCCGGGAGACAAGCAACCTCCTCCACCCGACTACAATGAGAACCCGGAGAACGAGGTTGAGGATGACATGAAGACAGAGGTAGCAGAAACTATAGCTGACAAGGATCATCTGAGGGATGACTTGGCCAGCTTGGTGAGTGAGAAGGAAGAGGAGGAAGAGGATGTAAGAGATGAGGCACCTGCTCCTCCAGCTCCTCTTATAAGAAGTGAGGAGGATGTGGAGAGGGTGGAGGTGGTGGTAGGGGAGGAGGAGGAGATAGAGGAGATAGGAGGGAACAGCGATGAAGAGTCGGCCACATTTGTTAACACTGATAAGACCATGGGTAGAATCATCACTACGTTTGACTTCAGGTGGGTACTTATCTTATTTATTCCTTTATCTTCATCCATCTACATGAATATCAGCAGCCATAATATCATTTGATTTCTTGGGGAGGCATATTATATTGGTAAGACCTATGTACCACCATGTTTTCCCTAATTACAAATATTTCATTAGGTAGTTTCACAAACTGATGATTCTCTTATGTGTACATTGCATACATGACTGATCACAATAAATACTCTCTCAGGTTCATAAGAGTCCCGGTTCAAATCCCTTAAGTGACTTGCCAGAGTATGATTTCCCTCCCACCCAATGCTTGGATATATGGGACAGATTTTCAGAAAATGTACAATTCAATTTTGCCAATCTTCTCCAATAAACCAAATTTCAAACAAAAATAAAGTTCAAAATACAATTCAACCTAACCAAACCGATTGCTAGAATCAATATAATGTCGAATATACTCGAATTTACCTAGTATTAGCCAAATTTCAGTCTAATTTAGCAGAATTTATTAAATGAGTAGAGCTGTCAATTGTACATTTTCTGAAAATCTGACCCATATATAGTCCCTCTACCTACCCTCTATCATCATTGTCTATCTAGTGGCTGAGGGAGTGGTCACTTATCACAATACTTAATTAATTAACTACCGCTCCCTTACAGAGAGGAGAAAACATTCCCACCCCAGAGAACCAGACCAGTGGTGCCCCCTGGTGAGTTATGGGTGGATGAGGAGTTTAGCCTGGAGGTGGCACTGCAGGGGCTTGGGCAGGACTTCTATGACAAGCAAAATATGGAATATAGGAGACCCAAGGTGAGCAGGAAATATGCTAACCACTTATATTTCCCCATATAACAGACGCATTATATTGTATAAACTATTTACACTTATTAATTCACACATATTTACAAATCCGAACTAATCTGATGGAAAAGTGGTGTTTGCAGCACTTGGTACCAAAACCAGTGCTGTATGATGACATGCCCTCTAGTGTGTATATTTATAACTGACAGTAAAGTGGTGTTTGCAGGACTTGGTACCAGAACCAGTGCTGTATGATGACATGCCCTCTAGTGTGTATATTTATAACTAACAGTAAAGTGGTGTTTGCAGGACTTAGTACCAGAACCAGTGCTGTATGATGGCACACCCTCTAGGTTTGACATAGAACAAGGCCGAGTAGGAACCTGCTACTTCCTGTCTGTACTTCAGTCCATGGCAGAGAAACCAGAGTTTATGAACCAGGTGAGAAGGAAATGATTACACATTTTCTAATCGTACAAGGACATTCTATTATGATAGAAAAATTGAGCAACCAGAGATATGTCATCGTCATAATGGTCTTTCACAAGGAAAATTTTGTTTAAAAATTGGCTGTGAGTAATCGTTAATGATAAAGGCAGTTTAGTTGTAGTTTTTCTAGCAATGAACAATTGTGTTGAGTTGTGTCAGCCCATGTATAATGAAAGATAAACATCTAAAACAATAATAGTGTTGATGATGGTGAATAAATTATAGTAATTTCTGTGCAGGTTTTACCAGAAGGCTCCTACAGAATAGGCACACCAGAGTATGATGGTGTCTTCCACTGCCGGTTCTGGAGGTTTGGTCACTGGGAGGATGTGTTTATAGACGACCAGATCCCAAGCTACCCCAACACCTACTGGGGCGCCCACAACAAGGATCCTAACCACCTCTGGGTAGCTCTCATGGAGAAGGCATTTGCCAAGTGAGTTACTCTTTGTATTAGATCTATAACCTTCCACTGGGTAGCCCTCATGGAGAAGGCCTTCACCAAGTGAGTTACTCTTTATATTAGATCTATAACCTTCCACTGGGTAGCCCTCATGGAGAAGGCCTTCACCAAGTGAGTTACTCTTTATATTAGATCTATAAGCTTCCACTGGGTAGCTCTCATGGAGAAGGCCTTCACCAAGTGAGTTACTCTTTGTATTAGATCTATAACCTTCCACTGTGTAGCCCTCATGGAGAAGGCCTTCACCAAGTGAGTTACTCTTTATATTAGATCTATAACCTTCCACTGGGTAGCCCTCATGGAGAAGGCCTTCACCAAGTGAGTTGCTCTTTGTATTAGATCTATAACCTTCCACTGTGTAGCCCTCATGGAGAAGGCATTTGCCAAGTGAGTTGTTTGTCACACTAGTCCAATAATTTGTTCTTGGGTTAACGCTAATAGTTATATGTGTAATGAACCCTGAAAAAGAGTTGCTTGACTTCACACTTCACACTATCCTCTTCTTCAAATGGACGAAATTTATAAGATTTCACCCCTGGGAGCAATAGTGCTGTCCTCACATGGTAGCCAATGGCACCAATTTAATGGACCCCAACAATTAGTCACCTCAACTGGGAATGGAACTGCGGACCTCTGAAGAACTAGACCACTGAGGTTGTCTGCTTAGTGAAGTTCACTAGCACTAACTCGTTGACACTCGTTGACACCAACTCATTTAAAAACCAAGCTAGAGCTACTCATATTTGGAATGACGAATACTTTATATAACTGTTTTACCCGGTCATCAGAGAGCGTATTATATTTTATTCTATCCTATCTTATACTATTGTCTGTATCTCATTTATTATATATTTTCCACAGATCTCATTTTCAACTAGTGTATTATTATGTACATTGAGTGCCATATTGTACTACGATTGAACTTACTATAAAATGTAAAACTGTAGAGTATCACTCTGGTCATTGATAAGAGTGACATTGTTCTCTACATACCATTGAGTGTAATATCATCAAAGAGGCTGAGAACCTCCCGTTAGCTGGAGAGACCCTCTTCTTTGCGACATACTGTCAAATAAAAAAGTTTTCTAATCTAATCTAATCTAACTAGATCCACCACAGCCACACCACATATTTAGTTTATCTTCCTGTTCAACATATACCAGAACTAACTGCTACTGTTTATCCCCAGGTTCCACGGGTCCTACCAGGGCTGCTGGTCTAATAGTGAACTAACTGCTCCTGTTTATCCCCAGGTTCCACGGGTCCTACCAGGGCTGCTGGTCCGGTAACACCAGCTATGCATTCATCACGATGACGGGCGGCATGTCTGAGTTCCTGGACCAGGCTCAAATGGCCGCCAGCAAGAACCTGCGGACCAGGATGAAGAACGCACTCAACTGTGGTGCTGTGGTCGCCTGCAGTGTCCCAAATGTAAGGACATCGGTCTCTGTTTGTAACAATCTTAATAAAGTTGAGTTTTCATTGTCTGATTCATTTCATAAAAGATTATTGTGGAAGATTTTTTTCTACATCATTGTGTATTTTGCTTTGCCCAGAACAATGACAGTAAGAATGGGTTGGTGGGAAACCATGCCTACAGCGTGACGGCCTTGTGCAAGGTGAGTGACAACATCAGTACCTAATAATAATCTCCAGCATGAAGAAGGATATAATTATGATCAATTAAAGATATATGTAAGATATTCAATTACTTTTTTAGAAATCTGAAGGTTGTGCTTCCCAGATCAGCAAAGATCACAAATTCTATTATATAGTGTCAAGTTTGGTGGAATTAACTTCCCACCAAAGCTCACAAATATGAAGCCTTGCAAACTACATTGATAAATTGTCTGCCACCTAACTGTATTATTTTAATACTATTTTCTAAATCTGTCATCAATACTGAAAAATTCTCACCACTTTTATGTCACACTATATTGCCTTACCTACATAGTTTCTTATAGTTTCTATTAGTTCTGTAGCATGGCATGCACTGGAAGACCAGATTCTAAAACTAAAGACCAATACCAAAGTTATAATCTCTTAGTCTTGCAATGAAAGAGTTTATTACTATTATTATGATTATTATGATTATATTGTATCTTACAAGTGTGCATCAATATCCACTCATCTTGTTAGTAAACTTGAGGTTCTGATGCTACCTGATGATTTATTCATGGCTGCATGTATGTAGGTGCCATACCAGTCCAAGATGGTGTCCCTGATCAGGATACGCAATCCGTGGGGCAGTGCTAAGGGGGAGTGGACAGGCGCCTGGTCTGATGGGGCACCACAGTGGAACGATGTGCCAGATGACATCAAGCAAACATTAGAAGGTGGGACATCAATGGCATCTTTAAACATGTTTGATGAATTTGTGTGTAACTTTTGTTATATTTCAATGAATTGTGTTGTAATTTTAATGCTGTTATAAATCTATACCAAGTTAGATCAGTCTGACACTTGTAGTGTACAGCGTGATAACAGTGTGTGCTAATATAGACTAAGAAGAGAATCTTACTGGAGCTATGCTACTATTTCAAACAGTTTACGAGAGTATAGAGTAGTTATAATAAGACATAATGAACAGAGAATGACCGTTATATTACAGTAAAGAGTGAGGGGGATGTTCTACAGTAATTCTACAGTATTGTGTAGTTATAGTAAGACATTATAAAACAGTGAGTGACCGTTATATCATAGTAAAGAGTGAGGGGGATGTTCTACAGTATTGTTTAGTCATAATAAGCCATACAGTGAATGACCGTTATATTACAGTAAAGAGTGAGGGGGATGTTATACAGTGTAGTTATAATAAGCCATACAGTGAGTGACCGTTATATTACAGTAAAGAGTGAGGGGGATGTTCTACAATATTGTGTAGTTATAATAAGCCATACAGTGAATGACCGTTATGTTACAGTAAAGAGTGAGGGGGATGTTCTACAGTATAGTGTAGTTTTAATAAGCCATACAGTGAATGACCGTTATATTACAGTAAAGAGTGAAGGGGATGTTCTACAGTATAGTTTAGTTATAATAAGCCATACAGTGAGTGACCGTTATATTACAGTAAAGAGTGAGGGGGATGTTCTACAGTATAGTGTAGTTATAATAAGCCATACAGTGAATGACCGTTATATTACAGTAAAGAGTGAGGGGGATGTTCTATAGTATAGTGTAGTTATAATAAGCCATACAGTGAATGACCGTTATGTTACAGTAAAGAGTGAGGGGGATGTTCTACAGTATTGTTTAGTTATAATAAGCCATACAGTGAATGACCGTTATATTACAGTAAAGAGTGAGGGGGATGTTCTACAGTATAGTGTAGTTATAATAAGCCATACAGTGAATGACTGTTATGTTACAGTAAAGAGTGAGGGGGATGTTCTACAGTATAGTTTAGTTATAATAAGCCATACAGTGAATGACTGTTATGTTACAGTAAAGAGTGAGGGGGATGTTCTACAGTATAGTTTAGTTATAATAAGCCATACAGTGAATGACTGTTATGTTACAGTAAAGAGTGAGGGGGATGTTCTACAGTATTGTTTAGTTATAATAAGCCATACAGTGAGTGACCGTTATGTTACAGTAAAGAGTGAGGGGGATGTTCTACAGTTTAGTTATAATAAGTCATACAGTGAATGACCGTTATGTTACAGTAAAGAGTGAGGGGGATGTTCTACAGTATTGTGTAGTTATAATAAGACATACAGTGAATGACTGTTATATTACAGTAAAGAGTGAGGGGGATGTTCTACAGTATTGTTTAGTTATAATAAGCCATACAGTGAATGACCGTTATGTTACAGTAAAGAGTGGGGGGGATGTTCTACAGTATTGTTTAGTTATAATAAGCCATACAGTGAATGACTGTTATGTTACAGTAAAGAGTGAGGGGGATGTTCTACAGTATAGTTTAGTTATAATAAGCCATACAGTGAGTGACCGTTATATTACAGTAAAGAGTGAGGGGGATATTCTACAGTATTGTTTAGTTATAATAAGCCATACAGTGAGTGACCGTTATGTTACAGTAAAGAGTGAGGGGGATGTTCTACAGTATAGTTTAGTTATAATAAGCCATACAGTGAGTGACCGTTATATTACAGTAAAGAGTGAGGGGGATGTTCTACAGTATTGTGTAGTTATAATAAGCCATACAGTGAATGACTGTTATATTACAGTAAAGAGTGAGGGGGATGTTCTACAGTATAGTTTAGTTATAATAAGCCATACAGTGAATGACCGTTATATTACAGTAAAGAGTGAGGGGGGTGTTCTACAGTATAGTTTAGTTATAATAAGCCATACAGTGAATGACCGTTATGTTACAGTAAAGAGTGAGGGGGATGTTCTACAGTATAGTTTAGTTATAATAAGACACACAGTGAATGACCGTTATGTTACAGTAAAGAGTGAGGGGGTTGTTCTACAGTATAGTTTAGTTATAATAAGCCATACAGTGAATGACCGTTATATTACAGTAAAGAGTGAGGGGGATGTTCTACAGTATAGTTTAGTTATAATAAGCCATACAGTGAATGACCGTTATATTACAGTAAAGAGTGAGGGGGATGTTCTACAGTATTGTTTAGTTATTTATAATAAGCCATACAGTGAATGACCGTTATATTACAGTAAAGAGTGAGGGGGATGTTCTACAGTATTGTTTAGTTATAATAAGCCATACAGTGAATGACCGTTATATTACAGTAAAGAGTGAGGGGGATGTTCTACAGTATAGTGTAGTTATAATAAGCCATACAGTGAATGACTGTTATATTACAGTAAAGAGTGAGGGGGATGTTCTACAGTATTGTTTAGTTATAATAAGACATACAGTGAGTGACCGTTATATTACAGTAAATAGTGAGGGGGATGTTCTACAGTATAGTTTAGTTATAATAAGCCATACAGTGAATGACCGTTATGTTACAGTAAAGAGTGAGGGGGATGTTCTACAGTATAGTTTAGTTATAATAAGACACACAGTGAATGACCGTTATGTTACAGTAAAGAGTGAGGGGGTTGTTCTACAGTATAGTTTAGTTATAATAAGACATACAGTGAGTGACCGTTATATTACAGTAAATAGTGAGGGGGATGTTCTACAGTATAGTTTAGTTATAATAAGCCATACAGTGAATGACCGTTATATTACAGTAAAGAGTGAGGGGGATGTTCTACAGTATTGTGTAGTTATAATAAGCCATACAGTGAGTGACCGTTATGTTACAGTAAAGAGTGAGGGGGATGTTCTACAGTATAGTTTAGTTATAATAAGCCATACAGTGAATGACCGTTATATTACAGTAAAGAGTGAGGGGGATGTTCTACAGTATTGTTAGTTATAATAAGCCATACAGTGAATGACCGTTATATTACAGTAAAGAGTGAGGGGGATGTTCTACAGTATTGTATAGTTATAATAAGCCATACAGTGAGTGACCGTTATATTACAGTAAAGAGTGAGGGGGATGTTCTACAGTATAGTTTAGTTATAATAAGCCATACAGTGAATGATTGTTATGTTACAGTAAAGAGTGAGGGGGATGTTCTACAGTATAGTGTAGTTATAATAAGCCATACAGTGAATGACTGTTATGTTACAGTAAAGAGTGAGGGGGATGTTCTACAGTATAGTGTAGTTATAATAAGCCATACAGTGAATGACTGTTATGTTACAGTAAAGAGTGAGGGGGATGTTCTACAGTATAGTGTAGTTATAATAAGCCATACAGTGAATGACTGTTATGTTACAGTAAAGAGTGAGGGGGATGTTCTACAGTATAGTGTAGTTATAATAAGCCATACAGTGAATGACTGTTATGTTACAGTAAAGAGTGAGGGGGATGTTCTACAGTATAGTGTAGTTATAATAAGCCATACAGTGAGTGACCGTTATATTACAGTAAAGAGTGAGGGGGATGTTCTACAGTATTGTTTAGTTATAATAAGCCATACAGTGAGTGACCGTTATATTACAGTAAAGAGTGAGGGGGATGTTCTACAGTATTGTGTAGTTATAATAAGCCATACAGTGAGTGACCGTTATAATACAGTAAAGAGTGAGGGGGATGTTCTACAGTATTGTTTAGTTATAATAAGCCATACAGTGAGTGACCGTTATATTACAGTAAAGAGTGAGGGGGATGTTCTACAGTATAGTGTAGTTATAATAAGCCATACAGTGAGTAACCGTTATATTACAGTAAAGAGTGAGGGGGATGTTCTACAGTATAGTTTAGTTATAATAAGCCATACAGTGAGTAACCGTTATATTACAGTAAAGAGTGAGGGGGATGTTCTACAGTATAGTTTAGTTATAATAAGCCATACAGTGAATGACCGTTATATTACAGTAAAGAGTGAGGGGGATGTTCTACAGTATAGTTTAGTTATAATAAGCCATACAGTGAGTGACCGTTATATTACAGTAAAGAGTGAGGGGGATGTTCTACAGTATAGTGTAGTTATAATAAGCCATACAGTGAATGACCGTTATATTACAGTAAAGAGTGAGGGGGATGTTCTACAGTATTGTTTAGTTATAATAAGCCATACAGTGAGTGACCGTTATGTTACAGTAAAGAGTGAGGGGGATGTTCTACAGTATAGTTTAGTTATAATAAGCCATACAGTGAGTGACCGTTATATTACAGTAAAGAGTGAGGGGGATGTTCTACAGTATTGTTAGTTATAATAAGCCATACAGTGAATGACTGTTATGTTACGGTAAAGAGTGAGGGGGATGTTCTACAGTATTGTGTAGTTATAATAAGCCATACAGTGAGTGACCGTTATGTTACAGTAAAGAGTGAGGGGGATGTTCTACAGTATTGTTAGTTATAATAAGCCATACAGTGAATGACCGTTATATTACAGTAAAGAGTGAGGGGGATGTTCTACAGTATTGTTAGTTATAATAAGCCATACAGTGAATGACTGTTATGTTACGGTAAAGAGTGAGGGGGATGTTCTACAGTATTGTGTAGTTATAATAAGCCATACAGTGAGTGACCGTTATATTACAGTAAAGAGTGAAGGGGATGTTCTACAGTATTGTGTAGTTATAATAAGCCATACAGTGAGTGACCGTTATGTTACAGTAAAGAGTGAGGGGGATGTTCTACAGTATAGTGTAGTTATAATAAGCCATACAGTGAGTGACCGTTATATTACAGTAAAGAGTGAGGGGGATGTTCTACAGTGTAGTTATAATAAGCCATACAGTGAATGACTGTTATGTTACAGTAAAGAGTGAGGGGGATGTTCTACAGTATAGTTTAGTTATAATAAGCCATACAGTGAGTGACCGTTATGTTACAGTAAAGAGTGAGGGGGATGTTCTACAGTGTAGTTATAATAAGCCATACAGTGAATGACTGTTATGTTACAGTAAAGAGTGAGGGGGATGTTCTACAGTATTGTTTAGTTATAATAAGCCATACAGTGAGTGACCGTTATATTACAGTAAAGAGTGAGGGGGATGTTCTACAGTATAGTTTAGTTATAATAAGCCATACAGTGAGTGACCGTTATATTACAGTAAAGAGTGAGGGGGATGTTCTACAGTATCCTTTAGTTATAATAAGCCATACAGTGAGTGACCGTTATATTACAGTAAAGAGTGAGGGGGATGTTCTACAGTATTGTTTAGTTATAATAAGCCATACAGTGAGTGACCGTTATGTTACAGTAAAGAATGAGGGGGATGTTCTACAGTATTGTGTAGTTATAATAAGACATACAGTGAGTGACCGTTATGTTACAGTAAAGAGTGAGGGGGATGTTCTACAGTTTAGTTATAATAAGTCATACAGTGAATGACCGTTATAATACAGTAAAGAGTGAGGGGGATGTTCTACAGTATTGTTTAGTTATAATAAGCCATACAGTGAATGACCGTTATATTACAGTAAAGAGTGAGGGGGATGTTCTACAGTATTGTGTAGTTATAATAAGACATACAGTGAATGACTGTTATATTACAGTAAAGAGTGAGGGGGATGTTCTACAGTATTGTTTAGTTATAATAAGCCATACAGTGAATGACCGTTATGTTACAGTAAAGAGTGAGGGGGGTGTTCTACAGTATTGTTTAGTTATAATAAGCCATACAGTGAATGACCGTTATGTTACAGTAAAGAGTGAGGGGGATGTTCTACAGTATTGTTTAGTTATAATAAGCCATACAGTGAATGACTGTTATATTACAGTAAAGAGTGAGGGGGATGTTCTACAGTATTGTGTAGTTATAATAAGACATACAGTGAGTGACCGTTATGTTACAGTAAAGAGTGAGGGGGATGTTCTACAGTATTGTGTAGTTATAGTAAGCCATACAGTGAGTGACCGTTATGTTACAGTAAAGAGTGAGGGGGATGTTCTACAGTATTGTGTAGTTATAATAAGCCATACAGTGAGTGACCGTTATATTACAGTAAAGAGTGAGGGGGATGTTCTACAGTATTGTGTAGTTATAATAAGCCATACAGTGAATGACTGTTATATTACAGTAAAGAGTGAGGGGGATGTTCTACAGTATTGTGTAGTTATAATAAGCCATACAGTGAGTGACCGTTATGTTACAGTAAAGAGTGAGGGGGATGTTCTACAGTATAGTTTAGTTATAATAAGCCATACAGTGAATGACCGTTATATTACAGTAAAGAGTGAAGGGGATGTTCTACAGTATTGTGTAGTTATAATAAGCCATACAGTGAGTGACCGTTATGTTACAGTAAAGAGTGAGGGGGATGTTCTACAGTATTGTGTAGTTATAATAAGCCATACAGTGAATGACTGTTATATTACAGTAAAGAGTGAGGGGGATGTTCTACAGTATTGTGTTGTTATAATAAGCCATACAGTGAGTGACCGTTATGTTACAGTAAAGAGTGAGGGGGATGTTCTACAGTATAGATTAGTTATAATAAGCCATACAGTGAGTGACCGTTATATTACAGTAAAGAGTGAGGGGGATGTTCTACAGTATAGATTAGTTATAATAAGCCATACAGTGAGTGACCGTTATATTACAGTAAAGAGTGAGGGGGATGTTCTACAGCATTGTTTAGTTATAATAAGCCATACAGTGAGTGACCGTTATATTACAGTAAAGAGTGAGGGGGATGTTCTACAGTGATCTTTAGTTATAATAAGCCATACAGTGAGTGACCGTTATATTACAGTAAAGAGTGAGGGGGATGTTCTACAGTATTCTTTAGTTATAATAAGCCATACAGTGAGTAACCGTTATAATACAGTAAAGAGTGAGGGGGATGTTCTACTGTATTGTGTAGTTATAATAAGCCATACAGTGAGTGACCGTTATGTTACAGTAAAGAGTGAGGGGGGTGTTCTACAGTATTGTTTAGTTATAATAAGCCATACAGTGAATGACCGTTATATTACAGTAAAGAGTGAGGTGGATGTTCTACAGTATTGTGTAGTTATAATAAGCCATACAGTGAGTGACCGTTATATTACAGTAAAGAGTGAGGGGGATGTTCTACAGTATAGTTTAGTTATAATAAGCCATACAGTGAGTGACCGTTATATTACAGTAAAGAGTGAGGGGGATGTTCTACAGTATTGTGTAGTTATAATAAGCCATACAGTGAGTGACCGTTATGTTACAGTAAAGAGTGAGGGGGATGTTCTACAGTATTGTTCAGTTATAATAAGCCATACAGTGAGTGACCGTTATGTTACAGTAAAGAGTGAGGGGGATGTTCTACAGTATTGTTTAGTTATAATAAGCCATACAGTGAGTGACCGTTATATTACAGTAAAGAGTGAGGGGGATGTTCTACAGTATAGTGTAGTTATAATAAGCCATACAGTGAATGACTGTTATATTACAGTAAAGAGTGAGGGGGATGTTCTACAGTATTGTTTAGTTATAATAAGCCATACAGTGAGTGACCGTTATATTACAGTAAAGAGTGAGGGGGATGTTCTACAGTATAGTTTAGTTATAATAAGCCATACAGTGAGTGACCGTTATATTACAGTAAAGAGTGAGGGGGATGTTCTACAGTATAGTTATAATAAGCCATACAGTGAGTGACCGTTATATTACAGTAAAGAGTGAGGTGGATGTTCTACAGTATTGTGTAGTTATAATAAGCCATACAGTGAGTGACCGTTATAATACAGTAAAGAGTGAGGGGGATGTTCTACAGTATTGTTTAGTTATAATAAGCCATACAGTGAGTGACCGTTATGTTACAGTAAAGAGTGAGGGGGATGTTCTACAGTATTGTGTAGTTATAATAAGCCATACAGTGAATGACTGTTATGTTACGGTAAAGAGTGAGGGGGATGTTCTACAGTATTGTGTAGTTATAATAAGCCATACAGTGAATGACCGTTATATTACAGTAAAGAGTGAGGGGGATGTTCTACAGTATTGTGTAGTTATAATAAGCCATACAGTGAGTGACCGTTATGTTACAGTAAAGAGTGAGGGGGATGTTCTACAGTATTGTTTAGTTATTTATAATAAGACATACAGTGAATGACTGTTATATTACAGTAAAGAGTGAGGGGGATGTTCTACAGTATAGTGTAGTTATAATAAGCCATACAGTGAATGACTGTTATGTTACAGTAAAGAGTGAGGGGGATGTTCTACAGTATTGTGTAGTTATAATAAGCCATACAGTGAGTGACCGTTATATTACAGTAAAGAGTGAGGTGGATGTTCTACAGTATTGTGTAGTTATAATAAGACATACAGTGAGTGACCGTTATATTACAGTAAAGAGTGAGGGGGATGTTCTACAGTATTGTGTAGTTATAATAAGCCATACAGTGAGTGACCGTTATATTACAGTAAAGAGTGAGGGGGATGTTCTACAGTATTGTGTAGTTATAATAAGCCATACAGTGAGTGACCGTTATATTACAGTAAAGAGTGAGGGGGATGTTCTACAGTATAGTTTAGTTATAATAAGCCATACAGTGAGTGACCGTTATATTACAGTAAAGAGTGAGGGGGATGTTCTACAGTCTTGTGTAGTTATAATAAGCCATACAGTGAGTGACCGTTATATTACAGTAAAGAGTGAGGGGCATGTTCTACAGTATAGTTTAGTTATAATAAGCCATACAGTGAATGACCGTTATATTACAGTAAAGAGTGAGGGGGATGTTCTACAGTATTGTTAGTTATAATAAGCCATACAGTGAATGACTGTTATGTTACGGTAAAGAGTGAGGGGGATGTTCTACAGTATTGTGTAGTTATAATAAGCCATACAGTGAGTGACCGTTATATTACAGTAAAGAGTGAAGGGGATGTTCTACAGTATTGTGTAGTTATAATAAGCCATACAGTGAGTGACCGTTATGTTACAGTAAAGAGTGAGGGGGATGTTCTACAGTATAGTGTAGTTATAATAAGCCATACAGTGAGTGACCGTTATATTACAGTAAAGAGTGAGGGGGATGTTCTACAGTGTAGTTATAATAAGCCATACAGTGAATGACTGTTATGTTACAGTAAAGAGTGAGGGGGATGTTCTACAGTATAGTTTAGTTATAATAAGCCATACAGTGAGTGACCGTTATGTTACAGTAAAGAGTGAGGGGGATGTTCTACAGTGTAGTTATAATAAGCCATACAGTGAATGACTGTTATGTTACAGTAAAGAGTGAGGGGGATGTTCTACAGTATTGTTTAGTTATAATAAGCCATACAGTGAGTGACCGTTATATTACAGTAAAGAGTGAGGGGGATGTTCTACAGTATAGTTTAGTTATAATAAGCCATACAGTGAGTGACCGTTATATTACAGTAAAGAGTGAGGGGGATGTTCTACAGTATCCTTTAGTTATAATAAGCCATACAGTGAGTGACCGTTATATTACAGTAAAGAGTGAGGGGGATGTTCTACAGTATTGTTTAGTTATAATAAGCCATACAGTGAGTGACCGTTATGTTACAGTAAAGAATGAGGGGGATGTTCTACAGTATTGTGTAGTTATAATAAGACATACAGTGAGTGACCGTTATGTTACAGTAAAGAGTGAGGGGGATGTTCTACAGTTTAGTTATAATAAGTCATACAGTGAATGACCGTTATAATACAGTAAAGAGTGAGGGGGATGTTCTACAGTATTGTTTAGTTATAATAAGCCATACAGTGAATGACCGTTATATTACAGTAAAGAGTGAGGGGGATGTTCTACAGTATTGTGTAGTTATAATAAGACATACAGTGAATGACTGTTATATTACAGTAAAGAGTGAGGGGGATGTTCTACAGTATTGTTTAGTTATAATAAGCCATACAGTGAATGACCGTTATGTTACAGTAAAGAGTGAGGGGGGTGTTCTACAGTATTGTTTAGTTATAATAAGCCATACAGTGAATGACCGTTATGTTACAGTAAAGAGTGAGGGGGATGTTCTACAGTATTGTTTAGTTATAATAAGCCATACAGTGAATGACTGTTATATTACAGTAAAGAGTGAGGGGGATGTTCTACAGTATTGTGTAGTTATAATAAGACATACAGTGAGTGACCGTTATGTTACAGTAAAGAGTGAGGGGGATGTTCTACAGTATTGTGTAGTTATAATAAGCCATACAGTGAGTGACCGTTATGTTACAGTAAAGAGTGAGGGGGATGTTCTACAGTATTGTGTAGTTATAATAAGCCATACAGTGAGTGACCGTTATATTACAGTAAAGAGTGAGGGGGATGTTCTACAGTATTGTGTAGTTATAATAAGCCATACAGTGAATGACTGTTATATTACAGTAAAGAGTGAGGGGGATGTTCTACAGTATTGTGTAGTTATAATAAGCCATACAGTGAGTGACCGTTATGTTACAGTAAAGAGTGAGGGGGATGTTCTACAGTATAGTTTAGTTATAATAAGCCATACAGTGAATGACCGTTATATTACAGTAAAGAGTGAAGGGGATGTTCTACAGTATTGTGTAGTTATAATAAGCCATACAGTGAGTGACCGTTATGTTACAGTAAAGAGTGAGGGGGATGTTCTACAGTATTGTGTAGTTATAATAAGCCATACAGTGAATGACTGTTATATTACAGTAAAGAGTGAGGGGGATGTTCTACAGTATTGTGTTGTTATAATAAGCCATACAGTGAGTGACCGTTATGTTACAGTAAAGAGTGAGGGGGATGTTCTACAGTATAGATTAGTTATAATAAGCCATACAGTGAGTGACCGTTATATTACAGTAAAGAGTGAGGGGGATGTTCTACAGTATAGATTAGTTATAATAAGCCATACAGTGAGTGACCGTTATATTACAGTAAAGAGTGAGGGGGATGTTCTACAGCATTGTTTAGTTATAATAAGCCATACAGTGAGTGACCGTTATATTACAGTAAAGAGTGAGGGGGATGTTCTACAGTGATCTTTAGTTATAATAAGCCATACAGTGAGTGACCGTTATATTACAGTAAAGAGTGAGGGGGATGTTCTACAGTATTCTTTAGTTATAATAAGCCATACAGTGAGTAACCGTTATAATACAGTTAAGAGTGAGGGGGATGTTCTACTGTATTGTGTAGTTATAATAAGCCATACAGTGAGTGACCGTTATGTTACAGTAAAGAGTGAGGGGGGTGTTCTACAGTATTGTTTAGTTATAATAAGCCATACAGTGAATGACCGTTATATTACAGTAAAGAGTGAGGTGGATGTTCTACAGTATTGTGTAGTTATAATAAGCCATACAGTGAGTGACCGTTATATTACAGTAAAGAGTGAGGGGGATGTTCTACAGTATAGTTTAGTTATAATAAGCCATACAGTGAGTGACCGTTATATTACAGTAAAGAGTGAGGGGGATGTTCTACAGTATTGTGTAGTTATAATAAGCCATACAGTGAGTGACCGTTATGTTACAGTAAAGAGTGAGGGGGATGTTCTACAGTATTGTTCAGTTATAATAAGCCATACAGTGAGTGACCGTTATGTTACAGTAAAGAGTGAGGGGGATGTTCTACAGTATTGTTTAGTTATAATAAGCCATACAGTGAGTGACCGTTATATTACAGTAAAGAGTGAGGGGGATGTTCTACAGTATAGTGTAGTTATAATAAGCCATACAGTGAATGACTGTTATATTACAGTAAAGAGTGAGGGGGATGTTCTACAGTATTGTTTAGTTATAATAAGCCATACAGTGAGTGACCGTTATATTACAGTAAAGAGTGAGGGGGATGTTCTACAGTATAGTTTAGTTATAATAAGCCATACAGTGAGTGACCGTTATATTACAGTAAAGAGTGAGGGGGATGTTCTACAGTATAGTTATAATAAGCCATACAGTGAGTGACCGTTATATTACAGTAAAGAGTGAGGTGGATGTTCTACAGTATTGTGTAGTTATAATAAGCCATACAGTGAGTGACCGTTATAATACAGTAAAGAGTGAGGGGGATGTTCTACAGTATTGTTTAGTTATAATAAGCCATACAGTGAGTGACCGTTATGTTACAGTAAAGAGTGAGGGGGATGTTCTACAGTATTGTGTAGTTATAATAAGCCATACAGTGAATGACTGTTATGTTACGGTAAAGAGTGAGGGGGATGTTCTACAGTATTGTGTAGTTATAATAAGCCATACAGTGAATGACCGTTATATTACAGTAAAGAGTGAGGGGGATGTTCTACAGTATTGTGTAGTTATAATAAGCCATACAGTGAGTGACCGTTATGTTACAGTAAAGAGTGAGGGGGATGTTCTACAGTATTGTTTAGTTATTTATAATAAGACATACAGTGAATGACTGTTATATTACAGTAAAGAGTGAGGGGGATGTTCTACAGTATAGTGTAGTTATAATAAGCCATACAGTGAATGACTGTTATGTTACAGTAAAGAGTGAGGGGGATGTTCTACAGTATTGTGTAGTTATAATAAGCCATACAGTGAGTGACCGTTATATTACAGTAAAGAGTGAGGTGGATGTTCTACAGTATTGTGTAGTTATAATAAGACATACAGTGAGTGACCGTTATATTACAGTAAAGAGTGAGGGGGATGTTCTACAGTATTGTGTAGTTATAATAAGCCATACAGTGAGTGACCGTTATATTACAGTAAAGAGTGAGGGGGATGTTCTACAGTATAGTTTAGTTATAATAAGCCATACAGTGAGTGACCGTTATATTACAGTAAAGAGTGAGGGGGATGTTCTACAGTCTTGTGTAGTTATAATAAGCCATACAGTGAGTGACCGTTATATTACAGTAAAGAGTGAGGGGCATGTTCTACAGTATAGTTTAGTTATAATAAGCCATACAGTGAATGACCGTTATATTACAGTAAAGAGTGAGGGGGATGTTCTACAGTATTGTTAGTTATAATAAGCCATACAGTGAATGACCGTTATATTACAGTAAAGAGTGAGGGGGATGTTCTACAGTATTGTATAGTTATAATAAGCCATACAGTGAGTGACCGTTATATTACAGTAAAGAGTGAGGGGGATGTTCTACAGTATAGTTTAGTTATAATAAGCCATACAGTGAATGACTGTTATGTTACAGTAAAGAGTGAGGGGGATGTTCTACAGTATAGTGTAGTTATAATAAGCCATACAGTGAATGACTGTTATGTTACAGTAAAGAGTGAGGGGGATGTTCTACAGTATAGTGTAGTTATAATAAGCCATACAGTGAATGACTGTTATGTTACAGTAAAGAGTGAGGGGGATGTTCTACAGTATAGTGTAGTTATAATAAGCCATACAGTGAATGACTGTTATGTTACAGTAAAGAGTGAGGGGGATGTTCTACAGTATAGTGTAGTTATAATAAGCCATACAGTGAGTGACCGTTATATTACAGTAAAGAGTGAGGGGGATGTTCTACAGTATTGTTTAGTTATAATAAGCCATACAGTGAGTGACCGTTATATTACAGTAAAGAGTGAGGGGGATGTTCTACAGTATTGTGTAGTTATAATAAGCCATACAGTGAGTGACCGTTATAATACAGTAAAGAGTGAGGGGGATGTTCTACAGTATTGTTTAGTTATAATAAGCCATACAGTGAGTGACCGTTATATTACAGTAAAGAGTGAGGGGGATGTTCTACAGTATAGTGTAGTTATAATAAGCCATACAGTGAGTAACCGTTATATTACAGTAAAGAGTGAGGGGGATGTTCTACAGTATAGTTTAGTTATAATAAGCCATACAGTGAGTAACCGTTATATTACAGTAAAGAGTGAGGGGGATGTTCTACAGTATAGTTTAGTTATAATAAGCCATACAGTGAATGACCGTTATATTACAGTAAAGAGTGAGGGGGATGTTCTACAGTATAGTTTAGTTATAATAAGCCATACAGTGAGTGACCGTTATATTACAGTAAAGAGTGAGGGGGATGTTCTACAGTATAGTGTAGTTATAATAAGCCATACAGTGAATGACCGTTATATTACAGTAAAGAGTGAGGGGGATGTTCTACAGTATTGTTTAGTTATAATAAGCCATACAGTGAGTGACCGTTATGTTACAGTAAAGAGTGAGGGGGATGTTCTACAGTATAGTTTAGTTATAATAAGCCATACAGTGAGTGACCGTTATATTACAGTAAAGAGTGAGGGGGATGTTCTACAGTATTGTTAGTTATAATAAGCCATACAGTGAATGACTGTTATGTTACGGTAAAGAGTGAGGGGGATGTTCTACAGTATTGTGTAGTTATAATAAGCCATACAGTGAGTGACCGTTATGTTACAGTAAAGAGTGAGGGGGATGTTCTACAGTATTGTTAGTTATAATAAGCCATACAGTGAATGACTGTTATGTTACGGTAAAGAGTGAGGGGGATGTTCTACAGTATTGTGTAGTTATAATAAGCCATACAGTGAGTGACCGTTATATTACAGTAAAGAGTGAAGGGGATGTTCTACAGTATTGTGTAGTTATAATAAGCCATACAGTGAGTGACCGTTATATTACAGTAAATAGTGAGGGGGATGTTCTACAGTATAGTTTAGTTATAATAAGCCATACAGTGAATGACCGTTATGTTACAGTAAAGAGTGAGGGGGATGTTCTACAGTATAGTTTAGTTATAATAAGACACACAGTGAATGACCGTTATGTTACAGTAAAGAGTGAGGGGGTTGTTCTACAGTATAGTTTAGTTATAATAAGACATACAGTGAGTGACCGTTATATTACAGTAAATAGTGAGGGGGATGTTCTACAGTATAGTTTAGTTATAATAAGCCATACAGTGAATGACCGTTATATTACAGTAAAGAGTGAGGGGGATGTTCTACAGTATTGTGTAGTTATAATAAGCCATACAGTGAGTGACCGTTATGTTACAGTAAAGAGTGAGGGGGATGTTCTACAGTATAGTTTAGTTATAATAAGCCATACAGTGAATGACCGTTATATTACAGTAAAGAGTGAGGGGGATGTTCTACAGTATTGTTAGTTATAATAAGCCATACAGTGAATGACCGTTATATTACAGTAAAGAGTGAGGGGGATGTTCTACAGTATTGTATAGTTATAATAAGCCATACAGTGAGTGACCGTTATATTACAGTAAAGAGTGAGGGGGATGTTCTACAGTATAGTTTAGTTATAATAAGCCATACAGTGAATGATTGTTATGTTACAGTAAAGAGTGAGGGGGATGTTCTACAGTATAGTGTAGTTATAATAAGCCATACAGTGAATGACTGTTATGTTACAGTAAAGAGTGAGGGGGATGTTCTACAGTTTAGTGTAGTTATAATAAGCCATACAGTGAATGACTGTTATGTTACAGTAAAGAGTGAGGGGGATGTTCTACAGTATAGTGTAGTTATAATAAGCCATACAGTGAATGACTGTTATGTTACAGTAAAGAGTGAGGGGGATGTTCTACAGTATAGTGTAGTTATAATAAGCCATACAGTGAATGACTGTTATGTTACAGTAAAGAGTGAGGGGGATGTTCTACAGTATAGTGTAGTTATAATAAGCCATACAGTGAGTGACCGTTATATTACAGTAAAGAGTGAGGGGGATGTTCTACAGTATTGTTTAGTTATAATAAGCCATACAGTGAGTGACCGTTATATTACAGTAAAGAGTGAGGGGGATGTTCTACAGTATTGTGTAGTTATAATAAGCCATACAGTGAGTGACCGTTATAATACAGTAAAGAGTGAGGGGGATGTTCTACAGTATTGTTTAGTTATAATAAGCCATACAGTGAGTGACCGTTATATTACAGTAAAGAGTGAGGGGGATGTTCTACAGTATAGTGTAGTTATAATAAGCCATACAGTGAGTAACCGTTATATTACAGTAAAGAGTGAGGGGGATGTTCTACAGTATAGTTTAGTTATAATAAGCCATACAGTGAGTAACCGTTATATTACAGTAAAGAGTGAGGGGGATGTTCTACAGTATAGTTTAGTTATAATAAGCCATACAGTGAATGACCGTTATATTACAGTAAAGAGTGAGGGGGATGTTCTACAGTATAGTTTAGTTATAATAAGCCATACAGTGAGTGACCGTTATATTACAGTAAAGAGTGAGGGGGATGTTCTACAGTATAGTGTAGTTATAATAAGCCATACAGTGAATGACCGTTATATTACAGTAAAGAGTGAGGGGGATGTTCTACAGTATTGTTTAGTTATAATAAGCCATACAGTGAGTGACCGTTATGTTACAGTAAAGAGTGAGGGGGATGTTCTACAGTATAGTTTAGTTATAATAAGCCATACAGTGAGTGACCGTTATATTACAGTAAAGAGTGAGGGGGATGTTCTACAGTATTGTTAGTTATAATAAGCCATACAGTGAATGACTGTTATGTTACGGTAAAGAGTGAGGGGGATGTTCTACAGTATTGTGTAGTTATAATAAGCCATACAGTGAGTGACCGTTATGTTACAGTAAAGAGTGAGGGGGATGTTCTACAGTATTGTTAGTTATAATAAGCCATACAGTGAATGACCGTTATATTACAGTAAAGAGTGAGGGGGATGTTCTACAGTATTGTTAGTTATAATAAGCCATACAGTGAATGACTGTTATGTTACGGTAAAGAGTGAGGGGGATGTTCTACAGTATTGTGTAGTTATAATAAGCCATACAGTGAGTGACCGTTATATTACAGTAAAGAGTGAAGGGGATGTTCTACAGTATTGTGTAGTTATAATAAGCCATACAGTGAGTGACCGTTATGTTACAGTAAAGAGTGAGGGGGATGTTCTACAGTATAGTGTAGTTATAATAAGCCATACAGTGAGTGACCGTTATATTACAGTAAAGAGTGAGGGGGATGTTCTACAGTGTAGTTATAATAAGCCATACAGTGAATGACTGTTATGTTACAGTAAAGAGTGAGGGGGATGTTCTACAGTGTAGTTATAATAAGCCATACAGTGAATGACTGTTATGTTACAGTAAAGAGTGAGGGGGATGTTCTACAGTGTAGTTATAATAAGCCATACAGTGAATGACTGTTATGTTACAGTAAAGAGTGAGGGGGATGTTCTACAGTATTGTTTAGTTATAATAAGCCATACAGTGAGTGACCGTTATGTTACAGTAAAGAGTGAGGGGGATGTTCTACAGTATTGTTTAGTTATAATAAGCCATACAGTGAGTGACCGTTATGTTACAGTAAAGAGTGAGGGGGATGTTCTACAGTATAGTTTAGTTATAATAAGCCATACAGTGAGTGACCGTTATGTTACAGTAAAGAGTGAGGGGGATGTTCTACAGTGTAGTTATAATAAGCCATACAGTGAATGACTGTTATGTTACAGTAAAGAGTGAGGGGGATGTTCTACAGTATTGTTTAGTTATAATAAGCCATACAGTGAGTGACCGTTATATTACAGTAAAGAGTGAGGGGGATGTTCTACAGTATAGTTTAGTTATAATAAGCCATACAGTGAGTGACCGTTATATTACAGTAAAGAGTGAGGGGGATGTTCTACAGTATTCTTTAGTTATAATAAGCCATACAGTGAGTGACCGTTATATTACAGTAAAGAGTGAGGGGGATGTTCTACAGTATTGTTTAGTTATAATAAGCCATACAGTGAGTGACCGTTATGTTACAGTAAAGAATGAGGGGGATGTTCTACAGTATTGTGTAGTTATAATAAGACATACAGTGAGTGACCGTTATGTTACAGTAAAGAGTGAGGGGGATGTTCTACAGTTTAGTTATAATAAGTCATACAGTGAATGACCGTTATAATACAGTAAAGAGTGAGGGGGATGTTCTACAGTATTGTTTAGTTATAATAAGCCATACAGTGAATGACCGTTATATTACAGTAAAGAGTGAGGGGGATGTTCTACAGTATTGTGTAGTTATAATAAGACATACAGTGAGTGACCGTTATGTTACAGTAAAGAGTGAGGGGGGTGTTCTACAGTATTGTTTAGTTATAATAAGCCATACAGTGAATGACCGTTATGTTACAGTAAAGAGTGAGGGGGATGTTCTACAGTATTGTTTAGTTATAATAAGCCATACAGTGAATGACTGTTATATTACAGTAAAGAGTGAGGGGGATGTTCTACAGTATTGTGTAGTTATAATAAGACATACAGTGAGTGACCGTTATGTTACAGTAAAGAGTGAGGGGGATGTTCTACAGTATTGTGTAGTTATAATAAGCCATACAGTGAGTGACCGTTATGTTACAGTAAAGAGTGAGGGGGATGTTCTACAGTATTGTGTAGTTATAATAAGCCATACAGTGAGTGACCGTTATATTACAGTAAAGAGTGAGGGGGATGTTCTACAGTATTGTGTAGTTATAATAAGCCATACAGTGAATGACTGTTATATTACAGTAAAGAGTGAGGGGGATGTTCTACAGTATTGTGTAGTTATAATAAGCCATACAGTGAGTGACCGTTATGTTACAGTAAAGAGTGAGGGGGATGTTCTACAGTATAGTTTAGTTATAATAAGCCATACAGTGAATGACCGTTATATTACAGTAAAGAGTGAAGGGGATGTTCTACAGTATTGTGTAGTTATAATAAGCCATACAGTGAGTGACCGTTATGTTACAGTAAAGAGTGAGGGGGATGTTCTACAGTATTGTGTAGTTATAATAAGCCATACAGTGAATGACTGTTATATTACAGTAAAGAGTGAGGGGGATGTTCTACAGTATTGTGTAGTTATAATAAGCCATACAGTGAGTGACCGTTATGTTACAGTAAAGAGTGAGGGGGATGTTCTACAGTATAGATTAGTTATAATAAGCCATACAGTGAGTGACCGTTATATTACAGTAAAGAGTGAGGGGGATGTTCTACAGTATAGATTAGTTATAATAAGCCATACAGTGAGTGACCGTTATATTACAGTAAAGAGTGAGGGGGATGTTCTACAGCATTGTTTAGTTATAATAAGCCATACAGTGAGTGACCGTTATATTACAGTAAAGAGTGAGGGGGATGTTCTACAGTGATCTTTAGTTATAATAAGCCATACAGTGAGTGACCGTTATATTACAGTAAAGAGTGAGGGGGATGTTCTACAGTATTCTTTAGTTATAATAAGCCATACAGTGAGTAACCGTTATAATACAGTAAAGAGTGAGGGGGATGTTCTACTGTATTGTGTAGTTATAATAAGCCATACAGTGAGTGACCGTTATGTTACAGTAAAGAGTGAGGGGGGTGTTCTACAGTATTGTTTAGTTATAATAAGCCATACAGTGAATGACCGTTATATTACAGTAAAGAGTGAGGTGGATGTTCTACAGTATTGTGTAGTTATAATAAGCCATACAGTGAGTGACCGTTATATTACAGTAAAGAGTGAGGGGGATGTTCTACAGTATAGTTTAGTTATAATAAGCCATACAGTGAGTGACCGTTATATTACAGTAAAGAGTGAGGGGGATGTTCTACAGTATTGTGTAGTTATAATAAGCCATACAGTGAGTGACCGTTATGTTACAGTAAAGAGTGAGGGGGATGTTCTACAGTATTGTTTAGTTATAATAAGCCATACAGTGAGTGACCGTTATGTTACAGTAAAGAGTGAGGGGGATGTTCTACAGTATTGTTTAGTTATAATAAGCCATACAGTGAGTGACCGTTATATTACAGTAAAGAGTGAGGGGGATGTTCTACAGTATAGTGTAGTTATAATAAGCCATACAGTGAATGACTGTTATATTACAGTAAAGAGTGAGGGGGATGTTCTACAGTATTGTTTAGTTATAATAAGCCATACAGTGAGTGACCGTTATATTACAGTAAAGAGTGAGGGGGATGTTCTACAGTATAGTTTAGTTATAATAAGCCATACAGTGAGTGACCGTTATATTACAGTAAAGAGTGAGGGGGATGTTCTACAGTATAGTTATAATAAGCCATACAGTGAGTGACCGTTATATTACAGTAAAGAGTGAGGTGGATGTTCTACAGTATTGTGTAGTTATAATAAGCCATACAGTGAATGACCGTTATATTACAGTAAAGAGTGAGGGGGATGTTCTACAGTATTGTGTAGTTATAATAAGCCATACAGTGAGTGACCGTTATGTTACAGTAAAGAGTGAGGGGGATGTTCTACAGTATTGTTTAGTTATTTATAATAAGACATACAGTGAATGACTGTTATATTACAGTAAAGAGTGAGGGGGATGTTCTACAGTATAGTGTAGTTATAATAAGCCATACAGTGAATGACTGTTATGTTACAGTAAAGAGTGAGGGGGATGTTCTACAGTATTGTGTAGTTATAATAAGCCATACAGTGAGTGACCGTTATATTACAGTAAAGAGTGAGGTGGATGTTCTACAGTATTGTGTAGTTATAATAAGACATACAGTGAGTGACCGTTATATTACAGTAAAGAGTGAGGGGGATGTTCTACAGTATTGTGTAGTTATAATAAGCCATACAGTGAGTGACCGTTATATTACAGTAAAGAGTGAGGGGGATGTTCTACAGTATAGTTTAGTTATAATAAGCCATACAGTGAGTGACCGTTATATTACAGTAAAGAGTGAGGGGGATGTTCTACAGTCTTGTGTAGTTATAATAAGCCATACAGTGAGTGACCGTTATATTACAGTAAAGAGTGAGGGGCATGTTCTACAGTATAGTTTAGTTATAATAAGCCATACAGTGAATGACCGTTATATTACAGTAAAGAGTGAGGGGGATGTTCTACAGTATAGTGTAGTTATAATAAGCCATACAGTGAATGACTGTTATGTTACAGTAAAGAGTGAGGGGGATGTTCTACAGTATAGCGTAGTTATAATAAGCCATACAGTGAATGACTGTTATGTTACAGTAAAGAGTGAGGGGGATGTTCTACAGTATAGTGTAGTTATAATAAGCCATACAGTGAATGACTGTTATGTTACAGTAAAGAGTGAGGGGGATGTTCTACAGTATAGTGTAGTTATAATAAGCCATACAGTGAATGACTGTTATGTTACAGTAAAGAGTGAGGGGGATGTTCTACAGTATAGTGTAGTTATAATAAGCCATACAGTGAGTGACCGTTATATTACAGTAAAGAGTGAGGGGGATGTTCTACAGTATTGTTTAGTTATAATAAGCCATACAGTGAGTGACCGTTATATTACAGTAAAGAGTGAGGGGGATGTTCTACAGTATTGTGTAGTTATAATAAGCCATACAGTGAGTGACCGTTATAATACAGTAAAGAGTGAGGGGGATGTTCTACAGTATTGTTTAGTTATAATAAGCCATACAGTGAGTAACCGTTATATTACAGTAAAGAGTGAGGGGGATGTTCTACAGTATAGTTTAGTTATAATAAGCCATACAGTGAGTAACCGTTATATTACAGTAAAGAGTGAGGGGGATGTTCTACAGTATAGTTTAGTTATAATAAGCCATACAGTGAATGACCGTTATATTACAGTAAAGAGTGAGGGGGATGTTCTACAGTATAGTTTAGTTATAATAAGCCATACAGTGAATGACTGTTATGTTACAGTAAAGAGTGAGGGGGATGTTCTACAGTATTGTGTAGTTATAATAAGCCATACAGTGAGTGACCGTTATATTACAGTAAAGAGTGAGGTGGATGTTCTACAGTATTGTGTAGTTATAATAAGACATACAGTGAGTGACCGTTATATTACAGTAAAGAGTGAGGGGGATGTTCTACAGTATTGTGTAGTTATAATAAGCCATACAGTGAGTGACCGTTATATTACAGTAAAGAGTGAGGGGGATGTTCTACAGTATAGTTTAGTTATAATAAGCCATACAGTGAGTGACCGTTATATTACAGTAAAGAGTGAGGGGGATGTTCTACAGTCTTGTGTAGTTATAATAAGCCATACAGTGAGTGACCGTTATATTACAGTAAAGAGTGAGGGGCATGTTCTACAGTATAGTTTAGTTATAATAAGCCATACAGTGAATGACCGTTATATTACAGTAAAGAGTGAGGGGGATGTTCTACAGTATAGTGTAGTTATAATAAGCCATACAGTGAATGACTGTTATGTTACAGTAAAGAGTGAGGGGGATGTTCTACAGTATAGCGTAGTTATAATAAGCCATACAGTGAATGACTGTTATGTTACAGTAAAGAGTGAGGGGGATGTTCTACAGTATAGTTTAGTTATAATAAGCCATACAGTGAATGACTGTTATGTTACAGTAAAGAGTGAGGGGGATGTTCTACAGTATAGTGTAGTTATAATAAGCCATACAGTGAATGACTGTTATGTTACAGTAAAGAGTGAGGGGGATGTTCTACAGTATAGTGTAGTTATAATAAGCCATACAGTGAGTGACCGTTATATTACAGTAAAGAGTGAGGGGGATGTTCTACAGTATTGTTTAGTTATAATAAGCCATACAGTGAGTGACCGTTATATTACAGTAAAGAGTGAGGGGGATGTTCTACAGTATTGTGTAGTTATAATAAGCCATACAGTGAGTGACCGTTATAATACAGTAAAGAGTGAGGGGGATGTTCTACAGTATTGTTTAGTTATAATAAGCCATACAGTGAGTAACCGTTATATTACAGTAAAGAGTGAGGGGGATGTTCTACAGTATAGTTTAGTTATAATAAGCCATACAGTGAGTAACCGTTATATTACAGTAAAGAGTGAGGGGGATGTTCTACAGTATAGTTTAGTTATAATAAGCCATACAGTGAATGACCGTTATATTACAGTAAAGAGTGAGGGGGATGTTCTACAGTATAGTTTAGTTATAATAAGCCATACAGTGAGTGACCGTTATATTACAGTAAAGAGTGAGGGGGATGTTCTACAGTATAGTGTAGTTATAATAAGCCATACAGTGAATGACCGTTATATTACAGTAAAGAGTGAGGGGGATGTTCTACAGTATAGTTTAGTTATAATAAGCCATACAGTGAGTAACCGTTATATTACAGTAAAGAGTGAGGGGGATGTTCTACAGTATAGTTTAGTTATAATAAGCCATACAGTGAATGACCGTTATATTACAGTAAAGAGTGAGGGGGATGTTCTACAGTATAGTTTAGTTATAATAAGCCATACAGTGAGTGACCGTTATATTACAGTAAAGAGTGAGGGGGATGTTCTACAGTATAGTGTAGTTATAATAAGCCATACAGTGAATGACCGTTATATTACAGTAAAGAGTGAGGGGGATGTTCTACAGTATTGTTTAGTTATAATAAGCCATACAGTGAGTGACCGTTATGTTACAGTAAAGAGTGAGGGGGATGTTCTACAGTATAGATTAGTTATAATAAGCCATACAGTGAGTGACCGTTATATTACAGTAAAGAGTGAGGGGGATGTTCTACAGTATAGATTAGTTATAATAAGCCATACAGTGAGTGACCGTTATATTACAGTAAAGAGTGAGGGGGATGTTCTACAGCATTGTTTAGTTATAATAAGCCATACAGTGAGTGACCGTTATATTACAGTAAAGAGTGAGGGGGATGTTCTACAGTGATCTTTAGTTATAATAAGCCATACAGTGAGTGACCGTTATATTACAGTAAAGAGTGAGGGGGATGTTCTACAGTATTCTTTAGTTATAATAAGCCATACAGTGAGTAACCGTTATAATACAGTAAAGAGTGAGGGGGATGTTCTACTGTATTGTGTAGTTATAATAAGCCATACAGTGAGTGACCGTTATGTTACAGTAAAGAGTGAGGGGGGTGTTCTACAGTATTGTTTAGTTATAATAAGCCATACAGTGAATGACCGTTATATTACAGTAAAGAGTGAGGTGGATGTTCTACAGTATTGTGTAGTTATAATAAGCCATACAGTGAGTGACCATTATATTACAGTAAAGAGTGAGGGGGATGTTCTACAGTATAGTTTAGTTATAATAAGCCATACAGTGAGTGACCGTTATATTACAGTAAAGAGTGAGGGGGATGTTCTACAGTATTGTGTAGTTATAATAAGCCATACAGTGAGTGACCGTTATGTTACAGTAAAGAGTGAGGGGGATGTTCTACAGTATTGTTTAGTTATAATAAGCCATACAGTGAGTGACCGTTATGTTACAGTAAAGAGTGAGGGGGATGTTCTACAGTATTGTTTAGTTATAATAAGCCATACAGTGAGTGACCGTTATATTACAGTAAAGAGTGAGGGGGATGTTCTACAGTATAGTGTAGTTATAATAAGCCATACAGTGAATGACTGTTATATTACAGTAAAGAGTGAGGGGGATGTTCTACAGTATTGTTTAGTTATAATAAGCCATACAGTGAGTGACCGTTATATTACAGTAAAGAGTGAGGGGGATGTTCTACAGTATAGTTTAGTTATAATAAGCCATACAGTGAGTGACCGTTATATTACAGTAAAGAGTGAGGGGGATGTTCTACAGTATAGTTATAATAAGCCATACAGTGAGTGACCGTTATATTACAGTAAAGAGTGAGGTGGATGTTCTACAGTATTGTGTAGTTATAATAAGCCATACAGTGAGTGACCGTTATAATACAGTAAAGAGTGAGGGGGATGTTCTACAGTATTGTTTAGTTATAATAAGCCATACAGTGAGTGACCGTTATGTTACAGTAAAGAGTGAGGGGGATGTTCTACAGTATTGTGTAGTTATAATAAGCCATACAGTGAATGACTGTTATGTTACGGTAAAGAGTGAGGGGGATGTTCTACAGTATTGTGTAGTTATAATAAGCCATACAGTGAATGACCGTTATATTACAGTAAAGAGTGAGGGGGATGTTCTACAGTATTGTGTAGTTATAATAAGCCATACAGTGAGTGACCGTTATGTTACAGTAAAGAGTGAGGGGGATGTTCTACAGTATTGTTTAGTTATTTATAATAAGACATACAGTGAATGACTGTTATATTACAGTAAAGAGTGAGGGGGATGTTCTACAGTATAGTGTAGTTATAATAAGCCATACAGTGAATGACTGTTATGTTACAGTAAAGAGTGAGGGGGATGTTCTACAGTATTGTGTAGTTATAATAAGCCATACAGTGAGTGACCGTTATATTACAGTAAAGAGTGAGGTGGATGTTCTACAGTATTGTGTAGTTATAATAAGACATACAGTGAGTGACCGTTATATTACAGTAAAGAGTGAGGGGGATGTTCTACAGTATTGTGTAGTTATAATAAGCCATACAGTGAGTGACCGTTATATTACAGTAAAGAGTGAGGGGGATGTTCTACAGTATAGTTTAGTTATAATAAGCCATACAGTGAGTGACCGTTATATTACAGTAAAGAGTGAGGGGGATGTTCTACAGTCTTGTGTAGTTATAATAAGCCATACAGTGAGTGACCGTTATATTACAGTAAAGAGTGAGGGGCATGTTCTACAGTATAGTTTAGTTATAATAAGCCATACAGTGAATGACCGTTATATTACAGTAAAGAGTGAGGGGGATGTTCTACAGTATAGTGTAGTTATAATAAGCCATACAGTGAATGACTGTTATGTTACAGTAAAGAGTGAGGGGGATGTTCTACAGTATAGTGTAGTTATAATAAGCCATACAGTGAATGACTGTTATGTTACAGTAAAGAGTGAGGGGGATGTTCTACAGTATAGTGTAGTTATAATAAGCCATACAGTGAATGACTGTTATGTTACAGTAAAGAGTGAGGGGGATGTTCTACAGTATAGTGTAGTTATAATAAGCCATACAGTGAATGACTGTTATGTTACAGTAAAGAGTGAGGGGGATGTTCTACAGTATAGTGTAGTTATAATAAGCCATACAGTGAGTGACCGTTATATTACAGTAAAGAGTGAGGGGGATGTTCTACAGTATTGTTTAGTTATAATAAGCCATACAGTGAGTGACCGTTATATTACAGTAAAGAGTGAGGGGGATGTTCTACAGTATTGTGTAGTTATAATAAGCCATACAGTGAGTGACCGTTATAATACAGTAAAGAGTGAGGGGGATGTTCTACAGTATTGTTTAGTTATAATAAGCCATACAGTGAGTAACCGTTATATTACAGTAAAGAGTGAGGGGGATGTTCTACAGTATAGTTTAGTTATAATAAGCCATACAGTGAGTAACCGTTATATTACAGTAAAGAGTGAGGGGGATGTTCTACAGTATAGTTTAGTTATAATAAGCCATACAGTGAATGACCGTTATATTACAGTAAAGAGTGAGGGGGATGTTCTACAGTATAGTTTAGTTATAATAAGCCATACAGTGAGTGACCGTTATATTACAGTAAAGAGTGAGGGGGATGTTCTACAGTATAGTGTAGTTATAATAAGCCATACAGTGAATGACCGTTATATTACAGTAAAGAGTGAGGGGGATGTTCTACAGTATAGTTTAGTTATAATAAGCCATACAGTGAGTAACCGTTATATTACAGTAAAGAGTGAGGGGGATGTTCTACAGTATAGTTTAGTTATAATAAGCCATACAGTGAATGACCGTTATATTACAGTAAAGAGTGAGGGGGATGTTCTACAGTATAGTTTAGTTATAATAAGCCATACAGTGAGTGACCGTTATATTACAGTAAAGAGTGAGGGGGATGTTCTACAGTATAGTGTAGTTATAATAAGCCATACAGTGAATGACCGTTATATTACAGTAAAGAGTGAGGGGGATGTTCTACAGTATTGTTTAGTTATAATAAGCCATACAGTGAGTGACCGTTATGTTACAGTAAAGAGTGAGGGGGATGTTCTACAGTATAGTTTAGTTATAATAAGCCATACAGTGAGTGACCGTTATATTACAGTAAAGAGTGAGGGGGATGTTCTACAGTATTGTTAGTTATAATAAGCCATACAGTGAATGACTGTTATGTTACGGTAAAGAGTGAGGGGGATGTTCTACAGTATTGTGTAGTTATAATAAGCCATACAGTGAGTGACCGTTATGTTACAGTAAAGAGTGAGGGGGATGTTCTACAGTATTGTTAGTTATAATAAGCCATACAGTGAATGACTGTTATGTTACGGTAAAGAGTGAGGGGGATGTTCTACAGTATTGTGTAGTTATAATAAGCCATACAGTGAGTGACCGTTATATTACAGTAAAGAGTGAAGGGGATGTTCTACAGTATTGTGTAGTTATAATAAGCCATACAGTGAGTGACCGTTATGTTACAGTAAAGAGTGAGGGGGATGTTCTACAGTATAGTGTAGTTATAATAAGCCATACAGTGAGTGACCGTTATATTACAGTAAAGAGTGAGGGGGATGTTCTACAGTGTAGTTATAATAAGCCATACAGTGAATGACTGTTATGTTACAGTAAAGAGTGAGGGGGATGTTCTACAGTATAGTTTAGTTATAATAAGCCATACAGTGAATGACTGTTATGTTACAGTAAAGAGTGAGGGGGATGTTCTACAGTATAGTTTAGTTATAATAAGCCATACAGTGAGTGACCGTTATATTACAGTAAAGAGTGAGGGGGATGTTCTACAGTGTAGTTATAATAAGCCATACAGTGAATGACTGTTATGTTACAGTAAAGAGTGAGGGGGATGTTCTACAGTATAGTTTAGTTATAATAAGCCATACAGTGAGTGACCGTTATGTTACAGTAAAGAGTGAGGGGGATGTTCTACAGTGTAGTTATAATAAGCCATACAGTGAATGACTGTTATGTTACAGTAAAGAGTGAGGGGGATGTTCTACAGTATTGTTTAGTTATAATAAGCCATACAGTGAGTGACCGTTATATTACAGTAAAGAGTGAGGGGGATGTTCTACAGTATAGTTTAGTTATAATAAGCCATACAGTGAGTGACCGTTATATTACAGTAAAGAGTGAGGGGGATGTTCTACAGTATTCTTTAGTTATAATAAGCCATACAGTGAGTGACCGTTATATTACAGTAAAGAGTGAGGGGGATGTTCTACAGTATTGTTTAGTTATAATAAGCCATACAGTGAGTGACCGTTATGTTACAGTAAAGAATGAGGGGGATGTTCTACAGTATTGTGTAGTTATAATAAGCCATACAGTGAGTGACCGTTATGTTACAGTAAAGAGTGAGGGGGATGTTCTACAGTTTAGTTATAATAAGTCATACAGTGAATGACCGTTATAATACAGTAAAGAGTGAGGGGGATGTTCTACAGTATTGTTTAGTTATAATAAGCCATACAGTGAATGACCGTTATATTACAGTAAAGAGTGAGGGGGATGTTCTACAGTATTGTGTAGTTATAATAAGACATACAGTGAATGACTGTTATATTACAGTAAAGAGTGAGGGGGATGTTCTACAGTATTGTTTAGTTATAATAAGCCATACAGTGAATGACCGTTATGTTACAGTAAAGAGTGAGGGGGGTGTTCTACAGTATTGTTTAGTTATAATAAGCCATACAGTGAATGACCGTTATGTTACAGTAAAGAGTGAGGGGGATGTTCTACAGTATTGTTTAGTTATAATAAGCCATACAGTGAATGACTGTTATATTACAGTAAAGAGTGAGGGGGATGTTCTACAGTATTGTGTAGTTATAATAAGACATACAGTGAGTGACCGTTATGTTACAGTAAAGAGTGAGGGGGATGTTCTACAGTATTGTGTAGTTATAATAAGCCATACAGTGAGTGACCGTTATGTTACAGTAAAGAGTGAGGGGGATGTTCTACAGTATTGTGTAGTTATAATAAGCCATACAGTGAGTGACCGTTATATTACAGTAAAGAGTGAGGGGGATGTTCTACAGTATTGTGTAGTTATAATAAGCCATACAGTGAATGACTGTTATATTACAGTAAAGAGTGAGGGGGATGTTCTACAGTATTGTGTAGTTATAATAAGCCATACAGTGAGTGACCGTTATGTTACAGTAAAGAGTGAGGGGGATGTTCTACAGTATAGTTTAGTTATAATAAGCCATACAGTGAATGACCGTTATATTACAGTAAAGAGTGAAGGGGATGTTCTACAGTATTGTGTAGTTATAATAAGCCATACAGTGAGTGACCGTTATGTTACAGTAAAGAGTGAGGGGGATGTTCTACAGTATTGTGTAGTTATAATAAGCCATACAGTGAATGACCGTTATATTACAGTAAAGAGTGAGGGGGATGTTCTACAGTATTGTGTAGTTATAATAAGCCATACAGTGAGTGACCGTTATGTTACAGTAAAGAGTGAGGGGGATGTTCTACAGTATAGATTAGTTATAATAAGCCATACAGTGAGTGACCGTTATATTACAGTAAAGAGTGAGGGGGATGTTCTACAGTATAGATTAGTTATAATAAGCCATACAGTGAGTGACCGTTATATTACAGTAAAGAGTGAGGGGGATGTTCTACAGCATTGTTTAGTTATAATAAGCCATACAGTGAGTGACCGTTATATTACAGTAAAGAGTGAGGGGGATGTTCTACAGTATTCTTTAGTTATAATAAGCCATACAGTGAGTAACCGTTATAATACAGTAAAGAGTGAGGGGGATGTTCTACTGTATTGTGTAGTTATAATAAGCCATACAGTGAATGACCGTTATATTACAGTAAAGAGTGAGGGGGATGTTCTACTGTATTGTGTAGTTATAATAAGCCATACAGTGAATGACCGTTATATTACAGTAAAGAGTGAGGGGGATGTTCTACAGTTAGTTATAATAAGCCATACAGTGAGTGACCGTTATGTTACAGTAAAGAGTGAGGGGGGTGTTCTACAGTATTGTTTAGTTATAATAAGCCATACAGTGAATGACCGTTATATTACAGTAAAGAGTGAGGTGGATGTTCTACAGTATTGTGTAGTTATAATAAGCCATACAGTGAGTGACCGTTATATTACAGTAAAGAGTGAGGGGGATGTTCTACAGTATAGTTTAGCTATAATAAGCCATACAGTGAGTGACCGTTATATTACAGTAAAGAGTGAGGGGGATGTTCTACAGTATAGTGTAGTTATAATAAGCCATACAGTGAATGACTGTTATATTACAGTAAAGAGTGAGGGGGATGTTCTACAGTATTGTTTAGTTATAATAAGCCATACAGTGAGTGACCGTTATATTACAGTAAAGAGTGAGGGGGATGTTCTACAGTATAGTTTAGTTATAATAAGCCATACAGTGAGTGACCGTTATATTACAGTAAAGAGTGAGGGGCATGTTCTACAGTGTAGTGTAGTTATAATAAGCCATACAGTGAGTGACCGTTATATTACAGTAAAGAGTGAGGTGGATGTTCTACAGTATTGTGTAGTTATAATAAGCCATACAGTGAATGACCGTTATATTACAGTAAAGAGTGAGGGGGATGTTCTACAGTATTGTGTAGTTATAATAAGCCATACAGTGAGTGACCGTTATGTTACAGTAAAGAGTGAGGGGGATGTTCTACAGTATTGTTTAGTTATTTATAATAAGACATACAGTGAATGACTGTTATATTACAGTAAAGAGTGAGGGGGATGTTCTACAGTATAGTGTAGTTATAATAAGCCATACAGTGAATGACTGTTATGTTACAGTAAAGAGTGAGGGGGATGTTCTACAGTATTGTGTAGTTATAATAAGCCATACAGTGAGTGACCGTTATATTACAGTAAAGAGTGAGGTGGATGTTCTACAGTATTGTGTAGTTATAATAAGACATACAGTGAGTGACCGTTATATTACAGTAAAGAGTGAGGGGGATGTTCTACAGTATTGTGTAGTTATAATAAGCCATACAGTGAGTGACCGTTATATTACAGTAAAGAGTGAGGGGGATGTTCTACAGTATAGTTTAGTTATAATAAGCCATACAGTGAGTGACCGTTATATTACAGTAAAGAGTGAGGGGGATGTTCTACAGTATTGTGTAGTTATAATAAGCCATACAGTGAGTGACCGTTATATTACAGTAAAGAGTGAGGGGCATGTTCTACAGTATAGTTTAGTTATAATAAGCCATACAGTGAGTGACCGTTATAATACAGTAAAGAGTGAGGGGGATGTTCTACAGTATAGTTTAGTTATAATAAGCCATACAGTGAGTGACCGTTATAATACAGTAAAGAGTGAGGGGGATGTTCTACAGTATAGTTTAGTTATAATAAGCCATACAGTGAATGACCGTTATGTTACAGTAAAGAGTGAGGGGGATGTTCTACAGTATTGTTTAGTTATAATAAGCCATACAGTGAGTGACCGTTATATTACAGTAAAGAGTGAGGGGGATGTTCTACAGTATTGTGTAGTTATAATAAGCCATACAGTGAGTGACCGTTATATTACAGTAAAGAGTGAGGGGGATGTTCTATAGTATAGTTATAATAAGCCATACAGTGAGTGACCGTTATATTACAGTAAAGAGTGAGGGGGATGTTCTACAGTATTGTGTAGTTATAATAAGCCATACAGTGAATGACCGTTATATTACAGTAAAGAGTGAGGGGGATGTTCTACAGTATAGTGTAGTTATAATAAGCCATACAGTGAGTGACCGTTATATTACAGTAAAGAGTGAGGGGGATGGAGAGTTCTGGATGACAACCAAGGACTACATGAAGAGCTTCACATCCACCACCATCTGTAACTTCACACCAGATGCTGATGGGGACGGGGACGCAGACCAGCTGGGTGAGTCCTACATCATCATTGCATTATATTCATATTATGTCATGTTTTGACTTTTTTAGGCTCATAGGCATATTGAGATGGATATTTACAGTATATATTACCCAGACCACCAATTTGATAAAGATAACTGCACCACTATGATTTGTAAAGCACATGATCAAAGTTAAGTTATGAACGTTTCCCACAAATATTGGCAGTCGGTAGCAATATATATAGCATGCAAAAGTCTTTGTTTGGATCAATTTTTTTATGATCTATCTACATCTATAGTCTATATTTCTATTCACTGCTATATTCTCCTTACATGACATACAGACAAGGAACATCTAATAAGGGGAAAATGGACTGATGAAGAGTTGGGAGATTTTGAAACCCGGCTGTACGCACAGAAGTTTGTCTTTGAGATTCCAAAATGTGAGTATAAAAATAACAACTCAATCATTTTAGTCATATATAAAGGTGTAGTTATGGCTACATTCTCAGAGGCATATTTTAAGGAGATCATGTGAAGGTCTATACTCACCCCTTGTAGCCATTTAAACATATATGGGTCAAATTTTCCGAAAACTGTACAATTGACAGCTGTACACATTTAGTAAATTCTGCTTAATTAGGCTGCGGTTTGGTCTATACTAGGTAAATTCAAGTAAATTAAATTTTGGCATTGCATTCATTCTATCATTTTTAATTAGGTTGAACTGTATTTTGTATAATTTGTTTAATTTTGTACTGAAATTGAGATTATTTGAAAGAATTGGTGAAAGTGAATTGTACATTTTCTGGCGACTTCCCCCATAACACATTATGAGATTATTGAGGTTTTATGACAATTACAGGACATCAAATTGGATGTGGTTCAGCCTCCTTTGTTCCTTCCCTTCTTAAGTTATACTGGAAACAAATTTATCACACATGTTTATGAAATATGTTCTTCTGTAATTCCTGCAGCTGGTGGTGAGGGCGTGCCTGTTGTGATCCAGCTGATACAGCAACTAGAGAACCGCAACTCTCGGGACTTCCTCGGCCTCAGGGCAGACCTTTTTAAGGTAGAGTTATTTCCTTAATTAAAGAAATATGATTGCTCACATAGTATGCTTTCCTCAGTGCTACATCACGAGGGCAACCTGAGGTATAGAAAGGTCCACACCAAGAAGCTAATTTGTAGGGGGAAATACAGAGAAGTCCCATTTGATGCATCCTGTCCACAATAAGGCATACACTAGAAGGCATAGTGCATTGTCTGATTGGATTTGAAAACTCTTTATTTGCCAATTACCATTGAGAGAAATTGACTTACAGTGGACAGATGTACTAGTAACTACTAGTGCCCCCCCCCCCCAAAAAAAAAATAAAAATAAGTGTGTTTCCGATTTACGCCCCCCCCCCCCACTACCTAGAAAAACTTTCTCCCACTTAAAAACCAAACCTGATTTTTTTTTACCATACTTTTACCATCTTTTTTTTTACCATACTTTTTTTGGATTTTTTGACAAAAAAAAGCTAATAAAAGCAGTAATAATAATAAAAACAAGTTTTCCTTACTGTCAAATAACACATTTCCCTTGTTTAAAACAACTATTGTTATAAAATAGACATTTTTCTCAGTGCCTGGGAGGTGGTTTCCTAATTTAAACAAAAAAAAGTTACGACCCCTGCCCTACCTAGTTTTCAGCCAGATAAAACGGAAACACACCTATTTTTTTTTGCCTAGTGTCAATACGAGTACATAGATTAAGTAGATAACAATTCAGGCAGATGTAAATAACTTTAAGGAGAATATCTATATTAACAGTGATGTATTAAATGGTTACATCTTTATATTTCCTAGATTGATGCAGATGTATCCAACAACAAGGATGGGCCATGTATGTTACTGTGTGAGATGTTTAATGATGAAGTATACTGCCTTGTATTTCCTAGATTGATGCAGATGTATCCAACAACAAAGATGGGCCATGTATGTTACTGTGTGAGATGTTTAATGACGAAGTATACTGCCTTGTATTTCCTAGATTGATGCTGATGTATCCAACAACAAAGATGGGCCATGTATGTTACTCTGTGAGGTGACAAACCAAACAACGTTCATGATAGCTGAGAGTGTGACGTACCGCTACATGCATCTACTGCCTGGTAAATACATGGTGCTTCCACACTACATCAAGGGTAAGGGAGCACAGAGAGAGTTCATCACCAGGATATTCTGTCCCATCAATCTCAAAGTCAAGTAAGTACTCAAAAATTATGTCTGTTCTGTTGCGTTTCCGGTGTAGGAATCCCTCGGTGCTACACTGCGCTCCTCGGTGCTACACTGCGCTACACACCTTGGGATTCCTCCTGCCTTCAACTCAGTAAAGAACAATCACACAGACAGAATTAAGGTTCATTCAAGATTTATTTGACCTCCTAGGAGTTTGACCATTTTCAAACTTATAGTATATTTCAAACTTATAGTATATGAACAGGTCGAGTATGGTACTACTGTGTTTACAGCATGACGTTCCCTCTGACATTGCATCAAATGATGGCTGTCACAAAATGCAATGCATCATTGAAACTTGCGTAACCCTTGACTACTTTCAAAGTATTTAATGAAAACATATGAAGATAAATGGGTCATCTGTTTCTTCCCTAGGGAGGAATGAAACATATTTCTTCCTGCTTGCTAGCATATAACATAAGTCTAAGGACACTCTGTTCCTGATGTGAATTAATAAACACATGCTCCTCTGGTTGCAGTGTAATCAATGAGCGGCGGTGCTTCATGGACACAGTGAATGATGGCACATGGCAGGATCCCAGCAACAATAAGTTAGTCACAATGCGTAAGTAACCAGGCTTGGTATATTCTGTGTGGGGCTTTTAGGGTGTATAACAAGTACTGTTCAGTGCTTTCAGGGTATATAACCAGTACTGTGTGGGGCTTTCAGGGAGTGCATCGGTTGTACATCTTTATCTTAAATTTAGTGCAAGAACATACTGCTCTAGCAACCTTCTAACTAAATTATTTACTAAAGAGGATGCTGAAAGACTAAGTTTGTCCACAACAGATGTATTTTCACCCTCTTTGTTCTGGTTACAGCTTTGTGTCAGACGTTCTACGGCCAGTGGGTGAGCGGGAGTAATGCAGGAGGACAAATAGGACATAAGTCTCACCACACCAACCCCCAGTACCACTTCACTGTCACAGGTGGGCTCTCATTTATACAAAACGTATTCAATATTGTCATTGGGCAGGTAACTATTCTCAGACAATTTATGATCTAAAGTATGATCTTAAGTATGCCATTGCAAGTATTCCTTCAAGGTTTTACACTATTGACACATTTTGTATGACCTCTGTGTATGACCTCTTTATATGAACTCTGTGTATGACCTCTGTGTATGACCTCTCTATATGACCTCTGTGTATGACCTCTTTATGTGACCTCTGTATGTGACCTCTGTGTATGACCTCTGTACATGACCCCTGTGTATGACCCCTGTATATGACCTCTGTATATGACTTCTGTATATGACCTCTGTATATGACCTCTGTGTATGACCTTATGTATGACCTCTGTATGTGACTGTATGTGATTACAGGAAAAGGTGCCAAAGGTGGCCAGCTAGCCAAGGTGACCTTGGTACAGGAGGACGCTAATGCCCTGGCTATAGGCTTCATGCTCATGGACGTGAGTACAACTATTCTCTTCCTCTTGTCATTCTGGTTAGACAAACTTTACTTTTAAATGAGTGAGCAGCAGTGTGATGTATGTGTGTTCCAATAGGGCAGGAATGGTTCAACAGTTTACATTATCAGATAATTCACCTCCTCCTACATTAAGCACTAATCCGGCGTAAATTAAAATGTGCCAATGACAACACATTGTTCTAATTACAATAATGTGCATCATTACAGGTGAGCCAGGGTGCCCAGGTGCCGATGACGTATGAGTGGATAGTGATGAACAAGAAGCAGCATTGTGTGAAGGATGTGACTGGTGCTGACATCAAGTTTGTCATGGGTGGAGAGGTGAGCAGTGTGTACAAGCTGCCCCCGGGCAAATACATGCTCATCATATTCACTGACAAACCCAACGACCCCCGCAAGTACTTCCTCCAACTCAACTCACAAACACCTGTCAAAGTCAAGTAAGTCTTATCATTTATTTATTTTATACAAAATACCATAGTTAGACATACCAAATACAATAGTTAGACATACCAAATACAATAGTTAGACATACCAAATACAATAGTTAGACATACCAAATACCATAGTTAGACATACCAAATACAATAGTTAGACATACCAAATACAATAGTTAGACATACCAAATACAATAGTTAGACATACCAAATACAATAGTTAGACATACCAAATACCATAGTTAGACATACCAAATACCATAGTTAGACATACCAAATACCATAGTTAGACTCTTCTAAAGACAGTTAACACAAAGGTAACAAAGCAAAGGAGTTATAAGAAATACGTTTGAGGCCGATGATTTAGGAACAAATGAGTTATTGTGAATTACCTATTGGCATTTAACCCACTTGCTTACTATGTTCTAATTTAGTTCTTCTGTATTTATTATTTCACTTGTATATAATAATATGATAGGATGTAAGGAGGCTGGTTTCTGACTTTCTGTACACAATGTCCGCAAGATTTTTTAGACCAGGGATGTCATGAGAAGCCACAGGCTTAGAGTGACATCCCTGGTCAAAAAAACCAAACCGAGTGGGCATCGTATATGGTAAGTCAGAAACTAACTGAGTTACATCCTATTTTTGTACCACAATCTTGTAAAATAAAATGAAGAAACAAATTATTTATTTACCTCGCTTTGCTCCGGTGACCCACCATATTGATTTTTGATACCAAAACGCTAGACAAGCGTATTATATTACTGATTGGCTAATCAACAACGGCACAGGCGGCATATGACATCACAAATAGGCGTGATGTCATGAGTGAGCACAACGTTAACCAAAAAGGTTCGCACATGGATCCATTTGACAAAACACAATAGCATGTATCCACCCATTTATAGCATCTACAACCTCGGATCATGGTAAAATACAATGATATTTTACTTTTTGTTACAGAGAATACAATGTGTGTAAGTGAGCCAGTCTACAGGGGGAGGAACAAGGCACAGCCTGTGATGGAGGGAGTGAGTGGAAGACCAGGGACAGTTATGAGGATGTGAGGAATATGGCCACCAGGTTGAGCAGCAACAATGACTACTATTTTTTTTTAATTCTTTTTATTCAGGTTAGATCACTACATCAGGATCAATCAAATTAATTTTAACAGTATGGCTCCAGTATGACACCTACTGGTGGTCTTCCTTCCGATCCCTGAGCCGGCAGAAGGTGGACAATTTTAGCTGTAGTTTAAACCACTTGATGGTATCCTAAACACCCGCCTAGTCACTACAACACTGATTGTCCCACACCCTGGACAAGTGCAGCTATAATCTATAAACTCCCTCATACTCTGACACAAAGAACTTACAAGCGATGCTTTACCCTAAACAGACATCTGTGAGGCCATAGCACTGTATCATGTCCTAGTATAACTGAAGTAGTATTAATCTCGTAGATTAGAGTAAGGAGGTAGACTAGAGGTAGAGGTATTAATGTAATATATTTAGATCATCCAAATGTCTGTGATATTGTTTAATGTTTGTAAATACAAAACATCAACCCAGCCATAATCATGAATGCGATCACAAAACAAAACAAGAGTTTTGTTTTATAGATATTTTTGTACAGTATTATTATTTATACACTGTGATATTGTCGAACATGACAACTATAAATAGGAAAATGTAAGAATGTGTGCAAGGGTTTCGCTCTTGCAGAAATGAATTTCCAAGAGTCAATAAAAGGTCACAAGTATTATACTAGATATGATGTAGAAAATGGCACCAAGTGATATTGTTCAAGTATAAGGTTCAGAGCATCAAACAATTCTCTCAAATAACACAAATTTAAGATAAACATGAGGTTAAAAAATACTGTAAACATATTTTTTTAGCGCAGATGAATTTTCACGCAATAAGTGCTTTGACACCTTTTCACGCAGATTTAAATTCACGCAGCAAGGACGTCTCACACATTGTTTATGCAATAATTATACCTTTCGCGCGGGACTTATTTTCGCGCACAAGCGTGGGTGCACAAAAATAGCGAAAATAAATACTGCGCAAACATTAATACGTTTACAGTAGCCCATAACTGAATAGATTTTCTGAATCAACATAAGCCAAATATACTCAGAGATCCCTAGTATGAATCACATGTAAATCATAACCTGGTTGTACATTTCCTGACACTCTGACCTATATATAATGTTGAACCCAAATGATGATGGACATAATTATGAGTAAAAAAATATCTCACACTTATAAAAAGAAAAGAAAAAGAGCTCATCAGTATATATCCATTTGTCACAAAATATCCAAGCATTATGCACTGGAATATTTGTTAAAAAGCAAACATGTCTGTCCATGGACATTGTGTTATATCTTGGATTTCAGGGATTTTATAACAACTTTTGGATGAAACTTTTCCTCCTAAACATGGAGGAGGCCATGCTGATCCTGTAGACAAGAAACTTTGAATGCAAAACTTAGAAAGGACCTGGATATGTAAAAGGAGGAAAGACAGAGTCATGTTTCATAGTAAATCATAGTAATTTGTAAGTAAATTTCACAAAATAAAATAAAATGGTTGCAACTGTAACAATCAACTGTTGGTTGAGTTCTGAGGCTGGACCTCTCCAATAATGTGAACCACAAAATGTGACGTCACAGTTAGAGAATGTGAGAATGTTTTTAAGATAATAAAGTTTGATATTTGTCTGAAGCTGTGTTAGGTTTGTATATGTTCTGTCCAGGATTCCTCCTTCCCCGGCAATGTGTATAATATTGTCCCTTGGCTCCTGACTTGGCAGCATTTATAATCATATGCAAGGTGAAGATCAAGGTCATAGAAAAACAACAATGCATAAAGGTGGTGCTATAATTATAGCAAATGGCACGATGAAGGGTTCAAACTGATCTTGACACATCAGAAAACTGGACGAACCCCGAAGGAGTGAGTTCCTGTTTTCTGATGTGTTGAGATCAGTTTGAACCTGAACAGAGTGCCACTTGCTATTTATTACACACTTTATTTGGATTTTAAAAAGTAAATTTAACTTGTATAGCCTATAGTTTCACTTGAGGAAGCTTGATTCACTGCAACTAGTAGGGGGAATAAGGGAATAACCGTGCACTTTTGGTTAAAAGCATGAAACTTCTAACGATTGGTCATTGACCCCTAGTGATTAAAATCTGATATGGATCACTGAAATTCAAGTCAGATCCTGCCGCTAGGGGGCGTTTTTGTGTGACCTTCCGTGCGTTTTTTGTTATAACGGCTAATCGCTTACTCTGAGGTACTTGGTTATATTAAACCATAAATAGAAGGGATTATCAGCTTTTACTTAATGTAAACTACATTATTCTACCATGAATATTCGCGACGTTATGAATTTTTTAAATTTTCACATAATTCAAAATTTTTAGAAACCTAATATTCCTTTAGCTACAGATCGGAAACTGTTCAGTTGAGACGTTAGTGACCCTTAAAAAAGTTAAAGACCTCTTCAAGAGCTTTCATTTGAGACCAATCCCAAACAGATCAAACAAATATCAGTCCTTTACCACCTAATTTAATAAAAACAAAAAAAAGTGAATATTTTAGATTAATTGATATGACGAAAGGACAGTTGATAAGTTGCTAAAACATACTGCCATTTCCAATCTTGTACATTGTTAATGCCATGAAATGATAATAGGATTGAAATGCACTAACTGTACAGGTTATTTTTCAAATAAATCAGAAAAATAGTACCTATATATATAATAAACTGTGGTTGCTGCTCAGCAATGCTCAACATCCACTGTACTTAGAGTCTGCCCCTTTTTTGAGGATATGGAGAGCTGCGAACAGTGAACATGGCGGTTCTTGTAAGATGGGATCCTTTTATCAATGAATCAGCAATACCACTGCTTGCAATCCCAGCTGAAACCAATGCAGTGGTTCAGCCACTACCCCCTAATCAGTTTCCTATAACCTTCATGGAGTCCTCCTAAAATGACCACATACTTGTCTTCTCCATGTGTTTCCTTGAAGTTTCATTGCAGTTTTTTTGTGATTGCAAACAGTGGTTGGCCCATAACAATAACTGGGACTTGGTTTTGGTTTAACTGCATAGTAGCTGCCTTAACCATATCCATAGCATGCTTCATCATGGAATGAGAATGAGCAAACTTTGTGAACAATGGCAAGAGTGCAGTATTGAATACATGTTCTACTTTTTGCATCTGAATGGAAGCAAAGTATAACATGGCCATGACAAAGAATTTTCTTTTTCAGAATCATCTTGCTCTAGAGGAATTGCTAAAGATTTAGCCATTCCCATTACCTTTCATTCACAGATGTTGGAATTTCAAACCTCAAGCACTCTTGATATGCGACGATTTGGTTCTTGTTTAGTAGCAGAGTTGGAGGAACATTGGTGTATGATACTGGAATGGCAGGCTTCTGTAGACTATTAGTATCAATGATACCACATCCAGGTTTAGGAGGGAGGTTAGTCTGAGGATGCTGTGTTAGTGAAATTGCAGTTCCATGGAATGAATCAGTAGAAGTAGTTGAAAAGGGATTGTAATCAATATTATCAACTACTCCAGTAGTACAGGCATACTTATTCAAATGGGGTGGACAGAGCAAACCAGTGTCATAATAGGAAGCAGACTGTATTTATTATATCAGTACTGAGACCCATCATATGTTTGTATGATATACATAAACCCAGATTATGCAGGGTGTCAACAACAGCCCTTTTCCTTGTTGCTGAATCACCTTTAGTACCAAGTAGATGGGTAATGAAGTTTTTGTGTCCTTATGTATCCTCTCTTTCCTTATTGTGACAAATGGTAGATGTGATACTGATGTTCTTCTTATTCTTGACAGTTATATATTATGATTTGTGAAATGGCTTTGCATACATCTGATTACTTTTTCCACAGTTGATTGATCCTTGATATCAGGTAAAAGAAACAGGGTTAGACATACATCAGGAAAAAAATATTATTCAGCTTTGAACTATATATATATATACACATGTACCCTTTTTTAACTCATCATGAAAAAGGTTTGGCTGACACCCCCCTCCACATTTTTTTTAATGAAGTGTAAAATAATGTAAACTTTGTCTATATGCAAATTTGAAAGGAAATCGCATAATTTAATCGTCTGCTATGGGGGGAAAGTGGAGAAAATACCCGTTTTCCCCATAGAAAATTTCAGTGGTCCCTGAAATAAAAACTAATCCTATGACATATGTTTTTTAGGGCCTTTTGGGTTCCCACAAACATGTTCTTTCTGAATCAAAAGTTTAAAACAATTCCATGATTCTTTCTTTTTTGATTGATCACTGGCAATTATCTACAAAATTCACCATTTTATGTTTTTTCCTAAAATCAATTGTCAAAGGACAAATATTTGTCCGATCATTTTGGTATTGGTCTCAAATGAGAGCTCTTGAAGAGTTCTTTAACTCTATTAATGGTCACTAACATCTAAACTGAACAGTTCCCATACTATAGTTAAAATAATATTTGGTTTGGGAAAATTTCTGATATTATGGGAAATTTTAAAGATTCATAGCGTCACGAATATTTATGGTAGAATAATGTTATTTATATCAAATGATAGCTCATAATATCTTCTATTTATGGTTTAATATAACAAAATACCTCAGGTTAAAATTTTAGCCATTATAAGACAAAATGTGTGGAAGGTCATACACAAACGCCCCCTAGTGGCAGGATCCAGCTCGAATTTCAGTGATCCATATCAGATTTTGATCACCAGGGGTGAATGACCAATCGTGAGAAGTTTGATGCTTTTAACCAAAAGTGCACGGTTGTGGCCATTTTGATGCCTTATTCCCCCTACTAAACTTGTAGGCCTAAGTTATGTGGTTGGGGATGACATCATTTGTAACAGGTTTGTAGGTCAGGCCTACACTGCGCCAATGAGATTAGGCATGTGTGACCATGGAAGCCCAAACTGATCACGCAAACAGTTCAGATCAACCAAACTGCACCATTGAACTGCACCTTTCTAACTGCTCATGGGTGTAATGAAGGTCAAACTTTAGTCCTCCCAGAGGGTGCTGTCCACTCCCACGTCAGTAGACTCATGTACGTCTACTTCCTTGTGATGCTATTTAATTACAATGTTATTGTGTACATACAATAAATATATCTTTATTGCACCCCGTTTATTACACCTCTCATAAGGAAAGCGCATTTATGCCATGATAGGTGTGCGTATCCACAAAAACATGGCCAGATTAGCCCATGGCATACGCATTCACAAAAAACGTGTGTTATTTTTCCGTCTTTCCCGAAAACGGAATAACAACGCACTCGTATTTTGTGAATACGTCATCCTACATCCATCTCAAATTGGGTTATATCTTAATATATAATAATGTCATATATTGGTATGTAACCTGGATTTGGATAGTAACCCCCCTCATACAGTGACCCCCACTACCCTATGATGTAACCTTGGTAGCATGGGATGGTCACGTGGTCAAGCCACGCTTGACCACACAATAGCTTTAATAAAGTCATTCTGAACTAAGGCTCTGACTGGCGTGCATCTATTAATGTTAAGCTCTACAAAATAGCTATAATATAACATCTGGTGGAGACCCTAAACGATTCCTTAAATACCAAAGGATTGGATAAATTATTTTTGCAACACGGTTGCAAGGATGCAACGTCAATAGACAGAAAGAATTTAAACATGGAGCAAGATGTAGATATCCCATAGGATAGGACGCCACACATGGACGGAACTTTGGTACATACATCTCCTGAACACTCCATGGATCACCCTACAAGTTTGTATCAGATTTATTGGTGTTTTTACATTGCTGCCAATCTGCTCTGTTCCGACACAAAATCCTACTATTAATGATGGAGGAAGGAACAACAAACTTCAGAGCTAAGTTCGAGAGAAGAACAGCAATCAAATCGCTTACTTCCTGGCCTTCCCACCTTCCTTACAACATTTGGTAAATTCCTGGACATAGCTAATAGCTAATTCCATGGACATTATCTATGTCGGATTTTGAAGTCTATGTGATTTAAGCCTAGGAAGAAAATCACAAACATTCACGCACTCTACTCTATATCAAATAGACCTATCACCGCTCATTTTACTTGTATAAATTCGTCAATTCTACTGACACATTTATGAATTCTCCAATTCTACAATGTGTCGACCAGACCTCTACTGAGAGACATTTTTCTACTTCTATAATCTATTTTTCTACTCCCAATTACGGACGTTATTCTTTGTTGATGTTCATTGGGATGCAAGCCTCTACATGCACACCCCGCACGGGTAGAAACAATGGACTCGGCGAGGCATCCATAGGGGTTCATAAAATACATACACTCACAAAACCGGCCTCAGCATGTACCCACGCCATGTACACAGACAAAGGTCGTTGGAGCGATTCTCTTTGTTACCGTTCATTAGGGTGCAAGCTCACAGTAGAAACAAAAGCTGAGGGCCGGCGTGGCATTTTATTACATAACCAGCGTCCCCCTTCAAGGAGGCCTGACGCCGCATACATGTACATGATATTTTTGCTGGACATTCAACAATTTTAAATCCGACATTCTCCTAGAAGAACACTACAAAAACATTCATATTATACTTCATTTTAAAGGACTTTTTCTCTGCTTTCGTGTTGCATATATGATTTGATTTATTTTACATGGCCGGTGTAATCCCATTTGGTGTACTTACCACAAATAGTGTATTATTACTGTTCATTCTAAAATCAATTTGTGAGTGATGGTCATGTCGGTGAATGCAACCTTGTTTATCTCATATTTTGCTTGCTGATGTCGGACAACTTATTAAGTTATAATACTCTTCTATGATTATAAAATGGATTGTGTATATCTAGATCCTACCACACCACATACCAGCGAATTCAAATGTTATAAAGGTTATACTGATTTACTCTGTTATGTGTGAAATATGTTTTATTTGGTGCATCACCTCAAAGATGGTATACAGTCGCCGTAGAGGACCTGTAATGATTAGTAATTCACTTTACATTGCACCTGAATCTTAACTGTTTATATTATCTGGGCTGCTGTTCCTGATGTACAAAATTTTTCATTATGCATAAGTGAATAGTGTATTATGTTTGCTATGATTCACAGAGTTATTGTGTTGTCTATGGCTAATGGCTAAGCCCACAAGTGGTACATATCAATTTACCCATGCAGTGATTTTTAGTCTTCGAAATGCAGGATGACCTGGACTTCCCATATTAAGTGAAGCAGTATATCTAGGAGGGCGGGGCCCACAGTGAGTCTATGCCAGTGAGTTTGGGAGGAGTATTTCTATGCATAACATAAGGTAGTAGCTAGTAGGGGCATGATCAGCTGGATAATTAAGCCAGGACTGATAAAATAGGGGGAGTATCTTCTAGCCTATGTGCCTCTCTACATGTCCCAATACTAGGTATATATATATAGGTTGGCCTTAGGGCTTGGAGGTTAGGGAGGTTGCGTAGGTACTTACACTTGGGAGGGGGTGGTGTCACCATAAGTTAGCTAGGCTTTGCACCTAGGACTAACGCTTAAAGAGGTGCGAACCACTGCCATTGGTCGCCCCACTTGGTCAAGCCACACCCCTACATAGGTCAACTCTGACGAGGGGAGACGCTAACCCTAAGTACAGCACTTCCATCTTGGCCGACAACCCCTAGGTGTCATCGCTATCCCTTGTGCACCAGATAATGTTCTGACCATTTAAGCAAACTGGGGTAGGACTTTTGCCCACAAACTCAACATGGCACTATTGTCATGAACTAGTATTCCTGTATTGCTAATATTATATATATTAGTTACTGAATTTCCTTATGTATGAGACCAATTCCTTTAATTGGCAAGGTTCATTATCATGTTAGCCTTAATTTCAATACCTGTGCTTATGTTTACTGCCAGGATAGCTCACAGACAAAGTAATCTGCCCAAACTACCAATATTTTGTTCTATTCATTGCTACTGGTGATTTAATGTACTGAATTATTTGAAACAGGTGTACTAAGTTGGTTTGGTAGATATGTGTGTCAATATATTATTATTGATGGGATATGTTTATATTTTGAGGTATTCCCCCATTTGGCTGTATTGTTTTAGGGGTGAGGTTGAGTATTCCCATGTATTCCCCCTCTTGGCTATATTGTTTGAATGGTTAGGTTGAGTATTTCTGAGTATTCCATGCTCTTGGTAATTTTAGGGAGACTTTCATTTTTTATACATCCCTAAATTGTTGCCAGTATCTGATATTCAGTATAGTTCTATTATCTATAGCTTACCCTTTATTATTCGCTTTATTATCTTGATGTGGTAATATTTGTTTTAATCTGTTTTAATTATCTACTCTATCAGAGTTCCTCTCAGAGTATATAATCAGGGGGAGAACTCACCAGATTAAATAGTATATCTTTAATTCAGTTTAGGTCATGATTTAAGCATGTATATGTTTGATTTGAACAGATGGTTGTTTATTTAAAGATATGATTGTACTCTAAAATATTTACAGCACAATAGGTAATTGTTGGTTTTAGGAAATCAAACCTGTGTTTGATTTAGAAAGAGGGGAGGGAGTGATGTCATATATTGGTATGTAACCTGGATTTGGATAGTAACCCCCCTCATACAGTGACCCCCACTACCCTATGATGTAACCTTGGTAGCATGGGATGGTCACGTGGTCAAGCCACGCTTGACCACACAATAGCTTTAATAAAGTCATTCTGAACTAAGGCTCTGACTGGCGTGCATCTATTAATGTTAAGCTCTACAAAATAGCTATAATATAACATCAAAAAGGGAGGTTCTATACACTGTGTTCTAAACTTTTTAGAATATCTTTGGGCCGTTAATCTAAAACATGCAAGTGTTACTGCCTTTGTTTTGTGGATATTAACCCCATACCGGTACTTAAAATGGCTTACGGGTACTTAAAATGGCCATTGAAAAGTTGAAGCAGGGAAGTGTCCGCCATTTAAATCACATTGCTCAATCACACATGGGGTAGGCCTATATTGACATACATACAGGCATTTAGCAACCGATTGACTTTCTGATTGGTTGACATCTATTAAAATTGATTGTCATGAGAATAGCACTCCTCAATGACGTTTCTGATTTGCTGCTGCTCAAATTAACACAAACAATGTCAATTGACAAAAACACCTCTTCTTTTGCACGTCTTTCCACTGTGACATTCATTTGACATGATTGAAGTGTCACATTAGATTGGCAAAGTCCATAGTTTACCTGCTTTAGTAAACTGGTCCCCATTGCTTCTCTACCCACGACCAATAACACTAACAGGCAGGTCATCGATCAATTATTATATGGTGTCCAAAAAGGCCCAAACATATTCTAATTAGGCCTATGTATCGGCCTAGTTGTAAATGCTCTTGATAAACGGAGGCAACCACGAATGTCTATTGGAATAACAGTACAAGGACTTTCAACGTACCAGCAACAGAGAAGAAGTTGCAAAATATCCATGATAACGCCTTTTTATCAATTCAAGGTTTTATCAATTCAAGGTTTCCCCCGCCGTTTCCCCCGCTCGTACCGGTAGGCTTACCGGTGTAGCAGGTCTAATGTACCCCCCATCAGGTGTACCCCCCGGTATAACTAACCTAGGTCTAATGTACCGGGGGTACATTTGACCTAGGTCCAATATACCCCCGGGGGTACTTTAGACCTAGGTTGGATATACCCCCTCCAGTTTCAATGTACCCCCGGGGGTATATTAGACCTAGGTTAAATGTACCCCCACTAGGTTCAAAGTACCCCTAAAGGGGAAACTAAACCTAGGTCTAATATACCCCCAGTATGTGTTACCAATCTAGTACTGATGTACCCCCATTGAAACATGAATTCTTTTAATTATGAGAAGAAAAGTAATAATGAATAAAGTAAAAAATGAATAGAGTACAGGCCTGATAGACAGAACTGAATAGATTTTTGTTGTTTTGCTTTTTTATTTGCAATAAGCTCCCATGGTCATTCAGTTACAATAATATTTTCAGTTTAAATAAATAAAAAGAAAAAAGGATTATTATACAGAATTACAATACATTTCATTATTAGACCCTCACATTGATCTTTAATTTTTTTCCCATAAACATTAGATATGACCTTCTCTCCCAATAATTATGTTCTTTTAGAAGTGTTGGTGTAAGATTATCAATGAAACAAAGGGGGGTAATTTAAACCTAGAGGGGGTAATTTAAACCTAAGGTCTAAATTACCGGGGGGTATATTAGATGAGGGGGGTAATTTAGAACTGTTACACCGGTACGAGCGCCAAAGCGGTAGAGCCTACAGCTTGATAGGCCTACAGATCAGTCCGCCATATCGCGCATAAATTACGCTCCCGCGAACTAATAAAAAACGCTATTTCTACTCGAAATACATTGCCAATGTGTTTAAATTCTGAAAGAGCATGCTTTTCTACTCCCATGTATTTAATTTCATCAACTTTTGTATTTAAATAAGGAAGATATGAGGGAAACTGTTACATAAGTAAACAATAGTTTGACACATTTTCAGCGAGATTGACAGTTCAGGTGAAATTACATCCTGACGGGACAGGTAGAAGTGGAGAGACACACACTCTAAATACAATATCACAATAAAGTAAGGAAGAACATGCCTGTTTATTTTCATCAGTATTGGTCCAATAAAGAAGATCAGAGGGAAAGTATGTTAGGCCTATAGACATTCTCTCTAGCCATCCAATGCCCGATACCGGCGACGACGCAATAACGTACTCGTCAGCGCACTCCCTATTTTTGTCGTGACGTCTTCAATTTTTTGCAACGTTGGTAACGCACACTGATGGAGTCCTTGACAACGCCTGTTCCCGCGTGGAGTGGGGATCGATGGTGGGAGGGGAGGGGTTTTATTTGTTAAGGAGATTCGGGGGAAACCGTTGTTTCCTTGGTCACAGCCAAAATCGCCTGTTTTATAAAGTATTTAAAATGATTTGGCCATAAATGAATAAAAAAGATAAAAAGTGTAACACAGTATTAGCACATAATTAGTTTCTATAGCCTAAGGCTAGTTTATTATCATTGGGAAACTTTATGCTTCCTTACAGCAGTTTGTCTTCATTAAATAATTGTTATGGACAGGAAGGTTGGCATATGACAAGTGCTAAAGCAATATTTAGTGCAGATAATTAGTTTCGTTCTTCCACTGCCCCTGCTATAGTTGCTATTCTTGTCTACCTTCTTCACAATGAGTTTATTCCAGTGTTGCACCTAGAGCTATGTACTCGGCTCCTTCAGACTTTATCCTAGTCGATATTTAGTAATGATATGTTTGTGGTCTTATATGTACTTCTGCTAGAATATATTTTGAATATTGTTAACGAAGGAAGTGAAGGAGGGCACTATATTCTCCTAACCAAAGGCCAAGGGTGGATAATATGTTCAAACGCTTCTCCGGGATAGACAAGTACTAGCGAAATACTTGGTAAGTTCTCCTCCTCTTCTTCTCTTTATTTGAATTGAATTGAATTGAAAAACAATTTTTATTCAGACACAAGCTGCATCGAGGGGGGTCTCCGGCAAAATGGGAGGTATCCTTGGCCCTCATGATTATTGTTACAATAGTATCAGGTAGCAGAGAACAATACTGCCCCCTTCGATGAAGGGAGTCAGCTCTCGGCTATTATAGTCATATTTAAAATCTACAGTGTTTTCTTTTGAATATGGCGTGAATATCAATCAATGGTATCAAAATAGTATCACTGGTATCAAAATAGTATCACTCGAGAGGGTGTTTCAGTTATTACAGTAACATGAGCATTTATAAAAATAGGTTATATTACAATCTGGTAAGTATGTATATCAAGGTTGAACAAAGTAATCATCATTCCAGATCAGGTTTGCCCTGGCGAGGGTTTTAAATCTGTCTTTATCGATGGTTAAGTGGGCCATAGTCGGCAGGTTGTTCCATGCATGGGGGATCGTGTTGGCTATTGACTTCCTAATTTGTTCTGTTCTTGGGTGTATTTGTTTTAGGATTTTACGACCTTCTCTGAAGTTTCTAGTATTTAGTAGCCGTAGATCGATATTTGCAGGAACTTGTGCCAATCTATGACCCATTTGCAGGAGGTACAGTCGCCTGCGATATTTGAGGGGGAGGAGCCTTTTCTCTTTTCTCTAGTTTCTCTTATTTCTTTAGTTCTCTTTATTTTTCTTCCTCAGGTGAAGAGGTTGAGGTCCTTCCTCCCCAATGTCCTGTGAGAGGAGATATAATTCATACACAATACACCATTATTATTTTTATTATTGAAACCTATTTCCGTTCTTTACATAATACATAATTGATTCAATGAGAAACTATAAAATAACCTTTTTGCCAGATAAACTTTTATTTCATGGCTGCCGTTTATGGGCTAAAACTGTTCAGTGAAGATAGTCATTCTTGATGAATAGAATAGAAGCCCTAGAATTGAATATATTAAAATGTTTTAGGGCGGTAGGTTGGGTAAAATTTTAGAACCAAGTTGTGTCAGTGAAGACAGTAGTCAGAGTGACCATGTCCAAGTATGCAGGGTCACGTGGTTTTGAAGACTGTATAAGTGGCGTCTCTCTCTCACATATTACCAGTAATCAAATTGTCTATAATGACTATCTGGAAATAGGTCTCACGTCTCTGCCATTGGCAGCTCTCCCAACGGGACCGTCTACTTCTAATTTAATATCTAGTACATAACATATTGTACACACAAAAGTTAAAGTACAACACAAGATGTAAACATTATGAACTCACTAGAATAGTGAGGGCTAAGTAGCCTTGCAGTCATTATTTGCTGTTTTTATCATAGTATTTTTTTAAAATGAAATAGGATATAAATATATATAATTAAATATAACAAATAAATGATTATTGCCCTCGACACAAGTCCAGCAGGCCTATTGGCATTCAGAGGAACGTTGGAGGTTCCAGAGATTCCGGGCGATCTTTGAAAGGTTCTCATTACAATGGAAAGGCTTTCAAACGCAGGGTGTAGTAGGTAGCATATGATAATAAGGTCGTCCAATATACAGCTTTGATCATAAAAATGTCTGAGGATGAATGAAAAGGATGAGAAAGTCTAGTCTAATATCTAGAAGGGTTTTTTGTCATGCATGTTCTGGGAATCTGTGATCTCCCCATTTGTCTGTTTGGTCTGTACAGGTCTGTCGACCCAGTCTGGCGGACATTATATGTGGTTTCTGAAGGTATACTAGGCTGTACTGTGTATCTCTAAGTCTTGTGTCTCAATGGTTGCCTTTCAGATATTTAACCAGTAACAGTTACACACATTAGCACAAGATGGGTTGTAGCTTTTCCTCCACTGTGCATCCTGCCTCCAACATCCAGGATGACAAACACCTCCCAGACAATCAGAAACACTGGAAGACCTGGGAATGGCCTGGGTTTGGACTGAGAGACCTGTGCATGAAGTGCATCATAGAATATATGCCTGACCACGAGAAGGTCAAGCCGGGAGACAAAGAGCCTCCTCCACCCGACTACAATGAGAACCCGGAGAGGGAGGCCGAGGATGACATGAAGACAGAGGTAGCAGAAACTATACCTGACAGCCTGATGGGTGAGAAGGAAGAGGAGGAAAAATGTCCTCCAGTTCCTTGTATAAGTGATGATGTGGAGATGTTGGAGGCATTGGTCGCGGAGGAGGAGATAGAGGAGGTTGGATGGAACAGTGAGGAAGAGACAGCCATGTCTGTTAACTCTGAGAAGTCCATGCATAGATGTAGAACGCATATTGACTGGTGGGTACTTTACATTTAACATATCAGCACCTTTATCATCGGCCATAATATCATTTGGTTTCCTGGATAAGTCATATAGTATATAAATATATATAAGATTTATATGTAACACCATGCTTTCTAAAATTAAAATTAGTTCATATTTATGATCCTATTACTAAAGCATTATGTACATAAATAATCACTGTAAATATCTCTCAGGTTCAAAGAACCTCTTGCAACCAACTACTATGAGAGAGACCCAGCCACCGAAGATGACTGGAAGACAGAGGTAGAAAATATAGCTGACAAGGAGGAAGGTGCACCACAGGATGGACTGAAGGATGGACCAAGCGATCAAATGAAGAATAAACTGAAGGATGGACTCAGGGCTAAAGTCAGGGCTGAGCTGAGGAGTGAAGTGAGGGGAGAGGGGAGGAGTGAACTGAGGAATGAACTGAGGGGAGAAGTGAAAGATGAACTAAGGGATGAACTGAGGGATGAACTCAGTCTCAGGGGTGAAGTGAAAGATGAACTAAAAGATGAACTCAGGGATGAACTGAGGGGTGAAGTGAGGGATGAAGTGAAGGATGAACTAAAAGATGAACTCAGGGATGAACTGAGGGGTGAAGTGAGGGATGAAGTGAAGGATGAACTAAAAGATGAACTCAGGGATGAACTGAGGAGTGAAGTGAGGGATGAAGTGAAGGATGAACTAAAAGATGAACTCAGGGAGGAACTGAGGGAAGAAGTGAAAGATGAACTAAAAGATGAACTCAGGGATGAACTGAGGGGTGAAGTGAGGGATGAAGTGAAGGATGAACTAAAAGATGAACTCAGGGAGGAACTGAGGGGAGAAGTGAAGGATGACCTAAAAGATGAACTCAGGGATGAACTGAGGGGAGAAGTGAGGGATGAAGTGAAGGATGAACTAAAAGAGGAACTCAGGGATGAACTGAGGGGAGAAGTGAGGGATGAAGTGAAGGATGACCTAAAAGATGAACTGAGGGGAGAAGTGAAGGATGACCTAAAAGATGAACTCAGGGATGAACTGAGGGTAGATGTGAAGGATGACCTAAAAGATGAACTCAGGGATGAACTGAGGGGTGAAGTGAAGGATGAACTCAGGGATGAACTGAGGGGAGAAGTGAAGGATGACCTAAAAGATGAACTCAGGGATGAACTGAGGGGAGAAGTGAAGGATGACCTAAAAGATGAACTCAGGGATGAACTGAGGGGAGAAGTGAAGGATGACCTAAAAGATGAACTCAGGGATGAACTGAGGGGAGAAGTGAAGGATGACCTAAAAGATGAACTCAGGGATGAACTGAGGGGAGAAGTGAAAGATGACCTAAAAGATGAACTCAGGGATGAACTGAGAGGAGAAGTGAAAGATGACCTAAAAGATGAACTGAGGGGAGAAGTGAAGGATGACCTAAAAGATGAACTCAGGGATGAACTGAGGGGAGAAGTGAAGGATGACCTAAAAGATGAACTCAGGGATGAACTGAGGGGAGAAGTGAGGGATGAAGTGAAGGATGAACTAAAAGAGGAACTCAGGGATGAACTGAGGGGAGAAGTGAGGGATGAAGTGAAGGATGACCTAAAAGATGAACTGAGGGGAGAAGTGAAGGATGACCTAAAAGATGAACTCAGGGATGAACTGAGGGTAGATGTGAAGGATGACCTAAAAGATGAACTGAGGGGAGAAGTGAAGGATGACCTAAAAGATGAACTCAGGGATGAACTGAGGGGTGAAGTGAAGGATGAACTCAGGGATGAACTGAGGGGAGAAGTGAAGGATGACCTAAAAGATGAACTCAGGGATGAACTGAGGGGAGAAGTGAAGGATGACCTAAAAGATGAACTCAGGGATGAACTGAGGGGAGAAGTGAAGGATGACCTAAAAGATGAACTCAGGGATGAACTGAGGGGAGAAGTGAAGGATGACCTAAAAGATGAACTCAGGGATGAACTGAGGGGAGAAGTGAAAGATGACCTAAAAGATGAACTCAGGGATGAACTGAGAGGAGAAGTGAAAGATGACCTAAAAGATGAACTGAGGGGAGAAGTGAAGGATGACCTAAAAGATGAACTCAGGGATGAACTGAGGGGAGAAGTGAAGGATGACCTAAAAGATGAACTCAGGGATGAACTGAGAGGAGAAGTGAAAGATGACCTAAAAGATGAACTCAGGGATGAACTGAGGGGTGAAGTGAAGGATGAACTGAGGGGAGAAGTGAAAGATGACCTGAAAGATGAACTCAGGGATGAACTGAGGGGTGAAGTGAAGGATGACCTAAAAGATGAACTCAGGGGTGAAGTGAAGGATGACCTAAAAGATGAACTCAGGGATGAACTGAGGGGTGAAGTGAGGGATGAAGTGAGGAATGAACTGAAGGATGAACTGAAGGGTGAAGTGAGAAATGGGCTAAAGGATGAACTGAGGGGTGAGGTGAGGAGTGAATTGAGGGTTGAACAGCGAGATGAAGTGAGGAATGAACTGAGGAAAGAGCTCTGGGTTGAGCTGAAGGATGGACTAACAGGTGATCTGACAGATGAAGAGTGGGATGAGCTAAGAGATGAAGTGAAAGATGACTTGAAGGATGAACTGATGGAAGAACTAAGGGGAGAATTGAAGGGTGAACTAAGGGGTGAACTGAAGGGTGAACTGATGAATGAACTCAGGGCTGGAGTCAGGGCTGAGCTGAAGCATGAAATGAGGAGTGAACTAAGGGGTGAACTGAGGGGTGAAGTCAGGGATGAACTGAAGGGTGAAGTGAGGAGTAAACTGAGGGCAGAACTGAGGGGTGAAGTGAGGAGTGAACTGAGGGGGGAACTGAGGCGGGAAGTCAGGGCTGAACTGAAGGTTGGAGTGAGGAGTGAACTGAAGAATGAACTGAGGGATGAACTCAGGGTTGCACTGAGGAGTGAAGTGAGGAATGAACTGAGGAAAGAGCTCTGGGTTGAACTGAAGGATGGACTAACAGGTGATCTGACAGATGAAGAGTGGAATGAGCTAAGAGATGAAGTGAAAGATGACTTGAAGAATGAACTGACGGAAGAACTCAGGGGAGAATTGAAGGGTGAACTGAGGGGTGAACTGAGGGGTGAACTGAGGGGTGAACTGAGGGGTGAACTGAATGATGAACTCAGTGCTGAACTCAGGGCTGAGGTGAAGGGTGAAGTGAGGGGTGAGGTGAGGAATGAACTGAGGAATGAACTGAAGGATGAACTGAAGGGTGAAGTGAGAAATGGGCTAAAGGATGAACTGAGGGGTGAGGTGAGGAGTGAATTGAGGGTTGAACAGCGAGATGAAGTGAGGAATGAACTGAGGAAAGAGCTCTGGGTTGAGCTGAAGGATGGACTAACAGGTGATCTGACAGATGAAGAGTGGGACAAGCTAAGAGATGAAGTGAAAGATGACTTGAAGGATGAAATGACAGAAGAACTAAGGGGAGAATTGAAGAATGAACTGACGGAAGAACTGAAGGGGAAACTGAACGGTGATATTAAGGCTGAACTCAGGGCTGAAGTCAGGGCTGAGATGAAGGGTGAACTGAGGGGTGAGGTGAGGAGTGAACTGAGGAATGAACTGAAGGATGAAATCAGGGCTGAAGTCAGGGCTGAGCTGAAGGGTGAACTGAGGGATGAACTAAGGGGTGAACTGAGGGGTGAACTGAGGGGTGAACTGAGGGGTGAAGTGAATGAGGAACAGGACAACCTTTTGAGTAAGAAGGAAAAGGAGATAAGAGTGAGGAGTGGGGAAGAGGAGAAAGGAAAGAATAGGGAGGAAGAGTCGGCCACATTTGTTAACTCTGAGAAGACCATGGGTAGAATCATCACTACGTTTGACTTCAGGTGGGTACTTTGTATTCTTATTCAATCCTTTGTCTTCAATAACTTTATCATCAACTGATTTGTCATCAGATGTAATATCCCTTGATGTCCCAGGGGAGGAAGATTGTATTTGTATATGTAAGACTATATATAAACAACCATGCATTCTCAAATTAGAATTAGTTTGTTTAGCTCTTTGACAAAAAACGTACAATTGTATTAGTGTAGGCATTACAAGTCTCTATTACTCCCTTACAGAGAGGAGAAGACGTTTCCTCCCCAGAGAACCAGACCAGTGGTGCCACCTGGTGAGTTGTGGGTGGATGAGGAGTTTAGCCTGGAGGTGGCGCTGCAGGGGCTTGGGCAGGACTTGTCTTACAAGCAACCAATGGAATATAGGAGACCCAAGGTGAGCAGGAAATGCTAATCACTTATATTTCCCCATATAACAGACACATTATATTGTTTAAACTATTTACACTTATTTTACAAATCCGAACTAATCTGATGGTAAAGTGGTGTTTGCAGCACTTGGTACCAAAACCAGTGCTGTATGATGATGATGCAAACATCTTTTATTGCCCCATATAATGTTCAGCTGTGGACCACAAATCAGTATAAAACTGATGGTAAAATGGTGTTTTAACTTGGTACCAGAACCAATGCTGTATGATGGCATGCCGTCTAGTGTCTATATGTATAACTAACAGTAAAATGGTGTTTGAACTTAGTACCAGAACCAGTGCTGTATGATGGCATGCCGTCTAGTGTCTATATGTATAACTAACAGTAAAATGGTGTTTTAACTTGGTACCAGAACCAGTGCTGTATGATGGCATGCCCTCTAGTGTCTATATGTATAACTAACAGTAAAATTGTGTTTGCAGGACTTGGTACCAGAACCAGTGCTGTATGATGGCACGCCCTCTAGGTTTGACATAGAACAAGGAGGAGTGGGAACATGCTACTTCCTGTCTGTACTACAGTCCATGGCAGATAAACCAGAGTTCATGAACCAGGTGAAATATTTTATATTTCTTCTTTGTACAAAGGACTTCTAATTCCTGCAATACAACAGCCTTAGCATTGTACCCATGTTGTCACTATAATAATAAAATAGTAAAAAATAAAAATCTAATGAAATAATAATGGTGATAATGGTGAATAAATAATATTAATTTCTGTCTAGGTTTTACCTGAAGGCTCCTACAGGATAGGCACGCCAGAGTATGATGGTGTTTTCCACTGCCGGTTCTGGAGGTTTGGTCACTGGGAGGATGTGTTTATAGATGATCAGATCCCCAGCTACCCCAACACCTACTGGGGCGCCCACAACAAGGATCCTAACCACCTCTGGGTAGCACTCATGGAGAAGGCATTTGCCAAGTGAGTTCCTGTGCTTTGGTTGCCTATACCTTCAGCATTGTATGCCACACTTGGTCAAAGTGGTGCATAACATAACTCTGTTTTGATTTTGCAAAGCTTATATTATTGCCCTCTCAATCGTTTTACCGATTTTCTCTGGAAATAATAAAGATAGGGACTTCAAATGAAAAGTTCAATATAATAATCATATATAAAAAAGCGATTTTGCCAAAGTATATCGACCATAATAATTTATTACATTTGATTTAATCATATCTTTTATTCATTAATGGGTTATAATAAATGTGGGACATACCAAGGGTGAAGTGTGGAGAAAATCGGTAAAACGATTGAGAGGGCAATAATATAAGCTTTGCAAAATCAAGTATGTAGTGAAAATAGGTCATATTTATGGGTCACACATTGAGTCATCCTGGTCATTGGAGATGTTTGAGGCTATGGATGAGTCCTTCTTTGAGGCTATATTTTGAAAATCCAACTGTGTACCATGGAAGTACTGATATGACAGTGTGTACCATGGAAGTACTGATATGACAGTGTGTACCATGGAAGTACTGATATGACAGTGTGTACCATGGAAGTACTGATATGACAGTGTGTACCATGGAAGTACTGATATGACAGTGTGTACCATGGAAGTACTGATATGAGACTTTTTACATCCAGGTTCCATGGGTCTTACATGGGCTGCACATCGGGCAATACTGAGTATGCCTTTGCAACACTGACAGGTGGTCTGTCTGAAGTACTGGACAAAGATAAGATGGTTGCTGTCAGCACCAACCTACATGCCAGGATAAAGAATGCACTCATCAGTGGCAATGTGGTTACATGCGGTACCCCTGAGGTAATGACATACATTGTTTTAGATTGTATTTTCCTAGTCCTTTCAGTTACTAAAATCTCTTTAAATTTTGATTACATCTTTTTCCTCTTAAGACCTCTTTCTAAAACCTTTTTTATTTTCTCTTCCACAGGACAATGACAGTAATAATGGATTAACTAAGGAACATTCTCACAGTGTTACGGCACTGGACGAGGTAAAAAACAAGTTATCATGTGTAAATCTACTGATATACTGTTACCCATTCCATGTCAAACACCATCAGTATTGCCTAGACATTTTACTTATATATTAGTGAGACACTTCAACTCAATTACCATCCTCCTCCTCCCTAGTATATTTCTGTTCCCATTAAATATAGTTATACATTCATATGCTTTATAGGTTTGCATTTCTGAGGCATGTAGAAATCAGGGATTATAAAGATTTAGCTTAGATTGAAATATATATAATGTCTGTGTGCATTCACCTCCATGGAAACGGAAGTTGACCTTGCCAAGGTGTTTTTATTTATGCATAGAACTCTGGGAATATGTCAGCTTACACTAGACTAATAACAACAACAGAGTTTTCACAATTAAATGCCTCCTAACAGCCACATAAACCATTGGATTATTCATTATAGTGTACAGAACATAATATTGTAGTTCTCCTCAACATCTTAAAATGGATAAATTCAGTCCAGCATTATCCTTTTTAAGGATGGAAATATAAGCCTGTTCTCTAAAAATGGAAATCTCCCTGGCACTTCTAGCATTTTCTTTTGTATCTATTTTAACATAATATTATTTAGGAGGAATTTGTCCAAATAAATAATACTACAATAGGGGACTTGCATGTGCCACTGCGCATGTCTGTTACAATGCATATTGGGATAGATACTGATGAAATCTGAGATAAATATTTAGTAACATTTTTATCGAAAATTGCAAAAATGTTTTCACCAATATCATAGCTTGTATAAATGATCTATGTTAACCAAATGCATGATAGGAAAGATGGGGACTTGTGTTATGGAAACATGTATAACACATAGATATTGACATTAGAACAATAATACATATTCCATGCTGAACATGGCATGATTTATATAGATTTTAGACTGTACCAATAGTCCCATAATTCCATGCAAGATTCAAAATGGCGGCTATGCAAATCCCCTATTCAATGCAGGTGATAGCACTGTTATTGGCAGTGACAGCTTTTAGTCTCTATTTTTTATTCTAGGCTGCTGAAAAAATGTTATAATCAATCCAAAAAATATATACTATATTATATACTATGATTTTCAGATTACTTCCATATTTTCCACAAGCCTTATCTGTCAGATTTCCCTTAATGCCTGATGGTTCATTGATGGCTGCATGTATGTTGGTGCCCATCCTGGTGGTAAGTTTCTGATGATACCAGATGATTTATTTCTCCACTGTATCTGTGCAGGTGCCTGACATGTCATGCATGGTGTCATTGATAAGGATACGCAACCCGTGGGGCAGTGCTAAGGGGAAGTGGACAGGAGCCTGGTCTGATGGGGCACCAGAGTGGAACAATGTGCCAGACGACATCAAACAATCATTTGAAGGTGGAACAATATTGAGGCATTTGAACATGTTTGAAAAGAAAAGAAAAAATAAGTATAATATCAACAATTCCTCATTGTAATACTTAATATTATTTCGCTGTATGCTAATTTAAAGGGGAGGCCTAGTAAAGAGGTAAAGAGTGTGGGGATGTTCTACAGTAATACTACAGCATTGTTTAGTTATAATAAGCCATACAGTGAATGACCGTTATATTACAGTAACGAGTGAGGGGGATGTTCTACAGTATTGTTTAGTTATAATAAGTCATACAGTGAATGACCGTTATATTACAGTAAAGAGTGAAGGGGATGTTCTACAGTATTGTTAGTTATAATAAGTCATACAGTGAGTGACCGTTATATTACAGTAAAGAGTGAGGGGGATGTTCTACAGTATTGTTTAGTTATAATAAGCCATACAGTGAATGACCGTTATATTACAGTAAAGAGTGAGGGGGATGTTCTACAGTATTGTTTAGTTATAATAAGCCATACAGTAAGTGACCGTTATGTTACAGTAAAGAGTGAGGGGAATGTTCTACAGTATTGTTAGTTATAATAAGCCATACAGTGAGTGACCGTTATATTACAGTAAAGAGTGAGGGGGATGTTCTACAGTATTGTGTAGTTATAATAAGCCATACAGTGAGTGACCGTTATATTACAGTAAAGAGTGAGGGGGATGTTCTACAGTATAGTTTAGTTATAATAAGCCATACAGTGAATGACCGTTATATTACAGTAAAGAGTGAGGGGGATGTTCTACAGTGTAGTTTAGTTATAATAAGCCATACAGTGAGTGACCGTTATATTACAGTAAAGAGTGAGGGGGATGTTCTACAGTATTGTGTAGTTATAATAAGCCATACAGTGAATGACCGTTATATTACAGTAAAGAGTGAGGGGGATGTTCTACAGTATAGTTTAGTTATAATAAGCCATACAGTGAGTGACCGTTATATTACAGTAAAGAGTGAGGGGGATGTTCTACAGTGTAGTTATAATAAGCCATACAGTGAGTGACTGTTATGTTACAGTAAAGAGTGAAGGGGATGTTCTACAGTATTGTTTAGTTATAATAAGCCATACAGTGAATGACCGTTATATTACAGTAAAGAGTGAGGGGGATGTTCTACAGTATAGTTTAGTTATAATAAGACATACAGTGAGTGACCGTTATATTACAGTAAAGAGTGAGGGGGATGTTCTACAGTATAGTGTAGTTATAATAAGCCATACAGTGAATGACCGTTATATTACAGTAAAGAGTGAGGGGGATGTTCTACAGTATTGTTTAGTTATAATAAGCCATACAGTGAGTGACCGTTATATTACAGTAAAGAGTGAGGGGGATGTTCTACAGTATAGTGTAGTTATAATAAGACATACAGTGAGTGACCGTTATATTACAGTAAAGAGTGTGGGGGATGTTCTACAGTATTGTTTAGTTATAATAAGCCATACAGTGAGTGACCGTTATATTACAGTAAAGAGTGAGGGGGATGTTCTACAGTATAGTGTAGTTATAATAAGACATACAGTGAGTGACCGTTATATTACAGTAAAGAGTGAGGGGGATGGAGAATTCTGGATGACAACCAAAGACTACATGAATACTTTCAGGGTCACTACCATCTCTAACTTCATACCTGATGCTGACATGGAAAGAGTCACAGATCAGCTGGGTGAGTTTCTATATTATCTTTTATTTACGTTAGAGAGGTTTTACTAAATGTTTATTGAATAAATTAATAAGTGATTAAATGAATAAAATGATAATAAAATGATTAAGTAGAAGTAGAGGTAAGTGAGGTAGCACCAAATGGCCACTACCAAATTAGTGAAAATACGAGTTAATAACTTTTAAGGATTAGAGGAAGAACATGAAGAGGATGAGTACTTTTGTGTTGACAAGACTAGGTAATACCAGGTAAATAGGACTAAATAGGCTAAATAGTACATAAGTTTCAGTCCATAACAGTGAGAAAAAAGAAAAAGCACCAGACAGCAGTCACTGATCAGTGCTTTTAACTATAATGATGTCAATGGTTGAGAGTAGATGAAATGTCTAACAGCAAATGCTGATCAGAGGTCTAATTGCAGTCGTTGGTCACAATGATGGCTAAACACTGATATGGTAGCCTATAGAAGACAACTCCTCTAACTCTAGTCCAGGGAGTAACGATTGCAGTGATGTAGTCCTGGTAAAAATTGTAAAAAAGAAAGTCTACTTGGTGACACAACAAGAATGTTGTTGATTGTGCATGGGAAAATATGTGATATGCAAATTTTAGAGTGTTGTGTTGTGTTGTTATTGCTGTGTGATTCAAGACAGAAGAAGGGAATGTACCCATGCACAAAGGATGTTAATTTGCAACTGGCAGTTGGTAGTTCAACTCGCACAGCTACGGATGACTGCTATGTCATCTTACATTATGTTTTTACTTCATTTAGGTTCATAGGCCTATTGGTCTCTGTTTTAGCCAGATCATCCAGTAATTGTCCTTTTTCATGTTCTAACCAAGTTAACCTGTCTATCACAGCTCAGGGAACCAAAATTTGGAAAAAAAATCAAATCCATTGTCAGGCTGTCAGTTGTTACAAGATTATATTTACAGAGTATTACCCCTAGATCACCAATTCACAAGTTCTGCACCACAATTTTATGACTTTGTGATCAAGTTGTGAATGTGTGCCACAAATATTGACAGTTACGGTAGACGAAAAAATTATAGTATACAAAAACCTTTTTGGTCCATTTATGTATTATTGTGCAACGAATTTATTTATGACCTATCTGCATAGTCTTCATATCTATTGGTATGTCCTTATGTCTGTATAGTATATAAATCTAGTATATGATGATAAAGGGATGCTTGAGTGTGTATGGGAGGAATGAAAGAACTTGTGTTATTTGTGTAGGTTGTCAAGATGAACTGATCTTATTCTATTGAACACTTAATTTACTCTTATATTCTCCTTACATGACATACAGACAAGGAGCATCTAATAAGAGGAAAATGGACTGATGAAGAGTTGGGGGATTTTGAAACCCGGTTGTATGCACAGAAGTTTGTTTTTGAGATTCCAAAATGTGAGTATAATACCTAATTATAGCAAATAGCACGATGGAGGGTTCAAACTGATCCATCAGAAAACAGGAGGGGGTATGTTCCCGTTTTCAGTAAATGAAAAATATTGAACAGACTGAACTAGATAGGATTTAGTCCATAGAGTTATGCCTAGTTAGTTATTCCACAGCCGTGGGTTCCGAATAAATATATAGACAAAATTGGTCTGTAGTGGACCTCAGATTGGAGGGGGGGGGGGGGGGGGGGGGGGTCATGGGTTGCAACAAGAAAACCAGATGAAGAGTTATTCATATGCACCAAGTTTTATTAAACTCAGAGTATCACAGGTTTAAATGCAATAGTTGTAGTCATGCTTGATTTGAACAACAGAAGAATCTTGGCTTGCGGCCCAAGTCTGAAGTGTCAAGTGAGGGCCGGATTCCCCTTGCGAAGAAGGGGTACTCTTTGTCTACAGTCCACAGGAGGGTGTCTTCATTCATGTTCGTATGTCACCCCCAGTCGGAACTGGCTGGTAGTTTTTATTGCGTCTGCCTCTGGTAGAAGTGCCCTTCACTGCCGCTAGGTGTTGATGGTGTTGATACAGCAGTGATGTCAATGTTGTCTACTACATATTGTTTAAACAGATTTATCATACATGTTTATACAATAATTTCTTCTGTAATTCCTGCAGCTGCTAGTGAGGGCGTGCCTGTTGTCATCCAGCTGATACAGCAACTAGAGAACCGCAACTCAAAGGACTTCCTCAGCCTCAGAGCAGACCTTTTTAAGGTAGAGCTTTAAAATTTCCCTAACCAAATACATAGCATACTTCCCTCTGTCCAGTATGGATTTCTCATGAAGCATTAAAGACATAAATTAAAAGGATGGCAAGCAATAGGGCATAGTGGGATAGCGATGTTCATTGTACAGATTCATGTATCTCATACTGGACCTATCGGTAACCTATCGCTAGATTGATGCAGATGTATCCAACAACAAGGATGGGCCATGTATGCTACTGTGTGAGATGACAAACCAAACAAAGTTCATGAGAGCTGAGAGTGTGACGTACCGCTACATGCACCTACCGCCTGGTAAATACATGGTGCTTCCACACTACATCAAGGGTAAGGGAGCACAGAGAGAGTTCATCACCAGGATATTCTGTACCATCAATCTCACAGTCAAGTAAGTCTCTTTGATCAGAACTTTCTGTCCTTCATGGTATATGTGTTATGTAGGCCTAATGTTACAAAATGCCTGGCTACCCAGACTGAACAATGGGTGGAACAGCCGGGCATGGCTGGTTTTGCAAATGAGGTACACACCTGATGCGAGGTTTCGGAAATAAACACTTACCTTTCATCGATGATCTGATCAAGTCAGGATCCATATAGCTCTGTGTTATTTCAGTTATTAATTAGAGTATCAATAATTGGCTATCAATTATCACTAACAATAATAGACATTTCATATCATGACATTGAAGTCATTGATTAGAGAGCAGATGCTAATTGGATATCAATTAGCATCCATTAGAATCAATAAGGACAAACAACGGTACCTCACAATAAGGATAATATTCAATACCTATCAATATCTATCACTGGTGGAGAACTGTGGACTAAAACATTGGATAGTAGTTTTACCAGTTTGACAAGACAGCGACTCAAAACGTGTATCCCACTAGTTTATTGATTTATTTCTACATAATACATAGTTATATATATTTTCTGGTCTACTACACTGTATTATGAATTTTTATCTGGTTTATGGAATTAAAAACCTATTATTATTACCAGTCAGAACCGTACAAAGATCATTGGTAAATATGGCAGATATGGAACCAGGAGTTCCATATCTGTGAACTGATGTATAACTAGTGCTTTATCGATGGGACTTGTTTTATGCCATCACGTCTAAAGGAAGAAGTTGGCACATATACTAATAAACCTATGGTACTCGTTCTATGTGAGCAAGGGAAATGTATAACTCATTTTCTGGCGGAGTGATGCAACACCCGCCTCCAACCTCTGCTCAGAACTCAGTTCCATAAGTGGTTATTGTTTCTGCTTACAGTGTAATAAATGAGAGACGATGCTTTATGAAGACAGTGAATGATGGCACATGGATGGATCCTCACATTCATAAGTCAGTCAATACATGTAAGCAATAATACTTGGCATATAAGAGTGTACATGTTCATCTATAATTAAACTACATATTTTGTCTACTTTTAGTTCTGTTTTTGCCTACCCATTTGAAAAACATTTTGACCAACGTTTTACGTGTTTTCACCATAATCACAGCAGGGCTTCATGAAAGTCTTTGCTGCAGTGATTTATCTTGTTATCGCTCACTTCCTCTGATTCAACATCATATTCTTATATTTGTAAAAACATATCTGTAAACAAAATTTTGACAACTTCATTTTTACATGTCAAAAAGTTAAATATTTTAAATTAATTCTTTTACAACAGCATATATATGAGCACATTTTGATTATATCAATTGACAAAAAAGGTCATAAAACATTTCAAATTATTGCAGCTTTGTGTCAGACATTCTACGGCCAGTGGGTGAGCGGGAGTAATGCGGGAGGACAAATAGGTCATAAGTCTCACCACACCAACCCCCAGTACCACTTCACTGTCACAGGTATAGTACTGCTGTACATATCATTACATACTTGTCCTGTTACTGATTTGGACTGTTTTCAGGTTCTCATAATGGGACACATGTGCCATAAGAGTTTGTTGGTTTGTGGATACATGTGACCTAAAACACACTGTGCAGCCATACCATCTTCAAAAGCCAATCCTTGATTACCAGTGTGTGACCTCACTCTGACCTCTCTGTATTACAGGAAGTGGATACCAGCCCATCAAAGTGACCTTGGCACAGGAGGCTATGCTGGCTACCTATGTGGGCTTCCGGCTCATGCATGTAAGTGTATCATCTAATATTTCTCTGAACTCACAGCAATCTGTACAGTGAAAAGAAAGCAAAGGTGGTATGAGGGGATTATATATTGTTTGAAACTTCCATTAAATGCCATCATATTTCCATCACCTGTACAAGGCCTTGAACTGGAGGTTTAAATATGAAACAGATTGTGAAAACTGATTCCATCCACAGCAGCAGCTTGAAATGTTGAGCTGTCTAATTCTGATGTAGTGAACCACAGATTCATACAGGTACAAGTCAAGGCTTTTGTGAAAAAACAACCGTAACAAAGAGATATTTGTTAGCACCGGGTTTCATTACTATTGCACCAATCAAAACAATAGGGTAACAGCTTGATTTGAACAACACATATTTGGACCTCGGAGGCACAAACCTGTAGTTTCAAGCGAGGTCCATCTGTATCAGTTGGATCAGAACAGGAATGCCCTCACCACTAGCTACAGCAAATACAGGAAAAAATATTTCATGATCTTGATATCTTGGTGTAATGAATTTGCTTAAAGAATACCTTAAGAAGGGAAGGAACAAAGGAGGCTGAACCATATCCAATGCTTACCTAACTGATGCCCTATGATTGTTATAAAGATGAGATAACAAGCTATCACTCAAAGGGAAAGTTAAACCTAAAACAGAGATTCTGAATCCATAGCTTTATTCCCCTCTCAGATCTTATGACTAGGATGCAATGTCAGACCAAGAACCAACCATATATACGAGCATAGTCACATTTGTAGGAAAGGAACAGAAGTCATTCAAGGTAGCATAGCAAGCATTGCTCAGAGTTGACCTTAAAGCCAACCCATATTAGATAATGACTAGCAAATAGCTGTGCTATGCACAGGATTTACTAGTGGGCCCACATCCTCATCTCTCCTTGTTCCCTCTGCCACTATCTTTCTCTTTCAAGTTGTCTCTATAACTTAGTATCTTCATACCACAAATGGAACCCTGCTTAGATGCCTTTTTTGGTCACTGTTCAGTGTTGTGCTGTTGTTGTGTTGCCTATCCCTGTCCCTGTCCCTGTCCCTGTCCCTGTCCCTGTCCCTGTCCCTGTCCCTGTCCCTGTCCCTGTCCCTCTCCCATTCCCTCTTTCATTGTGAGGTAATTAGTGGGCGGGTTCTCCCCCGCTCGACTTTAAAACCCATCACAAACAATAGTTTATGAACTGATTCAACTCTGACGATGCTCCTTTCGGTAGAAATACACCTTCAGCTTCCCATAGTGAAGCAATGATGTGCGCATCCATGACGTCATGCTTTGGGTGACCCAGAAACCTGGGGTAGGGGCACTGATAGGTTTGTTTTCAGGCAGCACTGGGGGCCCTGGATGGGGGTGCTCGATGTAAACCCATTTCTAACCCCTTTCCAACCCTAATTTGTTAATGAAACATAGTGGAATGTTTTGGCACCATTTTTGGCAATGTGCATGTGAAATATAATGGAGATCTGGCCAGCGGTTTCAGAGAAGATAGGGTTTGAAGGCTCCAAACCCTTAGTAATATATAGATGACACATTAACAAATATCAAGTTGTAGAAAATATACATATTTTATTGTTATGTGGGGAGTGCTAGACCCAGGTCCTCCAAGGGTTGATCAAGACCATGGTTGGATCCCAGGGATGTAGGGTTTAATGACCTTGAATATTAATACTCATAAAGTAATAATCGCATTCAATAATCATTTCATCTATTCTCGCCTTATTGTGAAATAAATTGACCTGGACGAGAGGTTGAGTGGCATAATAATAAATTATGCATGCATAAACACCCTAACTAGTAAATTCGACCCAAGCTTCAATGGGCCAAGACCTATAGGGGAGATTGGGCTATAATTTCCAAATAACCCTTTATTTCCTATGTGGCTACACTTCTAACCTGTCCCAGTGTCCAGATTACACATTATAAGAGAGATTTTACCAAGATTTTAAGCTCTTACTAGTATGATTACTGCATAACAGACCTCACGCGCTAATGCCTCTAGGGCTCTGTTATTTTTCAATGCCGACATTCTGCCTATCACTATCGCAAACTCAGCCATACTCGGTAAGCTTCGGCTAAGTTTCTCACTCTCTCACGAGTGGCGCCACTGTATGATGTGCAAAACATCAAGTTTCTCACTCTCTCACCAGTGGCGCCACCGTATGATATGCAAAATATTGCCAATCATTTTGCACATTGACTTAACACTAAAATTAAACGATTTTGAAGGTTGGAGGATGGTGGGCGGGATGGTGGGGACAGCTTTGAGAATGGTGGGCGGGATGGGTGACGATACTCTGATGCCACATACACTCCTGGACGAGACATGACTACAGCTTTTTCCATGAAAAAGCCGACAGGCTATCCTCAGCAGCAATTACGATACATCGAAGAACGCCATAGAGAGAGAAATGCCATTTATTGCCCAATTTTCAACATCACTGTATAGGAATCGGCAATGATATCCATTGTAATAGCATCTACAGACATTTTCCTCTCAATTTCATCAGGAATCGATCCATCATTAATGCACACAAACGATGGTAGAGTCAGGTTTAGGCATCAGAAATATATGAAACACCTGAATGCAGCATTCATGCACCTTATGCATACACGTGCCTATACCCATACCACTGCATGCACTGCCTATGTCCAACCTGGTCCACTCTCACCCACTACTGCTAGCAGTGCGGTTGGTCATGCCTCAGCAGAGGTGTGACCAACAAGTGTATATATAATTAGACACTAAAACAAAAGCATTTCAAGGTATAGTACCATCGGAGACGAGGGAGAAGGGGCATGTGGTGAGCAGTGTGCTTTATTATTGAAAATGAAAACAATCCACATTTATAAAAGCAACTAGCCTAAAAGTAAGATTGCCACACGGCCCAATTTAGCGGTTAATTCTTTCTAGATGAGGAGGAGAGTGAGTTGGCCTATGATCTGCCAAGGGGAGCCAGGTTAGGTATAAAAACTACAATCTCAATAAACACAACATACTCATATCCATAATTATGTTATCTATTCCCAGCACTTCACAAGCGTTTAACTACACTTTTATAGTCTACCACAATTCAGTAAGGGGAAACACGGTTGAAGTTTAGAACACTGCACCTGATGTTTAAACCTCCTCATTATTTACTATTGACAGTTCAGCCAGGATGTCCAGGCACCAATGACGTATGAGTGGATAGTGGACAATGAACAGCATTGGATACAGCATGTCACTGGCTCTGATAGTTTACTCAAGGGTGATGAGGTGACCAATGTATACATGCTTCCTCCAGGTGAATACATGCTCATTATATGCACAAATGAACCCAACAAACCCGGCAAGTACTTCCTCCAGCTCAACTCACAAACACCTGTCAAAGTCAAGTAAGTCTTATCAGTTATTTTTGTATACCAAATACCATACTTAGACATACCAAATACCATACTTAGACATACCAAATACCATAGTTACACATAGACAACTAGACACCTGTCTATTTAGAATGTTGGATCACCTCATTGTAAATAACACCTATTGCAATAAGAATTCTTTAATTGAATACCAAACACCATACTTAGACATACCAAATACCATACAAGTTTAGACATACCAAATACCATAGTTACACATACCAAACACCATACTTAGACATACCAAATACCATACAAGTTTAGACATACCAAATACCATAGTTACACAAACCAAATACCATAGTTACACATACCAAGTACCATAGTTACACATACCAAATACCATAGTTACACATACTAAATACCATAGTTACACATACCAAATACCATAGTTACACATACCAAATACCATAGTTACACATACCAAATACCATACAAGTTTAGACATACCAAATACCATAATAACACATCCAATAATGTTCCCTCAGTGATGTTGTTGCTGCCATCATAGAGGTTTGCTCTTAATGCCAGAAAAACCTCCCAGCCTATTAGTTGTTGCCTGGAGGCTGTATAGGATATTTACTTTTATTTTATCATTATTTTTTATTCTTGCCTTCATTTCTTCGTCACAGAGCAAATCTAGATTACACTTCTTTAAAATTATCACTTTTTATCAACTTCCTTTTAATGGAGTGCCATTGGTGGAAAGCAGTAAGGCAGTATGTTTGAGGCAGCATCTCAGGTTCCCTTGTTTCTGTGTTTCTGCCTCACCTGTTGGCACATAACCCTATTTTCATTATGTTCTATCTAATTCTAGGGTATCCTTTATTTCACTTGTACATAATACAACGATATTTGACAGTTTCTTACAGAGAATACAGTATAATAATAGAGCAATATTTGACTGTTTGTTACAGAGAATACAATGTATGTAAGTGAGCAACTCTGCAGGGGGAGGAACAAGGCACAGCCTCTGATGGAGTGGAAGAGCCACCTGTACCAGGGGCAGTTATAAAGATGACCTGATGAAGGGCAAATCTGCCTGAAAGCTAGTGTAAATAAAAACCATAACTAAAATTAGGGCTTTTTCCTACCTACCACAAAACCTAGATCATCAAGCGGGACCAACGATATACAAGCGATAATTAACTTACCTTCATGAAGATGTGAGGAATGTTCCACCAGTGTGAGCAGCAACAATGAGTTGCTCATGGTATCCTAAACATACCGTTTTCCACATTTATAAGCCTCTCTGGTTTATAAGCCAGCGGGGTAAACACATTCTTATGGTAAAATAAGCACTATAATCCTTACCCTGAATATAAGCCTGGTCTATCACCATTTGAAATTATTATAAGCTCAGGCTTATAAATGGAAATATTGTACCCCTAGTCGCACCCTGGACGAGCTGGCAAAATGGCATGATTAATAATTATGCACCGCATAAAGCCAAAGCCAGAAAAATCGCCGTCCGTCCAATCGGAGATACATAGTACTGAACAACATTCTCCACGATCGGGAAACCCCCTCTATTTCTCATTGTCCAAGACCCAAAACTTAGCTGAGTGCCTAAGTCAGACCCTTAGTGAGAGATTTGACCAGGATGTTTTAGCTCTTACTGGTATAATTACTGCATAACAGACCTCTCACGTTCACGCTTTATCTGCATGAGGACGTCAAAATCAGACATCGGTGGCTTCACTTTTGTGGTCGTTACACCTTGTGGCAATGTGGTAAACTGAGAGGAATGGTTTCTCACCCTCCCACGAGGTAGCGCCACCAGCAGCACCGGCCATAACAAACCTCTGGACTGGCCTCCATCGCCGTGCCATCGGCGATGGAGGCCAGATGGATTAAAGCTCAAAAAAGATAGGCCTATTATTTTGATGTGTCGGGAGACGCCAATGGGAGAGGGAAGCAGGTAGGGTGTTGACAGTGTTAATCTAATAAAAGAATCCATATTTATGAACGTAACGCAGTGTAAATAGCCCAAGACTTCCCCTCAAACTCTGACGATAGGCCTCTGGTGCCATAACACTCTCTGGACAAGTGCAGCTATAAACTGGGGCTATAAACTATAAAACTCCCTAAGATAAACAGGAGGTTAAAAAATTAGCCCATTACTGAATAGATTGTCTGAATCAACACAATGCCAAATAAACTTGGATATACCTAGTATGAATGACATGTAAATTATAACTTGGTTGTACATTTCCAGACACTCTGACCTATATAATGTTGCAGCTGCCAACTGTGAACCCAAATGATGATGGATATTATTATGAGTAAAAAAATATCTCACATTCATAGAAAATAAAATATTACGAGTATAAATATCAATTTGTTGCAAAAAATCCCAGCATTATGAACTGGAATATTTCAAGAAAAGTATGTGTCTTTCCAAGGACATTGTGTTGTATATTCGATTTCAGGGATTTTATAGCAACTTTTACAGTATACAGTTCAGAGCATCAAACAATTCTCTCAAATAACACAAATTTAAATCTGCATTCTCAGATATTATGACCAGCGAAATCTTACCAAAATCATTATATTATGACTTATAGGACTAATTTTGTCAATATTCTGCTGCTGATTTTGTGTATACAACAATTTGAAGTTAAATCTGCGAAGAGAAAACCACAGCCGGTGAGCGATAATAAGTGAAGTCCTCATAGGAAGGGATTCCTGTGGGTCCTCCAAATAAAAGTGAGGACGCTTTAGAAGTCCTATAACAAAAACTAATAAAATCCTTCAAAGTGTTGGTCAAATATCTCTTAGATGGGTTGGAAAAGAATGGAACAAAAAGTAGAAAATATATAGCTTTTAACCAACGTTAACTGAGAATAAAGCTTTAAGACACAAATGCTGTTAAAATATAAACATAATTGAATAGATTTTCTGAATCAACATAATGTCAAATATACTCAGAGATCCCTAGTATGAATCACATGTCAATCATAACTTGGTTGTACGTTTCCTGACACTCTGACCTATATATAATGTTGAACCCAAATGATGATGGACATAATTATGAGTAAAAAAATATTTCACACTTATAAAAAGAGAACAAAAAGAGCTCATCAGTATATATCCATTTGTCACAACATATCCAAGCATTATGCACTGGAATATTTGTTAAAAAGCAAATGTGTCTGTCCATGGACATTCTGTTATATCTTGGATTTTAGGGATTTTATAGCAACTTTTGGATGAAACTTTTCCTCCTAAACATGGAGGAGGCCATGCTGATCCTGTAGACAAGACAATTTGAATGCAAAACTTAGAAGACCTTGGATTTGGGTCACGTTTTCAGAAAAAGTACAATTCATCTTCACCAATTCTAAAATAACACAAAATTTCAGACAAAAAATAAAGTTCAAAATACAGTTCAACCTAACCAAACAGATTGCTAGAATCAATGTGATGCTAAATATACTCGAATTTACCTAGTATTGACCAAATTGCAGTCTAATTTAGCAAAATTCACTAAATGTATAACTCTGCCAATTGTACATTTTCTGAAAATCTGACCCATATGTAAAAGGTGGAAAGACAGCGTCATGTTTCATAGTAAGTTTTAGTAATTTGTAAGTAAATTTCACAAAAGAAAATAAAATGGTTGCAACTGTAACAATCAACTGTTGGTTGAGTTCTAAGGCTGGACCTCTCCAATAATGTGAACCACAAAATGTGACGTCACAGTTAGAAAATGTGAGAATGTTTTTAAGATAATAAAGTTTGATATTTGTCTGAAGCTGTGTTAGTTTTTGTATCTGTTTTGTCCAGGATTCCTCCTTCTCTGGCAATGTTTATAATATCATCCCTTGGTTCCCGATTTGGCAGCATCTATAAACATATGGAAGGGGTAAGGATCCAGTCCAGTTGCCAAACTGGGATTTTGGGGCCAAGCATACATTATACATTCATTTGGGCCAAGCATACATTATCAATTATACAGACAGGAAGGAATCTCAAGTAACACGAAAATTCCCTCCTGTGGACTCGTTCCTTGGCTGCAAAAATACTATGCCAACAATCTCACGCTACTAAAAGTTTAGATGCTAATCAGCTATCAACTTATCTCAATGTTATCATCTCTGTTTAAGATAAATTGCTGTTAAGAGAGGATATTAACCATACCATAAGAGTGTACACAACTATTTTGAAAAGTGTAGTACAAAAGGTACAAATAGGCCTATCATACATTTTAGTACAAATAGGCCTATCATACATTTTGCTGTTGATTAGTTCTGCTGAATAACAAAAGAGGGCACTACTGTTTGCAGTACTGCTAAGCCATTGCTTTTATATCTCATCTATACATGATCAATGTAACTATTACCTATCAAGATTTGAAGGAATCTCAAGTAACTAACACAAAACTCAATACAAAACCTATCAAGACTTAGGCATGGAGTTCAATGCTATTTACCATAATGTCTCAATATATGTATAATTGTCTGTGGTTTATGCTTCATCCCTCAACATTTCACTTCATCCCTCAACTCTTAGGGAGCTAAACTACCTAGGAGCCCTCTCTGCCTAGTTTCAGGCAAGAGGCCGGCGGAGGGTTGTGTGAATAAACCAAGAATGAAGTTAAGCTTATGTTCTGGTTATTCTTTGCTAAGTCCGAACCTGGGTTGTGTTGGAAGAACACTACATTATATAATGTTTTTAGCGATATCCGCAGCTCACTCTAATATAATGGCTTTCCCAAAGGGCGATCCTAGAGGCCGTAATTACGACCTTGAATCCCCGTCAAGACCGTTGAGAAAGCCATGATCACAGCCAGCCCAAAGCTCCCAGTTAGTCCTAACACTCAGTTAACCATGAAAGGGATGGGAGCTGGTGGGAGGGAAGAGCAGAACGAAAGGAAGGGAGAGGGGGTGAGCACGTGAGGGCACAAAGAAAGGAACATCAGCCATGACTAGAGTACATCAGAAGGAACAGATGGAGGTTGACGAGGAGTAAATTATAAGTTCTCTTTCTCTCTCTCCTTCTTTTTCCTCCTCCTCTCTCTCTCGATGATAGGAAGCCTACTGCGCACTCTCCCCCCCCCCGTTAAATTGATGAATTTTCAGATTTTTTTTATTTTCATCAATGGAGTCATCAAGAGATCATCTCTTATAGCGGAATTTATTTTGAGGTTTATTCTGTGCTTGGATTTACCGAAAGGATGTGCCTCAATTTTTTTTGACGTGTTTATTTTCAGACTGAGAAAATAGGAAAATTATGCAGAAATAACCGCCACAGACAATTTGCGTTTTTATAGGTCATCTGCAGACATCTTTTTCAGTAGTTTATAGTAAATTAACAAAAGATGAAATTAATTTAATTATGAATTTCTTAAACCTTTATCAAATTAAATTAACAAGGAAAGACAATGGATTATGTTACCTGTGCGTTAGGAATTGAGTTAAAGTGCTTTAAGTAACTACGCCTAAGGAGTAAGCATTGGCATAAACCCAGGGTCTCGTCTGTCTTTACTTACTGCTACTTGTATATTATCTAGTGAGGAGAAATCTGGGTCTGCATTCAATATTCTGTTTGTCTGGTTGTTTCACAGCTTTATCAGCAAATGGAAAGTTGAGTGACGGCTCATTTCATGCTGCAGATCGGAGGTCTTGATGATAAATACACAGCGAGAAAACAAGAATTTGAAAGTAGGCCTAGTACTGGTGTTGTATTCGTGCACAAGCTTCTGGAAGAAAATAGTTCTTTGTTCGAAGCAAATAATTAAACAATACAAACCCATTTTATTATTGATAAATTTACCTATGCATTGAACCTAACCTAACAACCATTGACTCCCTCCAAGTTATGATCATATTAATCCACTTAATCATGAAAAATGGCAGTATAATAACAGTGTAACTAACTGCATATAAAATGATAACGACAAGAAAAAATAGTGTATGATAAGAATATCAGTCTAATAGGTTTACATCGATCAGGCATTCTAGCATTGTTGACAAAAAAGTCAAATTGTAGCCTAAGCCTATTATGCTTAATTGCCTCACATCTCCTTCAATCCTTCACCAATCTTGGCAAAAGTACATAGGAGAAGTGGGAGAAGAAATAGTGCTCTTTAATAATTTCGACTTTATTTTGATATATTTCGAAGGGAAATTGCGTTTTTTCTTACATCATTGCAGCATTTATTTTCCGAGATGTACGGTATAAAGGATCTGCACGACCCTAAATACTGTTTATGATATATAGGCCTACTTTCCCTTCCAGCTTTCCTAGTTATAAATACCCACCAATGGAAATAAATATCTAAGGGAAGGAAGGGGTGTTCTTCTTGTTTTTTTTACTGTTCTTGACGTATTCTGTGCGTATTTCTGCTGATCCATATAGGCTTATTCGACGGACACATGGGTGGGAAAACGAGAATATAAAGGTAGGCCTCGTACAGGTCTGTGTTCAGAACACTTAAGGGTGGTCTCCAATGGTTGTGGTAAGCTCTGCGATAAGCTCTGCAGTAAGCATTTTGATGGTGTTGTGATGGTGAGAAGTGGCGAGGTCCTGCCTACATGGCCAGTGAACCATGTAGGCAGGACCTCGTCATTCCTCACCACCTACAGAACCAGCACAAACCATCGCATGGCTTACCACAGAGCTTACCGCAGCCAGTGGAGACCACCCTTTACTGTACCGTACAGTATTCATACATGTTGCTTCAGAAAGAAAGTAGTTCTATGTTTGAAGGGTAATTAAACTATAAAAACCTGTTTTGGGCGTATGGCCGAAGGTATATCAGAAACCATAGAATCCTTGAAGTGTTAACCTTATTATTTCTCTCTTGATATTTTTGAATTGTCTTTAGAACTGTAGAAGCCCAAATGGCAGGTGTCGATAAATAAAGTCGTTTGTAAAAAAAAACAAAAAAAAACTGTTTTATTCTTGATAAATGTACCTATGCATTGAACCTTACCTAACAATTATTGTAATCTAATAATTATAACAATTATTGAATCTAACCAAATTGATATATTAATCTACTAAATCATGAAAAATGGCATTATTGATATTATGACGATCATATACAGTTAGTAAATTATTCTTATAGCAAATGGCACAATGGGGGGGTTCAAACTGACCGAGACCCATCAGAAAACAGGACAAACCCCGAAGGGGTGAGTTCCAGTTTTCTGATGGGTCGATATCAGTTTGAACCCAAACAGAGTGCCATTTGCTATTTATTACACACTCTATTTGGATGTTAAAAAGTAAATTTAACTTGTTTAGCCTATAGTTTAGCTCGAGGAAGCTTGATTTACCGCAATTTGTAGGCATAAGTTATGCGGTCGGGACAACGTCATTTGTAACAGCTTTTAGGTCAGGCCTACGCTGCGCCAATGAGATTGCGTCTTTGCCCAAACTGTTCATGTGAACAGTTCGGATCAACCGAACTGCACCACAAACTGCACCTTTCTAACTGCTCATGTGTGTAATAAAAAGTTGAACCGCACTAACTGTATAGAAAAACTGACAGGAAAGTGCACATCTCCCTACGCGGGAAAAAGTTTTGTTAAAGATGCATCATTAATGTTGCTTAAATTGGATGATGTTACGCTACTATTTTGTGTCCTGACTGGCATTGGTCTTGACAAAAAAAGATTATTGGGAGAATGAATGAATGCGTTTTCAGAATTTTGACTTTTTCTTACATCTTTGCAGCACTTATTTTCCGCAATAGAGCTGTGTAGCGGCAGGAAAACGAGAATACAAAAGTAGTACCAATGTTCAGAACATTTATGCACATGCATTGCTTCGTAAAGAAAGTAGTTCTGTGATCGAAGTCTAATTAAACTATAAAACCCTATTTTATTCTTAATAAATGTACCTATGCATTGAACCTAATCTGACAACGATTCAATCTAACCTAATTGATATGATATCAATCTATGTAATCATGAAAAATGGCATTATTGATATTGTTATGAAGATTATATATACAGTTAGTAAGTTATTCACTTGTGCAAAACCACCCCTTCACTATCTAAGGGGGAAGGGGGTGACTCATATGAAATGAAACGTTTGGTTTTCATAGATCATCTATACAAGCTATGATATTGGTGAAAAAATACTTGCAAATTTTCATAAAACTGTTGCTAATTGCTGTTACTAATTATTTTTTCAACAAACCTGAACTGAATCTATCCCAGTGGCCCATGCAAATCCCCTATTGTGTATCCCAGCATGCTCTTAACAGACATGCACAGTGGCACATGCAAATCCCCTATTGTGTATCCCAGCATGCTCTTAACAGACATGCACAGTGGCACATGCAAATGTCCTATTGTCTATCCCAGTATGCACTGTAACAGACATGCGCAGTGGCACATACAAACCCCCTATTTTCTATCCCAGTATGCACTGTAACAGACATGTGCAGTGGCACATACAAACCCCCTGTCAGTGTCAGTGCACAGTACCTGATTATAACATGTGTCAGTGCACATGTATGTTACATAGCATTCATGTGCATGGACATGTACAACTCCCCTATTGTGTATCCCAGCATACACTGTAACAGACATGCACAGTGGCACATGTAAATCCCCTATTGTACATCCCAGCATGCACTGTAACAGTATTTCAAAACAAGGCTCTACGTTTTGCCTTGAAGAAACCGCGCCGATTTAATATTAATCAATTACATGAAGAAAGTAATACAATGACTATAAGACAACGAATTTTCTTTAATAATGAAAAGTTTTTCCACAAACAACTGTACTTATGTAGAGTAAACTGGATTGATAAACGTACACCTGAGGGGAACTACAATTTAAGAGAAAACAGAGCAGTTAACTTTGAAGTCAACCACCCAACCTGCAACCTGTACCAACGATCGATGGCCTACTCGGGAATCCAGATGTGGAATAATCTTAACGCCAACCTCAAGAATATACAGGACACCCTAACTTTTAAAAGAAGTTTAAAAAATACTATCCTTCTAGGGGGAGTTATTATCCCTGAATTCTAGTTATTTCGACGTTCGTATATTTGGGCACGAATCAGAGTTTTATTCTTTTTTCTATTTTTTACCTTGTCAAGACATATGTCTATTCTAATATATGTACTCCCAACCTATTATTATCATCCTTATTCCATTAACCATTTCATCTCATTATTTCTTACCCACTCAGAGGGAAAGTTATAATAGTATGTTTATCACACACTACACTTATAAAATTTGAAATGTAATAGCGAAAATTCAGGCTAGGGAGGAATACCGGACTGCCCGATCCCTACACTAACAGTTATGGCATATGCCAGCTTATATTCCCTGAATAAAGATATGTTTAAAAAAAACAAAAAAACAGACATGCACAGTGGCACATGTAAATCCCCTATTGTGTATCCCAGCATGCACTGTAACAGACATGCGCAGTGGCACATGTAAATCCCCTATTGTGTATCCCAGCATACACTGTAACAGACATGCACAGTGGCACATGTAAATCCCCTATTATGTATCCCAGCATGCACTGTAACAGACATGCGCAGTGGCACATGTAAATCCCCTATTGTGTATCCCAGCATGCACTGTAACAGACATGCACAGTGGCACATGTAAATCCCCTATTGTGTATCCCAGCATACACTGTAACAGACATGCACAGTGGCACATGTAAATCCCCTATTATGTATCCCAGCATGCACTGTAACAGACATGCGCAGTGGCACATGTAAATCCCCTATTGTGTATCCCAGCATGCACTGTAACAGACATGCACAGTGGCACATGTAAATCCCCTATTGTGTATCCCAGCATGCACTGTAACAGACATGCGCAGTGGCACATGTAAATCCCCTATTAAATTCAAATTCAGCCTTACATTATTTTCTTCCTGGTTCCACCTTAAGTGTCTCTCCTACTTGGAGATATCACATATAGTGGCATAGATAGGTTGCCATGTTGTTGTGTTTGTCTATCAGTTCACCCCTTCACCTTTCTAGTAGCGGATTTGCATGTCTCATTGTGCATTTCTATTGTACAGTGCATGCTGGGATATATTCACTTTAAAATTGACATATATATATATTTGCAATATTTCTATCAACAATTATTGCAAGGTTCTTTTGAAAAATGCATAATGACAAAGATGAATTCTTGTTTGATTGAATCATGTAAAACACATGGCTGTTCACATGATATCACTGTCAAATATTTCCTGTGGAATGGGATATGATTTCTATTGCTTTTACTCTGACAAACAACTCCCATAATCCCATGCGAATCAAGATACAAGATGGCGGACATACAAGTCCCCTATTGAGCCTTACTCTGACATACAACTCCCATAATTCCATGCGAATCAAGATACAAAATGAACATGCAAATCCCTTAATGGTGGAGGACTTATATCAGTTGGTCGCTAGTGTGAGTAACTACGCTATGACTATCACTTGTAATATCCCCCAGTTACTGACCAACACGCTGTCCTTCAACCGTTGTCACTAATAAAGACACAGAGTTTAGACAGGCTTCTGTGCAAGCTTACCGTAAATGGTAAATACTGCAGCCAAGGTGTACATACAAGTAATAACATACAGGTAAGATACAGATACCAGGTTGGACTTTTGTTATATTAAGTTATAGATAAAAGTATTAAGTTATATAAATAGCAAAATATTCAAGAATTGTGTTTTATAAGTCAAAATAACTTTTATAAATATATAACAGCAGCAGAATATTGATAAATTCTTATAGCAAATGGCACAATGGAGGGTTCAAATTGATCAAGACCCATCAGAAAACGGGACGAACCGCAAAGGGGTGAGTTCCCATTTTCTGATGTGTCGAGATCAGTTTGAACCTGAACAGAATGCCATTTGCTATTTATTACACAGTCTATTTGGATGTTAAAAAGTAAATTTAACTTGTTTAGCCTATAGTTTAGCTCGAGGAGGCTTGATTCACCACAATTTGTAGGCCTAAGTTACGCAGTCAGGACAAAGTCATTTGTAACAGCTTTGTAGGTCAGGCCTACATGGCGAAATGGCATAATATAACGCCAAAGCTAGAGAAATCGCCTCCTGTCCATTGGGGCTACATAGTATTAGACAACATTGGACAGGATCGGAAAAACCCCTCTATTTCCCATTGCCCAAGACCCAGAACTTATCTGAGTGCCTAAGTCAGACCCTTACGGAGAGATTTGACCAAGAAATTTTAGCTCTTACTGGTATAATTACTGCATAACAGACCTCTCGCATTTACGCTTTATCTGCATGAAGAACTTGAAAGCCATGACCATGCTTGTAGGCTCAGCGTGAATCGTGAAAGCTCAGGGCAAACTTCGGGAGAATGGTTTCTTACCCTCCCATAAGGTAGCGCCACCAGCAGTGCCAGCCAAACACCCATAAACAAAGCTATATATGTGTGGAAGCATCGCTTATATCTGCGATGGTTTCCAAGCTAAAAAACGAAAGGATTTCGATGCGTCGGTAGACGCCTTAGGGGGGAGGGAAGCAGGTAGGGTGTTGATAGTGTTAATCGACAAAAACAATCTTTATTTATGAACGTAAATAGCCTAAGACTTCCCCTCATTCCCACCAAACTGTGACGATAGGCCTCTACTAGTGCCATCATACTCTCTAGACTGCGCCAATGAGATTGCGTCTTTGCCCAAACTGTTCACGTGAACAGTTTGGATCAAACAAACTGCACCCCCAAACTGCACCTTTCTAACTGCTCACGTGTGTAATAAAGTCCTATAAATCATAATAATTGAGTAACAGTTGTACAAACATATAACAACAGCAGAATATTGATTAGTTCAATCCTATAAGTCATAATAAGAGTAACTCTTGTATAAACATGTAACAGCAGCAGAATATTAATAAAGTCAGTCATATAAGTCATAATATCAGCAAAACTTTTATAAATATATAACAGCAGCAGAATATTGATTAAGTCAGTCCTATAAGTCATATGTTTAGCCCAACAATACTGGGCCAATTCAAAAACCATACCCATGGAATTATCATTTTTTAACGTCTTATATGAATTCATATATACGTGTACATGTGTCTTATATACACAATATAAGTACACATATATTTCATATTTACAGATCATGAATTGACATTCTTTTGCCATTAATTTCACATAACAAGCAAAAATTGGCGGCCACTATAGGTACTAAACCTTGTCGCTGGTGAAACGTGTTGGAGAGTACAAGGAATTCCTGCTGTGCTACTGTAGTGTGGCGAAGTAGCTATGTGTGGTGATAAAGGGAAAATCCTGAACTTTAGGTTAAAACATGAAACTTCTCATGATTGGTCATTGAACTCTGGTGATCAAAACCTGATAGGAAATTGGAGTGGATTCCTGCCACTATGGGGCTTTTGGGGGCTTACACACTTATCTTCTTATAATGGCAAAGTTTATGATATCAGCTGTTTGCATAATCATGCTACGGCTCTGACGGTGGTGTACAATCAACAGAGGGTCGTCAGTGAAGGCTACTATTTGTCCCTTATTTCATCAATTGTAGAGGATTTCAATTTCATTAATCTATGATCAGCAACGCTATGAACCTTTTTATTTTTTTCGGAATGGAAACTTCACTTTAGACCCTTTTGATTATTAAACAAGTTAAAGAACACTTAAAGAACTTTAATTTGACACCAATTCCGCATAAATCTTAATGATATGTGTCCTTTCAGGTACAGGTTTGATTGGTTCTAGCAGAGTATGTATGTAGCCACAAGTGCAGCCGGCTCTGCAATATTAATATAGGGAAGGCTCACAGGGTACTGGGCACAGGCTAGGTCGTCAGTGATGTAATAATTGATATTTAAGCCCATAACTCAATCTATTTTCATGCGAATGAAACTAGAAATGTTTGAAACCCTAAACTAATTCAGACACTTCAGAAAACTGAACCCGGAAGGGATGAGTCCCGTTTTTTTGGTTGTGTCAAGATCAGTTGAACAGAGTGCCATTTGCTATTTATTACACACTGGAATCTCAATTTTTGAAAAGAATATATCTGCATTGTTTAGCCTTACCATTAGCTTGAGGAGGCTCAAGGTACCTTTCATAAGTTACACAGAAAGGTATGCAACGAATGCAGATTGTTTAAACAACCATATTGCATCATTATTACACACATGAGCAGTTAGAAAGGTGCAGTGTGGGGTGCAGTTTGGTTGGTTGAACCAAATCGTTCATGTGAACAGTTTGGCCAAAGATGCAATCTCATTGGCGGACCATAGGCCAGATGACATTGTCCCGATCGCATAACTTATGCCTACAAATTGCGGTAAATCAAGCGTCCTTGAGCTAAACTATAGGCTAAACAAGTTAAATTTACTTTTAAACATCCAAATAGAGTGTGTAATAAATAGTAAATGGCACTCTCTTCGAATTCAAACTGATCTCGACCCATCAAGATTGGTCAGGGTTAATCCCGTTTTCTGTATTGTGCCATTTGCTATAATTAAGTCATGGGACCTTACAAACTGTACTCTTCACCTGACAAACTGCATCCCCAATCAGCACCTTACAAAATGAGTGTGTGTAATAAAGAGTAACAATAGGCTTTTCCACTTCCAACTACCAACATTTCATTGGCTATGTTTTACAATTGGGGAGTTGATTGCGGTATTTCCTATATATAACACCTTCAGCAACATCCAATATCTGTAATACCCATTAATATGAACATCACTAAATTAAAAAAACAAAAAAACATCACTAAATAAACTTAGCTAATCATAAAAAAAATCATCACTTCGTCGTATTGGTACCTTTGTTGTCATCAATCTTCTATTTTTAGGCCTTTTCATATTTTCACGGAAATAAATAAAAAATCCAAAATGGGTTGTGGCACTTCCACATCAATATGCAAGCCCACCATACTTGAAGACCCGGAAACTGCTGGGCCCAACAACCCAGATAGGGATACCCAGGATGACCTGCAGTCTATAGCTGACAACGACCAGCAGGAGAATGAACTGAGGGATGAAGTGAGGGATGGAGTGAGGGTTGAACTGAGGAATGAACTGAGGAATGAACTGAGGGTTGAACTGAGGAATAAACTGAAGAATGAACTGAGGGTTGAACTGAGGGTTGAACTGAAGAATGAACTGAGGAATGAACTGAAGAATGAACTGAGGAATGAACTGAGGGTTGAACTGAGGAATGAACTGGAGAATGAAGTGAGGAATGAACTGAGGGTTGAACTGAGGAATGAACTGGAGGATGAACTGAGGAATGAACTGAGGAATGAACTGAGGAATGAACTGAGGGTTGAACTGAGGAATGAACTGAGGGGTGAACTGAGGAATGAACTGAGGAATGAACTGGAGGAGGAAGTGAGGAATGAACTGAGGAATGAACTGGAGGAGGAAGTGAGGAATGAACTGGAGGAGGAAGTGAGGAATGAACTGGAGGAGGAAGTGAGGAATGAACTAAGGAATGAACTGAGGAATGAACTGAAGAATGAACTGAGGAATGACCTGGAGGAAGAAGTGAGGAATGAACTAAGGGGTGAACTGAGGGGAGAAGTGAATGATGAACAGGATGACCATTTGAGTAACAAGGAAGAGGAGATAGGAGGGAGAAGTGAGGAAGACGAGTTAGGAAAGAATAGTGAGGAAGAGATGGCCACATTTGTTAACTCTGAGAAGACCATGGGTAGAATCATCAGTATGTTTGACTTCAGGTGGGTACTTTGTACTCTTATTTATTCCTTCAATATTTTTCTTCAATAACTTTATCATCAACTGATTTGTCATCAGCTGTAATATTCCTCCTGGGGGAGGAAGATTGTATTATTATATGTAAGACTTATATGTACCCTCTCTCAAATTAGAATTAGTTTGTTTAGCTGTTTCAAAAACTCACAATTATGGTATTAGTGTAGGCATTACAAGTCTCTATTACTCCCTTACAGAGACGAGAAGACGTTTCCTCCCCAGAGAACCAGACCAGTGGTGCCACCTGGTGAGTTGTGGGTGGATGAGGAGTTTAGCCTGGAGGTGGCGCTGCAGGGGAAGGACTTGTCTGACAAGCAGCCAATTGAATATAGAAGACCCAAGGTGAGAATATAATTAGGACGGTTCTTTTCAATAATAACCCACTCACCTATTGGCTTGTGGGCCATGTGAAAAGATTTGTCTTGAGTCCATGCAATCATTTATGCCAGACCAGCTACTTGTGTGGTACTATCATAATATGTTATGGCCCTAGTAGTTAATAATACATGTCCCAATTCTCAGAGATATCCGATGATAAGAATGATAAGAACTGTTCATATTGTATCACAAAATCTGCCTTGAAATTTAGTTTTTGCCACAATTTTACCCATATTTTCACTGCGCAATAAAATAAAAACTTTTTAATGAAATCAATGTATTTTTGGATATATTATGGCCTTAGTAGGAAATAATATGTGTCTTGATTTTAATAGCAATTTTAATTGAAATGCGTGTAACCAAGGTTGGCGCATCAAAGAAAAGTCCCACAACTTTGACTTAGAATATCTCAGCGTCACTTAAATATTCACCACAAATGTTAAAATATACTTGACAGGGCTAAAATTAATTACTATACATCATTGGAAAGCTCTTTAATCGTGTTTACCCATATACATTTACAATCTAATTGCTATAACTGTCAGGTCTACCACTATGAAAATGAATGATTTTCCAGGGGGCGATTTTGTCGCCATCATTGTAGTGTAGAGTTTAAGCCAGGCTTCATCAACATCTTGTATATCATAATAATCATCCCAAACAACATCATCAAGGATGGTATTCAATTTATCAAGATTAAATATAGTCATTAATCTAACCTTTTTGGTTCCAGGATTTTTCTTTATGCGCTTATGCTTGAGAGTTAGATAAATTGTTTGGTGATCAGGAATATTATCAAATATGCAAAATAATATGATTCGAGGGAAATGTCTCAAGATGGGATTACGGTGGATATCATTGCCGATTTCTATAATAATAGTTATGTTGCCAACAGGGCAATAAGTAGCGATCCGTTTGTATTTGTGATGAATCAATGTATTGGGTATGACATTTTTGGTGTTTTGGTGTTGGCGCCATTTCTTTCAAAGCGGATGAGTCATATCTCGTCTAGCCCCCTATGACCCCTATGTCCCCTAGTATATATATGTATAACTGAGAGTAAAGTGGTATTTGCAGGACTTGGTACCAGAACCAGTGCTGTATGATGGCACGCCCTCTAGGTTTGACATAGAGCAAGGAGGAGTGGGAACCTGCTACTTCCTGTCTGTACTACAGTCCATGGCAGAGAAACCAGAGTTCATGAACCAGGTGTGAACGAAATAATTTCGTTTTTTTTTCATTGTCCAAGGACATTCTATTATGACAGAAAATTTGAGCACCCAGAGATGTTGTCATTGAGATGTTGTCTGTGATGTTGTCATTATATTGGTATTTCACAAGGAAAATTATGTTTAAAAATTGGCTGTGACTAATCATAAATGATAAGTTGCAGTTTAGTTGCAGTTTTTCAAGGAATGAACAATTGTGTTGTATTGTGTCAACCCATGTAAAATGAAAGATAAAAGTCTGAAATAATAATAATATTGATAATAGTGAATAAATAATGTTAATTTCTGTCTAGGTTTTACCAGAAGGCTCCTACAGAATAGGCACACCAGAGTATGATGGTGTTTTCCACTGCCGGTTCTGGAGGTTTGGTCACTGGGAGGATGTGTTTATAGACGATCAGATCCCAAGCTACCCTAACACCTACTGGGGCGCCCACAACAAGGATCCTAACCACCTCTGGGTAGCTCTAATGGAGAAGGCCTTCGCCAAGTGAGTTGCTCTTTGTACTAGATATATAAGCTTCCACTGGGTAGCCCTCATGGAGAAGGCTTTCATCAAGTGAATTGCTCTATGTCTTTCACCCTTGATGTCCACAACACATTGATATAACATATTATATGCTATGGATGTTGATAAGCTAGTCAATATCAAAAGCCAAATTCACAGTGGGAACTGGAAAGAATATTGTAATATTTATTCTCCTGAGCAGTGCTGGGACATATTCATAAGCACTTTCCTTTTATTCTAAACCTACATTCCCCTATTGCACAGTTGATAAATAAAAATGGTTAAGCAACCATAGATGACACCAGATATATAGAAACTCATAAGAAAAATGTATAAAAAGTCAAAGAAATTCTATATGGGACTGTAGTAACTCCATTTTTCGGTTTGGGAGAAATTTTGCCAGCTGCCTGCATTCCATACTCACTATCACCACAGGACAGGACAAGGCAATGGTCAGGACCAGCAGGTGGCCCAGCCATCCCCTGACCTATGCTATCCTGATGCTATCATTAAACTGCAAGTTTAAACAAATAAAAATAGATTACAAATTATGCAAACAAAGGCATTAGAATAATATCAAACTTAAAAATCACACCAATGTAAATGAACACCACCAAGTTTTTAGTTATTATGTTACTTGAAAATAGACGCAAATTACATGAATGACAATTTAGATTTAAATATAGCCAAAACGTGAAACATCTACAGCAGTCTATGAGTCAAGTAAAGGCTGGATCTCCTTGTGGAGCAGGTTATGCTCTGCCTACCGTCCAGAGGAGGGTGTTTTCAGTGATGACTGCTTGATGGTGCATAGACAATGAATACGCTGAATGGTAGGATACGGTAGATAGCTATCAAAATAGGGTTGCAGCGAACACAACCATTGCGTCCAAGATCACGTCCAAAGTGGGATCAAAGTCACAGCTGAGTGGCCAGTACACATGTGACAACCAAGTCATAGTCATAATTAGGTTGGCTTACTTGGCAGTGGCCTGGTTGTGTCCTGCGTGCATACTGGTCAGCACCCAGTTCTCACTATTTCAGTGATGTTTGGCTACTAGGGTGGCGACCCTATGCAAGAATGGTCACAACCATTGTGACCCTATGTTGACATCACCCCTTAGTTTTTGTGGTTTTGATTTTCCAGATAAGATGTAAATTTTGTTGTCAACTAACTCCTAAATATTTGTCTGGCCAATAGCTTAACCTTCAGTGACTGTTGCTGATCTTTTTGCAGTGTTGCAGCTTCTTATTTTCTAGATGTGGCCACCCAACATTTCACCATTCTCTCCAGGAAAGGGCTTTGCAGTAATATATTCTAGTTTACACTATCAAAGGCCCTCTCAATTTCAATGCATCTAATGTATATGAAATTCTTCACTTCATGTCATCTGCAAAAATCCACATGTGGATTCTGTATACAAAGGGAATAGTGTAGGGGAGTTAGTAATAAAAGACATACCATGACAGTACTAATATGACACTGTGTACCATGGAAGTACTGATATGAGACTTTTTACATCCAGGTTTCACGGGTCCTACATGGGCTGCACGACAGGCAGTTCCAAGTATGCCTTTGAAACACTGACAGGTGGTCTGTATGAATACCTGAACAAGGAGGACATGGTTGCTGCCAGCACCAACCTACATGCCAGGATAAAGAATGCACTCATCCATGGCAATGTGGTCACATGCAGTGTCCCTAAGGTAATGACATTCATTTGTTGTTTAAAATTCTATTTTATAATATATATCTCTTTTAATTTTCGTCTTATGGCAATGCCTTTGGATAAAAGATCTTTGTCTAAAACATTTTTACCACTGTTTGTTAAACATGAGTTGTGAAACACGTTTGTACCAGAAACCTATCAATCATTGATTTCATCTTGTATCTCACTATTCTCACTATTGGTGTGAATGTTGTGATTATATCTCCTCTCTTAGACTTGGTGCCTCAACCCTAACAAAGGTAACTGCCCGACGGTCAAATGGGCGCGTTTCTACGCGATTTTTAATGCGCAATCATCTCGCCATAGTTCCGTGATGAGAGTGGACGCTTTTTGCGCAATAATTATTGCGTAATGATTGCGTCATGGTTACGCTAAGGGTATAACGCAATATTGGTGCAATAATCAGCAAATTCTTATGGCATTTTGAGCGGGATAGTTCATGCACAATTTTCACCCTATTGTATTCCTTTTATTGGCAGAATTACATCATGTTTTCCATGTGTGTTTTAATTCGAACAAAAAGGTTTCATTATAAGTATCATTCATTTTAGACAAGTGTGGTAACGAAAAAATAGGAGGTTATTTTGTATATTTAATTCATTGAACAGTGGCAGAACATAGTCTGCCTTAGCATTGCATCAATTTGGGCATCATTTTTGCCTTGGGCTTCCACTGACACAGTGAGCATAGTTGTCTATACAGATGCTATTAGTGTGTGGGCACTTGAACAACGATTCTGGGTGGCCCAAAGTCCTCATGACTTATGAGTACCGTTAGGAGGGGTGTGTTGATCACAATGTTTAAAAAAATGTAAATTACTCAAATAAACTATAGAATTATATCATTTAGAACATTCCTAAGTAAATGACCAGTAACTGTTTAGTGTATAAATACCCCATAAATGTAATTAGCAGCCCATTCATTGTAATAATAATTGTAAATACATCTTGGTCACATGAAGCGCCACCTGGTGAAAACAAGTACCACCTGGTGAGAACATGTAATGGTAAATGTATGGGGAGATGCAGCATGTACTGAAAATGATGGATGCAATACTCAAGTTTACTTGTTTGAAACAAGGGAAACACATGGTATTGGCAAGTAGTCATTTAATTTCGATGAAGAATGCAGTGGGACTTATAAAAGGAGTAAATGAATCTGTGGGAGAAGTTGAAATGTAATACTTATTTGGCTAGTATGGAGTTAGCATTACATCGTTTAGTTTAGTCTGTAGGGGCTTCTATCACTGTGAGTGTCAGAATGGAGTACAAATGTGCGACAGTGGGTGTGAATGCCAAGTGAGTGAGCAGTGGCAGGTATTGTGGCATGTTGTGGTTTCATTGTGTTGTATAATTTTATGGCAATTGTTTTGATTTGGTTTGGAATATTATCTGTAATGAACTGTTAAGAATTGTTTGGTTATAGAGATGAATATATGGTCGATTCTCATGAAAAGATTCCAAATTGGTATTTTGAGAAAAGGTCATGTATCAAAGTTATTGGAAATAATCCCTAAAATATATTGCGTCACAAACGGTGATGGTTACAAAGATATTCATTTATAGAAAAATAAAATTATTATCATTTTACATGATGGCAAAGGAGAAAACAAGACCTTTCGAATGGTATATAGGAAACATCCCTACACCTATTGGATCATTATGAAAATCAATGAAGAAAAACTGTGGCTGCATTATGATGAGTATTTAGGCGCAATTTTGAATGCGCATTACATGTGCAATTGAGATCACACCCATATTATTAACTTTGGAAGAAAACATGTATTCACAGATAAAATTGGTTGAGTAACACATCTTTAATACGAACATGAATGAAAATGAATGAGAACTTGATCAAACACAGGTTTGAGACCATCAGCACCATAGGAGGAAATAGATGCAATGGATTTCACATAATGATGGCTAATGGCATGTCCATTTCACTGTGATTCAAAGCCATAAGTATCACACTTCACTAGTTTGTGGTCAATCACAAAATTATTGCAGTGCTATCACATTCAATTGCACTCAGTGCCCGTCAGGTGAATACAAATACCTGGGTTTTTTATTAGATTCTTTGAGACGAGAATCCGGGTATTTACAGGTGGCGCTACGATCGGCGGCAAAAACTCGGGTGAATACAACAGCTGAGTCCCATAGACGCTAATGCTAAAATGCCTGTTTTCAACCCCTTTGAAACCATACATAAACGGGTCAAAATGCTATGATATTACAATGATTGTATCAGTGGCATCCCTTCATTGTGTGTGATTGTATCAGTGGCACCCCTTCATTGTGTGTGATTGTATCAGTGGCACCCCTTCATTGTGTGTGATTGTATCAGTGGCACCCCTTCTTTGTGTGTGATTGTATCAGTGGCACCCCTTCATTGTTTGTGATTGTATCAGTGGCACCCCTTCATTGTGTGTGATTATATCAGTGGCACCCATTCATTGTTTGTGATTGTATCAGTGGCACCCCTTCATTGTGTGTGATTGTATCAGTGGCACCCCTTCATTGTGTGTGATTGTATCAGTGGCACCCCTTCATTGTTTGTGATTGTATCAGTGGCACCCCTTCATTGTTTGTGATTGAATCAGTGGCACCCCTTCATTGTGTGTGATTGTATCAGTGGCACCCCTTCATTGTGTGTGATTGTATCAGTCGCACCCCTTCATTGTGTGTGATTATATCAGTGGCACCCCTTCATTGTGTGTGATTATATCAGTGGCACCCCTTCATTGTTTGTGATTGTATCAGTCGCACCCCTTCATTGTTTGTGATTGTATCAGTGGCACCCCTTCATTGTTTGTGATTGTATCAGTTGCACCCCTTCATTGTGTGTGATTGTATCAGTGGCACCCCTTCATTGTTTGTGATTGTATCAGTGGCACCCCTTCATTGTTTGTGATTGTATCAGTGGCATCCCTTCATTGTGTGTGATTGTATCAGTGGCACCCCTTCATTGTGTGTGATTGTATCAGTGGCACCCCTTCATTGTGTGTGATTGTATCAGTGGCATCCCTTCATTGTGTGTGATTGTATCAGTGGCACCCCTTCATTGTGTGTGATTGTATCAGTGGCATCCCTTCATTGTGTGTGATTGTATCAGTGGCACCCCTTCATTGTTAGTGATTATATCAGTGGCACCCCTTCATTGTTTGTGATTGTATCAGTGGCACCCCTTCATTGGGTGTAATTATATCAGTGGCACTCCTTCATTGTTTGTGATTGTATCAGTGGCACCCCTTCATTGTTTGTGATTGTATCAGTGGCACCCCTTCATTGGTTGTGATTGTATCAGTGGCACCCCTTCATTGGTTGTGATTGTATCAGTGGCACCCCCTCATTGTTTGTGATTGTATCAGTGGCACCCCTTCATTGTTTGTGATTGTATCAGTGGCACCCCCTCATTGTTTGTGATTGTATCAGTGGCACCCCTTCATTGGTTGTGATTGTATCAGTGGCACCCCTTCATTGTTAGTGATTGTGTCAGTGGCACCCCTTCATTGGTTGTGATTGTATCAGTGGCACCCCTTCATTGTTTGTGATTATATCAGTGGCACCCCTTCATTGTTTGTGATTGTATCAGTGGCACCCCTTCATTGTTTGTGATTGTATCAGTGGCACCCCTTCATTGTTTGTGATTGTATCAGTGGCACTCCTTCATTGTCTGTGATTATATCAGTGGCACCCCCTCATTGTTTGTGATTGTATCAGTGGCACTCCTTCATTGTTTGTGATTGTATCAGTGGCACCCCTTCATTGATTGTGATTGTATCAGTGGCACCCCTTCATTGTGATTGTATCAGTGGCACCCCCTCATTGTGTGTGATTGTATCAGTGGCACCCCTTCATTGTCTGTGATTATATATCAGTGGCACCCCCTCATTGTTTGTGATTGTGTCAGTGGCACCCCTTCATTGGTTGTGATTGTATCAGTGGCACCCCTTCATTGTGATTGTATCAGTGGCACCCCTTCATTGTTTGTGATTGTATCAGTGGCACCCCTTCATTGTTTGTGATTGTGTCAGTGGCACCCCTTCATTGGTTGTGATTGTATCAGTGGCACCCCTTCATTGTTTGTGATTGTGTCAGTGGCACCCCTTCATTGGTTGTGATTGTATCAGTGGCACCCCTTCATTGTTAGTGATTGTATCAGTGGCACCCCCTCATTGTTTGTGATTGTATCAGTGGCACCCCCTCATTGTTTGTGATTGTATCAGTGGCACCCCTTCATTGGTTGTGATTGTATCAGTGGCACCCCTTCATTGGTTGTGATTGTATCAGTGGCACCCCCTCATTGTTTGTGATTGTATCAGTGGCACTCCTTCATTGTTTGTGACTATATCAGTGGCACCCCTTCATTCTTTGGCTGAAGACAAGGTCACAACTTTACAATAAGTTGAACATTGCTTTAATGGTGCGCTCTAAGTTAGGGACTAAAACTTAAAGTTGCCTTGACTTATTTCATGGGATTTCTGATAAGTTTATGAGTTTTCATGATAGAATAATATATGATATGTCAAATAAAAGAGAAGATTCAGGGCTATCTGTATTTGAAACTGTCACATGCACAATTACAAGAATTCTTTTTCATATTAACATTCCATGGTAACCACGTCTGAAATGTCATGAAAATCCTGACTTTCAACTGTTTCCATGGCAATTTCTCTTAGGTAGATAGTTCTGCAGCATTGGGGGCCATGTTGGACATACAAAATTAAATTTGCCAACTTTTGGAACATATTTCAACTTTGTACTACCATAATGGTGGAAATGGCAGTGTGAAGAATTGAAAGCCAAAATGTCCCAAATTTGACCTATTTTCACTGAAAAATGGCCGTTTAGACAAAATCTGGGATAGTAAGGCTGAACATGAAACTTTTTAGTATCACACAGAGGCCCATATTTTTCACTCAAACAACATTTTTCACTGGCTCACTTAAGGGCACAAGCCTTTGCTGTGTTACGTTACCAACTATATTTTCCGTATCACAAAATATTTTACATTTCTATAAACTCGAGTTCATATTTTAGGATAAAGTTAGACCCAATTTATACCTACTTGACAATGCGATAAAACTCTTGAAAGATTTCAATATCCATGGTCAAATGCTATGAATGACAAGAACTGTCTTTTCTATCTAATAGTGGAAATAAATTTTGTTTTCTTTGATTCTTTACTTAGAAATACAATATGAAGAGTCAATCTATTTTAAAATTTTAATTAGTTCTCTTCTTTTAATTAAAGTTTGACATATATGCAGGCATGATGGTCTTTTATTCTTGAAAAAAATATCAAGAAAATGCCTATGGCACAATTAAAATATGACCATTTGGGGGAAAATATTCCATTTTAAGGTTCTAAATTCGAATTCAATGATACAAAAATCATAATCACTTGGAACTTGGTCAAGATTCTGGCTTCTAGTATTTATCTTAAGTGATATGAACAAAGAAATCATGTTAACTTTCAAGGATTTTTTTTCAAAAGTGGGTAATAAAGCAAAATTATCCCTAACTTGGGGTGCAGTACTGTAGTAACTTGTCACTCTCTGACATGCACCAGCAGGCCTGAGGTTACTAATACTATTAGTCCCTGCATTGGGTTGTTATAGCCCCTAGACTGTACTGTATCACTTATTTACTTAAAATACTAGAATTGTTCACAAATAATTGATGAGATGAAATATTGATAGATGCAATCAATACTGTCCTTGTCAAACATGGAAATATTGAATATTGGAAACTGAACTTTGCACTACACAGCAATAGAGGCAACAGGTTCATATTGTTAATGGTTGCTGTGTTCTTTGAAGCAAGCAAGGGCCTTCAGTCTCTTCACAATCCATGCAATAGGGGAGTTGTATGTTGTGAGGGGAGTGTGTCTGAAGTGAAGGGTTATGGGATACACAATAGGGGTCTATGTCTGAAAGGTTATGGGATACACAATAGGGGAGTTGTATCAGCCACTGTGTATATCTGAAGAGTTATGGGATACACAATAGGGGAGTTGTATCAGCCACTGTGTATGTCTGAAGAGTTATGGGATACACAATAGGGGAGTTGTATCAGCCACTGTGTATATCTGAAGGGTTATGGGATACACAATAGGGGAGTTGTATTAGCCACTGTGTATGTCTGAAGGTTAATGGGATACACACAATAGGCGACTTGTAATTGTCTGAAATGAAGGTTAATAGTGTTGTAAGTGTAAGAATAATTTATTTGGTCGATACTGCTGTGCAAAAAGGCCAGAAGTATTTAGTCTATTTTGCCCACCATGTTGAGATCGATTACCAACCAGACAGGTTGGCATTCATTGATAAATTTGTGGAACATTAGTAACTCAATTTATTCTATGAATGGTGATTTTGGTGTTCCCACCATTCTGTGTGGCGCGACTATTGTAAGTTTTCTAATGAAAGCACTGTTTGTATCATTTAGAAGCACCTTCATACATGACAGTAATAACTGTACATGAATGTAATAGTTTACTGTTTATCTCAGTCTAATGTCTCAATGGTTGCCTTTCCATGAATATAATAGTTTACTGTTTATCTCAGTCTAATGTCTCAATGGTTGCCTTTCCATGTATGTAATAGTTTATTGTTTATCTCAGTCTAATGTCTCAATGGTTGCCTTTCCATGTATGTAATAGTTTACTGTTTATCTCAGTCTAATGTCTCAATGGTTGCCTTTCCATGTATGTAATAGTTTACTGTTTATCTCAGTCTAATGTCTCAATGGTTGCCTTTCAGACGTTTCACCGGTGACCGATACACTTGATACCACACGATGGGGTGCGGCTCTTCCACCTCTGAACATCCTCCCTCCACCATCCAGGATGACAAACATCTCCTGGACAATAAGAAGCACAGGAAGGTACGGCCAGGGTTTGGGCTGAGAGACCCGTGCAAGAAGCAGGTCATAGAATATGTGCCTGACCACAAGGATGTCACGCCGGGAGACAAGCAACCTCCTCCACCCGACTACAATGAGAACCCGGAGAACGAGGACGAGGATGACATGAAGACAGAGGTAGCAGAAACTATAGCTGACAAGGATCATTTGAGGGATGACTTGGCCAGCCTGGTGAGTGAGAAGGAAGAGGAAGAAGAGGATGTGAGAGATGAGGCGCCTGCTCCTCCAGCTCCTCTTATAAGAAGTGAGGAGGATGTGGAGAGGGTGGAGGTGGTGGTAGGGGAGGAGGAGGAGATAGAGGAGATAGGAGGGAACAGCGATGAAGAGTCGGCCACATTTGTTAACACTGATAAGACCATGGGTAGAATCATCACTACGTTTGACTTCAGGTGGGTACTTTGTATTCCGATCTATTCCTTTATTATCTTTATCCACAACATGAATATCAGCAGCCATAATATCATTTTATTTCCTGGGGAGGCATATTGTATTGGTAAAACCTATGTACCACCATGTTTTCCCTAATTACAAATATTTCATTAGGTAGTTTCACAAACTGATGATTCTCCTATGTGTACATTGCATACATGACTTATCACAATAAATACTCCCTCAGGTTCATAAGAGTCCCGGATTCAAATCCCTTAAGTGACTTGCCAGAGTATGATTTCCCTCCCACCCAATGCTAGGATATATGTAGTCCCTCTACCTGCCCTCTATCATCATTGTCTATCTAGTGGCTGAGGGAGTGGCCACTTATCACAATACTTAATTAATTAACTACCGCTCCCTTACAGAGAGGAGAAAACATTCCCACCCCAGAGAACCAGACCAGTGGTGCCACCTGGTGAGTTGTGGGTGGATGAGGAGTTTAGCCTGGAGGTGGCGCTGCAGGGGCTTGGGCAGGACTTCTATGACAAGCAGAATATGGAATATAGGAGACCCAAGGTGAGCAGGAAATATGCTAACTACTTATATTTCCCCATATAACAGACGCATTATATTGTATAAACTATTTACACTTATTCATTCACACATATTTACAAATCCGAACTAATCTGATGGTAAAATGGTGTTTGCAGCACTTGGTACCAAAACCAGTGCTGTATGATGACATGCCCTCTAGTGTGTATATTTATAACTGACAGTAAAGTGGTGTTTGCAGGACTTGGTACCAGAACCAGTGCTGTATGATGGCACGCCCTCTAGGTTTGACATAGAACAAGGCCGAGTAGGAACCTGCTACTTCCTGTCTGTACTTCAGTCCATGGCAGAGAAACCAGAGTTCATGAACCAGGTGAGAAGGAAATAATTACACATTTTCTAATCGTACAAGGACATTCTTATGACAGAAAATTTGTGCAACCAAAGATAGCCCCAGCTCTCCGGCGGTGTTGTCATCATAATGGCCTTTCACAAGGAAAACTTCTTTTAAAAAATGGCTGTGATTAATCATTAATGATAGAGGCAGTTTAGTTGACTTGTATCAACCCGTGTATAATGAAAGATAGAAATCTAAAACAATAATAGTGTTGATGATGGTGAATAAATTATAGTAATTTCTGTGCAGGTTTTACCAGAGGGCTCCTACAAAATAGGCACACCAGAGTATGATGGTGTCTTCCACTGCCGGTTCTGGAGGTTTGGTCACTGGGAGGATGTGTTTATAGATGATCAGATCCCAAGCTACCCCAACACCTACTGGGGCGCCCACAACAAGGATCCTAACCACCTCTGGGTAGCACTCATGGAGAAGGCCTTCGCCAAGTGAGTTACTCTTTGTATTAGATCTATAACCTACCACTGGGTAGCTCTCATCAAGAAGGCATTTGCCAAGTGAGTTGTTTGTCGTACTAGTCAAATAATTTGTTCTTGGATTACTGCTAATAGTTATATTTGTAATGAACCCTGAAAAAGAGTTTATTAACTTCAGACACAATATTCTCTTCTTCAAATGGACGAAATTTATGAGATTTCACGCCTTGGAGCAATAGTACTGTCCTCACATGGTAGCCAATGGCACCAATTTAATGGACCCCAACAATTAGTCACCTCAACTGGGAATGGAACTGCGGACCTCTGAAGAACTAGACCACCCTAGGTCGAAACGCATTGGGACTTGCTTGTAACACCATAGCTAATAAACTGGAACTTAAAGCAAATCGCAGGAGTTGATCGTTTATTTGAAGACATCTACTTAACTTATCTTTTCACTAGCACTAAGTAGATCGACCACAGCCACACCACATATTTAGTTAATCTTTATTTTCAACAGATACCAGAACTAACTGCTACTGTTTATCCCCAGGTTCCACGGGTCCTACCAGGGCTGCTGGTCCGGTAACACCAGCTATGCATTCATCACGATGACGGGCGGCATGTCTGAGTTCCTGGACCAGGCTCAAATGGCCGCCAGCAAGAACCTGCGGACCAGGATGAAGAATGCACTTAACTGTGGTGCTGTGGTCGCCTGCAGTGTCCCAAACGTAAGGACATCTGTCTCTGTTTGTAACAATCTTAATAAAGTTGAGTTTTCATTGTCTGATTCATTTCATAAAAGATTATTGTGGAAGATTTTTTCTACATCATTGTGTATTTTGCCTTGCCCAGAACAATGACAGTAAGAATGGGTTGGTGGGAAACCATGCCTACAGCGTGACAGCCTTGTGCAAGGTGAGTGACAACATCAGTAACTTATAATAACTCCAGCATGAAAAAGGATATAATTATGATCAATTAAAGATATACATGTCACATATTCAATTACTTTTTTAGAAATCTGAAGGTTGTGCTTCCCAGATCAGCAAAGATCACAAATTCTATTATATAGTGTCAAGTTTGGTGGGATTAACTTCCCACCAAAGCTCACAAATATGAAGCCTTGAAAACTACATTGATAAATTGTCTGCCACATAACTGTATTAGTATATTATTGTAATACTATTTTCAAAATCTGTCATCAATACTGAAAAATTCTCACCACTTTTATGTCACACTATATTGCCTTACCTACCTAGTTTATTATAGTTTCTATAGGTCTGTAGCATGGCATGCACTGGAAGACCAGATTCTAAATCTGAAGACCATTACCAAAGTTATAATTTCTTAGTCTTGCAATGAAAGAGTTTATTATTATTATTATGATTATTGTGATTATATTTTATCTTACAAGTGTGCATCAATATCCATTTATCTTGTTAGTAAACTTGAGGTTCTGATGCTACCTGATGATTTATTCATGGCTGCATGTATGTAGGTGCCCTACCAGTCCAAGATGGTATCCCTGATCAGGATACGCAACCCATGGGGCAGTGCTAAGGGGGAGTGGACGGGCGCCTGGTCTGATGGGGCACCACAGTGGAACGATGTGCCAGACGACATCAAGCAAACATTAGAAGGTGGGACATCAATGGGATCTTTAAACATGTTTGATACATTTTTGTGTAACTTTTGTCATATTTCAATGAATTGTGTTGTAATTGTGTTTTAATGCTGTTATAAATCCAAACTATACCAAGTTAGATCAGTCTGACACTTGTAGTGTACAGCATGATAACATAGTGTGCTAATATAGACTAAGAAGAGAACTTTACTGGAGCTATGCTACTATTTCAAACTGTTTATGAGAGTGTAGTTTAGAATTAATAAGACATTATAAAACAGTGAATGACCGTTATATTACAGTAAAGAGTGAAGGGGATGTTTTACAGTACTGTGTAGTTATATTAAGACATAATAAAACAGTGAATGACCGTTATATTAGAGTAAAGAGTGAAGGGGATGTTCTACAGTAGTTCTACAGTATTGTTTAGGTACAACAAGACATTATAAAACAGTGAGTGACCGTTATGTTACAGTAAAGAGTGAGGGGGATGTTCTACAGTATAGTTTAGTTATAATAAGCCATACAGTGAGTGACCGTTATGTTACAGTAAAGAGTGAGGGGGATGTTCTACAGTATAGTGTAGTTATAATAAGCCATACAGTGAGTGAACGTTATGTTACAGTAAAGAGTGAGGGGGATGTTCTACAGTATAGTTTAGTTATAATAAGCCATACAGTGAGTGACCGTTATGTTACAGTAAAGAGTGAGGGGGATGTTCTACAGTATAGTTTAGTTATAATAAGCCATACAGTGAATGACCGTTATATTACAGTAAAGAGTGAGGGGGATGTTCTACAGTGTAGTTATAATAAGCCATACAGTGAGTGACCGTTATATTACAGTAAAGAGTGAGGGGGATGTTCTACAGTATTGTGTAGTTATAATAAGCCATACAGTGAGTGACTGTTATATTACAGTAAAGAGTGAGGGGGATGTTCTACAGTATAGTGTAGTTATAATAAGCCATACAGTGAATGACCGTTATATTACAGTAAAGAGTGAGGGGGATGTTCTACAGTATTGTGTAGTTATAATAAGCCATACAGTGAGTGACCGTTATGTTACAGTAAAGAGTGAGGGGGATGTTCTACAGTATTGTTTAGTTATAATAAGCCATACAGTGAATGACCGTTATATTACAGTAAAGAGTGAGGGGGATGTTCTACAGTATTGTTTAGTTATAATAAGCCATACAGTGAGTGACCGTTATGTTACAGTAAAGAGTGAGGGGGATGTTCTACAGTATAGTTTAGTTATAATAAGCCATACAGTGAGTGACCGTTATATTACAGTAAAGAGTGAGGGGGATGTTCTACAGTATTGTTTAGTTATAATAAGCCATACAGTGAATGACTGTTATATTACAGTAAAGAGTGAGGGGGATGTTCTACAGTATTGTTTAGTTATAATAAGCCATACAGAGAGTGACCGTTATATTACAGTAAAGAGTGAGGGAGATGTTCTACAGTATAGTGTAGTTATAATAAGCCATACAGTGAATGACCGTTATGTTACAGTAAAGAGTGAGGGGGATGTTCTACAGTATAGTTTAGTTATAATAAGCCATACAGTGAGTGACTGTTATATTACAGTAAAGAGTGAGGGGGATGTTCTACAGTATAGTGTAGTTATAATAAGCCATACAGTGAGTGACCATTATATTACAGTAATGAGTGAGGGGGATGTTCTACAGTATTGTTTAGTTATAATAAGCCATACAGTGAATGACTGTTATATTACAGTAAAGAGTGAGGGGGATGTTCTACAGTATAGTTTAGTTATTTATAATAAGCCATACAGTGAGTGACCGTTATATTACAGTAAAGAGTGAGGGGGATGTTCTACAGTATAGTTTAGTTATAATAAGCCATACAGTGAATGACTGTTATATTACAGTAAAGAGTGAGGGGGATGTTCTACAGTATTGTTTAGTTATAATAAGCCATACAGTGAGTGACCGTTATATTACAGTAAAGAGTGAGGGGGATGTTCTACAGTATAGTTTAGTTATAATAAGCCATACAGTGAGTGACCGTTATATTACAGTAAAGAGTGAGGGGGATGTTCTACAGTATTGTTTAGTTATAATAAGCCATACAGTGAGTGACCGTTATGTTACAGTAAAGAGTGAGGGGGATGTTCTACAGTATTGTTTAGTTATAATAAGCCATACAGTGAATGACTGTTATATTACAGTAAAGAGTGAGGGGGATGTTCTACAGTATAGTTTAGTTATAATAAGCCATACAGTGAGTGACCGTTATATTACAGTAAAGAGTGAGGGGGATGTTCTACAGTATTGTTTAGTTATAATAAGCCATACAGTGAGTGACCGTTATATTACAGTAAAGAGTGAGGGGGATGTTCTACAGTATTGTTTAGTTATAATAAGCCATACAGTGAGTGACCGTTATATTACAGTAAAGAGTGAGGGGGATGTTCTACAGTATTGTGTAGTTATAATAAGCCATACAGTGAGTGACCGTTATATTACAGTAAAGAGTGAGGGGGATGTTCTACAGTATTGTTAGTTATAATAAGCCACACAGTGAATGACCGTTATATTACAGTAAAGAGTGAGGGGGATGTTCTACAGTATTGTTTAGTTATAATAAGCCATACAGTGAGTGACCGTTATATTACAGTAAAGAGTGAGGGGGATGTTCTACAGTATAGTGTAGTTATAATAAGCCATACAGTGAGTGACCGTTATGTTACAGTAAAGAGTGAGGGGGATGTTCTACAGTATAGTTTAGTTATAATAAGCCATACAGTGAGTGACCGTTATGTTACAGTAAAGAGTGAGGGGGGTGTTCTACAGTATAGTTTAGTTATAATAAGCCATACAGTGAGTGACCGTTATATTACAGTAAAGAGTGAGGGGGATGTACTACAGTATTGTGTAGTTATAATAAGCCATACAGTGAATGACCGTTATATTACAGTAAAGAGTGAGGGGGATGTTCTACAGTATAGTTTAGTTATAATAAGCCATACAGTGAATGACCGTTATGTTACAGTAAAGAGTGAGGGGGATGTTCTACAGTATAGTTTAGTTATAATAAGCCATACAGTGAATGACCGTTATATTACAGTAAAGAGTGAGGGGGATGTTCTACAGTATTGTTTAGTTATAATAAGCCATACAGTGAGTGAACGTTATGTTACAGTAAAGAGTGAGGGGGATGTTCTACAGTATTGTTTAGTTATAATAAGCCATACAGTGAGTGACCGTTATATTACAGTAAAGAGTGAGGGGGATGTTCTACAGTATTGTGTAGTTATAATAAGCCATACAGTGAGTGACCATTATATTACAGTAAAGAGTGAGGGGGATGTTCTACAGTATAGTGTAGTTATAATAAGCCATACAGTGAATGACCGTTATGTTACAGTAAAGAGTGAGGGGGATGTTCTACAGTATTGTTTAGTTATAATAAGCCATACAGTGAGTGACTGTTATATTACAGTAAAGAGTGAGGGGGATGTTCTACAGTATTGTGTAGTTATAATAAGCCATACAGTGAATGACCGTTATGTTACAGTAAAGAGTGAGGGGGATGTTCTACAGTATAGTTTAGTTATAATAAGCCATACAGTGAGTGACCGTTATATTACAGTAAAGAGTGAGGGGGATGTTCTACAGTATAGTGTAGTTATAATAAGCCATACAGTGAATGACCGTTATATTACAGTAAAGAGTGAGGGGGATGTTCTACAGTATAGTTTAGTTATAATAAGCCATACAGTGAGTGACCGTTATATTACAGTAAAGAGTGAGGGGGATGTTCTACAGTATTGTTTAGTTATAATAAGCCATACAGTGAGTGACCGTTATATTACAGTAAAGAGTGAGGGGGATGTTCTACAGTATTGTTTAGTTATAATAAGCCATACAGTGAGTGACCATTAATTTACAGTAAAGAGTGAGGGGTATGTTCTACAGTATAGTTCTAATAAGCCATACAGTGAATGACCGTTATATTACAGTAAAGAGTGAGGGGGATGTTCTACAGTATTGTGTAGTTATAATAAGCCATACAGTGAGTGACCGTTATGTTACAGTAAAGAGTGAGGGGGATGTTCTACAGTATAGTGTATTTATAATAAGGCATACAGTGAATGACCGTTATGTTACAGTAAAGAGTGAGGGGGATGTTCTACAGTATAGTTATAATAAGCCATACAGTGAGTGACCGTTATATTACAGTAAAGAGTGAGGGGGATGTTCTACAGTATTGTTTAGTTATAATAAGCCATACAGTGAGTGACCGTTATATTACAGTAAAGAGTGAGGGGGATGTTCTACAGTATAGTGTAGTTATAATAAGCCATACAGTGAGTGACCGTTATATTACAGTAAAGAGTGAGGGGGATGTTCTACAGTAGTTATAATAAGCCATACAGTGAATGACCGTTATATTACAGTAAAGAGTGAGGGGGATGTTCTACAGTATTGTTTAGTTATAATAAGACATACAGTGAATGACCGTTATGTTACAGTAAAGAGTGAGGGAGATGTTCTACAGTATTGTTTAGTTATAATAAGACATACAGTGAATGACCGTTATGTTACAGTAAAGAGTGAGGGGGATGTTCTACTGTATAGTTTAGTTATAATAAGACATACAGTGAATGACCGTTATGTTACAGTAAAGAGTGAGGGAGATGTTCTACAGTATTGTTTAGTTATAATAAGCCATACAGTGAATGACCGTTATATTACAGTAAAGAGTGAGGGGGATGTTCTACAGTATTGTTTAGTTATAATAAGCCATACAGTGAGTGACCGTTATATTACAGTAAAGAGTGAGGGGGATGTTCTACAGTATTGTTTAGTTATAATAAGCCATACAGTGAGTGACCGTTATATTACAGTAAAGAGTGAGGGGGATGTTCTACAGTATTGTTTAGTTATAATAAGCCATACAGTGAGTGACCGTTATATTACAGTAAAGAGTGAGGGAGATGTTCTACAGTATAGTGTAGTTATAATAAGCCATACAGTGAGTGACCGTTATATTACAGTAAAGAGTGAGGGGGATGTTCTACAGTATTGTTTAGTTATAATAAGCCATACAGTGAGTGACCGTTATGTTACAGTAAAGAGTGAGGGGGATGTTCTACAGTATTGTGTAGTTATAATAAGCCATACAGTGAGTGACCGTTATATTACAGTAAAGAGTGAGGGGGATGTTCTACAGTATAGTTTAGTTATAATAAGCCATACAGTGAGTGACCGTTATATTACAGTAAAGAGTGAGGGGGATGTTCTACAGTATTGTTTAGTTATAATAAGCCATACAGTGAGTGACCGTTATATTACAGTAAAGAGTGAGGGGATGTTCTACAGTATAGTTTAGTTACAATAAGCCATACAGTGAGTGACCGTTATATTACAGTAAAGAGTGAGGGGGATGTTCTACAGTATAGTGTAGTTATAATAAGCCATACAGTGAGTGACCATTATATTACAGTAAAGAGTGAGGGGGATGTTCTACAGTATAGTTTATTTATAATAAGCCATACAGTGAGTGACCGTTATATTACAGTAAAGAGTGAGGGGGATGTTCTACAGTATAGTGTAGTTATAATAAGCCATACAGTGAATGACCGTTATATTACAGTAAAGAGTGAGGGGGATGTTCTACAGTATTGTGTAGTTATAATAAGCCATACAGTGAATGACCGTTATGTTACAGTAAAGAGTGAGGGGGATGTTCTACAGTATTGTGTAGTTATAATAAGCCATACAGTGAGTGACCGTTATATTACAGTAAAGAGTGAGGGGGATGTTCTACAGTATAGTGTAGTTATAATAAGCCATACAGTGAGTGACCATTATATTACAGTAAAGAGTGAGGGGGATGTTCTACAGTATAGTTTATTTATAATAAGCCATACAGTGAGTGACTGTTATGTTACAGTAAAGAGTGAGGGGGATGTTCTACAGTATTGTTTAGTTATAATAAGCCATACAGTGAGTGACCGTTATATTACAGTAAAGAGTGAGGGGGATGTTCTACAGTATTGTTTAGTTATAATAAGCCATACAGTGAGTGACCGTTATATTACAGTAAAGAGTGAGGGGATGTTCTACAGTATAGTTTAGTTATAATAAGCCATACAGTGAGTGACCGTTATGTTACAGTAAAGAGTGAGGGGGATGTTCTACAGTATTGTTTAGTTATAATAAGCCATACAGTGAGTGACTGTTATGTTACAGTAAAGAGTGAGGGGGATGTTCTACAGTATTGTTAGTTATAATAAGCCATACAGTGAGTGACCGTTATATTACAGTAAAGAGTGAGGGGGATGTTCTACAGTATAGTTTAGTTATAATAAGCCATACAGTGAGTGACCGTTATATTACAGTAAAGAGTGAGGGGGATGTTCTACAGTATAGTGTAGTTATAATAAGCCATACAGTGAATGACCGTTATATTACAGTAAAGAGTGAGGGGGATGTTCTACAGTATTGTTTAGTTATAATAAGCCATACAGTGAGTGACCGTTATATTACAGTAAAGAGTGAGGGGGATGTTCTACAGTATAGTTTAGTTATAATAAGCCATACAGTGAGTGACCGTTATATTACAGTAAAGAGTGAGGGGGATGTTCTACAGTATTGTGTAGTTATAATAAGCCATACAGTGAGTGACCGTTATATTACAGTAAAGAGTGAGGGGGATGTTCTACAGTACTGTTATAATAAGCCATACAGTGAATGACTGTTATATTACAGTAAAGAGTGAGGGGGATGTTCTACAGTATTGTTATAATAAGCCATACAGTGAATGACTGTTATATTACAGTAAAGAGTGAGGGGGATGTTCTACAGTAGTGTGTAGTTATAATAAGACATACAGTGAGTGACCGTTATGTTACAGTAAAGAGTGAGGGGGATGTTCTACAGTATAGTGTAGTTATAATAAGCCATACAGTGAGTGACCGTTATATTACAGTAAAGAGTGAGGGGGATGTTCTACAGTATAGTTTAGTTATAATAAGACATACAGTGAGTGACCGTTATATTACAGTAAAGAGTGAGGGGGATGTTCTACAGTATAGTTTAGTTATAATAAGCCATACAGTGAGTGACCGTTATGTTACAGTAAAGAGTGAGGGGGATGTTCTACAGTATTGTTTAGTTATAATAAGCCATACAGTGAATGACTGTTATATTACAGTAAAGAGTGAGGGGGATGTTCTACAGTATTGTGTAGTTATAATAAGCCATACAGTGAGTGACCGTTATATTACAGTAAAGAGTGAGGGGGATGTTCTACAGTATTGTGTAGTTATAATAAGCCATACAGTGAATGACCGTTATGTTACAGTAAAGAGTGAGGGGGATGTTCTACAGTATAGTGTACTTATAATAAGCCATACAGTGAATGACCGTTATATTACAGTAAAGAGTGAGGGGGATGTTCTACACTATTGTATAGTTATAATAAGCCATACAGTGAATGACCGTTATGTTACAGTAAAGAGTGAGGGGGATGTTCTACAGTATAGTTATAATAAGCCATACAGTGAGTGACTGTTATGTTACAGTAAAGAGTGAGGGGGATGTTCTACAGTATAGTTTAGTTATAATAAGCCATACAGTGAATGACCGTTATATTACAGTAAAGAGTGAGGGGGATGTTCTACACTATTGTATAGTTATAATAAGCCATACAGTGAGTGACTGTTATGTTACAGTAAAGAGTGAGGGGGATGTTCTACAGTGTAGTTATAATAAGCCATACAGTGAGTGACCGTTATATTACAGTAAAGAGTGAGGGGGATGCTCTACAGTGTAGTTATAATAAGCCATACAGTGAATGACCGTTATATTACAGTAAAGAGTGAGGGGGATGTTCTACAGTATAGTGTAGTTATAATAAGCCATACAGTGAATGACCGTTATATTACAGTAAAGAGTGAGGGGGATGTTCTACAGTATAGTGTAGTTATAATAAGCCATACAGTGAGTGACCGTTATATTACAGTAAAGAGTGAGGGGGATGTTCTACAGTATAGTGTAGTTATAATAAGCCATACAGTGAATGACCGTTATATTACAGTAAAGAGTGAGGGGGATGGAGAGTTCTGGATGACAACCAAGGACTACATGAAGAGCTTCACATCCACCACCATCTGTAACTTCACACCAGATGCTGATGGGGACGGGGACGCAGACCAGCTGGGTGAGTCCTACATCATCATTGCATTATATTCATATTATGTCATGTTTTGACTTTTTTAGGCTCATAGGCATATTGAGATGGATATTTACAGTATATATTACCCAGACCACCAATTTGATAAAGATAACTGCACCACTATGATTTGTAAAGCACATGATCAAAGTTAAGTTATGAACGTTTCCCACAAATATTGGCAGTCGGTAGCAATATATATAGCATGCAAAAGTCTTTGTTTGGATCAATTTATTTATGATCTATCTACATCTATAGTCTATATTTCTATTCACTGCTATATTCTCCTTACATGACATACAGACAAGGAACATCTAATAAGGGGAAAATGGACTGATGAAGAGTTGGGAGATTTTGAAACCCGGCTGTACGCACAGAAGTTTGTCTTTGAGATTCCAAAATGTGAGTATAAAAATAACAACTCAATCATTTTAGTCATATATAAAGGTGTAGTTATGGCTACATTCTCAGAGGCATATTTTAAGGAGATCATGTGAAGGTCTATACCCACCCCTTGTAGCCATTTAAACATATATGGGTCAAATTTTCCGAAAACTGTACAATTGACAGCTGTACACATTTAGTAAATTCTGCTTAACTAGGCTGCGGTTTGGTCTATACTAGGTAAATTCAAGTAAATTAAATTTTGGCATTGCATTCATTCTATCATTTTTAATTAGGTTGAACTGTATTTTGTAGTTGAATTTTGTACTGAAATTGAGATTATTTGAAAGAATTGGTGAAAGTGAATTGTACATTTTCTGGCGACTTCTCCCATAACACATTATGAGATTATTGAGGTTTTATGACAATTACAGGACATCAAATTGGATGTTGTTCAGCCTCCTTTGTTTCTTCCCTTCTTAAGTTATACTGGAAACAAATTTATCACACATGTTTATGAAATATGTTCTTCTGTAATTCCTGCAGCTGGTGGTGAGGGCGTGCCTGTTGTCATCCAGCTGATACAGCAACTAGAGAACCGCAACTCGCGGGATTTCCTCGGCCTCAGGGCAGACCTTTTTAAGGTAGAGTTATTTCCTTAATTAAAGAAATATGATTGCTCACATAGTATGCTTCCTCACGAGGGCAACCTGAGGTATAGAAAGGTCCACACCAAGAAGCTAATTTGTAGGGGAAAATACAGAGAAGTCCCATTTGATGCATCCTGTCCACAATAAGGCATACACTAGAAGGCATAGTGCATTGTCTGATTGGATTTGAAAACTCTTTATTTGCCAATTACCATTGAGAGAAATTGACAAAAATGTTAACCAGCTTCCCCCCTACCTAAAAAAACCTTCTCCCACTTAAAAACCAAACCTGATTTTTTTTTACCATACTTTACTTTTTTTGGATTTTTTGACAAAAAAGGCTAATAAAAGCAGGAAAACCAGTTTTCCTTACTGTCAAATAACACATTTCCCTTGTTTAAAACAACTACTGTTATAAAATAGACATTTTTTTCAATGCCTGGGAGGTGGTTTCCTAATTTAAAAAAAAAAAAGTTACGACCCCTGCCCTACCTAGTTTTCAGCCAGATAAAACGGAAACACACCTATTTATTTTTGCCTAGTGTCAATATGAGTACATAGATTAAGTAGATAACAATTCAGGCAGATGTAAATAACTTTAAGGAGGATATCAGTATTCACGGTGATGTATTAAATGGTTACATCTTTATATTTCCTAGATTGATGCAGATGTATCCAACAATAAAGATGGGCCATGTATGCTGCTCTGTGAGATTACAAACCAAACCACGTTCATGATAGCTGAGAGTGTGACGTACCGCTACATGCATCTATCACCCGGTAAATACATGGTGCTTCCACACTACATCAAGGGTAAGGGAGCACAGAGAGAGTTCATCACCAGGATATTCTGTCCCATCAATCTCAAAGTCAAGTAAGTACTCAGAAATTATGTCTGTTCTGTTGCGTTTCCGGTGTAGGAATCCCTCGGTGCTACACTGCGCTCCTCGGTGCTACACTGCGCTACACACCTTGGGATTTCTCCTACCTTCAACTCAGTAAAGAACAATCACACAGACAGAACTAAGGTTCATTCAAGATTTATTTGACCACCTAGGAGTTTGACCATTTTCAAACTTATAGTATATTTCAAACTTATAGTATATGAACAGGTTGAGTATGGTACTACTGTGTTTACAGCATGACGTTCCCTCTGACATTGCATCAAATGATGGCTGTCACAAAGTGCAATGCATCATTGAAACTTGCGTAACCCTTGACTACTTTCAAACTATTTAATGAAAATAACATATGAAGATAAATGGGTCATCTGTTTCTTCCCTAGGGAGGAATGAAACATATTTCTTCCTGCTTGCTAGCATATAACATAAGTCTAAGGACACTCTGTTCCTGATGTGAATTAATAAACACATGCTCCTCTGGTTGCAGTGTAATCAATGAGCGGCGGTGCTTCATGGACACAGTGAATGATGGCACATGGCAGGATCCCAGCAGCAATAAGTTAGTCACCATGTGTAAGTAACCAGGCTTGGTATATTACAAGTACTGTGTGGGGCTTTCAGGGTATATAACCAGTACTGTGTGGGGCTTTCAGGGTATATAACCAGTACTGTGTGGGGCTTTCAGGGTATATAACCAGTACTGTGTGGGGCTTTCAGGGTATATAACCAGTACTGTGTGGGGCTTTCAGGGTATATAACCAGTACTGTGTGGGGCTTTCAGGGTATATAACCAGTACTGTGTGGGGCTTTCAGGGTGTATAACCAGTACTGTGTGGGGCTTTCAGGGTATATAACCAGTACTGTGTGGGGCTTTCAGGGTATATAACCAGTACTGTGTGGGGCTTTCAGGGTATATAACCAGTACTGTGTGGGGCTTTCAGGGTATATAACCAGTACTGTGTGGGGCTTTCAGGGTGTATAACCAGTACTGTGTGGGGCTTTCAGGATATATAACCAGTACTGTGTGGGGCTTTCAGGGTATATAACCAGTACTGTGTGGGGCTTTCAGGGTATATAACCAGTACTGTGTGGGGCTTTCAGGGTATATAACCAGACAAGTACTGTGTGGGGCTTTCAGGGTATATAACCAGTACTGTGTGGGGCTTTCAGGGTATATAACCAGTACTGTGTGGGGCTTTCAGGGTATATAACCAGTACTGTGTGGGGCTTTCAGGGTATATAACCAGTACTGTGTGGGGCTTTCAGGGTATATAACCAGTACTGTGTGGGGCTTTCAGGGTGTATAACCAGTACTGTGTGGGGCTTTCAGGGTATATAACCAGTACTGTGTGGGGCTTTCAGGGTATATAACCAGTACTGTGTGGGGCTTTCAGGGTATATAACCAGTACTGTGTGGGGCTTTCAGGGTGTATAACCAGTACTGTGTGGGGCTTTCAGGATATATAACCAGTACTGTGTGGGGCTTTCAGGGTGTATAACCAGTACTGTGTGGGGCTTTCAGGGTATATAACCAGTACTGTGTGGGGCTTTCAGGGTGTATAACCAGTACTGTGTGGGGCTTTCAGGGTATATAACCAGTACTGTGTGGGGCTTTCAGGGTATATAACCAGTACTGTGTGGGGCTTTCAGGGTATATAACCAGTACTGTGTGGGGCTTTCAGGGTGTATAACCAGTACTGTGTGGGGCTTTCAGGGTGTATAACCAGACAAGTACTGTGTGGGGCTTTCAGGGTATATAACCAGTACTGTGTGGGGCTTTCAGGGTATATAACCAGTACTGTGTGGGGCTTTCAGGGTGTATAACCAGTACTGTGTGGGGCTTTCAGGGTATATAACCAGTACTGTGTGGGGCTTTCAGGGTGTATAACCAGTACTGTGTGGGGCTTTCAGGGTATATAACCAGTACTGTGTGGGGCTTTCAGGGTATATAACCAGTACTGTGTGGGGCTTTCAGGGTATATAACCAGTACTGTGTGGGGCTTTCAGGATATATAACCAGTACTGTGTGGGGCTTTCAGGGTATATAACCAGTACTGTGTGGGGCTTTCAGGGTATATAACCAGTACTGTGTGGGGCTTTCAGGGTATATAACCAGTACTGTGTGGGGCTTTCAGGGTATATAACCAGTACTGTGTGGGGCTTTCAGGGTATATTACAAGTACTGTGTGGGGCTTTCAGGGTATATAACCAGTACTGTGTGGGGCTTTCAGGGTATATAACCAGTACTGTGTGGGGCTTTCAGGGTATATAACCAGTACTGTGTGGGGCTTTCAGGGTATATAACCAGTACTGTGTGGGGCTTTCAGGGTGTATAACCAGTACTGTGTGGGGCTTTCAGGGTGTATAACCAGTACTGTGTGGGGCTTTCAGGGTATATAACCAGTACTGTGTGGGGCTTTCAGGGTGTATAACCAGTACTGTGTGGGGCTTTCAGGGTGTATAACCAGTACTGTGTGGGGCTTTCAGGGTATATAACCAGTACTGTGTGGGGCTTTCAGGGTGTGCATTGGTTGTACAAGATGTTTATCTTAAATTTAGTGCAGCAACTTACTACTCTAGCAACATTCTAACTAAATGTATTTACTAAAGAGGATGCTGAAAGATGAGTTTGTCCACAACAGATGTATTTTCACCCGCTTTGTTCTGGTTACAGCTTTGTGTCAGACGTTCTACGGCCAGTGGGTGAGCGGGAGTAATGCAGGAGGACAAATAGGACATAAGTCTCACCACACCAACCCCCAGTACCACTTCACTGTCACAGGTGGGCTCTCATTTATACAAAACGTATTCAATATTGTTATTGGGCAGGTAACTATTCTCAGACAATGTATGATCTAAAGTATGATCATAAGTATGCCATTGCAAGTATTCCTTCAAGGTTTTACACTATTGACACATTTTGTATGACCTCTGTGTATGACCTCTTTATATGAACTCTGTGTATGACCTCTTTATATGACCTCTCTATATGACCTCTTTATGTGACCTCTGTATGTGACCTCTGTGTATGACCTCTGTATATGACCTCTGTGTATGACCTCTGTACATGACCCCTGTGTATGACCCCTGTATATGACCTCTGTATATGACCTCTGTATATGACCTCTGTATATGACCTCTGTATATGACCTCTTTATGTGACCCCTGTATATTACCTCTGTATATGACCTCTGTATGGGACCCCTGTGTATGACCTCTGTATATGACCTCTGTGTATGACCTCTGTATTACAGGAAAAGGTGCCAAAGGTGGCCAGCTAGCCAAGGTGACCTTGGTACAGGAGGACGCTAATGCCCTGGCTATAGGCTTCATGCTCATGGACGTGAGTACAACTATTCTCTTCCTCTTGTCATTCTGGTTGGACAGACTTTACTTTTCAATGAGTGAGCAGCAGTGTGATGTATGTGTGTTCCAATAGGGCAGGAATGGTTCAACAGTTTACATTATCAGATAATTCACCTCCTCCTACATTAAGCACTAATCCGGCGTAAATTAAAATGTGCCAATGACAACATATTGTTCTAATTACACTAATGTGCATCATTACAGGTGAGCCAGGGTGCCCAGGTGCCGATGACGTATGAGTGGATAGTGATGAACAAGAAGCAGCATTGTGTGAAGGATGTGACCGGTGCTGACATCAAGTTTGTCATGGGTGGAGAGGTGACCAGTGTGTACAAGCTGCCCGCGGGCAAATACATGCTCATCATATTCACCGACAAACCCAACGACCCCCGCAAGTACTTCCTCCAACTCAACTCACAAACACCTGTCAAAGTCAAGTAAGTCTTATCATTTATTCATCTTATAATATATACCAAATACCATAGTTAGACATACCAAATACCATAGTTAGACCTACCAAATACCATAGTTAGACCTACCAAATACCATACTTAGACATACCAAATACCATACTTAGACATACCAAATACCATACTTAGACATACCAAATACCATACTTAGACATACCAAATACCATAGTTAGACCTACCAAATACCATAGTTAGACATACCAAATACCATAGTTAGACATACCAAATACCATACTTAGACATACCAAATACCATACTTAGACACACCAAATACCATACTTAGACACACCAAATACCATAGTTAGACATACCAAATACCATACTTAGAATACCAAATACCATACTTAGACATACCAAATACCATACTTAGACATACCAAATACCATACTTAGACATACCAAATACCATAGTTAGACATACCAAATACCATAGTTAGACATACCAAATACCATAGTTAGACCTACCAAATACCATAGTTAGACATACCAAATACCATAGTTAGACTCTTCTAAAGACAGTTAACACAAAAGGTAACAAAGCAAAGGAGTTATAAGAAATACGTTTGAGGCCGATGATTTAGGAACAAATGAGTTATTGTGAATTACCTATTGGCATTTAACCCACTTGCTTACTATGTTCTAATTTAGTTCTTCTGTATTTATTATTTCACTTGTATAAATAGCGAGTGGAGAAAAATAACAGAACAGGGAACTTTGCCTTGATGGCCGGCTGTCAAGTGACCGCCCTATTTATTAAATAAAGAATTTTTCACACGTGAAATAGGAGTAAGTGAAGGTGTGGTGAGGTTGGTAGCCAAGGAGTATGTGACTGTCACCGGTGCGGGAACCTGGCAGGTAGAGAAGACCAACGCTAGGTGGCGACAGCCCGACCAACCTCATTTATATAAATATATAATGTGAACAATATATATTGAAACATATAATAATATGATAGGATGTAACAAGGCTGATTTCTGACTTTCTGTACACAATGTCCGCAAGATTTTTTAGACCAGGGATGTCACGAGAAACCACAGGCTTAGAGTGACATCCCTGGTCAAAAAAACCAAACCGAGTGGGCATCGTATATGGTAAGTCAGAAAGTAACTGAGTTACATCCTATTTTTGTACCACAATCTTGTAAAATAAAATGAAACAAATTATTTATTTACTTCGCTTTGCTCCGGTGACCCACCATATTGATTTTTGATACCAAAACGCTAGACAAGCGTATTATATTACTGATTGGCTAATCAACAACGGCACAGGCGGCATATGACATCACAAATAGGCGTGATGTCAAGAGTGAGCACAACGTTAACCCATAAGAATGCTTCTTGGATTGAGGCTAAAAAAGGTTCGCACATGGATCCATTTGACAAAACACAATAGCATGTATCCACCCATTTATAGCATCTACAACCTCGGATCATGGTAAAATACAATGATATTTTACTTTTTGTTACAGAGAATACAATGTGTGTAAGTGAGCCAGTCTACAGGGGGAGGAACAAGGCACAGCCTGTGATGGAGGGAGTGAGTGGAAGACCAGCAGCAACAATGAGTCCTTGATGGTATCCTAAACATCTGCCTAGTCACTACTAGATTGCCTCACACCCTGGACAAGTGCAGCTATAATCTATAAACTCCCTCATACTCTGACACAAAAGTACGTTCATAAACTTACAAGCGATGCTTTAAACTAAACAGGCTGACATCTGTGAGGCCATAGCACTGTATCATATCCTAGTATAACTGTAGTAGTATTAATCTCGTAGATTAGAGTAAGAGGTAGACTAGAGGTAGAGGTATTAGTGTAATATATTTTAGATCATCCAAATGTCTGTGATATTGTTTAATGTTTGTAAATACAAAACATCAACCCAGCCATAATCATGAATGCGATCACTTCAACTCAAACAAGAGTTTTGTTTTATAGATATTTTTGTACAGTATTATTATTTATACACTGTGATATTGTCGGACATGACAACTATAAATAGCAAAATGTAAGAATGTGTGCAAGGGTTTCGCTCTTGCAGAAATGAATTTCCAAGGGTCAATAAAAAGTCACAAGTATTATACTAGATGCAATGTAGAAAGGCACCAAGTGATATTGTTCAAGTATAAGGTTCAGAGCATCAAACAATTCTCTCAAATAACATAAATTTAAGATAAACATAAGGTTAAAAGATAGCCCATAACTGAATAGATTTTCTGAATCAACATAACGCCAAATATACTCAGAGATCCCTAGTATGAATCACATGTAAATCATAACTTGGTTGCACGTTTCCTGACACTCTGACCTATATATAATGTTGAACCCAAATGATGATGGACATAATTATGAGTAAAAAAATATCTCACACTTATAAAAAGAAAACAAAAAGAGCTCATCAGTATATATCCATTTGTCCCAACATATCCAAGCATTATGCACTGGAATATTTGTTAAAAGCAAATGTGTCTGTCCATGGACATTCTGTTATATCTTGGATTTCAGGGATTTTATAGTAAGTTTTGGATGAAACTTTTCCTCCTAAACATGGAGGAGGCCATGCTGATCCTGGAGACAAGAAACTTTGAATGCAAAACTTAGAAAGGACCTGGATATGTAAAAGGTGGAAAGACAGAGTCATGTTTCATAGTAAGTTATAGTAATTTGTAAGTAAATTTCACAAAATAAAATAAAATGGTTGCAACTGTAACAATCAACTGTTGGTTGAGTTCTGAGGCTGGACCTCTCCAATAATGTGAACCACAGAATGTGACGTCACAGTTAGAAAATGTGGGAATGTTTTTAAGATAATAAAGTTTGATATTTGTCTGAAGATGTGTTAGGTTTGTATCTGTTCTGTCCAGGATTACTCCTTCCCCGGCAATGTTTATAATATTACCCCTTGGTTCCTGACATGGCAGCATTTATAAGGCAAAAAAAAAATAGGTGTGTTTCCAATTTATCTGGCTGTAAACTAGGTAGGGGGGGGTGGTAATTTTTTTTTTTTGTTAATTTTTTTTGTTTGGAAACCACCTCCCAGGAACTGAAAAAAACTTTCTTAACAATAGTTGTTTTGAACATGGGAAATGTGCTTTTTGACAGTTTAGGGGTAGGAAAACCCGTTTTCCTGCTTTTACCCGACGGGCACTGAGTGCAATTGAGTGGGATAGCACTGCGATCATTTTGGGATTGACCGCAAAATAGTGAAGTGTGATACTTATGGCTATGAATCACAGTGAAATGGACACGCCATTAGCAACCATTATGTGAAATCCATTGCGTCTATTTCCTCCTATGTTGTTGGTTGTCTCACACTTGTGATAAATCAATTTCTCATTCATATTAATTTATTTTTGTATTGAACATGTGTTACTCAACCAATTTTATCTGCGAATAGATGTTTTCTTCAAAAGTCAATAACATATGGATGTGATCTGAATCACGCATAAAATGCGCATTCAAAATCGCGTCTAAATACTCATTATATAAATTTCTTTGTCAGCCCCAAAGATTTTCATGCAAAGAAATCCAGTGTTTCATTATTTACATTCATGATGGTTGCCACTAAACACACCTAATACATTATCTAGTGTTATATTAAAGGAATTTCTATGGTGCCTATAGTGCCAAAGATATTGCTTCTCTGTCACGCTCATTATTGAAAGACATTTTCTCAGGCTTTAATATAAATTTGCTGTTGACTGAACATACGTACAACTACTACAACTATGATGACGTATATCATTTAAAAAAATGGGAAGTCACTTTCATTAATTATATTTATCATGCGTGATAACCCATAATCTATTCCATATAACACAGTAGAATATCCCTTATTTTAATTGAATCATTCGTAGAATGAAAGCCCATAATCCTAGGTATTTAACACAATGAGATATCATGTTCAACAATTGTATCATTTGTGTGATTCTGACACATAACTTCAACATTAACCTTGATAAGCTAGCATTGTCCTGCGCATTCAAAACACTCATTATAATGCAGCCACAACAGGACCCAACACCTGGCACTGCTTACTCACCTAGCATTCACACTTACTTTTGTGCAACTGACACTACATTCTCTGACACTCATACACAGTCTCTGACACTGTGTCATAGAAACCCCTACACACAACTAAATAATATAATGGTACCTCCATATTAGCTAAATCATAATTACTTCTCAACTTCTCCCACGGATTTAGTTCACCCTTTTATAATTGCTTAACAATTATTCATTATTTCATAACTAAATATGCATAACAGTTACGCGCGGCGCTAACGCACGCCTTCTACTAGTGAGACCAAAATAATGCATATGGTTAGATTCCTTATTTCCTCAGCTTTCTGTAGCTATAAAGTTTGTGCATGTTAAATAATATTTAATATGATAGAGCAGTTACCAGAGATAATAATTTATTTCTGACACCAAGTCAAAGAAGCCCCCATACATTTCGAATCTGAACTTATATTAATCAAAACTGTTCCACTTTTTTATTATTGAAACAATGATTGGGGTTTCATTACATCATTGTTCAAAATTGTTGCTATTGATATGTTTCAAATCAACCACTATGAATGTAAAAACTAAAATTGTATCTGAACGGTAACAGAATGTTCTACCTTGTACCCTTTAAAAGAGGGATAACACTATATATTATATTAAACTATTATATATGTTCGAAATATTGGGAGCCCATTACCATTATGCCACTTTTTCTCACCAGGTGATGGTACAGTTTTCACCAGGTGGCGCATCTGGGAACTGGGGTGCATTTACAATTACTTTTACAATAAAAGTGCCGTTAATACACTTATGTGGCATTTATATCATTATAGATATTCCACATCATGTCCATAGGACTGTTATAAGTGATATACTTATATAGTTTATGTGCGTTATATATATACCTGTTTGATATTGAAAAATGCTGAGATCAAACCACCCTAATGACTGTACATATAGATTGCCCCTACTGGTTGGGTAAGGCAGAGCAACCAAACAACTGAAATACATCAAATGGCTGGCTGTTATGCTTCAGGCTCACAAAGAAGATGGTAGAATTGATGACAATAAAATGATGCATATAAGGAGAAGGTGACAGAGGGAATAATGATACCCTTCAAACCTTTCAATGTGAACAAATATACTGCCACTGCCAGGGCAGGAAAATTAAAACTGTCATGAAGAATCTTATCTAATTGAAATGCTATTAATCTAAGGAATCTGTAGTAGCCTATATAAATATCACACTCAAAATGCCATAAGAATTTGCTAGTTTTTGCAATAATATTGCGTTATACCCTTAGCGCAACCATCTCGCAATCATTGCGCAATAATTATTGCGTGAAAAGCGTCCACTCTCATCACAGAACAATGGCGAGTTGATTGCGCATTAAAAATCGCGTAGAATCGCGTTCATTTGCCCGTCGGGTATAAGCTTTTTTGGTCAAAAAATCCAAAAAAACTAAGATATGATGGGGAAAATATCAGGTTTGGTAAAATTTTTTTTAGGTAGGGTAAGGTTTTTCTAGGTAGGGGGGGGGGGGGGGGGTAAATCGGAAACACACCTATTTTTTTTTTTGCCTAATCATATGCCAGGGGTGAAGATCAAGGTCATAGAAAAACAACAATGCATAAAGGCTGTGCTATACTTATAGCAAATGGCACAATGGAGGGTTCAAACTGATCTTGACACATCAGAAAACTGGACGAACCCCGAAAGGGTGAGTTCCTGTTTTCTGATGTGTTGAGATCAGTTTGAACCTGAACAGAGTGCCACTTGCTATTTATTACACACTTTATTTGGATGTTAAAAAGTAAATTTAACTTGTATAGCCTATAGTTTCACTTGAAGAAGCTTGATTCACTGCAACTTGTAGGCCTAAGTTATGTGGTTTGGGACGACATCATTTGTAACAGGTTTGTAGGTCAGGCCTACGCTGCGCCAATGAGATTGCATCATTTAGGCATATGTGACCATGGAAGCCCAAACTGATCACGCAAACAGTTCAGATCAACCAAACTGCACCATTGAACTGCACCTTTCTAACTGCTCATGGGTGTAATGAAGGTCAAACTTTAGTCCTCCCAGAGGGTGCTGTCCACTCCCACGTCAGTAGACTCACATCTACTTCCTTTGCGATGCTATTTAATTACAATGTTATTGTGTACATACAATAAATATATCTTTATTGCACCCCCTTTATTACACCTCTCATAAGGAAAGCGCATTTATGCCATGATAGGTGTGCGTATCCACAAAAACATGGCCAGATTAGCCCATGGCATACGCATTCACAAAAAACGTGTGTTATTTTTCCGTTTTTCCCGAAAACGGAAAAACAACGCACTCGTATTTTGTGAATACGTCATCCTACATCCATCTCAAATTGGGTTATATCTTAATATATAATAAAAAGGGAGGTTCTATACACTGTGTTCTAAACTTTTCAGAATATCTTTGGGCCGTTAATCTAAAACATGCAAGTGTTACTGCCTTTGTATTGTGGATATTAACTCCATACTTAAAATGGCTTACGGGTACTTAAAATGGCCATTGAAAAGTTGAAGCATGGAAGTGTCCGCCATTTAAATCACATTGCTCAATCACACATGGGGTAGGCCTATATTGACATACATACAGGCATTTAGCAACCGATTGACTTTCTGATTGGTTGACATCTATTACAATTGATTGTCATGAGAATAGCACTCCTCAATGACGTTTCTGATTTGCTGCTGCTCAAAGTAACACAAACAATGTCAATTGACAAAAACACCTCTTCTTTTGCACGTCTTTCCAGTGATATTCATTTGACATGATTGAAGTGTCACATTAGATTGGCAAAGTCCATAGTTTACCTGCTTTAGTAAACTGGTCCCCATTGCTTCTCTACCCACGACCAATAACAGGCAGGTCATCGATCAATTATTATATGGTGTCCAAAAAGGCCCAAACTATTCTAATTATGTATTCTAATTATGTATCGGCCTAGTTGTAAATGCTCTTGATAAACGGAGGCAGCCACGAATGTCTATTGGAATAACAGTACAAGGACTTTCAACGTACCAGCAACAGAGAAGAAGTTGCAAAATATCCATGATAACGCCTTTTTATCAATTCAAGGTTTTATCAATTCAAGGTTTCCCCCGCCGAAGGCGGTACCGGTACGAGCGCCAAAGCGGTAGAGCCTACAGCTTGATAGGCCTACACAGATCAGTCCGGCATATCGCGCATAAATTACGCTCCCGCGAACTAATAAAAAAACGCTATTTCTACTCGGAATACATTGCCAATGTCTTTAAATTCTGAAAGAGCATGCTTGTCTACTCCCATGTATTTAACAAGGTTCCCACGGTCATGGAAAGTCATGGAAAGTCATGGAATTAGTGATTTGGTATTCCAGGCCTGGAAAGTCATGGAATTCTGGACAGGTCATGGAAAGTCATGGAAAATGAAATTCTGAATGTTAAAATTAAAAATCTCCATAATACCACCAACAAATTCTACATTTTGTTCAGCATGACATTTGTCCAAAGTGGCCACACTCTTCCACTGTTTTGACTTGTCCACCATTTCTCCTCGCTGTCAGAAGGCTGTTTTGGCCTTGAATTTGTGTCTCCAGATTTTTACCTAGCACCTCATTTGCAGTGCTGCCAACTTCTACGATTTCACTGTAGTCACTACGATTTCAGCATCAAAATACAATGCCACGATCTGTATGTATGTATGTATATTGTTTATTTCCAGTTCAATCACAGTTACATCAATACAATTATTACAATATAATATCTGGAAATGGGTACGACATTCTATGCTAATCATAGCTCTACCAGGAGGTCCCTTTTACATCTAATTACATTATTATATATATATACATTACAGTTATTCTATTTGGTAGATTCGGTAGTTATTTATTACATAGTATAATACAATGTAGTGCGTGAGCTTGTTTGTTCATTAGGGAGGCCATTTGCATTCTTACGAACACTCCTGGTGTCCCGCCTGAACAAACGTTGTGTCACTGTGTGGCGTGGTGCGATTTGCATTCTGACGAACACTGGTCGCATCAGCCTTTAGTGTTGAACTAGTCTTCTTGGGGACTATAATAATTACATTACATGTATGTATTTGTGTTGGCGGGCGGTCGGGTGGTTCGCATTTTGCATTCTAACGAACACTCATGGTACCAATCGATCGCCCACCTGTACATGAGCTGAGTCGATGGCATTCTGACGAACACACAGTCGAGTCAGCTCATGTCCGTTCGTCGGCGCTGCTGCGGTAGAGAGATAGAGCAGTCGAGGGGCGTTTGTGTTGTAGGGTTTGAGTTTATTGTCTGCGTCCCACAGGGGTCGGCCCCAGCACCGTAAATTTAGGATTTTTGGTTTTCTAGGGGCCATTTTGGTTGGCTTGACCTGGGGAGTAAGAATAAAATTCTTCTTCCAGGTAGGATTTGAAATCACTGATTGTTAGGGATGGTTTCCTCCCTTTGGGGGGTAGTTTATTGTACAAATATGGTGCCTGAATGTAATATGATTTCCTGATCCTCTCAGTTTTTGTCATGGGGACTTTCAAAAGTTTGCCACTTGTCAGATTTCTTAGGTTTATTTTCCTATTGTCCGTTAAGTTCTCGTCGCAGCTCATGGAAAAAGCAGTCTGGAGAAGGTGTGCTTCTCTTCTCTCGTTTAAGAACGGTATTTTGCTCGTGATGTGAAGTTCTTTTACACTTTCGGTTTTGTTTAAGTTGTGGGCTATTCTAATAAATGAATTTTGAATAGTTTGGAGTTTCTCCAGGTGTTTTCCCTGAGCTGGGAGATAGAAGATATCACAGAAGTCAATGACTGGTCTCACCATGGTGGTATATACCAGCATTGTGTTTACTGACGATAGTGACTTCCTTATTTTTGAGGTGGCTTTGAGTCTTTTTGTAATTTGATCTATCTTTGCTTGAACATGTGGGTTGAATGTGAGCGCTTGATCTATTATCAGGCCTAAATAGCAGTATTCTTTTTCGTACTCTAGGGGGGCTGAGTTTAAACTCAGTGTTTTTGGTGTGGTTTTCTGTTTCGTATTGCCGAATGTAATATCCATAACTTTACTTTTCTTGATGTTTACAGAAATTTTGTTGTTTCTACACCATTCGCCAACCATGTTCAAGTCACTTTGTAGATCTTCTTTTAGTGCGTTTTCATTTGTCTGTGAATGATATATCACAGTGTCGTCAGCGAACAGTTGTATTTGCGCTTTTCTGACGACACTCTGTAAATCGTTCACATACAGGAGGAACAGTAGAGGTCCCAGGACCGTACCCTGTGGGACGCCGCATCGCACTCTCTCCCTGTCAGAGGTTATCCCATTCACTCGCACTCTCTGATATCTGTCCGATAGGTAGTGACCGATCCAGTTTATAATAGGTTTCGATAGGTGAAACTTATGTAATTTTTCAATAAGGATCGTATGGTCCACCGTATCGAATGCTTTCTTAAAGTCCAGATACACGAGCGATACAGGTTTGTTTTTCACTTTGTTTCGGTAGACGTACCCGAACAGTTTCTGGTGGGCCTGCTCCAGGGAATGGCCTTCTCTGAAGCCGTATTGGTATTCATACAGGAGCCTATTTTCTTCCAAATGGGGGTAAATTATGCTTTGTATGACTCTCTCCAGTAGTTTGGCTGGGAGTTTTACCAGACTTATTGGCCTATAATTTGAAGGGTCTGTGCGAGGTCCTGCCTTATATATAGGTACTATGGTTGCCTCTTTAAATTCCTTCGGTACTTTAGTTGTTCTGATCGATACGTTACATAAATGTGTAAACTGGTGAGATAGGGTCAAAAGTATTGGTTTTAGGACTTTGGTTGGCATCAAAGCCATGCCTGAGGATTTATTTGGCTTAGTTTTTCTAATAATGCCATAGACCCTGTTCTGGGTTATCTCTGGAAACTGCAGTACCTGTATGTTATGCTCGGGTTCCGAAGGGGTATCATTATGGGCGAGTGAATGGGTCGGTGTTTGCTCATACACTGGTGGAGACTGGGGTTGCGTTTGGATTTGGGCAGCAAGAGTTGGGCCTATGTTAGCGAAGAAGTTGTTAAATTTCTCCGGCGCGTCCTTACTCTCTATAAAGTTGCCTTCTGAGTTTTTCAGTTTTATTTTTTCCTCTATTTTGGTCTTATTTGGAGTTATTAGGGGCTTTAGTATTTCCCAGAATTTACCTGGGTTTTTTGAGTGCTCTGCCAGTCTCTCAGCAATGTATTCATTCTTAGCTCTTGAAAGTTTAGAGTTCATTTTGTTCCGTATTATTTTGGCTGATTGCCAGTCAATTTCCTTGTTTGTTTTCTTTGCCTTTTTGAAGGCTCTATCTCTCTCCCTAGCCATTCGTCTCAGCTCGCTAGCGTACCAAAGTGGCTTTACCTTTGCACCAGCAATTTGTTTGACAGGGCACATCTGGTCCAGTGAATGTTCAATTTTAGTTGACATCTCTGTCCAGCATTGGTCTACATTTTCACTACGATATAGTGGAGCCCAATTTTGCTCTTTTACATTTCTACAGAGGGTGCCTATGTCTAAATTTTTCCACGCTCTAGTTGTTATCGTGGATCGTTCATATTTATTTCTTTGTTTCTTTTTGACTACGAAGATAGGGAGGTGATCACTAGAATTGTTGTTCACCACACCAGTTTCACTAATAAATTTTGAATTTGTATAGACTTGGTCTATTATCTTCGAAGATTTACGCGTGATTCTGGTTGGCAGTTTGATTTTGGGACTTAACCCACTTGGTTTCAAGATGGGTGTTATTCTACAACTATCTTGATTCGTTTCATGGTTGAAGTCTCCCATGACATAGATTTCTGTTCTCGTGCTGATTTTACCTAGCACGTTTTTCAGCAAGTCTAATGCTGCGGGCAGACTCCCATTTGGGGGCCGATATGAGTTCACAATCGTGAGGTGTTTAGAGTTTTGCCTAGAACATGTTATTACCTGTATTTCTAGGTCCTTGCTTTGCACGTTTAGGTGGGCTAATGATTGCTCATCTACCTTGTAGTTGTCTTTTATGTAAAGCATGAGTCCCCCTCCTTTTCTTTTGGTAAGCCTGTCTGCTCTGTATTGCTGGTACAAAGGTATTTTGATCTGGCTGTCTAAGACATTATTGCTCAGCCAGGTTTCTTGTATCGCCAAGACATCTGTCTTGGTCTCTACAAGGAAATCTTCCACATGGCATAGCTTTGGGAGGATACTCCTGATATTCCAGGAGATGATTTTTACTCCTTTTTTCTCCCCGAGCCCTGCCGCGTCGATTTCTTCACTCTCAGGCATTGTCTGGGAGTGTGTTGTTTTCTATACTAGAGTGGGTATATGCAATATATATATGCATGTACTCATATACATACACATATATACAACAACACCCTATCCCGATTTCAAAGTATTATAATATATATGTATCGTACTATATATATATATGCACACAAATATATCAATTGTCGGATGGAACCTTTCTTATATTTTACACATGAGTATCTATATTGAACGCTTTATCTATGTTTTTCGCTTTTCCCATCTAAGGGGTGATTGTTCATTGTTTTTAGTTCTTTGTTTGAGTATTTACTCCGGTTCTATTAATGTTTCTTTTGAGTTATCTAAGATAATGAAGTAGCGGTTTGTTTATTTATATATTTAACCGGCACATATTTTGTGCGTATATATGTTAAGGGATAGTATGGGTAAAGTTGTATAGTCACAGTTTGGTCATAGGTGGAGGATGTTTCTTTTTGGTGGTGGTGGTGTTGATCTTTTTAGGTCCATATGGAAGTGTCGATGGTTTGTGGTTGATTGGTTGGGGTTGCATTTTGACAAACACAGGCCCCAGGGGATCCATGTATTTTCTTCCTTTACCTATATTTATATTTATTGATCTATCATACCTTTTTCTTGGTATCACCGATAGATGTGTATGCTAGTGCATACGTACACACATATATATCTAATTAAGGGGGTTACCCCTTCACTTCACTCATTCCTCCTTGACTGGTTGATTGATTGAATATTTCCTGCATGTCGAGATATTATTTTTAACTATTAGGTTGGTTGGGGTTGCATTTTAACGAACACAAGCCCCTGTTTCCTGGTGGGTCTATTATTTGTATATACTTTTAAACTTTTAACTACACTTCCATTTCTGGGTTCTTGGGCTTGGGCCTAGGCTTTAATTCCTTGAACTACTTGAGTCTGTAAATAAATGGATTGTTCTTGCATTAGTTTTACCTTTCACCTCTCCAGCAAGACTTTGGGTGCATTCTAACGAACACTGTCCCTCAATCTCGCTGGGTTGGTGTGATGAGCTTCTTTATTGTGGCGGAGTAGGAGCTAGGGCTCTGTGTATGCATCTCTGCAAGCGGTCCACTGCTGCATCTTGAAATTCTGCTGTGTAGTGGCAGCCGTCTGGTCCAAGTTTCGAATAGGAGTGTAGACTTTCACCCTCCCGACAAGACTTTGGGTGCATTCTAACGAACACCGTCCCTCTGTCTTGTCCGGTGGGTGTGATGATTTCTACTGGTCATTCACTATAGCTCGGTGTATGCACTTTTGTATGCGGTCTACGGCACTGGCCTGGAACTCAGGTGTGTAGTGGCATCCATCTATTCCGAGCTTGGAGTATGAATGCATGATCTTGGGTTTTCCTGTGGCCTTAGATTTACGTGTCGATTTCCATCTATGTACCATTTCTCCTATTCTTGGGGTCGGTAGGTCTTCACGTGCGTTCAGGTAGCCCACGATATTGTTGTATGATATTATTAAATTATTCAATGTCATTTGGATGGTATAGGGGGTGTGTTTAAATGTGACCTGGTCTCCCCAACTTTCTGCAAGGTGTTGATTGTATGTGTTTATGTTGATCCCTGGGATCGAGGCGAATCCAACCTTTGGTTTTTCCGCTGGCATGACAACAGCGTTGTGGAGTCTGTCAGCGGCGTATGTGAGGATATTTGATATCTCTTCTTCAAATGTAGCAATGGTGTCATACCTGATAGTGATTTGCTTCCCGAGGTCGGATCTGTCTCTTCTCGTCACATTACATATCCCTGCTGTGTAGTATACCACTTTTGGTCTACGCAGACGAACTATGGGTATAGCTACATTGGTCAGGTCCTCTACTTTCCCTCCTCTTATGACTACTGTCTTCGTTCGTAGTTCTGGATGAGTGCTGTGGAGGATTTCTTGGGTTGTAGTGCCCCGTGAGTCGGCTAGTATCAGGGCGTCCAATCTGTGTTGTCGATCTTAGTTGCGAGTGTGCCGAGTCCAGCTGCTTCCGCTTTCATAGACTGGAAGGCGTGCTCGACCGACTTGTACCGCTTGCTGTCGTGCGTGAAAGTCGCCGGGTAAAAGTTTGAGCAGAAGTGCGCTTCGCCTTGAAAGCCCAGCCCTTTCGCCCCGACTCTTATCTGTTGTGCATCTGTCGGTGTGCATCCGGTTGGTAGTTGGTCTAGGTCGTCTATGCCGAAAGTCTCTCTTCCGATAACTATGTGGTTTACCACATGTGTAGCTTCGGGGTGAATTTGTTGGACGAGTGTATGGCAATTCTGGAGTAAGAATTTGTTTTTCTTACCACCTGCTAGTGGATATTTATTCAGCCAAATGCTGCTGTATTTCTCCTGTTCTCTTATGGATTTCCAGCCTCTAATGACTGCTACTTTTGTGTCCCTATGATGGAATTCTACAAGGACTTTACGTGTGGACTTCATTTTAGCCTTTCCGACCCTGTAGGTGGATTTTACGTCGTCTTTGCCTATACTAGAATAGGATTGCTTCAATATTCCTAGTATTGTTGCATTGAGCTCACTCTCATTGTAGCTTTGGACTTGCTCCTGGCGTGTGATGTGGGCAAGTCGTTCTCCCTTTTCATCGCACCATGCTTCAGGTATTCCTTCTAGAAACAGGTAATTATCCTTTATCTCTGGATTATTGTTGTTATTATACCTGCTGTTTCTTGCTTGTGAATTATGCTTCGATGCTTGTTTTTTGTGGGCGTTTCCTTTGAGGGGGGCGTTTCCCTTGGGGGGGGTGTTTCCCCTCGCTTCTTGGGTCGACGTTTGCGTTGTCTGTCTTGTGTCGTGGGTTGCAGTTCTTCTTTCTGGTTTTCCTATTTGGTTTAGTTTTAGTGATATTTCGTTTATTTTTTTCTCTTTTTCCGGTTCGTCTATTGCATAAGTTGTCATGTGTTTTCTGAAGCTTTTCAGTTCTTTGTTTAGGTCGCATTCTTTTTTGGCTTGATCTCTGACCATGTTGTCTATTTGTTTTTGGGTGAAACCTAGCCTAGTGGAAAGTTCTGTTGTTTTTTTGTTCAGATGTTTTGATACTATCTTCCAGATCGTTCGTTCTTTTTGATGCCGCACTCACTGGGACGGCATTTCTGGCTCCTGCGCCATAGTAGGAGCCCAGTTCTATTAGTACACTTTCTTTCACTTCATTTACAATCATGAATATTCAGTAAAGTTTGCCACTCATTCGTAATGGATTGATTGCTTTGGGTTAGACACCTGATGTGATGTGTCAGGTTTGTAGGCATTTTCCATTGTTGTTGTTGTTGCGGCGTTAGCAACGACGCCATCTTGGATGTCTGTGGCGCGAAGATATAGTTGATTTAAAAGTGGCGATCTCCTTACTTTATGATATTTTGCTGACCTATTGTTGTGGATATTGCAGTCTTGGGATGTTTACTTGACTATTTTAGCGTTCCATTTGTGATTTCAGGTTCGTAATCCTTATTATTCTCGATTATTGAGGTGCTGATACGGAGCGCGTCATTGTGCTCTCTTTGCTGCGGAACGATCTGTATGACCCAAACTACAATTTTGTTGAAATTTAGGACCAAAACAGGTTTTAGATGAATAGTTTAAATCCCCCCGCCAACACATCAGCCCTACCCTGTTTATCAACGCCCAAAAGTTTCCTGACTTTTGAGCAGATTATAAAAATGACTTCTGAATGATAACCCCCCAACCCCCATTTCGTGAGAATCAACCATTTAAATATAGTTCCTCGTTATACCTGGTGTTATATAGGCCTACTCCTTAATTATTATATCATTCGATCAGGGTCTTAAAAATATAGAACCTCTATTCTCTTCCCTCCTTTTTAATCGCCTTTTTATCAATAAGCCATTAGTCATATTTCTATTTAACTTGATTTTAGCCTACATACATTTAAATATTGTGCAAAGACATTTGAAAATATTATGTTTTTTCCAGCATTGTCAAATCATTAAGTATTTACTTTTGAAGTTCAAAAATTGTCATTTAAATGATGAAATAATCAATGGTGGGTCGCTATGGAAACAATCCTAAAGCAATCATTTTCAAAATTCATCATTTTTTACAACCATACATTTCATTCAGAATGAGAAACTGAATCAATGAAAAATGTTCATAAAAAAATGTACATTTAGATTTTCTTTTGCCAATTTGACCCCCCAATTTTTTCACCCTGCACCCTCCCCTGAACTCAGCCTATGAGACAAACCCCTAATGACCCCCTAACTTTTAGGGACCAGGGGTTTCCCATTAACTCCTTGTCGCTCCTTCTGGACAGGACTTTGCCTTCAGTGAGGCTCTTTATGGATGGGTTGGTAAGGCAACAATGTTTTTAGCAGTTTCTATTCAAATTTGACTGTTTGAAAGCAGATTATTCTTTCCAAATAGTACAAAATCCTTAGAGATAATGATAATAATAGTTTATGAGTGTGCATTGCTCTCCTCTCAACCTCCTATAACATTGCCTATGAAGCTCACCATATCCACCCTGGCTTGGGTAGAGAGCCCCACAAGGAGTAGGATGCATGACAGCCTTATGGTTAATCTTATCACTATAGATATGTGGTCAGGTAGAACGCTGGGCAAAATCGGATTTGTGCTACAGACTGAACTGTTTTTAATCTCAATTGTTGATAAATTTTGATCTAAAAATATTTAATCTGATAGCTATTTACTATTGCACCTGTGTGCATATTCAGGCCCTATACATATACCTGGAAATTCAGGTTCAGGTACCCCTCACTTGCCAAAAATTAAAAAAAATATTTAACTTTATCTACTGTGTGACATAAGAAATCCACACATTTCAAAAAGTCAATTATGAAGTAAAACTACTCCCAGAATGCACCATTTGAATCCTAATTTTTAAAAAAAACCACCCTAGAATGGCTTTGCGCCTTTGCCACAAACGGCACTCAGCTCCATGTGACAGACTAGGATTTGGGATCCTCACAGGTTGGCAGCTCTGCATTTGTGCCTCATCTCATTCCCCTCTCCTACCTCCTACCAGAAATGGACAGCTTTACTCTGATTATTGAGGGTCATGGAATTTTTCATTCATGATCATGGAAAGTCATGGAAAAGTCATGGAATTTGAATCCAGGTTTTCTGTGGGAACCTTGTTTAATTTCATCAACTTTTGTATTTAAATAAGGAAGATATGAGGGAAACTGTTACATAAGTAAACAATAGTTTGACAAATTTTCAGCGAGATTGACTGTTCAGGTGAAATTACATCCTGACGGGACAGGTAGAAGTGGAGAGACACACACTCAAAATACAATATCACAATAAAGTAAGGAAGAACAGGTAGGCCTGTTTATTTTCATCAGTATTGGTCCAATAAAGAAGATCAGAGGGAAAGTATGTTAGGCCTATAGACATTCTTTCTAGCCATCCAATGCCCGATGCCGGCGACGACGCAATAACATACTCGTCGTCTCGCTCCTTATTTTTGTCGTGACGTCTTCAATTTTTTGCAACGTGGATAACGCACACTGATGGAGTCCTTGACAACGCGTTTTCCCGCGCGGAGTGGGGATCGATGGTGGGAGGGGAGGGGTCTTTATTTGTTGAGGAAGTTCGGGGGAAACCGTTGTTTCCTTGGTCACAGCAAAAATCGCTTGTTTTATAAAGTATTTAAAATGATTTGGCCATAAATGAATAAAAAAGATAAAAAGTGTAACACAGTATTAGCACATAATTAGTTTCTATAAGGCTAGTTTATTATCATTGGGAATCTTTATGCTTCCTTACAGCAGTTTGTCTTCATTAAATAATTGTTATGGACCAGGAAGGTTGGCATATATGACAAGTGCTAAAGCAATATTTAGTGCAGATAATTAGTTTCGGTTCTTCCACTGCCCCTGCTATAGTTGCTATTCTTGTCTACCTTCTTCACAATGAGTTTATTCCAGTGTGGCACCTAGAGCTATATACTCGGCTCCTTCAGACTTTATCCTAGTCGATATTTAATAATGATATGTTTGTGGTCTTATATGTACTTCTGCTAGAATATATTTTGAATATTGCTAACGAAGGAAGTGAAGGAGGGCACTATATTCTCCTAACCAAAGGCCAAGGGTGGATAATATGTTCAAACGCTTCCCCGGGATAGACAAATACTAGCGAAATACTTGGTAAGTTCTCCTCCTCTTCTTCTCTTTATTTCTCTAGTTTCTCTTATTTCTTTAGTTCTCTTTATTTTTCTTCTTCATGTGAAGAGGTTGAGGTCCTTCCTCCCCAATGTCCTGTGAGAGGAGATATAATTCATACACAATACACCATTATTATTTTTATTATTGAAACCTATTTCCGTTTCTTTACATAATACATAATTTACTCAATGAGAAACTATAGAATAACCTTTTTGCCAGATAAACTTTATTTGATGGCTGCCCTTTATGGGCTAAAACTTTTCAGTGAAGATAGTCATTCTTGATGAATAGAATAGAAGCCCTAGGGTTTAATATATTAAAATGTTTTAGGGCGGTGGGTTGGGTAAAATTTTAGAACCAAGTTGTGTCAGTGAAAACAAGTGTCAGAGTGACCATGTCCAAGTATGCAGGGTCACGTGGTTTTGACCAGTGGTCACTGCAGGTGGCAATAAAGTCTATAGTTTGTCTGTCTGAAGACTGTATAAGTGGCGTCTCTCTCTCTCATATATTACCAGTAATCAAATTGTCTATAATGACTATCTGGAAATAGGTCTCACGCCTCTGCCATTGGCAGCTCTCCCAACGGGACCATCTACTTCTAATTTAATATCTAGTACATAACATATTGTACACACAAAAGTTAAAGTACAACACAACATGTAAACATTATGCAAGGCTAAGTAGCCTTGCAGTCATTATTTGCTGTTTTTATCATAGTATTTTTTTAAAATGAAATAGGATATAAATATATATAATTAACTATAACAAATAAATGATTATTGCCCTCGACACAAGTCCAGCAGGCCTATTGGCATTCAGAGGAACGTTGGAGGTTCCAGAGATTCCGGGCGATCTTTGAAAGGTTCTCATTACAATGGAAAGGCTTTCAAACGCAGGGTGTAGTAGGTAGCATATGATAATAAGGTCGTCCAATATACAGCTTTGATCATAAAAATGTCTGAGGATGAATGAAAAGGATGAGAAAGTCTAGTCTAATATCTAGAAGGGTTTTTTGTCATGCATGTTCTGGGAATCTGTGATCTCCCCATTTGTCTGTTCGGTCTGTACAGGTCTGTCAACCCAGTCTGGCGGACATTATATGTGGTTTCTGAAGGTATACTAGGCTGTACTGTGTATCTCTAAGTCTTGTGTCTCAATGGTTGCCTTTCAGATATTTAACCAGTAACAGTTACACACATTAGCACAAGATGGGTTGTAGCTTTTCCTCCACTGTGCACCCTGCCTCCAACATCCAGGATGACAAACACCTCCCAGACTATCAGAAACACTGGAAGACCTGGGAATGGCCTGGGTTTGGACTGAGAGACCTGTGCATGAAGTGCATCATAGAATATATGCCTGACCACGAGAAGGTCACGCCGGGAGACAAAGAGCCTCCTCCACCCGATGACAATGAGAACCCGGAGAGGGAGGCCGAGGATGACATGAAGACAGAGGTAGCAGAAACTATAGCTGACAGCCTGATGGGTGAGAAGGAAGAGGAGGAAGAATGTCCTCCAGTTCCTTGTATAAGTGATGATGTGGAGATGTTGGAGGCGTTGGTCGCGGAGGAGGAGATAGAGGAGGTTGGATGGAACAATGAGGAAGAGACAGCCATGTCTGTTAACTCAGAGATGTCCATGGATAGATGTAGAACGCATATTGACTGGTGGGTACTTTACATTTAACATATCAGCACCTTTATCATCGGCCATAATATCATTTGGTTTCCTGGATAAGTCATATAGTATATAAATATATATAAGATTTATATGTAACACCATGCTTTCTAAAATTAAAATTAGTTCATATTTATGATCCTATTACTAAAGCATTATGTACATAAATAATCACTGTAAATATCTCTCAGGTTCAAAGAACCTCTTGCAACCAACTACTATGAGAGAGACCCAGCCACCGAAGATGACTGGAAGACAGAGGTAGAAAATATAGCTGACAAGGAGGAAGGTGCACCACAGGATGGACTGAAGGATGGACCAAGCGATCAAATGAAGAATAAACTGAAGGATGGACTCAGGGCTAAAGTCAGGGCTGAGCTGAGGAGTGAAGTGAGGGGAGAGGGGAGGAGTGAACTGAGGAATGAACTGAGGGGAGAAGTGAAAGATGAACTCAGGGATGAACTCAGGGGAGAAGTGAAAGATGACCTGAAAGATGAACTCAGGGATGAACTCAGGGGTGAAGTGAAAGATGACCTGAAAGATGAACTAAAAGATGAACTCAGGGGAGAAGTGAAGGATGACCTAAAAGATGAACTCAGGGATGAACTCAGGGGAGAAGTGAAAGATGACCTAAAAGATGAACTCAGGGATGAACTCAGGGGTGAAGTGAAGGATGACCTAAAAGATGAACTGAGGGGAGAAGTGAAGGATGACCTAAAAGATGAACTGAGGGGAGAAGTGAAGGATGACCTAAAAGATGAACTCAGGGATGAACTCAGGGGTGAAGTGAAGGATGACCTAAAAGATGAACTCAGGGATGAACTGAGGGGAGAAGTGAAGGATGACCTAAAAGATGAACTCAGGGATGAACTGAGGGGAGAAGTGAAGGATGACCTAAAAGATGAACTCAGGGATGAACTCAGGGGTGAAGTGAAGGATGACCTAAAAGATGAACTCAGGGATGAACTGAGGGGAGAAGTGAAAGATGACCTAAAAGATGAACTCAGGGATGAACTCAGGGGTGAAGTGAAGGATGACCTAAAAGATGAACTGAGGGGAGAAGTGAAGGATGACCTAAAAGATGAACTCAGGGATGAACTGAGGGGAGAAGTGAAGGATGACCTAAAAGATGAACTGAGGGATGAACTGAGGGGAGAAGTGAAGGATGACCTAAAAGATGAACTCAGGGGAGAAGTGAAAGATGAAATGAGGGATGAACTCAGGGGAGAAGTGAAAGATGACCTGAAAGATGAACTCAGGGATGAACTCAGGGGAGAAGTGAAAGATGACCTGAAAGATGAACTCAGGGATGAACTGAGGGGAGAAGTGAAGGATGACCTAAAAGATGAACTCAGGGATGAACTGAGGGGAGAAGTGAAGGATGACCTAAAAGATGAACTCAGGGATGAACTGAGGGGAGAAGTGAAGGATGACCTAAAAGATGAACTCAGGGATGAACTGAGGGGAGAAGTGAAGGATGACCTAAAAGATGAACTCAGGGATGAACTGAGGGGAGAAGTGAAGGATGACCTAAAAGATGAACTCAGGGATGAACTGAGGGGAGAAGTGAAGGATGACCTAAAAGATGAACTCAGGGGAGAAGTGAAAGATGAAATGAGGGATGAACTCAGGGGAGAAGTGAAAGATGACCTGAAAGATGAACTCAGGGATGAACTCAGGGGAGAAGTGAAAGATGAACTCAGGGATGAACTCAGGGGAGAAGTGAAAGATGACCTGAAAGATGAACTCAGGGATGAACTGAGGGGAGAAGTGAAGGATGACCTAAAAGATGAACTCAGGGATGAACTGAGGGGAGAAGTGAAGGATGACCTAAAAGATGAACTCAGGGATGAACTGAGGGGAGAAGTGAAGGATGACCTAAAAGATGAACTCAGGGGAGAAGTGAAAGATGAAATGAGGGATGAACTCAGGGGAGAAGTGAAAGATGACCTGAAAGATGAACTCAGGGATGAACTCAGGGGAGAAGTGAAAGATGAACTCAGGGATGAACTCAGGGGAGAAGTGAAAGATGAACTTAGGGATGAACTCAGGGGAGAAGTGAAAGATGAACTAAAAGATGAACTCAGGGATGAACAGCGAGATGCAGTGAGGAATGAACTGAGGAAAGAGCTCTGGGTTGAGCTGAAGGATGGACTAAGGGGTGATCTGACAGATGAAGAGTGGGATGAGCTAAGGGATGAACTGAAAGATGACTTGAAGGATGAACTGACAGAAGAACTCAGGGGAGAATTGAAGGGTGAACTAAGGGGTGAACTGAAGGGTGAACTGAGAAATGAACTCAGGGCTGGAGTCAGGGCTGAGCTGAAGCATGAAATGAGGAGTGAACTAAGGGGTGAACTGAGGGGTGAAGTCAGGGATGAACTGAAGGGTGAAGTGAGGAGTAAACTAAGGGCTGAACTAAGGGGTGAAGTGAGGAGTGAACTAAGGGGTGAACTGAGGGGGGAAGTCAGGGCTGAACTGAAGGTTGGAGTGAGGAGTGAACTGAAGAATGAACTGAGGGATGAACTCAGGGTTGAACTCAGGGATGAACAGCGAGATGAAGTGAGGAATGAACTGAGGAAAGAGCTCTGGGTTGAACTGAAGGATGGACTAAGTGGTGATCTGACAGATAAAGAGTGGGATGAGCTAAGAGATGAAGTGAAAGATGACTTGAAGGATGAACTGACAGAAGAACTCAGGGGAGAATTGAAGGGTGAACTGAGGGGTGAACTAAGGGGTGAACTGAGGGGGGAACTGAATGATGAACTCAGGGCTGAACTCAGGGCTGAGGTGAAGGGTGAAGTGAGGGGTGAGGTGAGGAATGAACTGAGGAATGAACTGAAGGATGAACTGAAGGGTGAAGTGAGAAATGGGCTAAAGGATGAACTGAGGGGTGAGGTGAGGAGTGAATTGAGGGATGAACAGCGAGATGAAGTGAAGGATGAACTGAGGAAAGAGCTCTGGGTTGAACTGAAGGATGGACTAAGGGGTGATCTGACAGATAAAGAGTGGGATGAGCTAAGAGATGAACTGAAAGATGACTTGAAGGATGAACTGACGGAAGAACTCAGGGGAGAATTGAAGGGTGAACTGAGGGATGAACTAAGGGGTGAACTGAGGGGGGAACTGAGGGGTGAAGTGAATGAGGAACAGGACAACCTTTTGAGTAAGAAGGAAAAGGAGATAAGAGTGAGGAGTGGGGAAGAGGAGATAGGAAAGAATAGGGAGGAAGAGACGGCCACATTTGTTAACTCTGAGAAGACCATGGGTAGAATCATCACTATGTTTGACTTCAGGTGGGTACTTTGTATTCTTATTCATTTCTTTGTCTTCAATAACTTTATCATTGACTTATATGTCTTGAGCTGTAATATCATTTGATTTCCTGGGGGAGGAAGATTATATTTGTATGTGCAAGACATACACTCTCTCAAATTAGAATTAGTTTGTTTAGCTGTTTCACAAACTTACAATTGTATTAGTGTAGGTATTACATAACAATATAATCATTTTCTCTATTACTCCCTTACAGAGAGGAGAAGACGTTTCCTCCCCAGAGAACCAGACCAGTGGTACCACCTGGTGAGTTGTGGGTGGATGAGGAGTTTAGCCTGGAGGTGGCGCTGAAGGGGCTTGGGCAAGACTTGTCCGACAAGCAACCAATGGAATATAGGACATCCAAGGTGAGAATATAGGACACCATAGGATGTCCAAGGTGAGGACATCCAAGGTTGGAAGGAATCCTAGGAGATGGTACTCATCACTTGTCACATATAACAAGGGATCCTGTGCTTGGTTCAGTTGAAGCAACTTACAAACCTAAGTGTAATAATCATTAGTTTGATCCTTTATATCATATAGTTTATCTATATACGAGATGGGGATCTTTGGTGGTATAAACTATTTACATGTATTTTGGTGGTATAAACTATTTACATTTTCACACAGGTGCTTGGAGAGGACTTTGACAGGCAACAAATGGAATACAGAAGACCCAAGGTGAGGGGAAATCATCCAGGTTACAGATTGTTCTTTATATCTTATTTCACCTTTGAATGTGGTTGATACGCACGGCCCATTGAGTTAACACTGAGAGCGCAACTCAGTCCTGAGGCCGATACGACCTCCGTATCGGGCCTCAGGCTGATATGGAATGAATATAGTTCTCTAAAGATCATAGCATCAGTGCATATAAATGAGTCGCAAAGTTAAAATAAATACTTGAATATAGTTATTAGAGTAATTTACTGCATAGCAATTAGTAAAATAAATGTACATGACAGTGCAGGATTAAATAAGTTTGCGTTCTAAAATGTAGTTCTGACCCACGCAGGTCGGAAAAAAACGGCGCGTAGAAATATATGCGTCATGACGGGAGTCGTGACGGGCGTCATGATGTCAACAAAGTCGTCGATGTCAACCAAGACGAAGATAACTTAATTTTACCAATATATATATCATGCTCGAGTACATTTTAATAAGAAAAGGCGAAATGAATACAAAAAAATCCGCGGGACATAGCGGGAAATCCGTATCGTCCCTTGGCTTCGGTATCCGACCGCGGGTGCTACGCACCCTTGGTCGGATACCTCCGCCGCAGGACGATACGGCTTCCCGCTATGCCCCTTGGTCATTTTTGTCTTAATATCACTTCTCGATATACCAACTGTAGAACTATTTACACGTAATCAGTCACACATCTACATCATTCATCTACAAATCTGTATACAACTGACAGTAAAATGGTGTTTGCAGGACTTGGTACCAGAACCAGTGCTGTATGATGGCCATCTCTCTAGGTTTGACATAAAGCAAGGACGAGTGGGAACGTGCTACTTCCTGGCTGTATTACAGTCAATGGCAGAGAAACCAGAGTTCATGAACCAGGTGAAATATTTCATATTTTTTCTTTGTACAAAGGACTTCTAATTTCTGCAATAAAACAGCCTCAGTATTGCAGTCAAGTTGTCACTATAGTGAATAAAATAGTAAAAAGTAAGAATCTAAATTAATAATAATGTTGATAAAGGTACGGGATAAAGTTATTTCTGTGCAGGTTTTACCGGAAGGCTCCTACAGAATAGGCACACCAGAGTATGATGGTGTCTTCCACTGCCGGTTCTGGAGGTTTGGTCACTGGGAGGATGTGTTTATAGACGACCAGATCCCAAGTTACTGCAACACCTACTGGGGCGCCCACAACAAGGATCCTAACCACCTCTGGGTAGCTCTCATGGAGAAGGCCTTCGCAAAGTGAGTTGTTCTTTGTATTAGTCCTATAACCTTCCACTGGGTAGCTCTCATGGAGAAAGCCTACATCAAGTGAGTTGGTCTTTGTATTAGTTCTATAACCTTCCACTGGGTGGCACTCATGGAGAAAGCCTGCATCAAGTGAGTTACTCTATGTATTTCACACTTGATGTCCACAACACATTGAAATAAGATAACTCTGGATGTTGATAAGCTAGTCAATATCAGATGCCGTCCCCATCGGCAATGTCCGGTGTCCTACTTTCTAGCATTTTGATTGGATCATGGGGTCAAATTTACAGTGGGGTCACACATTCAACATACACAAATCAAGTTGATTGAGAATTATGAAGGTAACGCTCCTTTATTTATTCCTCAAAATGGCCATAAATTATCCCTATTTAACATCATTTAAGTATGTAGTTAAAATAGATCATATTTATGTGTCACACATTGAATCATCCTGGTCATTGGAAGTGTTTGAGGCTATAGGTGAGTCCTTTTTTAAGGCTATATTTTGGAAATGGTTACTGAGCAAATATGCCAAGCAGATATGCGATATGAGACTTTGATATGGGACTTTTTACATACAGGTTCCATGGGTCTTACATGGGCTGCACATCGGGCAATACTAGGTATGCCTTTGCAACACTGACAGGTGGTCTGTCTGAAGTACTGGACAAGGATGAGATGGTTGCTGTCAGCACCAACCTACATGCCAGGATAAATGATGCACTCAACAGTGGCAATGTTGTTACATGCAGTACCCCCGAGGTGATGACATCTGTTGTTTTAGATTGTATTTTCCTAGTCCTTTCAGTTACTAAAATCTCTTTAAATTTTGTTTATATCATTTTCCTCTCAAGACCTTTTTCATTTTCTCTTCTACAGGACAATGACAGTAATGGATTGGCTGAGAATCATTCTTACAGTGTTACGGCACTGGACGAGGTAAACAGCAAGTTATCATGTGTAAACCTACTGATATACTGTTACACATTCCATGTTAAACACCACATTTTACTTATATATTAGTGAGACATTTTAACTCAATTACCATCCTCAGCCTAGTAAGGCTTTGTCCCATAACATTTACTTATAGGACAATGTCTTAAAGTAAAACACAATTGCAGGTCATACAACTCAATTATGGTTAAAGTGATGTCACAGACATTATAACTAGAGAGAAACGGACCAACTGCTTCGTTGAAGCGGTCCAGTCCCTCCAGTCAACACGCTCGTAAACCCTTTGTATCCACCCATGGATTTCTGACACCTCAGCTGTCCCATACCTGGTTCAGAGAGGTACAGAGTCATTGCTCAGATTGAAATATATACTGTCTATGTGCATTCACCTCCATTGAAACGGAAGTTAACCTTGCCAAGGTGTTCTCATTTATGCACAGAACTCTGGGAATATGTCAGCTTACACCAGTCCAATAACAGACAATTAAATGCCTCTTAACAGCCACAAAAACCATTGGACTATTCATTGTAGTGTATAAAACATAATATTGTAGTTTTCCTCAATATCTAAAAATGGATGAAGTCAGTCCAGTGCTGTTCTCCTTTTTAATCTTGGAAATATAAGTCTGTTCTCTAAGAATTGAAATCTTCCTAGCGCTTCTAGCATTTTCTTTTGTATCTATTTTAACATATTTAGACAGAATTTGTCTAATTAAAAATTCAATTCAAGTGATAGCACTGTTATTGGCAGTGACAGGCTTTAGTATTTTTGATTAATTTACGCTGAAGAATGTGAATGGCCGCTTTTATTATATAATTTTTTTTTAAAAAAGAAAAAACAGGTGAACAATGGCGATACAATGTGTGTGTGAGAGAGAGGTTGATGGGATGCGATCCTGGTGACTGACTAAAACACTACGGGGCACTGGCAATCTGTGGCTGGATGAATAAGCCAGATATCATATATGATCCAAGCAGATCATTCTAAGCTGCTGAAAAAATGTTATAATCAATCCAAAAATATATATATACTGTGATTTTCAGATTACTTCCATATCTGACATAAGCCTTATCTGTTAGATTCCCCTTAATGCCTGATGGTCTATTGATGGCTGCATGTATGTCGGTGCCCATCCTGGTGGTAAGCTTCTGATGATACCAGATGATTGATTTCCACACTGTATCTGTGCAGGTGCCTGACATGTCATGCATGGTGTCATTGATAAGGATACGCAACCCATGGGGCAGTGCGAAGGGGAAGTGGACAGGAGCCTGGTCTGATGGGGCACCAGAGTGGAACAATGTGCCAGACGACATCAAGCAATCATTTGAAGGTGGAAAAATATTGAGGCATTTGAACATGTTTGAAAAGAAAAGAAATTAAAAAAAGGAAAAAAAAATTGGTATAATATTTATATAAATACAAACTTGAACATAAATAGAGGAATGAATAAATCCCAAAGGTATAATATTAACAGATAGTAATTGATCAAATAATATAAACTGCTAATATCTGCATCGATGGTAATGTATGACCTCTTTTTACTCTCTCTCTCTGTCTCTCTCTCTCTGTCTCTCTCTCTCTCTCATCCTTTTGCTTTCTTTGCCTTGGTTTTCAGCACTCTGTATCTATTTCATATTGCCTCTGAATCTATGGTTGTTGCACAACAGTGACCCAAAACAGTATCTTAATAGGGTTTTAATTAGAGGCATTATTACATTATTATGTACATGATTTCAACGATGGGATACAGGGGTGGCATCTGAGAAGTCATATGGCATACCAATGCCATATGGGTTGTCATCGAAGCATTTGAGCCAAAAGACGCAATTTGATTGGTTTGGCAATGTTGCGCTCTTGGTGACATTGCGTAATGCTGTGTAGCGCTGCATTGTAAGTATGTAATAAATATCCAATGGCACTGTTCATTTTCAAATCGATCTCGACAACCACAATCCACCCCTTCAGGGTGTCTTGCAATTTGACCCTCTGTCTTGATTGATTTGAAACCTCCATCATGCCATTGGATATAATGAATGGTAATATGGGTACTAAGTTACTAACAGGTTGAAAAAGAAAGATGGCAGAAGAGGGAATGAGGAGAGATGATGGTGCAAATCCCATGCATAGCATGGGTATTTGCTAGTGCTATTTATTTCATCAACAATTCATCAGTAACTCTAGACAGTTAACTAACTGATGGTTTCAGTTGCCTATAATATCAAATTTAGTTATGATAAGACATAATAAAACAGTGAATGACGGTTATATTACAGTAAAGAGTGAGGTAGATGGAGAGTTCTACAGTAATACTACAGCATAGTTTAGCTATAATAAGACATAATAACAGTGAATGACCGTTATGTTACAATAAAGAGTGATGGGGATGTTCTACAGTAATTCTACAGCATAGTTTAGCTATATAACAAGCTAATGTGGTGCGTGGCTCTGAATTAGTATTTTTTTTGTTTTTAAAAGGTTTTATTCAACATATCCTGCCGACTAGGCTCATACAATTCTAATCAACATTCAATTATCGTTTCCCTCTCTATTTTATATTTTTTTTGTATTTTCGGTTTTCTCTTTCATCTCGTCTCTCCTGGACTAACAGGTTGTTATACAAAGCTAACAGTTATTATGAAGATATTAAAACACAATCAAAACTCCTCAAGTGTTACATGTTATTCTTCAAGTTCACGTATAAGCTGGTTCCAGAAATTTGTGTTCTTCTTCCCTTTACCTTGAGCAACATTGTTATATTCCAGAATTCTAAGATGCATTTTTGCTTCATTGACAAAGGCTTTGAAAACCATTACATTTTCGTGGAATAATCTCTGCCTATATATATACCATTTCAATGCAGAAAACAACCAATTAATAAAATCTCTCTGAGGGCTCTTACCGCTGTATCCAAGGAGGATCTGAATTAGTATTCGCTGAACCAGAGCCGGGCGCCGCGGCTGTCATGTATACAACAACCAGGGTTTAGTAAGACGTTTGAGTGTGAGTTGCGCTGGTCGCGGCTGTACTGGGTACACCAAGGTTTGGCCGACAGAGGTCGTTGTTGTCAATGTCTGTGTATTTTACTTATTTTATATGTGATGTGTCACTTTGTATTCACTTACTGACTATATACACCCGCTGTTGGTGCATTGTGCTTACTTGTTAACGTTCTTCCCTTCTGATGTAAGAGGTTGCTTCACAACCATGAACAACCCGGGGCATTAAAACATAAACAACCAGTTACGTTTGAAGGTCTTTATTTCTTAGTGGGATATTTGTGAGAGTGAACATATATGGTATGGTACAAAGACAAGGCAATGTCAATTGGAGCAATATATGTGTATATAGATAACATCATAGCAGATTTGAGTGTTCAAGTGGTTCTGTATAAGTCTCTATCACTTTCTCAGTCCAGGTCCACAATCCAGCCCTATCAAGTTTACCTACTGTATTTAAAGTATCATTTCTTGATGATGTAGGGAGGGTGGGTGGCAAATATTATATTCAGTCTTGTCTCTAGCGTGTGTGGGTGCAGAATGGACGCAGCCCGGAGGCTTGACCATCCACCTGGAGGCCAGGAGAGCACTTCCGGCTGTGGGGTTGTGGGATACCACGTTCTCTCTCATGGTTGTTGTTTAATGCGCGGGAATTATTGCCTAGCAACAATTCCTAACACATTAAAACATAAACAACCAGTTACGTTTGAAGGTCTTTATTTCTTAGTGGGATATTTGTGAGAGTGAACATATATGGTATGGTACAAAGACAAGGCAATGTCAATTGGAGCAATATATGTGTATATAGATAACATCATAGCAGATTTGAGTGTTCAAGTGGTTCTGTATAAGTCTCTATCACTTTCTCAGTCCAGGTCCACAATCCAGCCAAACTTGCCAGGTTCACAAGGCAGTTAGGGCCTTGTGGACGGAGGTGGACGTCTGGGCTGAGGGTCGTATGTAGGCCCTGACCGCGTCACTGGCCCACGTACCATGGGTCATGACGTCGTTCAGGCTCGCTCCCGCCTGATGGTAGGCGTATGATGCGCCTCCTCTGCGTAGGCTGTGCATTGAGTAGGTGGAAGGATTAGAGCCAGCACATGTGACGAGCCACGCCCACACCCTCCTCATGTACCTGGTGGTAATGGGGTTCCCGTCCCGGAAGCAGAATAGGGGAGAGTTTGAGGGGGCGTTGGCCGTCGACCTTATGAGCCTTGAAATAGCCCTGCGGGGGCATATCGGGTCACCAGGTTTTGCAGGGAGGAACACGTTCACTGCTGTCTTTGAGGACTGCATGGTCTTGGACCATTTCAAGTTGATGGTAACACCGGTCTCCTGGACACTTATGTCCGATGGGGTGAGGTGTCGAGTGTGGTCGAACGATTTCTTCGACTGGGGAAAGAGATTAGATTGCCTCAGAAATCCCATGAACATGATGATTACGGCTGCCTTCACCTGTTTGGGGTATTCACACTTTGAGGCATATTTCACACACAGTCGCAGAAGGTCAGGGGTCACAGCCCCCTTTGGTTTGGGTATGTGACGAACTGATAGTTTCACTCCCTTCAGGGCAGTGGTCACAGAATAATCGCACAGAGGGGCTGGGTCGATGCCTGCCATCTTGAAGAAGGTTCTAAGCGAGGATATATTGTTGTTTATGGTATCCGGGGTCAGGGCACTCGCGACCAAGTACTCGATGTACCAGCATATGTGTGCAGGTGAAGGGTCATCGTATTTTATTCCTACTTTTACACAGAATGCGACGTAGAGCTTGATCGCTGACTCCCTGTTAGCGTTTGTCCCGGGCCTATGAGCCTCTCTCTGCCTGGCCACAGCAAGCCTGGCTAGCTTGGCCTGTCGTTTCCCTAAAAGAAAGCAGAGATGTCAAACATTGAGTCACTGGTGGTAATTTGTTTAAGGTCGAGTTCTTGAATTAAAGATTGGGCCTTATCATAAAATAGACGAGAGGTGTGGGATCTGGACAGGGCATCTGGTAGGTCCATGAGGCGGCCCGGAATATGTACATATTCCAGGGAGATTTCTTTTTCCGCTGACTCATACCAGAGGGCCCTGGCGCAGGCTGCTAGTGCAAGGTCCTTGGGTTTTCCCCCTTTGAAGGACTCCACTGCAGCCTGGTTGTCGCAACATACTCTGACTATCATGCCCCTGTCTGCGGGCCCCGTGAGGGCCCTCACAGCAGCGAGGCAGTTGATAGCTTCAATTTGGTTTATACTCCTATCCCTCGTGTGGGAGTCTTTGAGTTGGTGTGCGTAGTATTGTGAGCCATTGGTGGCCCCGCCCCCCGTGAGGCAGGCATCTGCCCAGATGGTTAGTGAGACCGACCCTTCGGGTATGATGGAGACGCCGTTATACTGGGTCATGAATCGGTCGAACCATCTGAGGTCGGCCTTCACGAGGGGCGAGATGAAAATCGGGCCTCCTTTGGCGAGCCTCAGGGCATGTAGGAGTCTTTGCATAAATAGTGTTGCTGGTTTAACGGCCTTAGCAAGATGGGCGACTCGGCCTATGACACTTTGCATGGTCCGTGTGTTGATGACGTGTTTATTGGCGGTGGCTGCCAAACAAAGTTTTATTTCTGCCAATTTACACGGTGGAATAGAGATGGTGTTGAGGCGGGTGTTGATGAGTATACCTAGCCATTTTACCTCAGAGGAAGGGGGCTGGGTTTTTTCTTCAGCCACCTTCAGACCCAGTTCCGCCAGGAGTTGTTTGGCGGCGGCAAACTTAGGAGTGAGCTCTTCCTTTGAGGGGGCCATTATGATGAGATCATCTAGGTACATGAGCGCACTGATATTCATGGTGTTGAGGGCCCTCACTATGAAGCAGGCAACTATTTGCATGACATAAGAAGACATCCTTGAGCCAAACGGAAGTGCTCTGTCGACGTAGGTGAGGTTGTGATGTGTTACGCACATTATTGGCCAGTCCAATGGGCATGTTTGGAAGTGGCGATAAGCACGGGAGAGGTCCAACACGGCCAAGGCCACGTCCCTCCTTCCCATGCTTTTAATGAGGTCACATGCCATTGTAACAGTCGGTAGATTGTGTGATGCAGGTAGCGCGTTGTAGAAGTTTTTAGCGACCCAGGCGTTCACGCCCCCGTGGGGGAATGAAAGATCCACAATTATGCGTCTTTTGTGGGGTTCTGACTTGGGCCTAGTCATCAGTGGACTTGTGTGTAGCCAGGGCACGAATGGAGGTGACTTGAAGGGGCCTGACATGGCTTGTAGTTCACATTCTGTTTTCAGGTACTCCTCAATGTGACTGGGGAAGGCAAGGGCCGATGGGTGGTTGACGGTGGTGTTGTCATTGTAGATGGGGCCTCCTGTATATTGGATAGGGAATCCATACAGGATGCCATTGTATATAACCTGGTCGTCTTGGTGGTTTGTGCCATATTTTTTCCAGGAGGAGATGTCCATGTTCGAATTTATTTGTATTTTTGCTCCTTTCCAATTTGGTAAACCCGCTGATCTGACCTTTTCGTATGTGTTAGCCATTTGCTCCGGGAGCACAAGAGCAGGGTAGGGCCAGTTCGAGTAGTTTGAGAAGTCAATGTTGGGTGGTGGGTTGTCACGGGAGATTGAGTTGTTAACCAGGGCCAAGCCGTCGAGGAAGGCCTGTCGAGGGGTTATGTCAACAGTGTGGATTGGAGAGTTGGTATCGGGGCCGAGAGCATAACTATTTGTACCTGTTTTGTTGGTGGCATCAATGATGGAGGCGGTTATTATTCCTATTTCTTCATCCGAGTGCAGCGTATGCTGTTCCACATCGGCGTAGTTTGAGTGTACGGGTCCCTCGGGTGCGATGTTATGACTATCGAGGGGATCCGAGTAGTCAGTCTCCCCGGCTGGGGAGTGGTGCCCATGCGGGCCAGCGAGAGATTTAGTCTTTTTGATGGGAGTTTGCGGCGTACGCCGTTCCAAACCACCCACATGATTTATAAGATTGTTATTATCACAGATAGAGTCCTTATGTAGATCCGAGTTGTCATTGGGAGTCACACATGTAGGTTTTCCACTGTCTGAGATGCTGTTTTCGAGTCTTCCGGAAGTATGGCGGCCATGTTTGTTGTTTATGTCCGGGCACGTTAGAGAGTTCAGGGTACTTCCTGTTCCGGCAATGGCGGCCTTGTTTTGATAATGGGAACGAGATGTATCACTGGCGGTAAGAGTCTTATTAAACCTGGGGAAGTACGTTTCGGGGCCACCGGTATTATTATTGTCCCTGGTGGCGTGGGGACGGGTAGTTAGTTTTTTCCTTTTGATTCAGCTGGCTTGGTTGGAGCTGAGTCGGAGGGGCCTGAGCGTGACCACTCACGCTTACCTTTGTGTTGCTGGCCTGAGTTGTTATTATTATCACGGCCCTGGCTGGCCTTCCTGTTGTTGCACGACTTTGCAGGGTGGCGAAACTCCTTATTCTTGGTATTAAAATAACAGTATCCACAGCAGTGGAGCATGAGTGCTGGACCCTCCTGGTGACAGTCGTTATGAGGGCACTCCTCCGAGTTATACGGTGTGCATGGTGATGTAATTCCTCGAGTTTTCTTGGATTTTGGGAGCATTGGCTTACTATTCCAAGCGATTCTGGCCCGCTGTTGTTGTATAAACGTATTGTCCTTCCATTTAATTTTGGAAGAGCAGATGTGATCTATGATTGTTTGGGACCAGATGACTGTTGCCTGGCCGGAGCGGGAGACAGCATCTTCAGCTACCTCGGCGATGTGTATGTTAACATGGTAGAGTGTATCGAGGCTACACCCATCCTTATTCATGCTTGCGGCCATCAGGTTTAGGCCACATATGTATTCCACAACGTTAAGATCTCGCTTCTCTGAGTTGACCCTAGTGGCGAGGTCCGGGGGGAGGCAGTTTTCAGGGGTTAGATAAAGCTTTTTTGAATTACCTTTGGTTTTTCCTTTTGAGCGGTACTGCCTGGCTAGCGCCCTAGATGCTAGCTTGTGGTGCTTGTAGGATCGTTTGAGGTGGGATGGCTCTGGTATGTCGCTATCCTCACTAGAGCTCGATGAACTGGAGTGGCACCTCTCCCTGAATGGGTGGCGTTTAGCTGCAGGTGTCCTCCTTTCTCTTTTTGATTTCTTTGCAGGTCTTTTCCTCTTTCTGCTTCGCCCTTGAGAGGGTGATGAGGAGGAGCTAGATGTGAAGCCCGAGGAGGTGGACTCGGTGGAGGAGTCTGACGAGGGAGAGTGGTGCTTGCGGCGCTTGGAGCGGTGTCCCCCGGGGTTAGCACGTGCGCTGGAGGACGCTTGACCACGTGAGGAGTGGCGGGATCTCGATGATGGAGTGGCATTCGCCTTGGATGTTTCGACCAGGGCACTACAGAGGCTTGAAACGACGTTGGATAGCTGTTTCTTGGCTGTCATAGGCTTCTTTGGGGCCTTAGGGGTCTTAAACTCAGGAGGAGACTGTTTCGTGTCGTGATCGTGTCCCCCCTCTCCCTCCTCGTGGGTAGACTCCTCCTCGGAGGATGAGGAGTCCTCCTCGTAGATGGTCTGCATCCTGGGCTTCTGAGTAACTGGTTTCCTTGCCCTGGACTTTTTCTTAGGCTTGTTCTTCTTAGTTTCGTTCTGAGGGTTTGCCATTGCACAGTAGTCAACCTTAGGCTTAGTCCTTGTTATTCGAGGGGAGAAGGGGGCGCCAGCGCCGTTCATCACAGGTAGCACGCACAAATATTATATTCAGTCTTGTCTCTAGCGTGTGTGGGTGCAGAATGGACGCAGCCCGGAGGCTTGACCATCCACCTGGAGGCCAGGAGAGCACTTCCGGCTGTGGGGTTGTGGGATACCACGTTCTCTCTCATGGTTGTTGTTTAATGCGCGGGAATTATTGCCTAGCAACAATTCCTAACAAATTGGTGTGAGATAGTGAGATATTCATTAAACGTGTGAGCTGGCAAGGTCCATTAGATCCTGTTGTTTGTCTTCTTCTTGATTAGATGAGCTAAGTTTCCATAGTCACTTAAGATTGTCAATCGGACATTACAAAAACATAATAAAACAGTGAGTGACCGTTATGTTACAGTAAACTGTGAGGGGGATGGAGAGTTCTGGATGACAACCAAGGATTTCATGAAGACCTTCGACACCACCACCATCTGTAACTTTATATCTGATGCTAACATGGACGGGGACACAGATCAGCTGGGTGAGTTTCTATATTATATGTTATAAATATTATCCTGTATGTCATTATTGAGGCTCATAGACATCTTGAAATGGTTTCTCCTTTAAGCCAGATCATCCAGGAATTCTGTTGTTCATGTTTTAGTAGTTGGTTGTCAAGATGAACTGATCTATTCTTATTCTGTTACGAGTACATAGAATGTGTATCAATTACTGCCCATGCTACCCCCAGTGAAGGGTGCTGAGCATGCAAATGTAACTGTTGATTCACTGTTATATTCTCCCTACATGACTTACAGACAAGGAGCATCTAATACGAGGAAAATGGACTGATGAAGAGTTGGGAGATTCTAAAACCCGGCTGTATGCCCAGAAGTTTGTCTTTGAGATTCCAAAATGTGAGTATAACTAAAGACATCAACTCAACTCAATTCAATCATATATGGCTACAATCTTGGTCAAAATTGAACGCATCCAAGCAAGGGCCGCTAGAATCATTACATTTACAATAAAACAAGAATCTGTATCCAATATACTTCCATCCCTAGGATTGGAATCATTTGAGGAGGGCAAGACACCTCTTATGCCTTATGTACAAACGATCCAGAAATTCTACCCGCTAGTACTTTTGCTTGCTCTACTTATTTTATTGTCTGTTTTTGTTCTTATAGTTGTCATTTTTCTCACCTTGAATGACACTGCATGCCCACCAACCACCCATCCTTCACTACTCCCATGTGTTAGTGTTTGATACCTGACTGCCTACCTGCCTAGTGTGTGTGTAGTCTTGAGGCAAGGCTACACACACACTAGTGGCAGGCAGTGGTAGGCAGTGGCAGGCAGCGGGAGGGGCAGTGGCTGGTGAGTGAGTGTAGTGTGTCAGTGAAGGTGCAGTGTGTGTGAGAGCTCCGACAGGGGTGGGATTCTAAACCAATCTTTATATTTAAAATTGCAACTTTCCTGTACCAGATTATACATAAGTCGTCCCCTAAAAAGGCATGAAGAGGAACACGACTTGCCGTACAGACAATGTAATGGTACCCATTTAGATGGGAAAACATAAAAAACAGGTCGATGGGTGTGAGTTCTGTCTAACTGAGAATACCAGGGGTAATGGAGCAACGAAAGGAGGTTTAAAGGTGGTCTAAATCCGCCCTATAGGGGGCGGGGTCGGTTGCGCTTGGTCCAGTGAGGCATCGCCCAGCACCAACACACACAAAAGGAACACTTGCGAACAACATGGGTACAACCTCCCACTACCCATGCTAAAAACCAAAGATCTCAAAAATACCCCCTGCTACAAGGATGCTCAGGCATGGAACTCACTCACATCAACAGAAAAAAACACACCCTCTTACAAACAATTTAAAAACCTCCTGAAGCACAACAAAATACCACAAAGCCCCGACACTAAGTAGCCAAACACAAACACAAAAGGAGGTAGAAATAGTGCAACCACCACTTGCGTTGACCATATAAGCACATCCACCGGCTTACCCACCACTTGCCTCCTTCTGTTAATGCTTTCATGGAGGTCAACGTTTTAATCAGACATTAACCATAGTTCCCTTAGCTTGTCTAGCATAATCAGAGCATGTAAATTCCAAACTCTGTAGAAATTTATTAACACCAATGAAAGTAGCCAGCAACTTCATGCCATGTTGGGTACTTTTTAGCTACGGAACTGGAAGTATAAGTGCTGAAAGCACTGTGTTGAAAATAGTTTTTGTCTACCTCTTATACAAGATAACACCCGATCTCAGAATTCTTTAAACAGATTCATCATACCAGGGAGGTATATACAGAGGGAGTAGAAGCCAAGGTTGGACTCCACAGGACTATGCCTGTCTGGGTGGTGTTTTCACTATTGTATACCAGGTGGCGTTGCGGTGCTGTTTTTTGTACCCTGAAATTAGACCCAAGCATTCTGCTAACACTTTTAGCTATATCATATAATCATAAATCAGTAAACAACAGCTAAGTTGTTCCATCAGCATACATAATATTTGACACATTGGTAGCCCAGTTAAATTTGATTGCCTTTTCCAAGCAACACCATAACAGTCACATACTTAAAAATAGCTATACAATTGCTGGCTATTGGGTATATATGGGTGGGAGTGGGTTGACCTGATTCACTGTAGCATAGAAATAGACACACATGTCTATTTCTATTACTGTAGTTAGCGCCACAAGCTCTAGTGGCATTACTCTTAACTATTGGGGTACCACGCATTGAACCTGGCTTCCGCTCCCTCTGTATATACCTCCCTGATCATACATGTTTATACAATATTTTCCTCTGTAATTCCTACAGCTGGTGGTGAGGGCGTGCCTGTTGTCATCCAGCTGATACAGCAACTAGAGAACCGCAACTCCAAGGACTTCCTCAGCCTCAGGGCAGACCTTTTTAAGGTAGACCTTAAAAATGTCCTTAACCAAATACATAGAATACTTCACTCTGCCCAGTATGGATTTCTCATGAGGCATTAAAGACATACATTCAATGGGTGGCAAGGTATAGGGCATAGTGGGATAGTGATGTTCATTGTACAGATTCATGATTGACCTATCAGTAACACAACTATTATTTGACTGTATAAAATAAATAATTGTTGAATAAACAAATATTCAAAGGCAGTGTTGCAGGAAATTGATATGAAATTTTTTAAATGTGTCATTTAGATAAGTTTTTCAGGGTTGGGCAATTTCTTTGCATTCAGACCTAAGTCAGTCTAACAGGATTCATATTCATGATGCTGTATTAAACATATTTATATTTCCTAGATTGATGCAGATGTATCCAACAACAAGGATGGGCCATGTATGCTGCTCTGTGAGATTACAAACCAAACAACGTTCATGAGAGCTGAGAGTGTGACGTACCGCTATATGCACCTACCGCCCGGTAAATACATGGTGCTGCCTCACTACATCAAGGGTAAGGGAGCACAGAGAGAGTTCATCACCAGGATATTCTGTCCCATCAATCTCACAGTCAAGTAAGTCTCTTTGAGCAGAACTTTCTGTCCTTCATGGTCCATTATGCGTCCATGGAACAACTAGTTTATTGATTTATTCATATATGGGTCAGATTTTCAGAAAATGTACAATTGGCAGCTGTACACATTTAGCAAATTCTCCAAGATTAGGCTGCAATCTGGTCAATACTAGGTAAATTCGAGTATATTTGGCATTGCATTGATTCTAGCGATCTGTTTGGTTAGGTTGAACTGTATTTTGAACTTAATTTTCGTCTGAAATTTGGGTTATTTGAGAGGATTGGTGAACGTGAATTGTACATTTTCTGAAAATCTGACCCATATTACATAGTTACAAATTCAGGGGTATTCAGGAGATTTATACTCTTTACAGAGATAACTCCTTTTTCCATATATATTTTCTGGTCTACTACACTGTATTATGAATCTTTATCTGGTTTATGGAATTAAAAACCTATTATCATTACCAATGAGAACTGTACAAAGATCATTGGTAAATAAGTGAGTATTTTTTCATCCCTTAGACCAGCAGCAGAGAAATCCATGTCATTACTGTGCCTCCCTAGCTAGACATGATGACTGGTGTCAGTATAATTAAACGAATTTACATTTTCTGGGGAAACGCAGACTAATTTCAGTTACATGTAAAGGTTGGTCAATAATTGGTAGCTGTACATACAATCCATGCAAGTGACTGGGCTGTAGAGCACTCTGTGCAATAATTTCAAAAATGGCCGTATTGTCCGTACAGCTGCTTTGTGAAGTGTCCTGGTCAGAGGTTGCAAGCAGACTGAGGGGTCCTAATGCCTAAATCGACAAACTGACATAGCCATTTCTTATGATCGACAAATGACATAGACCCTATCTTACACTCTAAGAAATCAGCTGAAAATTCATCTGGATCCATGTAATTACCTGTTGTTTCCAGGTACGAACTGTAGTTTACATGGATTCAGCGTGCATGCGTGGAATCCATGTAATAGCTTGTAATCCCAAGCTGATTTTACACTGTTCCCGCACACTGTTCCCACTGTTCAGTCAAGCATGCTAAGGCTGGCTCTGCGCATGAACCAGTGATTTCTAGGTCAGCCCAACACTGGACTGCAGGTTTGAAAACAAAACGACTTTTACCCTCAACCAGTGAGGACAATACAACTCACAGGACGGATTGTATATGCACAGGTCCATTTGAGGAATATGGCAATACTTTCAGGTAAGTAATATATGTTTTGTATTCTATTGTAATTTGTGACCTTAGATATCTCAGTTTTGGCTCTCCCAATCAGGGGTACAGGCTAACTAAAAATTCCCGCCAGTCCGGCGGACTAGTGAACTTTATAGCTTACTAGGGTCGCTTGATATTACATGCTTATATTTATGAGCAATCTCATGAGAAATACATCATTTAGGTTGAGAAATAACAGCTTAAGTCTTAAGACTCATTTGAGATCGTTGTTCTCCCTCATACCCTTCTCCATCAGCCCCTTCTCAATCACAACCTTCTCTTTCACATCCTATAGATTCCTAGATATTTTAACCCAATTACTGTAAACGTATTAATGTTCGCGCAGTATTTATTTTCGCTATTTTCGCGCACCCACCTTTGTGCGCGAAAATAAATCCTGCGCGAAAAGGTGTCAAAGTACTTAGTGCGCGAAAATTTATCTGCACGAAAATAAATATGTTTACAGTAATGAGGTTGTGAAATATATGAAGTGTGGTAATAATGGTATTGGCCAAGTCGCCAGAAAATGTACAATTCACCTTCATCAATCCTCCCAAATTTTAGACGAAATACAGTTCAACATAACCAGACGGATTTATTGAATGAATACAATACAGAATACACTCAAATATACCTAGTATTTATCATTTTTCACTTCAATTTAGCAGAATTTGATAGATGTGTAGAACTGTAGATTGTCCATTTTCTGAAAATCTGACCCGTATATGAGATGAGAGAAAGTACAGACTATTTCAACAGACCAGACAGACCAGATTCGATTTGTAGTGAGTAGTAAGATATTATTAATGGAACCACATGAACCCACTCCACATAGCAAATGGGTCAGATTTCCAGAAAATGTACAATCGGCAGATCTACACATTTAGTAAATTCTGCTAAATTAGACAGAAAAATCGTCAACAGCAGGTATATCTGAGTATATTTCACATTGCCTTGATTCAAACAATCCGTTAAGTTATGTTGAACTGAGTTTTGAACTTAATTTTTGCCTTAACTTTGGCTTATTTAAGAGGATTTGTGAAGGTGAATTGTACATTTTCTGGCGATTTAATCCACATGATGCGCGGGTTGAATACTGCGAGACAAGACAGGCTAGTTATCTGCAAGCATGTGTGTAGCCATGCTAGGGGTATGGTAGTGCCGCCAAAGTGGCGGCCGCCGAGACGCCTGCGTAGGGTGGGTGGGACCCTTGTAAGGGTGGGCTGTCATGATAGGGGCGGTCACGACGAGACCGACGCAATGGCAGGTTCTTTTCTACTCGCCCGTCTTGTTAGTCTGAACCCCTGCCAATGAAGCCCTACCCCCATAAATTCGCCGTATGCTTAAAAATACTTCCTGATTAAGGAATCTTACAAATTCCTGAATTTATTATCAAGGTTCTTTTGGAATTATAGCATACCTCACTTATGAATATACCTGCATTGAAATGTAACAACTCTGGATGCATTGCACCAAATATAGCTGTATTTTATTCTTTACAGAAGCCGGTATGAAGAAGTACACAAACAAGAAAATGATGAACCAAATTGATGAAATGATGATTTTCTGAGGGTAAATAAAAGATCCCCGAATAAGAATATATAGTGAGGATAAAAGGGTTTTACATGGGTCTACTGTAATTTCGAGCCGGGTTTTATATGGATTCAGAGTAAATTTTTACACGGATCTACTGTAATTTCAAGCTGGGTTTTACATGGATTCAGACTAAATTTTTACACGGATCTACTGTAATTTCGAGCCGGGTTTTACATGGATTCAGAGTAAATTTTTACACGGATCTACTGTAATTTCGAGCTGGGTTTTACATGGATTCAGAGTAAATTTTTACACAGATCTACTGTAATTTTGAGCCGGGTTTTACAAGGATTCAGAGTAAGTTTTTACACAGCGTTAGCTGATAATTACGCGGGAACAGGACAATAAAGCTACATTAATTTTACATGGGATCCATGTAATTTTACACGAAAATGTAATTTTACCGGGAAAAACCGTCATCCAAAAACGCAGTGGAATCCGTGTAAAATTACACGGATTTGACTGAAGGACTGCTTACAGTGTAGAGTGACAAATCAACATGGGATTCTGGTGATAAGGGACAGATGCTCATCCTTAGCATGAGAAATCGACATGATAAGCATGTTACACCTAACGACAAAGTAAGAGAGATGATTGTAATGAATTGTTCCCTGTGCTTTTGTCTACAAATATAAGTTCAATCAACTATGCACCATTGACTTTCTAGCCTACTTAGTGACAAATGACAAGGGAAATATCCTAGTGACAAATGACAACACCCTTTCTTAGAGTGACAAATGGACTCCCCCATCAGGAGCCCTAGACTGACCTGAAGGCCAACACTACTAACCATCTAGTGGTGTCCTGCATTGCGAAATATATTGCATATCTTACCATTATACACAACATATATTAAACCTTATTGTTTCTGATTACAGTGTAATGAATGAGAGGCGATGCTTCATGAAGACAGTAAATGATGGCACATGGATGGATCCTCACATTCATAAATCAGTCAATACATGTAAGCAATAATATTTGACATATAAGAGTGTACATGTTTATATGTTCATTGTACAATTAAACTGCATACTTTGTCTACGTTTTGATCTGTCTTTGTCCTACCCATTTGCAAGTCATTTTGACCAATGTTTTGCACATTCTCGCAGTCTTTGCTGCAGTGATTTCTCTTGTTATCGCTCACTTCCTCTGATTCAACATCATATTCTTATACTTGTAAAGACATAGGGCCTATATAATTTTTATGTAAACAAAATTTTGACAACCTCATTTCTACTTGTCAAAAAGTTGTCAAAAAGTTGTATATTTAAATTTAGTTTTCTACAACAGCATATCTGAGCACATTTAATTGCGACATTTTGATTATATCAATTTACAAAAAAAGGCATCAAAAATTTCAAATTATTGCAGCTTTGTGTCAGACGTTCTACGGCCAGTGGGTGAGTGGGAGTAATGCGGGAGGACAAATAAAACATAAGTCTCACCACACCAACCCCCAGTACCACATCACTGTCACAGGTATAGTACTGCTGTACAGATCATTACATACATGTCCAGTTACCACAGTTCTATTTGTCAGGAATACAGACTTTCACCATGTTCACAGTAGGGCTTCTCATAATGGGACACACATGTGTGTCATAAGACTTTGTTGGTTTGTGGATACATGTGATCTAAAATACATGGTGTAGCCATGCTCCAAAAGCCAATCGTTGACAAGACTTGACCTAATACTCACCTCTATATAACCTCTGCGTGACCTCACCATGACCTCTGTATTACAGGAAGTGGATACCAGCCCATCAAAGTGACCTTGGTACAGGAGGCCATGCTGGCTACCCATGTGGGCTTCTGCCTCATGCATGTGAGTGTATCATTGGTTCTCTTAACTTACAGCGATGTCTACCGAAGGATTAATCTCCCAACAATGTTTGGCGCAACAATAACTTCCTGAGGCCAACCACTGGGGTAGATTAATACTTTTAGTCTTAGTCTTTAGTCTTTCAATTGTGACAATAGCTAGATGCCTATATTCATTAAGAAAAAATTAGATCTGACTTATTCCCTATTGACAGTTCAGCCAGGATGTCCAGGCACCGATGACATATGAGTGGATAGTGGACAATAAGCAGCATTGGATACAGCATGTGACTGGCTCTGATAAATTACTCGATGGTGATGAAGTGACCAATGTATACATGCTTCCTCCAGGTGAATACATGCTCATTATATACACAAACGAACCCAACATCCCCCGCAAGTACTTCCTCCAGCTCAACTCACAAACACCTGTCAAAGTCAAGTAAGTCTTATCAGTTATTCTTGTATACCAAATACCATAGTTAGACATACCAAATACCATACTTAGACATACCAAATACCATACTTAGACATACCAAATACCATACTTAGACATGCCAAATACCATACTTAGACATGCCAAATACCATACTTAGACATACCATACTTAGACATACCAAATACCATAGTTAGACATACCAAATACCATAGTTAGACATACCAGATACCATACTTAGACATACCAGATACCATACTTAGACATACCAGATACCATACTTAGACATACCAGATACCATACTTAGACATACCAGATACCATACTTAGACATACCAGATACCATAGTTACACATACCAAATACCATAGTTACACATACCAAATACCATAGTTACACATACCAAATACCATAGTTACACATACCAAATACCATAGTTACACATACCAAATACCATAGTTACACATACCAAATACCATAGTTACACATACCAAATACCATAGTTACACATACCAAATACCATAGTTGGACTCTTCTGGTGCTGCCATGCTACTGAGGACTTGGAACATTGTTCAGCAGTGGTATCCAATACTGTTCCCTCAGCTTAGCTGTATATGATTGATTTTTACTTTTATTTATCAGTATGTTTTATTCTTGTATTCATTTCCTTGTCACAGAGCAAATCTAGATTACACTTCTTTAAAATCAACACTTTTTATCAGCTTCTTTGAAGAAGTAATTGAGTGCCATTTGTGGAAAGCAGTAACATGTTTGAGGCAGTATGTTTGAGGCAGCATCTCAGGTTCATTTATAAACACCTGCTTCTTACAGAGACATATATTATTATAGCAAGAACAGCATAGTATCGCGTATGAGGGCGGCTATATTCTCCCAGTATGGCTGAAAACAACAAGGCCATAGGCCGAGTTGTTTTTCAGCCATACAAGGAGAATATAGGCCCCCGAAGATGCGATACTGTGCTACTCTTGCTTTATTCCATGATTCTTAACTTATTACAACTTTATTTGATTTATTTCATCAAATTGTGTTGTCCGCATAGCTCACCGATAGTCTCGAACAGTCTTGACGTCACTGTACAATACAGGGAGTTTATATTGTACACCTTGTGAGCGGCAAGTATATTGATTATACTGTCCGCTCATGGCCAAATTGTGGAATAAATAATAATACCACAATATTTGATTGTTTGTTATAGGGAGTACAATGTGTGTAAGTGAGCAACTTTACAGGCCTATGATGGAGTGGAAGAGCCACCTGTACCAGGGTATAAAGATGACCTGATGAAGGGCAAATCAGCCTGAAAGCTAGTGTAAATAAAAACCATAACTAAAATTATGGCTTTTTCCTACCTACCATGAAACCTAGATAATCAAACGGGACCAACGATATACAAGCGATAATCAATTTACCTTGTGAGCAGCAACAATGAGTCCTTGTAGCTCATGGTATCCTAAACATAGCGTGTTTCTCCGTTTATAAGCTGTGCCCCATTTATAAGCCTCTCCCATTTATAAGCCAGGGGGGTAAACACATTCTTAAGGTAAAATAAGCACTATAATCCTTACCCGAATATAAGCCCGCCCGAATATAAGCCTGGTCTATCACCATTTGAAATTAATATAGGCCTGGGCTTATGAACGGAAATACGGTCTATCACCATTTGAAGTTAATTCAACAGGGAAATATGGTACCCCTAGTCACACCCTGGACAAGTGCAGCTATAACCTGGGGCTATAAACTATAAAACTCCCTCACACTCTGACACTTCATAACAGTATAACCTCAGAATGGATGCTTTAAACTAAACAGGCTGACATCTGTGTGGCACTGCATAATGTCATAGTATAACTGAAGTAGTATTAAGCGGTAGATTAGAGTAAGAAGGTAGATTAGAGGTAGAGGTATTAATGTAATATATTTTAGATCATCCAAATGTCTGTGATATTGTTTAATGTTTGTAATTACAATACATTTACCAGTCATTATTATTAATGTGATTTCTTCAACTCATTGATACAAGAGTTTTGTTTTATAGATATTTTTGTATTGTATTATTATTTATACACTGTGGTATTTCCACCAAATGCCTCCAATATTATTTAATGTTTGTAACTTCAATATATTTACCAGCCATAATCATGAATGTGATCACTTTAACTGTTTGATACAAGAGTTTAATTTGTTTCATAGATACTTTTGTATTGCCTTATTATTTCTATACTGTGATATTGTCATTTGTGGACATGGCAACTATAAATAGAAAAATGTAAGAATGTGTTAAAGATTTTCGCTATTGCAGAAAGGAATTTCCAAGGGTCAATAAAAAGTCACAAGTATTATAATAGATGTAGAGAATGGCACCAAGTGATATCATTCACGTGTAAGGTTCAGAGCATCAGACAATTTGATCAAATAGCACAAATTTAAAGCTGCATTTGAAGGTAAATCTGTTAAGGATTAGAGCATCAGACAATTCTCTCAAGTAACACAAATTTAAGATAAACATGAGGTTTAAAAATAGCCCATAACTGAATAGATTTCCTGAGTCAATACAATGCCAAATATACTTGGATATACCTAGTATTAACCACATGTAAATATAATGTTATATATAATGTTACAGCTGCCTACTATAAAGCCCAAATGATGATGGATATATTTATGAGTAAAAGAATATCTCACATTCGTAAAAAATAAAATATTACGAGTATAGATGTCAATTTGTCGCAAAATATCCAAGCATTATGAACTGGAATATTTCAAGAAAAGTATGTGTCTTTTCAAGGATATTGTGATTTCAGGGATTTTATAGCAACTTTTCTCTTAACCTGAAGGTGACTATTCCGATCCCGTAGAGAAGAAATTTGTGTTTTAATGAATGCTAAACTTAGAAAGGACGTGGGTATACAAAAGCAGGAATGACAGAGTCATATTTTATAGTAACTTTGGGGTAATTTGTAAGTAACATTTCACAAAAAAAAAGAATTGTGACAACTGTAATAATCAACATCTATGTTGGTTGAGTCCCGAGGCTGACCTCTGTAACAATGTGAACCACAAAATATAACGTCACAGTTAGAAAAAGTGTGAAATTTTAAGATAATAAAGTTTTATATTTGTCTCAAGTAGTGTTAGAGTTTGTGACTGTTGCTTCTCAGGCAGTGTTTTGGAAACTATCTTTCCCCTTGGCTACTAACTGGAGAGCAGCAGTTGATATATGATATATAATATATATGCAATGAGGGGGGCGGTAATTAAGTCAATAGCAAGTGCTCTACGTATGTATTGTTGTAGTGTTTATTCACAATTAAACAGAGACAACCACAATTGCTTGTATATGATACACAATGATACATAACTAACGCAATTGCTGTGTTGTATATGATGTATCATATTAATATGACAGTTTAACAGTGCTTCAGTGGTCATCTTTGGTTCTCATGGATTGACGCAACCTCAATTCCTTATTCAATACTTTATTCTTACATGTTTGTTCATCAGTTCTCCCATGGCACTGACAACTCAGAGTTTGGCCATGTGTAAATGTTCCTCCACCACAATCAGACCTTCTCGTGGTACATCTTCACAAATTAAACGATCGCCTAAACACCGGAACAGAGCCTTTTTCACAGAATATTTCTCCATGTTCTTGGGGAAGACAAGTTCCATCACTGCCGTCCTGTCGGTGCTGAGCAACTCTCTGTATGACTCCAGCAAGCACAAGAGATGCTCCAACAGTACATCGACCTCCTCTCCATGGAAACGGAAGTTGAAGAAAGGACCGTTAGGGGTCAAGACACAAGATCCAAAACTGATACCGTCACTCAGATGACCTTGGGTGGAGGTTGAGGCGATGACCTTGGTGCCATCTCTACCGGAAGCTGCTGCAAGGTCAGCAAGGTTGACTTGAGAGAGGGTTGAATCAACGCCGTGTAGGAAATATGCCTCTGGAAAGAACTTGGACACATTAGCCTGCCTGGATAAGATGGCCAGAGACTCCTGGTCGTCCACTATCCTGGTCTTGTCTCTGGATGCGCTGCTCTTCCACTGCTGTAGGGAGTGTGTCAGGTTCCTCAGTAACTCTGTATTGGTGCGATACTTGATGAAGTGCTACAAGTGGAAAGGGAAAGATTGACTTTTATCATAGTCAGCTGCACCACTAACACATTTTCCTTGGCTCTAAATCTAATTTCAAGAATCATGCGTTATTTCTCGTTAAAAGAATGGATTTAAGTTGTGATTATGTGACTTACTTTTGGTTTGACCATGGAAAACATGGGTATGTAGTGGATTCTACCTTTAAGAAAGTGTTCCTATTGTCTACCTGTTACTTGTCCTAATGTCCATCAGGTGTCACTACTGTTTCACCATATGCTACAGCCCTGATGGCAACTAGAGTAACTACCAATATGTTCTTACCAAGTCTTATTGTCTCTAATACCTAATTTCCCCCTTTATCACATCTCCTGTATAACATAATGTTAACATCAGATTGTCTATTGTGTATGACATTACTCTGTATCTGTTATCTGTGATTGTTATGGGTCTTTTATGACATTTACCTTTACCTCTGTACTGTATACACCTCCTTACACTTATGTATGTGAAGATGGCCTACTCTAAGGAGGCAATGCTTAGAGGACCTGACATTGCACTTTGTCAGAAGGACCCAAGTTGGGAAGAATAAACTAGTGACACTAACAAGACTTGTGTCTGGTTTCATTTCTTTCCTCTGTCGAGTAGAACTATATCCTGAACTGGGTATGTGAGAGTACAAAGGTGGAAATCACTACAATTGGTGCCGTGACTAGTTCTCGACCTTGGTCCTTTGCTTGCCTTGCCGTTGCAAGTGTTGTCCCTGCTGACTCTCCCGGAGAATAAGCATCTGCAGACCCTATGGCTGGGCACTCCTCAGCTTAGGGTAGTACGACCTTCTGGGGTTGAGACTGAAAAGTCCTTCAGACTGGTTAGTTGGGTTGGGATCAAGAGGTATCTTATCTCTGGAGACCAGCTAGTTTTCCTTTGGAGAGGTGTTAGAGTTAATTCTCTCTTACCATATCCATTCATGGAAATACATTGGAAAAATAAACTGGAGGTGTTGCTTCTGGGAGGCATTCCCAAGCTGGAAATTGGCAGTATTTCCGTAATTTCCTAGGTGAATTCCCAGCGGAATTCCTGGATGGAATTCGTTGAATTCTGGTTGGAATTCCCAGACAGATATCAGGGGAATGCCTGGACTGATTTTCAGATGAATTTCCGGACGATTTTTCGGAAAAAATTTCGGATTTTCGGACAGATTTTCGGATTTTTTTTTCGGATTTTCGGAAAAATTTCGGACGGAATTTCGGAAGAATTTTCGGATTTTCGGAAAAATTTCGGACGGAATTTCGGAAGAATTTTCGGATTTTCGGAAAATTTTCGGATTTCTGAAAAAAAAAAAAAAAGAAAAAAAAGATTTCAGATGGTTTTCATAGATGATTTCTAGCTGAAATATCTGTGATAGGTGACTGGTTTGTGGCTAGAATCAGTGGTGGTTTGTCTGACTGATTTTCCATTTGGTGGAACAGGAAACCTTTAGACAAATGGAGAGTGCAATGTTATTTTTAGTGTGTAGTTGAAACAATGAGCTTCAAACTATGCTGCAGGAAATAATGCACTTGTGGAGTAACTGGACCCCATGCCTCCATCCCAGGCTTGGCTGGAAAGGTTGACTCCAAATGTCCCTCAAGGAGATGGGGGATTGAGGATCCAAGTATTTTCTGGAAAAACCAGGCTAAGGGCCAGGATTTTAAGAAACTTGTGAGCCTTGTTGAAAGACAAACTACTCCATAGTACCACAGTTCGAAGGGAATCTGTGAGTAGTGTCGGGACTGAGGGTTGTTGGCCCAGGCACTGGCTAGTATGGGGGAGGCGCTCTCATTAGAGCAAACCCTTTTGAAACCCAGAGAATGTACATCGTTGCCGGACGGTAAAACCTCTCCGGGAGTGAAAGACTCTTGGAGGATTTGGACGTGACTTGGTGTCAGTCTGGATTTCAAGCTGAGGAAGGTCAGATCTTACTGGTTGCAAAAGATATTCCCAGTACTTCTGCCCAGATTCAGAAAGTTTCCGTGTATTTGCAGAAAACTTTGAAGATTCCTACCGGTGAAATATTGGTACGGGAGAGTTGGTATGCCCCAGTGGGAGTGCGTGGTCATGGATTTTCTTTGGGAAATTCTGTGATTCCTTTTCTCATCTGCCACCTGTGGTTTCGGCACCTAAGGTGTGTGTAATGGGAGAGGGTACATACATTACCACTTAGTGGAGTGTGCTTTGTTGGAGGGTACAGGACATACAGGATTACAGTTCTTGTTATCAGTATTCTGAATGAATGGGATCTGATTTTGATCAGAGCCATTAATGTAATCTTGACTGGTCAGGATTGCTATTCTTGGACGGTTAGCTGTGTTCAGGATGACGTCAGCTGAGGGAAAAATCCAAGAACAAGCAGGAGAATCCTCTGTGAAATCCATTGAGGTGAGAAGGTGGGGGATCTGGGTTTGTGAAAGTACATGAAGTGGAAATCACATCCTGGACCTGTCACTCTTTCTGAGCTGGATATTAGCAGTGACTCAGTCATGTCTAGGAGTTGATGTTCGAGTCAGATCAGGAATTGCTGAAGGAATTTGCCTTGGGGATCCTGCATAAGTATTATCAGGTGACGAGTATTCGGCCTAGGTAGCCTTCTGCAGTTCGTCCAGTATTCCCTGGAGAGTTGGAGGAAGGGAGTTGGAAGGTTCATTGGTGAGGTACTACCTATATGAACTCGAAACAACTGAAGGTATTGTGAGATATCCTGAGGTTGTGTGGTGGAAAGATTCTACCTGATGAAGGAATGTCCTGCTTTGGAACGGATCAGAAGTCTTCGTGGAGTAGATGAGGGCTAAAAACTCTACTTCCTGATTCCCCTCAGGCAGATCCTCCTAAGAAAAGACAGGGAAGGAAAATAGACTGAGGAACCGTCTGGTATTGCTCTAATGTCTATCCTTGTGAGAATGGACCAGACTGACCTAAGGAAAAAACAGTTCAATCTGATATTTCTAAGGAAGCTGAGTCTATGAAACCAGGTCAAACCTAGGAAAAAATTGGTTAATTCTGATGATCCTACTGACCCGGAACCTTAAAACAAAAGGAGGGGAATGCCAAGGAATATTCCTCAGGTGCTGGAGAATTTCTTCTCCAGCAAATGCAAGGGTTAAATGCATGCATGAAACCCCAGTTTGATTGCAATGTGGATCTTGTGGAAAAGTACCAATGAGAGAATTTTCAAACTGATTTTTCTCCATTAAAAAGTACACAACGAGAAGCAAACAAGAGTAGCATGCCGAATTTAGTTGCTCTGTTCCCATATGACATATGGATTCATTTCTATGTGACTGAGAGAACGATCTGGATTTTAGAAACATCTGGTTTGACTTCTAGGAGTGCTTGTACCTAGGTTGGCCTTTTTCTAAGTTATGGTAACTTGGGGCTTAGCTGGAGGGTCGGAACCTATTTAGAAAGTAAATAGGGTGTTGCACATAAGCCTGGTACGATAATCAGTTTAATCTAAAATTAACTAGCTCTGTACAAGTCTCACACAGAGGACCAGTGCAGCCAGCCATGCTAAAACATGGTCCGTGCTGTAGGAGCTCCAAGGAATGACTGGGCGAGTACCTAGTTGAGGAGCATGGGGAAGGTTTTCTGGTGATACTATGGGTTACGACTTGTCGTAGCTGGATGAAACTGCTGTGATTCACCATGTTTACCAGATAACTTCCGGTTTCGTGCAAGTGGTTAATTTGCAGAATAAGAAGTGTTGAAAGTAGGTTGGAAAGCCATTTAACTTGCTTTAAATGCTACTGAAGCTGTGAAGAGTTCACTCACTTAAAGGGCTGGGAAAGATGGAGGTTATATGTGCAGTATTGGCTCAGAAAAGAGTGGTTGAAGAGGAGGACCACTAGCATATTGACCTGGTATTGCCATGTTGGGATAGAAGTGTACGCGAGTACATATCTAGCTGATTATGACTGATTCCTAGCTAGTTTTGGCGTCACTGACACTGTTTTGAGTACACAATGTCATTCAGGGGTGCTGGTCATGTAGATCAGTGTTTCTGTTAAATATTGTTGTCAAGTGACAGTGCCAGATTTTTCTCAGACCACGCCAGTCTAGGCATATGATGAGGGACGTGGGTCTGAAGAGAATCTGTGGAAGGCTGGAAGTAGGAATGTTACAACAGATCATTGTAGTATTGCTGTCCAGCCAGAGTGGTATCACCAACCACTGTTGTATATAGGGATAGTTGTCATTCCTATTGATAACTCCAGTGTATATTTGTGAATAGTTGTTCTGATTGCAAGTGTCTTGTGTAACTCAGCATGTAATGTTGTGTTGCATGTTCACTGAACTAAAATGCAGTTCCTCTATTTCCTTTGGTGCTATTGGATTGTAGGACCCTCAATCACCAACAGTTGTTGGAGTTGGGGGCCCAGATTGGATGGAGATGGTCTCTTCCATCAGGGGAGATGACCCCCCAGGTAGTAGGGAGGAATCTCCTTGTGAGCTCTTGAGAAGGTTGGTTCAGAAGCTTACGGCTCTGCACTATTGTCCATCTTTTTCTTCATGGAAAAAGGCAGGATCATGCCCTGAGAATAGGACAGGTGATGTCTTGGCTTCTCCTATGGGAGGGAGATTGAAAAATGTCCCCGATGAATACAACCAGATTCCTGTAAATGACTGGAAATGCCCTTGGACTGGACCACTTTGCCACTTTGACGAGATAAATGGATGGATGGACCTGTCAAACCAAAACCTGCCAGTTGAAGCCCAGATACTGGAACTCGGACAGACTGGATCAGACTGACTTGCTGCCAACCTGAACTCTCCCTGATTGGTGGAACCAAATGCTGATTAAAACACAGAATGTGAGGAAAACGCTGACTTGGAACGTCCTTGGATGAGATGAAACTGAGAAATTTGTTTTTCTCCATCACGGTATTTAAATTCAAAGAATTTTACTTAAACCTTCAGTTAGAGCCTTGTCTTGTTGTATAACGTTGCAGATCAGGACTCTGGAAGCTCCTTTATGTCCTGGAACCACTGGCTGAAGTAATTAACTTTCTGTTAGGTGGAATAAGTTTCGACATTTTGAACTATTCCTAGTAAATTCTTTATAGAGATGTCGCAACCTGTTTTATGTATGTAATTGCGAGGACACCTAAGGCTCCTTTTTGTACACCAATGATTGGTTTTTACCAGGCTTGCATCTTAAAATTCTCTTTTTACCTGTGATAATTGATATTTCTTACTCTTGTAATCCACTTTTGAATATTTACCTTTTTCCTCCATGGTCGAGTTTACTCTTTGGGATAAACTCTTTAAAAAGGAAGGGGAGTATTGTAGTGGATTCTACCTTTAAGAAAGTGTTCCTATTGTCTACCTGTTACTTGTCCTAATGTCCATCAGGTGTCACTACTGTTTCACCATATGCTACAGCCCTGATGGCAACTAGAGTAACTACCAATATGTTCTTACCAAGTCTTATTGTCTCTAATACCTAATTTCCCCCTTTATCACATCTCCTGTATAACATAATGTTAACATCAGATTGTCTATTGTGTATGACATTACTCTGTATCTGTTATCTGTGATTGTTATGGGTCTTTTATGACATTTACCTTTACCTCTGTACTGTATACACCTCCTTACACTTATGTATGTGAAGATGGCCTACTCTAAGGAGGCAATGCTTAGAGGACCTGACATTGCACTTTGTCAGAAGGACCCAAGTTGGGAAGAATAAACTAGTGACACTAACAAGACTTGTGTCTGGTTTCATTTCTTTCCTCTGTCGAGTAGAACTATATCCTGAACTGGGTATGTGAGAGTACAAAGGTGGAAATCACTACAGGTACATGTTTATGTATACTAAAGATAGAGAATATTAAATATCATGCATAATCAAATGTAAATATAGTATGAGGTTTGTAAGAAACATAAATATACTATATACTGTAAACGTATTAATGTTCGCGTAGTATTTATTTTCGCTATTTTCGCGCACCCACCTTTGTGCGTGAAAATAAATTCTGCGCGAAAGGTATAATTATTGTATAAAGAATGTGTGAGGTTTCCTTGCTGCGCGAATTTAAGTCTGCGCGAAAAGCTGTCAAAGTACTTAGTGCGCGAAAATTTATCTGCGCGAAAATAAATACGTTTACAGTAGTATAGAGTAGCTTAGAGTATTATAAAGGCAAATATGTATAATTTCTTACTGAGGAAATAAGATTCCTTGCGACTGAAAGTCTAAAGTAGTTTTTGGTCCAATGTAAACTTGTTACAATGAAATATCTCAATATATATAAATAGTTGTTAAGAATATGAGCTTTTAGTAGTTTGGAGCAAACAGCAAGCACTGGAAGACTTGATCAAGTATCAGATGTGCACTACGAATTGGCATTCTCAGAAAATTCAAATGAAGAATTTCTTAGTCTGACCTGTTAGTGTGTCTAATATAAGAGATGTCATTTAAGATTTCTGTTTTTTTTGTTCAATAATGACTGAATAAACCTGCACAAGAGTAACATACCCTGTCATAAGCCAGCGCCCCCGGGGTTCGCCTGTGTACATCATACATGATGGAGTCGATGCTGGAGTGCAGTACGCGCCGCACGCGCGGGAAACTCTGCAGGAAGGCACGCGTGGCGCCCTCTGTCAGCTTACGCACTAGGCTCTGCTTCACGATCACAAACTGTGGCGCCACCTTCAGGCCTGTCAGCACACACACGTCGTCACGCAGCAAGTAGCAGCGACAGAAGCCGATCTACATGAGAAGCGAGAAACAAGGTGTAATAACAAACCCAGCTTATCAAGGAACATCTTCCTGCAAAATTAAATGCATGAATATTTCTGTTTTGTCAGAAATGCATTATTTATAACATTTATTTAAATAATAATGTTAAATCTTTTCAGCCAAATAAACATTTTTCAAATCAAATAGTGCATGAGCTATAAAGGCAACAATGTAAGTGTTTAAGAAGCGCCTGTCACAAGTGAATTGGGCAGCCTTTAGAAATAAATTATGAAGGTTAAACTTGAAAACTACTTTCATATTAATGGACTATTTTTGGAATATATTTTTAAAAAACACAGGTTTTATTTAGCATGCCCTGCCATCGAGGCTCTTACAATTCTAATGGTACATTTTGCAGCGTCCCTTTTGCGCTTTATGTTTTGGAGTATTAATAATATTTTTTGGAATATTAATAAATTAGAATACAATGTGAAACAATACGAAAAAAGGCTTAAACAAAACCAAAGCTTTTTAGCTGACTTCATCGTTAGCAGGTGGTTTTTGCTCAAGGACTCCAGCATAACGACGCTACTTTGTCCCGGTTCTTTGTCCGGTCAAGAAGGTCTAGGCCTGGTATAAGACAATATATCAATACATATACAGAACTATCCGGGATTCGAGGCGGGAGTGAATATTCACCGATGACGGTCAAGGGACGGTAGTCCCGCGACCGTCATGGGTGAATATTCACGACGCCGAGAATCCAAGGGTTGTTCTGTGTTTATTTCACTCGCACACTAAACTAATGTTAAATTAACATGATCTACAGCGATTTTGAGAAATAAATCGTTAAATAATTTGTTCTTTAGCTCGATTCGCTTCGAAAACATGTCTCCGATAAAGGACCGGAACTGGCGAAGATCAGAAAGTACGCATGCGCACAGTGTACAAAAAACTAGGTCGGCCGTGTATTGCCCGCGTGCAATGTGGCATCAGTTACTGACCAGCTAAACAATATACACAGCCTATGTTATTTCTATGGACTGAGCATATCAAGGGTGAAATAAATGTAGATACATGTGGCAATGTAAATAAATGAACGAGGTTAAACTTGAAAACACTTTTCCAAATAATATTTCTTTTAATAGCGAATAAAATGTGTGATAAAAAATAACGCATTTAAGGGATACACTGTAGGTTACTGATTTCATCAATGACTGCATGAAAAATTAATGAACGAAAATATTTATAAAGTCACGAGACTCTGACCTAAGCTCTGATCTAAGCTCTGACCTAAGCTCTGACCTGGCTAAGCTCTGACCTAACTTCTGACCTCTGACCTACCACTGTATGTTGGTAGACTGCCACATATGCCCGACACTGTGGGTCTGCCATGTACTGGGTGTAGGTGTGGTGGAGATGGTCCACACCCTGCCACAGCCCACCCACTATCTCCAGCACAGCGCCATGGTCTGACACCAAGGCCTCACGTATTGTCACTAGAATAACAAGTGGACAAACGATAAGGGAATGCTTTATGTGTAGGAACGATGGACCAAAAGGTTGTGAAGAGTTCTTCCAGGTCATGTATAAAACCGACACAGGGATAAATTTAAGGTGGTTAAATTTATACATTATCACAATTCAATTACACAAGTATTAGAGATTAGAACAGGCCGAAATAAATTACCTGGGGATGAACCATTGTTACTTGTCCAACCAGAAGGATCGAGAGGATAAATCATATATAATCCTAAATAAAAATGTAGTGAACACAAATATTACCTTTGGAGACGATGTCCATGTTTGAGATTGTACAGAGACTGTAACGTTATACGTGGATTCCTCTGTAGACTTCCCGGACTTATCTAGGAAGTAATAAACGCAGCAGTTAACAAGCGAAGATTATCTCAGCATCGAGTATAAATGAAGTATGTGTGAAGTTTAATAAATATTTCCCCTCAACTGATGTTTATAGAGCATTATGCAGCTTATCTGACCGATGATCAATTTAAAATACTTCCTGTTGTAAATTCCAGCAATTCTGTTGTTGTTCGAGAAGATATGGATATTTTAAAATTCCTTGTAGTACAACACCAGGGCTTCATTGTATCAAATTAAGGTTGGTTTATAAGTCATGGACGTCAATATTAATTAGACAATAATTATATGATTTAAACATATTACACGTAGCCAACCTGCATGCTAATTTAAAGCTGTACATGTATGTATTCACGAATATCATAATAATTAAGTGCATATTGTATGTACATGTAGCCCTCCTGATAAGAGACAACTTGTAACAAATTTAGTTTAATAATCTTAGGCAACTGATTGCATGGAAAGATAAGAACCGTAGTCTAAATATAACACCATTTAAATGATTTATAAGCCTCACTGATGATACGAGGTGTAGGCTTATGAGCTATGTGTTATAGTACTTTGCCTCTTTCATTGCATGGAGATCAGATGTAAATAATAATACGCCCTCAACGCTCATATATATATTAGTTAGAATTTCTCTCCCTGTTATTCCTGTCGTCAGACAGGCGGAGATAGGCACCCAGGCTAATATATATGAGCCAATGTCGCAATGAGCAGTGGTTCCGTAACCAAAATAGTCTTAAATATACACTCAATTTACCGGTACATACCCGGGTACATATATAACGAGGAATATGAATTGAGACGTCAGAGCTAACTCTAGGGGCTGGTGTGCTGTCCTGCCCCGGGGCCCGAGGTGCCCAGGTCAGGTGGGCGTGGTTACAAAGTTCAATACACAACGCAAGTAGGCTAATAATTGAACCAGTGTTTTCTCTACAACTACTGCATGACAGAATATGACAGCAAACCAAACTATTTTCTAGATCATAAACTGCCAATATAACTCACCTGCTATTCTATAAAATACTGAATATTTCAATAAATAGAAAAGAAAACGAAAACACAAACTTAGTAAAACTTACTTCTTCAGAAGCGGAAGCCCGGCCTGGACCCTAGTTCCCGGGTTTGCCGCAAGATCGCAGCACATGTCCATCACGTGACCCGTAACCGGAAGTGTTTGAGTCACCGGTTCAGAAGACTGTTTCCGTGTTTTGCTTGTTTTGATAATTCCAGGTAGGTTTTCTCTGATTTGAACTAATAGAATTTCCTGATCTTTCCCGAGCATGTAGAGAGTTGACGGAGGGAAGGTGTCAGCAGGGGAGACATGTGTGAGGGTGGAAAGTGTGGAGTGAGGGAGAGGAGAAGTGGATTGTTTGTGGTGATGGCGTGTCCGGGACGGGGCCCATGCCTGGCAGGGCTTTTGTTGGTGGTGGGGGAGGGGCCGGGGGCTGAACAAGTGGTCTCGGTTTATAAAGCTTATCTATTGTAATTACATATCAGGATATTTACCTGTTAAAATGTACAGATGTTTCAATATTCGTTCTGAACTTGTGTTCTGTTTTGTTATTTTATTTTTGCGTTGGATTTCCGCACTCATAGTCATCCACTCAAAAACTCTTCCTGGCTGCGTCACTTGTCAGTGAGTAGCGTTAGAATATATGGTGAAGCTTGGTGAGGACATAAACATGTTATCTCTTCCAAGTTGCTGCTATTACTATGTAATACCAGAGGCTCTGGTGTGAGCATGGGTTGCCATGTTGATACAGTGATTAGGCTCACCACTGGCTAACTCATCCGTCTATACATGTACATATTGAGACAGGTTCATGACACCTTTAATTATGTAATTATGACTATATTAAATATCAGTCAAATATTACTTAGGAATGAGGTTACTTAATCAACTGAATATTAATCTATAATGTCTGTGCTCTGGTACGACGAGCCTTACTGCTAAAGAAAAGGTAACACAACTCAGATAGCCAATATTGTTGCGCGCGTAGCTTCGGATCTTTATGCTATTGGGCGGTGCATCGGGCCAGGGTGAATATATCTAGCTAGTGTTCATATGCATTCGAATATACTCGGACTTCGGGGTATTGCCTCTCATGATGTTTAATATAGAACGTTATATTGTAGGAGACGATAGGCGATATTGAATAGAGAGTCATGGTGATATATAGTAGCTGTAGGTTTCCGGTATGAACAACACAACACGATGAGTTTTAGTACGCCACTACTTGTGTATTGTATCTTATCCTGTACATAGATGCTAGGTTGATGTTAGTGTAGACATTGAATCATATGAGATCTTATGAGACTCCTTCCTTGTATTCTTACGGTTGTTACTGCATGACTATCCGAGATCAGGGTGGTATAATATAATGGTTCTAGCGCACACAGTGCGTCTAGTACATCTTGGTATCTACTGCATATCTCTCTATATCCCAGTCTATATGAGTGTCCCAAGTCTCTCCCCTTCTACGTATGTATTCTTATGTATATCCCAGTATTCCCCGTATATATACCCAGGGGGGGTGAGTGTCGGGTATCCGTATTGGTGGACCCTTTATCCTATGATACCTTTCCCTCCCTCTAGCCCCTCCCCTTCCCTTAGCGCATGCCTCAGTAAAAGAAACATGTCCTATCCTACTACCCACCCTACTGCCCTCTCGTGTTAACCACGGTTACTACACTACCCTTTTACTCGATAAGCAAGAAAAATCCCCCTAAAAAATTTTCGTCCCGACACTCGATAAATATAGCCATGAATACACATAACAATTCTAGGAGGTACACATCTTCCTCCCTTAACAATTAGAATCGCTTACGCGCACGCAAAATCCAAGATTCATGGTAGCTCATAAATACAATACATTCTCTTGCCTCTTGTAGTACATTTTTCCCGTCATCTTAACAATAAAATCGCCTACGCGCTCGTGTACAAATCTGAACGCACAAACTTGGTAATTATATAGGGGTAACTATGGGGTATGGGTTAAATTGGGCGTATTTTGTACCAAAAAGCCATAAGCAATAGTAATATAAGATGTAAGTCAGGACAGGAAATTTGGGACCTTGCAGAGACTATATTTTTATTTTTACTCTTCTTTTGTGTGTTCCCGAATGGCGAATTCAACCGCGTTAACCAACGCACATAGCAAAACACCTAATTATACAGGATGTGGGGGGAGCAACGGGGGTGTTCCAGTTAAATGGGAGAAACACTGTCCCAGATGGGAGGAGAATTAGATTAATTATTTTGAAGTAATTTATCATTTATTGATTGTGTAAAGAGATCCTACGTGGACCCACCAGAACCACCCCTGTGATCCGAGCCAAACACTTGAAGGTGATTGTGCTGCACTCAAAAACAATCAAAGCTTTACAAGAAACTTCTTGTGACATTGACGAAGCCCATTCCGGCCTTTAGAGTAGGAAAAGGGATAGATGGCACCAGCATTCACTCTACATTGGACTCTATATTCAATATACTAATAGAAGGGGGAAGTCCCATATATTAGGCATTTCATCTCTTTACCCCATATTCCCTCCCCAAGGTTTGGCACAAAAATAATGCCGATTCCAATGTGGCAATATGATTTTATCAGACCGAATGCAGGAATGTGTCTGAGCGTCATGAGGGCCGTCAGACAAACAACAGTGCTGGAAGATAGAATGCGTGATTACATGATGAGCCGCATCCCGGCTAGATGGCAGACTTCATCCTAAGGTGAGCCCGCACATCTCGTGAGATTAAAGACCTACGGCAAAAGACTAGTCGTTTTGCAAAGCACAAACATGTTTCGAGGGGAAAAACAGATATTGAGCAAATGTGCTCTACCACAGTCTACATGTCATTAAAAATGAATACTGGGAGCCTCACTAGAAACTAGAATTTGACGGGGTGTGCGGCCTCCGGGCCTGTACACCCAGCTGTGGAGCACAATACAAGTACTGGGAATACAACTAAGTTCTTTGTGTTGACTTCATTCTATACAGCCACTTCTACAACACTGTATGACTACTATATTGCTGACTGCTTGCCTTCTACTCATATAAGAGACTCCCAGGACACACCATGAGAATATACCATAGGAATACCAACTACCCTAATGCTTAACATCAGGCAACAATATACACCCTAATCCCAAGTCAATCACTAACAGCATAAAGATCCGAAGATCCAGGTGAGAGTTGACAATACAAGTGACACAAACTAAGTACTTTGTGTCACTTACTCCTACGTATATATACCTCAAGAGAGCTCACCCTACCATATGGCAGATATATACGTGTCTCTATACTCTATATACTTCTACAACACTGAATCCTAAGGAGTACTCTGGAGTATGGTGTAAAAACATCCGAACACCAATAATGGATATTGTCAAACGTTGTATGTGATTAGCAAAGATTAGCAAATAACACCAGCATTCATGGACGTGTTAGAACACATCAGCCCCCTCCTGAATATTGTGACTTGCCACCGCAATGGTGAAGCATGTGCTACCCCCTCCCTCCCCCCCCCCCCCCCATAATGAAAGGAAAACAACCCAGCATGAATAGCCATGCATGAGGTATATATATTAGCACCTTCGGCTGGAACTGACAGGTGGCCCTATGCAGCCTTATTCAGATCACATGAACAATCTATGGGCCCTGTCACAAGGATACCTGCAGTGGGCGAGAAAACTCAATTAATTAAGACTACAACTCAACCAATTCGAATGTGTCTGGAAAGGGGACCGGGTAGGGCTGGATACCTGGGTATTATCTATATGTCTATATATAGGATAGGGAGAAACGTTGGGGATAAATGGTGTTAAAAATAAGGAACCAGCTTCATGCTGCAAACATTTGCATAGTTGCTCGCTCAAACAGTAAATAAAATCCAAATATAAGATAGTACAAGAAGAAACATAACAAGCAAATTAAAGAGACAATAATATAGCAACAATGATAATCCTGATCACACAAATATATATAGCACGAAGTGATATCAATTGGCTAACTATAATGAGTATAATGAGTATATATTAGCTAACTTTTTAATGAGTATCCTATCATGTATTCTAAGTATCAATAAATTAGGTTAAAGTTCCGCCACGTTGGGATGAGCGTAGTAGTATATGTAAACTAGGTTGTAGCGTCAGGCAAGGTGAAGTAGTGGCGCGTGGTCTGTTAAGCCGGGTGTGTGCGCCAAACGCGTTGTGGAATCATCACTAAGCACAAGGAAAGTTCTTTTTATCCAAACGGACCGCCCCGTTTGCCGGATGGAGAGAGCCCACGTGGGGGCGAACGGACAACATGGCATTTCTTTTTCGTCCGGGTATCGTCACGTGGTGTCTGCTTGCTTGAAGGTTAATGCAAAATGTCTTTTTACCTACTCACGCTTGGAGTGTTACCGGCCATGTGGTCCAACGGGCCTTGGTCGTTCTCCTCCTGTAATGAGTCATAAATGGGAGGATTTAGACACCGTATATATCCTTATACAGGTCATACACAGATTTATATTACTAACACTGATTATCCCATTAAGTAATGTTTCATTCACTCTCCTTCAGTCATACATATGGTAAAGATCAGGGGAGGTTACAACCATTAATTTGTGGTTTTTATGTTATATTCACATGCATTATTATTACTTTTCATTAGTCCCTAGAGGGGCCTTTGTTCTGCCTATGGCAGCCATGCATTATTCAATATTCCACCAATAGTTATAGTATTTTCTGTCTTAATCAAAGAAAATCTGTATGATACCAACTTGGAGAAGTTTGCAGGTCCCCCTGCATGCGCAACACCCTACCTACTTACGTTTTTATAGTTTTGAACCAACAGCTGCTTCATTTCCATGGAGATTAGTGGCTACCAGGAGTCGGCTGTTGGAAGTGGAGTTAAGAAGCTCGATCTTTTCTGCAGGTCTTAGTGACCAGAATACTATTTCTTCTGGCAACTCGACCGTTTCTGCTGAACCAGCATTTTCTACCTCTAGGCCCCCAAGCCACCTAAGTCGAACAACGGTCCTGAACGAGCAGCAAACCTGTTTTGCTACCATTCCCGTGACGACAGGTGGCGTGGCCGATCTGAGTACCTCCACTGGATATACCAATTTACACAGGAAAAGAGCATACCGCTTCTCTCCCTCCTGTACACGGAGGCTAAGTATTGTGTGTCCTGCCGTGTTATGGCCTCGAGCTTTTCTACATCCACACCCATTACAGATCCATCGTATTAGTTGTCCCAACACGTATACTACTACTAGTCCTGCCAGCATCGTACCATATGATGGCCATTCCCCAGACTTGCCTGCTTCAAGTGAATCTGAGTTCAGGGCGGGGCCTTGTGTTCCCCAATCGATCTTGCCCCAACTATCCTCTGGAAATAGTTCCAGGGTTGAGCCGATCTTCCCTGCCAACGCCCCTTTTAACGATCCAATGATCGCGAGCATTCTGAAAATTCTATAGCAGAGATAAATGGTTATTAATACATGTATCATTTCTATTAGCCAGAATACCAGTGGTACCTGCGGCGTTACAGTTAGATCTGTTAGATCTCGCCATGCCTTATATTGCCATGCTTCACCTTGCTCCATGTTATTCTTAATTTCTCTCGCAACCTTATTTACCTCCATTCCTTTTGCAAACTGCTGGGGGGACATTGCTGTTAGCATTTTCCCTAGTTCCTTACCTGTTGGTAAATTTAAATGTACTAAGAAATTAGTGAGGCTTTCTCCCGAAAAGTTTCCCACCGGTATACCAAAACTTTTTGCAAACGCCAAATTAAACCCATGCGCCACGGAAACCTCTACCCCGCTTAATTCTCTACACGTCAGCTCCTTTGGTGCCAATCTATGGTGGTCAATCTGCAGGGTGCATCCGCAGGACACCTCGAACACAGTGATCCCCACGATACTGACCTGCCTTGTACTATTTTTGCATGTCAGTAACCCCTTGGGTCCCTTATTTATAAGCAAGTACGTTGACCCCTCCACGTTTTTAACAATGTCTGGCGCCCTTTTCTTCAAGTACATGTCAAACATGCAATACCTAAGAACATTGGCACTATGGTCATTAAATAAAGCGATCATGCAGTCCTCACCCTTTCCTGAATTATCTATGAAGGTGAATGGACATATATAGCTCCCTTTTTTAGTACATTGCATTAATTCAATGGCGTCTACCTCCATTAATTCCCCTGAGCCGCGTTGGGCCAACATGCGTTGTGTGGCCGATCTCAATCGTGTGCAACCATCTTGAGATTCCTTGTGCACATGCAATGGCGTATCAAACACCTCCATTTCATACAACTGAAGGGGCTCCGAATCGTTTGCTAGGGAAATTGGTACCAGTATGTTGATCGTGTTATTGGGCCCTATCTGTACCCCAACGTTAGTATTCCAGTCGATATAATCCCCCAAAATGTTCAAAGTGCTGTTATCTCCTAATACCTGTCTCACTCTCTCTTCCCACTGACTTTCCATAAATACCTTGGCAAGTGACTCATGTATTTTTCCCTCTCTTAATGTTTCTAAGACATCACCCACTATCGTTATATCTTCAATGTAATTTCTTATCGCCAGGCATTCCAAAATGGAGCCTTGGAGCTGTTGTTGGATTTTCCCCTGTGAGTCTACTTCCTCGTGCATTATGTCCGATAATTGAGCCGTCTTATTCGCAAAGCGTAGCCATTTATCTTCTAATTCATCCATGGCGCTTATTGATTCGTTTACATGCGATCTTAGGAACCTAAATATGATATTAGAATTGGCCACTAACTTCATGAGAGCCTCATCCCTCAGGTGTGGGTTTCTTATTATCCCTGGTGCAAGCCTATGAATAATGTGTCTTTCTACGTTTCTTAAATCAGAGTTAGTTGATAGATCGAGAATCCCAGCCACAATTTTCCCAAACGGGGCCAGATAATTTCTTTTTAATCGTTTAGGGCGCTGCAAAATATTTCTCAAGTGATTTGCACGCTCATACTCCCTTGCGGCCCTCGAATGTAGCTCCCTGATATACTTGTCTAAAGACTCCCCCACCATTTCATAACCTTTTGGCCAATCTCCCTTAACTATCTGGATCGGCTGTGGAGGTCTAATATTCAGCTCAGAACGGAAGCCTAAACTCATAGTTTCCACCCCTGTTATCAATGTACCACGGTCAGCGAATACCACTCCATAGTTGTGCCTTAGAACCGTTGTAGCCATGCAACTATATGGCATGCACATCATGATCCTAAAAACAAGAAGTTAGCCAAAAATGAAAAATGGCTTAATGCTGAGAAATCCACACTAGCCTTTTACTGGCCTATGTAAAAGTGATATAGTTCTAGTAAACTCACCCTATTATGAGTCCGAACATCTTGCGATCCTAGTCCTGTAGTAAGATACTAGTCCCCGTTCTTTCTATATGCAAGTTCGTTCCTGATCCCCGTACAAAAGTCAAGTGATGCTCCCCCTCTGGCTGTGCTGAGCTTATATCTGAGACCAGACCAGTCCAAGACCTATTGGGCTTGCTCCTTCCCCCCTCCCTCTCAAGCATACGACACATCCCCATATTAAGTTAGGGTACGGGTGTCCCAGCTCATGACCTTCCTCTGCTAGATGAAATACTGCATAATGACACCTAGCCACCTAAATCGTGTATGAGGCCTGTCTTGCAATTTATAGAACAACCCCCCCCCAACCGCTTGCAAGCTACTTATGGGTTTCGACTGCTTGAGCCCAATTGCTGTGTCTAATTTTAACTGTCTTGCCTCCCAAGCTCCACTTCTCAGACGTTCCAGCCCCCATCAAAATATACCAATAATCTCACCATTTAGGTTACTGGCTCCATTCACTCCAACCTTAATCCAGCACAGTACATTATACTCGACCAAAAGACTAAATGCGCCTCCAATTCGCTTCAATTTACTTACATGAATTTAAATTTGCTTCTCCACACAACCCCGACACCCCAATGAGTTGCACGTAGGCATCTTATACCTCCATAATTCTTACATGTATACCTTGTCACCATGGATCCAACAGAGCCCCAAACTTATCATAAAGCCTAATATACACCCTCATAACATAACCCTGCATATTTCAGATATGTATTGTGTACCTATGGGTTCAACTGCCCAAAACTCACCTTCAAGCCCACTGGCATCCATGACAGAGGCAATCTTAGCTCGATTTGATATACATCCACCGGTAAAGACAGGTGATGTCTTATAGTTGCCTCAGACATTTCTGTTAGCTTGTCCAGGAATTTTACCGCTTGCTCCATATTTTCAGGGAATATCCCCCTCACCCTTGGACGAAACATGTTTAAAATTTCATATGTTAAATCCGAGATAATGCATACCGTATCCTGTAGCCTCCTTAATGGCGTGAGAGTATGTCTCTGCGAGATATCAATCGTCAAGGACCGAATAGGCTCATAACGTAGGCCTCTTAAAAAATCAAATGCCGCTTTTCTTAAGCGAACGATATGCGTCTCCTTTTGCAGCCTTCTAATGGGCTCAAACTCCGGATATCGCTGATATGGAGACAACATGAAGAATTTTAAGATTTCGAGCATTAACCAATTGGCCCTGACCTGTTGATTTAAGATGGCTGCCATTCTGGCAGCCTTATCTGTCCTCCTAATAATTTCCGCATTAATCATCTCACTCCCCCTTCTTGTATCCATCTTTCACTACAGTGATGCAAACCCTATTATACCAGGTCTATCTCCTGTGACAATACTATATATCCCTGGTCCCCCCCCCCCTCCACCGGCATGCTTTATATACCCTAGGTCCATCTTCACCTACCCATTCTAGTCTTGTTTTTTCCAACTCCCTAGCAACTGGTGATGTTTTACCAATCGACCACGACAAATATAGACAGTATATGCTTACACGGGGATGCCCCCTTCTTCCACTAATTTGTGAGACCCCATATAACTCACCTTTCTTGTCATTATGTCTGGCAAATACTCTTCTGGTAATACGTCGCCCAGGTTCGCAAAGTCAATATCTGATTCCAAGTTAGCGACTATAAGTCTTTTCGCCAGGCCTGTGCGCTTCTGCAGATAGGGAATCAATCTGTGCTGTCGTTTATCTTCTATACATTCTAATCTGAATTCCTCAGCACAATAGACGTCCAGGATGTTTAGTAACATTTCGCCCACCGCCTTTGTCAAATGTATTAATTTATCGGACACAGTTACCGCTTTCTGGGCTTCGAAGACACTTCTCATTCTCCCGCCCCGTGTCGTGAGCCGTTCGATTGCCCGAAAACCCCTGCTTTCAACATAGATTCTGCAACGTTCCTTCAGAATATATATATACGTATCCCTTTCCAATCGCTCTCTAGTGGAAATACGTGCGGATCCACCTCTGTTCACAGGGTTCACAAGAAAATACTTAGTGGCCCTGACCAGCAATATCCCCAAGTTTCTCTTCTGATTTTTCAAGATCTTCAGCTCGTCTGCACCCAATCTAGCTTTTTCCAAACGACACATTTGTCTCTGTTCCAGCTCCATTGTATTCAAAGTTGAGGACTACCGCCACATTAGGACACCAGTGCAGACACTAAACTCCAAACACTAAACTCCAGACCCTAAACTTCACCCTATCCCCCCTCAAGATCCGCGTGTTTTTGTTATTTTCTTCTTCCCATTATCCTTTATTACCTTCCAACTTCCTCTGCCAAGCTTTATTACCCATATTTACCAACCCCTGACTCTTACTCATAATTAATGTTTTGAGTTGATACTCTTCCAGACCCGACTTCCTGCGCACGCGACCTATGTTGTACCACCCGCCCCGCCAGACACGATACTTTCAGTTTTGCGTATGTTCCATCACTCATTTTCAAGCCACAAAATATGACATAAATATTTTACAGTAATACACACGCGCCGAGTGTCATCACCCCACAAGCCCACTCCCATCATATTTTGAGGAGAGATTATTGTTTTCTCACCGGTTATACATATACCAAAGCGATTGGGTATACAAAAATTTGTATCCCACAAGCTCTATATACCATCTACAGATACCAATCGTCCCAAGCTCACACAACATCTAGCCACACATACCCCCAAATCCCAGGCTATCAATCCCCAGTGAGTTCCTTGTAGACACTCACTGAATTTCCAAATAATAGCCCATATATTTTGTCTTCAAGATAAAGACTAGTTGTAGTAACCTTCACCCTCACTCCCTTCATAACATAATATCATTGCGCTCCACACCTTAAAATGATTTATTTATTTCTATTCTGAAACAACCATTCTTGCAACGACAATCATATATTTATGACATATACTTATTATTATATCTTACTCATAGTTTGTAGCCCGAGGGCCTCCCAAGAAGTGATTTCCCTGATACACCCGAAAACGACCACAACGGCGTGTTTTAACAGAAAACCATACCTTCATTAATTCTATCTGAAATGTATGCTTTCCAGAACGTTATCTTTACGAGTCAAATTCATCACAACATGTCACCTTTACACGACCATATAAGATAACGCCCTGTTGTATCACACGTTGTCTCGCTCAATCATCATTAGGCGTCTCCTTTCATTAAACGATTACAAGAACAATCATTCTGCATTCCATCCATTCAAACCGAATCCTCGAATTACAAAATGATATATGTCACTTCCATATTTGCCGGCTAGCCCGTGACGTCACCCCTCTCCCTATCTGATTCAAATGTATCAACTTTCTCTTTCCCCAAGATTGTCACTACAGACAGAGAAAGAAAACTTGACCCACCGCATGCAGCAACCAATCTCCATTAATCCATTCGATTGGTGACCTTACGTTGACCGCCCCTTGAAGCAATTCCTGCACTTTCGTTTTAGATAAACCTGACAATGCCATGAACCGCTTGGTGTCCGCCTCCTTGTGATTTTTTCTCTGGCAACAGCGCTTTCTTAAATAGTCCGTTGAGTATAATTTCAACAGTACATCCAAAATCCTATAGACCTGATGCAAGATCGCACTCATTCTGTCTTTATCACTCATTACCCGCAAACGCCTGGAAGAGTACAATTTTCCTGGCCTAACTTTCAGGGACCGTAGGAGTTTATCACATTTTTCGTATAAAGATAGCAAGTACCATTCTACTTCCAAACGATAATTAGGCAACTGCCTAGGATATCTAATCCAGGGAGCCAAAAGCCAAAACGAATACACTTTAATACACAAAATCGACGCGTTCTTGATATTTATTTTACTATGCTCCAACATTGTCTCCAAATTGCAAAGCCGAGCAAAGCTTCAGAAATGGTTTGTCATCCGGCAGCGCCCTTCCTCTCCTGATAATCTCATCTGTCTATTCTATGCCCAGGGTCTAGGTGGATTATTTCCCTCATATTGCTGTTGTCATTAAAATTATGCATCAGTATAACCTAGCCCACTAGGTCGCTGCCGCCCCGTGCTCCCTTCATCTGTATAGATCAGTCTATTTCCTGCGTTGCCATAGTCACCTCACCTGCCTGTCTTATATGGCTTTGTGTTTCCCCGGAGACGCTGTTATGCTTACCTCATGTTATTTTTATACTAATCCATCCCTGGACCACCCCTGCTATTCTCATATACCGAAAAAGAATCTAGACAATACCAGGAACCCCTACCTGAATATTTCGAGACTCAGTTTACTCTGCCCTAACTATAGTCATCTTTGTTTTCCCAATTTCTATCAACACGTTATTTTATGTAAACATCGGATTCTCGAATCAGCCGACGAACAACATACTACCTCGTCCTAACGAACCCACACGTTCCCACGAAATCCATATCTGTAAAACTTATTAAGACCAGCGTTTCTCAGCGTTTTTTATGCCCACCTGTCACCTAGTGATTGAAACTTTCTGCTTTTCGTTGACTTTCACACCCAATCTGCTTCTGTCTTATCAGTGACTCATCAACTATACACCGCTCTAATCTTCATTCAATTATATGGTTTTCAATTCATGGATTCTAAAAAAAAATTCTCTCATTATTCCCTCGCTCCTTATCTCTATGAGTGTCACGTGGTTCATGATCTTATGACCCGATCATGACTCGATCCCCGGTGCCTCCCCTTTGTTCATTTATTACGTCAATCAAATCTTTTTAGCCAATTGGCGTTTCCCTACAATGATATCAGAGTGGTTTCTTTGATTAGGCAAATTCCCCACTCTAGACATCATTTCCAGCTTTACTTTCGCAGCAGCACCCAATCTCCGCCGACCCCCTACACCAGCTTCCTTTCTCCCATATATATTTTCCCAACCTTCAAACCTATCGGAAACCATGCCAGGCCGAGAACTTTACCTGGCTATCGACAATGACATTGTCATTGTCGAAACCAGGGATGTTTGGAGCCTGAGTGATTTATCTCGGCTCCTCGTCTATGGCCTGTCTTTGAAGGCCGCTCGGTGGTTTTATGGGCGGGCGTGTGCCCTTGTTTTCAGGGCATACCGCCGCTGGGCCAACGAGTAGCACATATTTAGTACATCCCAGTCGATTTTAGTTTTAGTAGTTACGTAGTTTGTTTTTAGTTTTTCTTATTCTTTTATAATAACCCATATTATTCATCATATATTATTATACTCAAGAAACACTCATATCCTACTCTCTTTCTCCCTACCCCTCATTGCACTCCCTCAGCATCTGCACCATAACCAACCTTCCCCACACCTCGCACTGGTAAGTCGCCTTATATACCTTTTTATTTCATTCTGATTTATTTTTCCCTGCTTATAAACCTGTCCTTGTCTTAGAAATTGCTCCACTGGAAATAACTGCCCACTGTAACATCTCAAAGACCCCGTATCTCTAGTTATACATAACATGATCGAGTCAGATATATTACCTACCCTCAGACACCGGAATCCATTCTTCCAATGTTTTCTCAATCCAGCTCCATCGTTCACACGCCAGTTTTTCCAAGTCACTAACTGTCATCCCAGTGTTACATGCCAACAACTTAATTATAATATCTCTTGGGTGGTTGCAAGACTCTATTTTTAACATCGTCCCGACGAAATAACTCTTTAGCATCGACAGGTATATATACTGCTGCTTTCGTGATCGATCCTTCCAGCTCATGTGATTGACGGCTATTCTCTCCCTCCTATCTGGCATTTCTCTAATCAAGAAACGAGAGGCTCCCCACCAGATATCTTTTAAATGTGTTTCCATTTCAATTCGCCTCCTAGCGTTAGCCCCTCTGAATCTCAGGTGTGGTTTCTGCATATACAGACGAGCCAATCGAATCACCTGTATTACCTCTGCTTTCTCTCCCCTCGTTATAGGTCTACACATTCTCCTCGATAGTCAGTATTCAATGCTCACAGGCCTATTAAACTGTATACTGTGTCCCACCCACTTTAAAAATACCTTCTCACTGCCTATAAGTGAATACACTTACCTTGACTTTCGCCCATGCGCTTGGACACAGCTCCTTAATGTTTAGCAGGTCCACCTCTTCCGTGAAAACTGCGTTAATTTTATCTGCTGGGATGAAGGTTAGGCCACTTATATATTGATAAAGAACCGCTCTATCACATTGTTCGTATGCCAATCGTTTCTGCTCTGCTTCTAACGATAAAATATTGCATATTACCCGACGTATTAATACGTGGGCAATATATTTATGCTGCTGGTATTTTGTCCTTGCCAATGGGAACACATCTGTGATGCTTTTCACCTCGTTGTCTGGCAATCTCAGATCAGCATACATGTGCCACAGGTACCACTCGTTTGTCAACCTTTTCTCGGGACATCCTCCGTACCTGTGAGCTGGATTTATGGTAAATATTCTTATTAATCTTATAATCAGACGTTCTATGTCGTACATATCCTGTACCCCTAATGCTGCACCAGGCAACTTATTCATCTTTCGACATCAACGGCGATGAGCGCTCCTTCCTCTCCACTTTAGTGCCACTGGGCAGCCTTTTTTCCCATCTTATTTTTAATTGCTCAACCCCTACCTTCTTCCGGGGCAGCTGACACCCTGGCACTATCCCATAAGTCATCTCCAAGCTTGACTTATTGGAGCAGCTTACTTTGCTGTTACCATTTGTCTCTCATATCTTACTCACCATGCCTTATGCGTATTCTGGCCATACCCTTTCAACTTCGTGAAACATCATTTCTCCTGTTTTACGTATCTGCTACGCCCGGGGCTTCTCATATTAGCCGAGCATTGTTGTCACAAGAATGTCACCCATAGTTAGTCGACAAGCGACTTTATTCTACCTTATTTCACCCGCATCTCCCTTCCTCTCTTACTATCCATTGTATAAGTCATTTATTTACCCAATGAGAACTGTTAGTGACAATTAACTTTGCTTACCCTTTTTCTCGGATAAGCAAAGCTTTCTTAGTCCTTTATATAATATTAATTCTTTAGGAAACTATTATGGCATATACTAGGATATTCTCCCATGCCAGACTGTAGTCACGGCATTAGATTCTCTCCCTCCTTCCATCTGAACCCGCACAGGAGCTGTTTAGTTTGTTTTTTGTTTTCTTTTTTTTTTTTTTGTCCTTTTTTTCCTACCCTCAATTCCAACCCAATCTCCCTTTTTATTCACTCGTGATTAAACCCCATTTTGCTGAGATAACTCCCCACACCAAGCGCGGCTCACTCCCATTCACTCCCCCGTATTACTTTCACATAAAACCACTGTCGCTGGCTTGCAGCTCTCGCCTCGTGGTTACAACCCTATAACCACCACAGCTGTTCGAGAATGTAAACACCGCGTCTGCACGAGCTCCCATGGCTGTTATATATTGTTGATGCGCCCTTGCCAAGGTACTACGTACTACACTTATTCCATCTATTCTATTAACGTTCTACAGGATCTGGAGAATCTACTGTGTATCCTCTATCTCATTCTTATCCTTCTCTCCCTCCTCTTCAGGCCAATTGCAGCCTATTTCTTCTGTGCAGGCAATGTCCTGCCATCCCTTCTCATCCAGCGGGCCCTTCTCTTCATACTCGTGCAAAGGTAGTAAATCTGGCGAGAGCAGTCTTTCCATAAAGTGACTGGTTTTGGATACACTGACCGGTTTCAAATGAGATACATGCACTGGTTTAGGCAGTGTTGCTCCAGTATCCATCCTCCTTAGTTTGGCTGTGCACCCTGTGGGTCTTGCACAGATGACAAAGGGGCCACAGAAATTCTTCTGCAACTTATATGCAGTTCCAGGTTGCAGTAGGCGATTCACCTTCATATATACCAACGATCCTGACCTCAACCTGTGTGCATTCGCCTGCCTATCATAATATTCTTTCATTTTCGCCTGTGACGTTAGTAATGCTTCCCGAGCTAGGTCCCCATAGATCTCTTGTTTCTCGACGATCTTGCCTAGCTGCTCCAGAAGGGGCCTCATTTCTCCCTCGTATTCCTTTAAAACATTTTCGTGAGGAAGTCGTGGGAATCTACCATACATTAGCAGGTAAGCTGGGTAGTTTGTCGCGCTTGAATCCGACGCATTCATTGCAAATACAATCGGGGCCACAAATTGACACCAATTTTTCTGATCTTTATTTACGTATGCTCTCAGGGCCGTCTTCAGGCTACGATTAAATCTCTCGATTTGACCCTGACTCTGAGGATAGTAGCTGGATCCCAGGACCTGCCTAATCCCCATTACTGTGCAGAAATTTCTGAACAATTTGCTAGTAAATGAAGAACCGTTATCGCTGAAAAGAGTGCATGGCACGCCCAAGACAGACACTACGTGCTCAAAGAATTCAGGTATCAAGGTTTCAGATTTTATGTCTTTTGTTGGCCAAGCTACACAGAACCTTGTGGCTACATCACAGACCGTGTGCACATATTTATAGCCTCTGCTCGATTCAGGCAGTGGACCTATGGTATCAATCTCGATAGCGTCCCATGGTACCTGTGACAGCTCCTTAACGGTCATAGGTACCTTGATAGGATTAGGATTTGGTTTCACCTCCAGACATTTCTGACAAGACCCAATATACTCACCTATGTCTCTAGCCATTGATGGCCAGTAGTACCGCGGTGAAGCAATGCTAAGCATTTTTTTTATACCCATATGTGCGCCCAAACCGACGTCATGTATTTGATTCAATAATTTTTCCACCATAGATTGTGGGACCACTAATTGCGCTCTCTCTTCTATCTGTGCTTTTCTCGTCCTTGGTGGTACCCTGTACAGGATGCCGCCTGATAGCAAGAAACAGTCGTGTTGCAGCAAAACTCCCCTTGCTCTCGTGTTATCCTTCGGGAGCTTTTCCCTCTCAATGTAATTTGTCATATCGCTGCAAAACTCGTCAGTTATTTGCTCCTTCTCGAACACCTCTCTCGTACCCAAAGTCCCATACTCAGTGATGAGCCTTTCATAGAACGCCGTATCGGTGATTTGCACTTCTCTAACCCTTACTCCCTTTCGTCTTCTCTCTCTTTGATACTTACCAACCAATGACGGGACTCCCAAAGTCTTCCTCCGTCTTGACACTCCTCTGTGGATTAGGTCTGTCCCCTCTGGTGTCTCTTCCTCAGCCTCTGTCTCCTCCTCTCGTGCTGGTGTGTCATGGTTGTCAGTATCAGACTGACTATCCCCCTCTTCTGAGTCTTCCTCCCCTAATTTCCTTGCTTTGTCTCTTTCCTCGATCCATAGCGCCATCCTTTCCGTTACACGCGGGTTTTTTCTAGTAACCATCATTATTTGCTCTCCTGGCGTGCCCAGGCGTGTCACCACTGTGCCATCGACTCTTGGGAAGTCCCTACTATCATCCTCGATAGGTGCTGTGTCTTGCTCTGGTTCTGGTGCACCTACCTGGATAATTGGCGTGTCATCCTTCTCATCTCGCCTCTTATTTCTGAGACGTCCATTTTTTAAGATTGACGGTCTCCTATACTTTCTGATGGGCGATGCTTCTAGTACCTCCTCCTTATCAAAGAATCGGATGTGATTCACCGCCTTGAATCTTACCTGCCTCTGCTGCGGTCCCTGCTCTTCTTTTGCTGTAATGCCATCCCCAAAATATGGCATTCTTGATAAAATATCGGCTGTGATGTTGCATTTTCCTTTGATGTGCCGCAAGGTGAAATCAAAATTACTGAACCAGTCGATCCAACGAGCCATTCTTCCTGTAAGATCCTGTTTAGCGTTTAAGGCTAATAATGCCGCATGATCAGTGTATACCTCAAAGTGACTGCCCAGAACGTAATGCTTAAACTTTTCCAAGCCATACCGGACCGCCACCAATTCTTTTTCTGTCGCCGAGAAATTTTGTTCAGCGGAAGACAGGCTTCTTCCTGCAAACGCAACCGGCCTATGGAAGCAATTATCATGGAGCTGTGTCAACACGATGCCAATCCCAATTCGAGAAGCATCACACCAGATAGTGAACCCTTTAGAATAATCAGGGTATCTTAGAACGACATCTTCGCACATCGACCGCTTTACTGCCTTAAACGCTCTATCTGCCTCTGTATTCCACTGAAAACGCTCTCTTCTACCAAGCTTCTTCGTCAGCTGGTACAAGGGGACCATTTTATCTGCAAACCCTGGAATGAATGTCCTATAGTAATTTGCCAGACCGTTAAAGGCCCTCATTTCCCTGACAGTTTTTGGTATTGGATATGAACGAATTATACGAACCTTCTCTGGGTCCGGCTGCAACCCATCTTTCGTTACTACAAACCCCAGAAATTGCATTATTTCATACCCAAACGCACATTTCTCCGCCCTGAACTTAAGCTTCGCCACTTGGAATGCTTGCAATACCTCTTCCACGTGCTGCAGATGCTCCTCCCATGTTTGTGATGCTATAATTACATCATCCATGTAGGGCAGTGCATTTGGCACATATTTTAAAACGCTCTCAATCACCGAATGAAACGCTTTTGGCGAAGTTTTGAGCCCCATAGGCATGACCTTGTACTGGAACACCCCTCTGGGTGTGACAAAACTAGTTTTGGGCTTGTCTTCTGGCCTTAGAGGCACTTGAAAAAATCCTGAATGGCAATCCAATTTTGAGAAAAATCTTCCCCCCAGTCCCCCGACGTTTTCCAACGTCTCGTCTGCTGAAGGGAAGACCCTACATTCGTTCTTTATACATTTATTAATTTTTCTGTAATCTATGACAATTCTATATTTTTTGTCCTGTCTTGCAGCTGCCTTCCCTTTCTCCACTAGAAAGCATGGCGCAGCAAATTCAGACTCGCCATTCGTTCGTTCAATAATGCCCAAACGCATCTGCTCCTCCAGCATTGTTTCCAGTACCCTTGTCATATGAGGGTTTGTACGGTATGGACTTCGAATAGGGGCCACGTAATCTTCTTTCAACTCTATTTTATGTGCAAAAATGTCAGTTGTCGATATCGGCGAATCTTTTGTGGCGAAGACCGCGCGGTAACGCTGTAGCAAACTCGCCATACTTAGTTTCTGCTCCGCCGTCAGATTCTCGCCTAGGGTGTAATCAACCCTAGTCTCACTGCATTTTGTGCTACCTACCTCCTCGATCGGTCGCCCAGACTGACCGGGAACCCCAGCTTTTACATAGTCATCTTCATTGACCACTGAAAATGCTGCTAAAACAGAACCCTTTCCCAATTTTATTGGCGTGTTAGCAGCGTTAAATACGGTAACCGGTATATTGTTTCCCCCCCGCTGTGGCCTCACGAGGGCTCTCTTGACCGCAAATGGGACCTGCACACATCTTTTCAAATTGTCAACTACTCCTACTGCATGATTTAAATTTTGATGCGCCGAAACCACTGCCATGCAAGTAAATTCTGATTTCGGAGGTATTAATTTAGGCTTAGTTATTCTAACGGTGTAATGGTCAGGGTCTTGGATTTGGAAGTCAATCTTGGCCTTTCTTGCTTTCAAGAAATCGACTCCTATGATACACTGAAGGGATAAACCCTTCACAACATAAAACCATGCGTTAGTGCGAACTTTTCCAATGTTAATAGACAACAACACCCTTTCATTCGACTTGTGGCGCCCCCCATCGGCTGTGTAAATAACCAGATATGTCTGTACACGGCGGAGCAGCGCCCCTTTTTCCTGCACTACTTGGTTTAACGTATCAGTCGAAATACAACTGATACTAGCTCCCGTGTCCACCAGGCAGCTAATTTTTGCTGAGCCAACTGTGCAAATTGTTCTGCAGTTTTCCAGTTGGACTGTCACTTTTCCCGCGTCACTGTCCTGTAACACCAGGCGTGAGGAACGATCATCGCCCTCCTTACTATTAATTATACTGTTTTGTGTCACCTCTTTATGTTTACTTAAGGACATCAACCCATTGTCCTTTTTCTTCTGAAGTTTCAATTCCTGCACCGCTCTATTATTTTCACGCTGTTCTTTTTTCTTCTCCTGTAATTTCCATCTTCTCCTCTTCTGGTTCCACCTCTTTCTCATTGCTTTTTTCACCTCCTTTTCTCGAAAGGCCATCTCCTGCACCTCCTGAGTTCCTTTCTCTTGACTCATACTTATGTCACTATCATCTATTGAAACTGAACTTCCGCTTTCATCCTCTCCATCTTCCTCAGATTGATCCTCCCTTTCTGCCGGTATGGCTGGCAACATTCCAACCGGCTTATCTACTGAAAATTCTGCCGATACACTCCGTTTTTCACCACCCCAGTTGTTTTTGGTGACTGAATGCTTAATCTCTTATTCTTATCTCTCTCCTGGCGTCTCTCTCCCTCACCTCTTCTAGGAGTCCATTCTCCTTCCTGGCGTCTCTCTTCCTCACCTCTTCTAGGAGTCCATTCTCCTTTCTCCTCTACTGGTAGGCTTCTAGCAGGACCGGGGTGTGATCTGACATCACTGGGAGTAACGTCATAACCCTTCATTGCCAGAGAAGCTATCATTGATTGAGTAGATCCCACTAGGTGAAGTCTCAGTGCTTTTTCATTTTGCTCGTCCGACAACTCATGTTTTCTGGCCGCTCTTCTAGCCTCTTCACAAGTGCGAGGAGCCTCTGTCAGGACTCTCTCTGCTAATCCATCCTTTAAACCTGCTATAAAAGCCTTCAGTTTCTCATCCTCGTGCAGTGATGTCCTTGCCAGCAATACCAGCATGGCGTCTGCATATGTCTCCACACTCTCACCTGTCTCCTGTCGTCGCCGGGAATAGTCATCCTTCACCTCACTATACGGCATTTCCTGAAACTTGGTCAAGAATTTACTTTTGATATCTGAGTACGACAGTGTACCCCGTTTTCTGGCTGCAACTGATGCGACTTGTTGGTAATATGCTTTAGCTGATCCCTCCAATCTACCACCCAGCCCCTGCAGCCAGTACATCTCAGGTATGCCCAAGGCACTTGCATAGTCCTCATACTCTGTCAGGAATTCAGACACATTTCTGGTTGCCGTTGAATGCCGAAAATTTTCAGGCCCCCTAATGAAGTGTCTCATTGCTGCCCCTCCCCCTTCGTTAGACTTATCTGACCATCTTCCTGTTTGTGCAGGGGTAAACGCTGGGAGCACATTAGGTAGCCTATACATCTCGGTTATATCCCCGGAATCTTCTGAGCAGATTGTACTACTAACACCTATTTTCGTTGCTTGCTGGTTTGCTCTCTGGGGTGTCCGCAGTACGCTATTTTTAGGCTGCTCTACCCCTCCAACGTTCGTGAGATTTCTGACCATGTCTGTAAGGTTTTTCCTGTCCTGTTTGTAACGCACAGACGCATCTCTAAATAGGGCACTCTCCTTTTCATGTTCTATTTTCAGCTTATCCATCTCTTCTGCTAGCCAGTTTGCCCTTGCTTCCCTTATTTGGTTTTCCTTTTCCATTTCCTCACACCACTCTCTATTTCTGGCCTCTCTCACCTCCTCCATTTCATGTCTTGCTATTTCTGCCCTCTCCCACTCCTCCCGATCGCTTTCTTCCTTCCTATTGGCTCTAGCTCTGGCCCGTCTTTCCTCCTCCAGCTCCCTTTTCAGCTCCTCCAACTCCTTGTTATGGTTTTCTTTTTCTTTCGTCATATATTCGTTTCTCTGTTGTTCTGTTTTTTCCATTTTCTGTTGTGCATTTTTCCAGTCATTCTGCAGCGTTACAATTATATCCCTATTTCCGTCTTCTGCAGTTTTCACCCTTCGTCGCGCGCCCTCCTCCCATGCTAGTTTTAGTACGTTTATCCTAGCTTCGTGCCTATCTTCGGCATCTTTTAACATTTTTTCATTCGTTCGTTCCCAATCATTTCTCATATCCTGGACTGTCCTCAGGGTATCTTCCTCCGCTGCCTTAAGAGCGGCTTGAGTTCTTTGCAACTCTTTGCTGACAATATCCACGCTTTGCCTGAGCAGCTCCTCTTTGGCCCCTTGCGGGCTTAAGTAGTCAAAGTCTGGATTATAAGGGAGTGGCACTAATGGCTCTGTGTAATATGGCGGCTTACCAGCGTCCCACGATACTTCAGGTATTAATGGCACACTAGGGTCATCACAAAAATCTGCTGCGAATGGATTGTTTCTCTTGGGCCTAGCACCTCCCACTGCTGTACTCTCCGCGCTCAAGTTAGCGTAACTCGGTGGTCCCTGGACAGAAGAGTCCGGAGATGAATCTTCTGTACTCTCTCTTTCTGTCTTTACCTCCCTATTCACATGAACCCCCACACTAGGTCTTGCGGACGCCTTCATTCTTGCCAATCTCTTCTCCATTAATTTAGCAAGATTTTTAATTCCATCTTTGATTATGGACACCTTCTCCCTCTCCACTTTGCCGATTCGTTCTGTTGTTTCAGCAAAGTTCTTTGCACTTTGTGTAATTCGAGCATTGTTCTCCTGTATTTCCTTCACCAAGTCCGCCACTGACGACCCCTGTCTCGACATTTATCCAAATACTCACCCCCCCCTCTGCACACTATCTCCAATCCCGTGGTTCTCCAACCAGTGTTGCGCGCGTAGCTTCGGATCTTTATGCTATTGGGCGGTGCATCGGGCCAGGGTGAATATATCTAGCTAGTGTTCATATGCATTCGAATATACTCGGACTTCGGGGTATTGCCTCTCATGATGTTTAATATAGAACGTTATATTGTAGGAGACGATAGGCGATATTGAATAGAGAGTCATGGTGATATATAGTAGCTGTAGGTTTCCGGTATGAACAACACAACACGATGAGTTTTAGTACGCCACTACTTGTGTATTGTATCTTATCCTGTACATAGATGCTAGGTTGATGTTAGTGTAGACATTGAATCATATGAGATCTTATGAGACTCCTTCCTTGTATTCTTACGGTTGTTACTGCATGACTATCCGAGATCAGGGTGGTATAATATAATGGTTCTAGCGCACACAGTGCGTCTAGTACATCTTGGTATCTACTGCATATCTCTCTATATCCCAGTCTATATGAGTGTCCCAAGTCTCTCCCCTTCTACGTATGTATTCTTATGTATATCCCAGTATTCCCCGTATATATACCCAGGGGGGGTGAGTGTCGGGTATCCGTATTGGTGGACCCTTTATCCTATGATACCTTTCCCTCCCTCTAGCCCCTCCCCTTCCCTTAGCGCATGCCTCAGTAAAAGAAACATGTCCTATCCTACTACCCACCCTACTGCCCTCTCGTGTTAACCACGGTTACTACAATATCATATGAAAACTGTATTTCAGGTAATTCAATATAACCATGAAATCAGAGTCCAAAGTCAATCAAGTATAGAGCAGGTATTGGTGAGGTTAGCAGCAGCAGGTAGTTCTGTGTCCAGAGCAGTTCTGCCTTTCCTTCACCCAATACCTGGCTTATATACCTTACTGACCCTGTCCCCAGGACTCCATGGCTACAACATGGTTACAGTACATTTGGTATATCAAATCATTAAATACAAACAAACAAGTACATCAAAATCGCACAGGAACATGTTCAAATCATGTTCCTTCTACTAAGGATTAGCTTTGGTTGCTACCCCTAGTCAGGTAAGCAAGCCTACAAGCTTGCACAGAGGATTAGCCTAACCCAGCTATAAGCCTCTGGGTGAATCATATACACAAAATGCTTCCTCATTCTGCTTAATAAATAACTCTAAAATATGCGATATGTTCTAATCAAAATCTAAACATTGTTTTATCATTCTTCCCCGCCCACTAGTCTTGAATTCCCACTATTCAAGGAAATCAAGGGTCGTCATGGACAGAGAAACAAAATTACACATAATTAAACTAAAGTACTAGAAATAATCTTTTAGACAAGGGATCAAAGTCCCACATTCTCGGTTAGACGCTACTGTAGACAAGAAATAATTCACATATCATTAAAGTGCAACAAACAAACAATAATCATCTTGCTACTGGTCTCACAAAATTGTTGAAGAACCGACGGAGAATTCAACCATGGACCTCTACTGATTTGCATGGTAAATCTGTGTCTTCTAAACCTTCTTTATCATAGATATACTAAATCTAAATCGTTATATATATAACATAAAATATGTCAGATAAGCCATTATCAACACAAACATCACAACACAAGATAAACGTATCACAGGGAGAACAATAACATGGGTTGGTAGAGCGAGAGGTTTTCAGATATACATATATCCTTGTGTTGTTACTATATTATTCACTTGCAAATGTTCCTTAAAACTCGGGTTGCCACTGAGTTTTGTTCCAAAAGTTCTTGGATAAAGTGAAATAATTACCTCTAAATGCCTTCAGGCTTAAATACATAATTAGAAATATAATCTTGTTCCTTCATTTCATTGGTGCTGCTCAGTAAGTCCAATATATGATAATCATCCTGGGCGTTTCTAACCCAAAATTCTGGCGCATCCAGCAAATCATAAAGTTGAAAGAAAATATAAATAATAAATCATAATATACTAATTTCTGGCGTCTGCTCCTAATTATCCTACATAATATATATTACCACGGGTTTCTAGAAATGCAATAAAAGTCTTTGATGCGGCAAATTTTCAATCAATCTAAGACGATTCAGGTGAAGATAGCTTTTGTCTCCTGGAGCGAAACTGCTTTTCTTGGACTTGGATTGACTAATACCTTGGAGGATTTAGAGTTTGGTTTCGTCAAGGCAGTCCAGATCTCTTCATCAGTCTAGATAAGAAAAAGAACATCAAGATTGCACATCGATATGGTATGTACCCGTAATTTTTAAACAGATTCCTACAATTTATAAAGTAAAAGCCTCAGCTTTTATCCTACTATCCGACTGAAATATCATCGGTTTCTTTTTCAAAAGAGATACATATTTAGTTTTCATCAACAGGTGGTTCAGTTATGAGAATATATCAATTGTCTGTTCAACCATAAAAATACATTCAACATCCCAAAATAAAAAAAACTCAAATCTCTTCTTCGTATCTTACCAGAGCACATGTCAGTGACTGATTATCCTCATGAATTAGTTGGCTTTCTGCTAAGCCAGAATCGTCGAAACGAACTGTTTCTGCTTTTCGTAGTATGACTGGTGACTTATCAGGTTTACTCAAAATAGGCTTCTTATAGATGGGTGTGTGTTTCTCTGTATGTATGGGTCTGCTAGGTAGCTTTTGCGTTGTACTATCTATAGCTGGAGGGTCCACGATTTCTTCAAATCCCTTATTTGTTTTCATAATAAAAATCCCGGCGTCTTTCATTTCCTCATGTGCCTCAATAATATCCCTCAGGACTTTTCCCATCCATTGTGACGTGACAACTCTGGTAGGGATGTCTCTATCTATCAATTTCTGGCCATGCTTAAAAGTGAATCTTCCAGCCACTTTTAAGGTAATCTTTGCTGATAGGCATCTGGTACTAACTTTAATGTCCAGGATCCTTGGTATAGCCATAAACGTAAGACTGTTGGACTCGTTAATCATCTCTAATAGTGGAATACATACATTATCTTTTCTGCCTTGTACTTTATAGTAAATAATAACTCCCTCATGACAGATTAACTTCTGACTCGATTTTGGAAAAAGAAACAATCCGCATCGATCAGTTCTCTTTGCGATGACCCTGCAGCAGCTCTTTACGATTTTCTTTAGAGCTACAATCAAGATCACCAAAAATATGAGAGATAAAACCAGATCTTGGTACTTGATCCTTGAAATAAAGGCAGAAAACATATCCTGCTCTTCGACAAGTGGTGATACTGAGGCGATCGGCAGCAAAGGTATCTTGATGACCTGGTGAGAATCCAGAGATCTGGCGTTAGCAAGCTTCAATTGTAACATAGCTACTGTTATGGCTAGCCGCCTTGCTTTCAGAATAGCATAGATCCCAGGTATTGCTGCCAAAATGGCCACCAAGAGCAGTCCCGCCTTTGAGCCCCAAAAGGTATTTACTGAAACCATAGTTGGATCTTCAAAAGTTGGAACTATCCCCATGTGCTGGTTTTTCAAAATATTCACCACTTCATCCAATTCTCTCTCCCCCTCAAAAATACCTCCATTTTCCACAATGGAGAGGTCTGGTAATTCAAGTTCAAAACTGTTGTTGTTGTTTGAGGAATCGGCTGAAAGATTCGGCAGAGAAATATTGAATGCCTTAACCAGGGGTAAATTAATATGGTGAGTGATAAATACGTGATCCTGTTCTTCTCCACAGTGCAGATCCGCCACTGCAAAGAGATGATTCACTCTTACTTTCCCCTGGCAAGGTATGTCGAAAGAGCAGAAAGTACAGGAAATATTTATCATGGTATTATTCCCTAAGTATTCCAGTGAGAAGTATCCTTGTTGTGACGAGATAAGAACCTTTGATTGATAAAGAGGTACAATGCTTGAAGGGAAATCTTCCTTGGCAGAGAATTGAAATTTACAAAAATTACTAATGTTTCTATTTTGAATTACTGCCCATAAACAAGACCAGTCCTGGGTCTCTCTTCTTGCGGGTATAGTGAAACATTCAAAATAATGACCGTGATGGCAAAATGCTAAATCACCTTGTGAGAATTCTACATATGTACTGCCTGACTTACCCACAAATAGGGCATAAGGTAAGTCTTGGATCATGGTATATCCCGTATTCCTGTAATTATCCAGAGGAACCGGGGTCCTCACAGGTCGATATACTACAAAAACACATTCCTCCAAAGCAGTAGGCATGTCCACGAATAGTACCATTTCAGTAATAGTATATTTGAATGTAAGCAGGTGATCAGAATAAATATAAGAAGGATCCCTCAAGCACAAACGACGTCCTTTCTTCTCTAGTTGGATTTCATATTTAATCAATACTTGGTATAACTGATGAGGGGAGATAAGATGCACGCTTATCTTCCCTTGGTGAAGATCTTCAATTGCTTCCAGCCAGTCAGACATATCCATAGAGTATGCATTCAAAAGTTCAACTTGATAATCAATGTAAGCAATAGATAATGTAAAATAAGAATTCCAGATCTGGCCTCTATGCCAGCCATGGGCCAAAGATGAAACATGACCTGCCAGCTTTTGTAGAGACTTCCTGGTCTGCAGCATATTTGTCTCAGCCGTATCCATTCGTCTATGGAGTGTCTTCATTATAGCAGAAGTACGACTGATGGCTATTGTAGTCATATTTCTAAAAGAATTCTCATTACCAGCAATAGCTTTAACATTCGCGTTAATTAAGTTCATATTCCTGGCCAAACGAACTACATCTTTAACAGTAGCCGTTCCAAAAATTGAACGTGATAAATCTCCTATAAAATCTAAAGGAGCACTCCTATAGGATCTTGTCTTATTAACTGCCACTGGATGAACTAGCATATTCCATAAATCTCTCTCCTGTTTTTGTACCCTGGTCCACAGTCGGAACCAGGCTCCTTTCTGCATTGCTAGGAAAGTTTCAATCTTATCACAAAAGTTATGTATCCTATGGCCTTGGTCGTCTGAAGGTAAGTTATTACAGGGATCCACAATGGGTGGAAACCCTTCCAGCTTGGGTGGCAATAGAATCCTGATGGATATTACATCCTTTCCATCAGGTAATATAGCAAACTTCGGTTCTTTTCTTAGTACCACGCCAATGTTATGTCTCTCTATTACATCTGGCCACATGCCTTGAACCATGCCCATAAGCATACACACACAAAAAACCTATAAAGTAAAGAAAAAAACCTGTCGTAAGTCATAGCATAAAATCGGGTATAATTCCTCCTTGAGGTGACAAGCTAGCTGTACTGATATTATGATTTATCCTATCGTCCACTATTCCTAATAAGGTGATACTCATAGCCTCACCGCAACAAATGCGGCTGTATAAAAACTCTCATACTAAAATTCCAATAAACTTCAAATAATATTTTGCGGCCCTCTAGTAAATTAACAATAACAGCGATCTTACCCTAAGGTCCATGACGATCGGTTTCCAGTGTCTTTTACGTGTACAGTATAGAGGCGGCAACAATAATAGGAATTTCTCTCTGTCCAAACTCTATCTCCAGAGTAAGCGACTTATTCAGTATCAAATACTGATATGGCTCCTTCCAACAGGCAGCCTGGTTTTTATACGACTTCTCAATAAAAATGCTAGATATCACACCTTATAGTGGGGAATCATAAAACAGAGCTAATTCTCTTAGGCTTGTCCACCCTAACCTTGGGCGACGATGAAATAGAGCGGTAATACCTAAGCTTTGTCGCTAATGATAAATAGTAACGTTGAGAGGCTTAGTCGCGTTTACACTTCTGCCTTCGTCGGACTCCGTGCACGCGACTTTCGCTCTAAATTATAATCCTTGAGTCGGGTAAATAACAAATACTTGTGAAATCGGGCTTTCTGGCCGACTAAGGGTGATATCTGTCCCTTGTCAACCATAATCATTGTTTGGGAAATACAATAGTCTTTGTTGGGAGTTAAGTAATTACTCAAAGTTCGGGCCAGAAGATTATCCGTCTAAACACTCAAGCTTTTCCTAATAGCTTTTCTACAATATATATCATCTTTCACCAGGCTATAGAATCGATAAAAATACAGTAAATATATATATACACGTTGTCTAGACGTAAGCACCAGCGGTTGATCAAATCCAACCCTGTACTAAAAGATGATACATACATATGTTTCTCTAATACGAATAAATACTTCTGGGACCTTAGAAGGTCTATTAAAGGTTATCACGAAGAGCCAGAGCGAGATCGAGTTCTGGGAACTTCCCTTGCCTCTCTCTCCTCTATCTCATCCGTGATAAAATGCTTTTTAGCAGAATCATTGAAATGTTCCAACGGGACCCATTTCTTATCCCCATCTTTAAATTCAACCCTATATTTCAATGGTTGGCCTCTTGGTCGGCAGACATCAAGAACAGCTTTTATGGGATGGAAAGCTGTTTCTTCTCCTGGTCTAATAAATTTAGCTACTTTGGGAGAGATATCTGTGCCTTGAAGCAACTCTTCTTCCTCGTCTTCATCAGGCAAATGTTCATCACAGGAATATTCTTCCTCAGAAACATCTCCATCTGATAGAGTCTCAGGACCGACATTAGGGGTGGGAATAACTGAATTGTCTATTGGTTCGGTGACTGGTTCTGGGGTTTCTTGAGCAACACTTTCCTCTGTAGGGTCTACCAAACTATCGATTGGTATGTCCCCCTCATTGAGGTCTTCTGGATCCTCAGGCTCTTGCTCATACTCCACCCAGTTCTTCCGCACCGATTCTCTAGACAATCCCCTTTTCAGCCTCATTATATTCACAGGTTTTGACAGGAATTTGCCTGACTTGGCTTCTCGTAAAAATACTGTTGAATCAGTATTAAACCTCACGATATTATAAGGACCATGAAACTGATGAGCCAGCTTCAACTTGGTCTGAGGTTCCCTGATACGAGGCCAATGCAACCAAACCATATCTCCTTCTGTGAGTCGAGGATCATTTACACGTTGGTCATACCTTGATTTCATCTTTTCCTGGACATGTTTCAGGCGATCTGCAGCCTTTTGATGTACAATCTCCTGGTTCTGTAGAATGTTAGCAAACCTTTCACTGACTGAAGCACCTTCCTGTAAATCCAGGTTAATGTTAACTTCAAACGGTGATAAAGGCTCACATCCATTTAACAAACCATAAGGAGTCTGTCCAGTTCCATATGCATTGGTGGTGTTTAAGGCATATGCGACCGAATCTAGGTATTCATCCCAGTTGTCCTGGTATTCATTTACATAACTTCTAATCACGCTCAAAATCGATCTATTGGCGCGTTCGACCAGTCCCGAGCTCTGGGGATGAGCCACACTTGTAAAGGAATGTGTAATGTGATATTTTGCGCAGATTTCTGCAAAATGGTGGCTGGCAAAAGCCTTCCCATTATCAGAGACTATCCTTCGTATTCCACCTACCCTGCACAACACCTTGTTAAAGAATACTTTACCAAAAGTAGCAGCAGTCAGATCTGGAAGGGGAATACATAAGACAAACCTACTGTAATAATCACATATAACCAAAACGTGTTTCATTCCAGATTTTGTCTCTGGAAGTCGTTCCAATGCGTCTAGATTTACAACCTCCCATGGCCTGGGACTAGGGTCCCTAATGGTCAATGGTGGTCGTATGGGATGTGTCATCTTTTTGGTCCTAGCACAAAGTTCGCAAGATCTACAATATTCAAACGTGTCCTTATTCATGGAGGGCCAAAAGTACCTCTCCTTGAGCTGACCAATCATTTTCTGAAAGCCTAGATGACCACTTTGTACTGCGTCATGATGCATTTGCAATACAATTTCCCTTAGCTTCAATGGGATAACCAACTGAGCCAATACCTTGGTCTTTGGTCCCATAGCAATATCTAGATGATATAGAATTTCTTCCTGTAAAATATAATTCTGTTCCCTCATTATAATCACCTTGGCTTCCTTCTCATCGTCAGGAAGAATGCGTTCAGTAAGGAATCTAATTATATTCTGACATAGACTATCTTCTCTCTGGGCTTGCCTCACACTTTGCCTTGATATACCCATCCCATCAAATTCAACATCAAAAGGCTTCACAATATTGCGGTATCGATTGCGTTTGACATTATTGGGTCGGGCTGTGGATAAATTCAAAGCATTGATATCAACGTAATCAAGATCATTTTGTTCATAAGAGTAGCTCACAGGTACCTCATTGAATCTTACCACTTTAGGGGAGATACCTGGGTCCGTCCTCTGTAGACGTCTGATGTGTTTGGGTATACGAATCATGTGAGCAGGAGGTTGGCTGGATAGCTCCTCTACTGCAATTGCACACAATTCAGGGAATGTATCAAATAAATCAGGATTGTTTGGGGGGTCGGGAGAGTCTATTTCTAATCTAGAAAGTGCATCAGCAATGATATTCTGAGATCCTTTAAGATGTTCGACTTGAAAATCAAAGCCTCTAAGCTCTGCTGCCCATCTTATCTGTCTTGAAGATAATTTGCTTCTAGGATTTAATATATACTGAAGGGGGGCGTGGTCGGTTTTTATTAGAAATCGCCGTCCCTCCAAATAGACTCTCCATTCGGAGCAAGCATAAATTATAGCAGCCAATTCCCGATCAAGGGTACTATAGTTTCTTTGAGGAGGTGTAAAGAGCTTGGCACAATATGCCACAGGCCTCAATACATCCCCACTCAACTGGGACAAGGTTCCACCCATCCCAAAGGCGCTTGCATCCGTTGTAACGATGAATTGCTTTGTAAAATCGGGATACAATAATAGACTATCACTAGTTAGAGCGTTTTTCAAATCAACAAAAGCCTCCTCATGCTCCTTATTCCATTCCCAAACGATATCCTTCTTAGTGAGACCATATAAGCATCGAGCCCTGGATGCATAGTCTGGGATGAATCTTCTGTAAAACCCAGTCATCCCCAGAAAACGTCTCACCATTGTAGGAGAATTTGGCGATTTGATTTCACTGATTACTCTAACCTTCTCCGGATTAGGAGCTATACCATTTTCCCCAAGAATATGGCCCAAGAAGGGAACCTCTTGTGCGGCGATTACACATTTAGCTGCTTTAAGCTTTAATCCAGCCTTCACCAGATTACCCAACATTGAACGCATATCCTCCAGGTGCTGGTCAAAGGTCCTGGAAAATGTGATAATATCATCTACATACGCAAGACTGGAATTGAATTTTAACCCTCTCAGGACCATATCGACTATAGCTTGGCATGACCTGGCTGCGTTCTTCAGGCCCATGCTCATCCGCTTATATCTGAACTTGCCAAATGGAGTTAAAAATGCAGTCTTATCTCTGTCTTCTTCTCTAATTTTTATTTGATGGAAAGCCATCTGAAGATCGCAGGCAGAGATATATTTGGGACGGATTTGTCCCACTGCGTCTAGGGTATCATCAATTCTAGGGATGGCTAAATACTGAGGAATTGTGACCAGATTGAGATTTCTGTAGTCACAGACGACACGAAATTTATCTGTTCCTTTCTTACTGACCAAGAAAGCAGGTGATCCCCAAGCACCATCCTGAGTTGGTTCTACTATATCCAAATCAACTTGGGTTTGGATTGCTTCTCTGAGTCTTTCTCGCATGATTGGCGACATGCGAAAAGGCATCTGTTGGACAGGCTGAGCTCCTGGATTTAAATGGATCTCATGTTCTACCCAATCCGTACACCCCAGACGGCCATCTGGTCCAACAAACGCATCAGAGAATTCCATTAAAACCTTGTTCATTAAAGCTTTCTGGTCTTCATTTAAATTTGATCTAGAATAATCTACTTGTGGAATAAAAGCAGTAGGTGCTAAAGCGGGATTAGCTTGTTCGCTTGATGCTACTGGCGCCACCTGGGTCATTGCGACGGAGTTAAGCGCAATGCATTCGTCACTACCCATGCACACAATTGAACCGACCAATATGCCTTGAGGTAAGCGGATTTCTGTCTTACCCGTGTTCATCAAGCGAATTGGCACCTTACTATGTTGTACTCTAACACAAGTCCTAGCTGTTAATAAAGATGGATTATCTGTTCCATTAATCCCAGAAAACCGAACATATGTACCATGAGGAATAGGCGCTCCAGCTCCTATATTCCCCACAAATAAAACCTCGGTTTCTCCAGGAATTGTTAAATCTTCCCCCAGTTTTACATGAAGGGCAGAAGAAATACTTGTTTTGGTTTTAGAAAAATGAATCGATATTCCATAATTCCTGAGAAAATCCCTTCCAATAATTACATCGTATTGTAGAGAGGGAAGGACACAAAAAGTAGTAGTGTAATCAACCCCATCAATAGAAATAACCGTTTTAACATCACAAATTACATCCATAGTACCCCCTCCTGCAAAAGTAGCAAAAACATGCGATGGTTGAACAGACAATATTTTACCCTCGTTCTGAATCTGTTGGTAATATCTTTCACTCATTACACATCGGTCAGCTCCTGAATCTATCAGTGCTGGGGTACATACATTACCAATACACAACTTGATGCAATTTTTCTCGTCTAAAATATGTGAAGTACTGGACCTACCTGCCTTTTTGTGTGATTGCTGATCGACACAAATCTGATGAATTTGAAGCTTGGTAGATCTTAGGTTATTCTCATTGAAGAAAGGGATATCATGACAATATCCTGGTTGATCACAACTGCAATCCTGTTTCCTTACGACACCTCCATTGTCGCAAGGAGGACTTAGTTTCCCGAATTGTCGTCTTTGTTTTGGGCCTGGCCTTGCGTGTTGCTGTTCTGCTGATAGTAACCGCCATTATGATTACCACGCCCTTGTCCTCGTCCTCTTCCTCTTCCTCGACCCCTTCGTGGGTTCAAGGCGCAATCCCTTGAGTAATGATTTTTACCACCACAAGTATAACAGACAATTTCAGCAGTATGTTGGGTAGCATTGACTGGAGAAGCAAGAGTAGTAGCGTTGATAGCCATTTGCTGTTTTAACTTCTCAATTTCTTGCATCATTAAAGTATTCTGTACATTAACGTCAGGTTGTTTCATTGAATATTGCTGATCACGTAGACTTACTTGGTTCCTTAATTGTTCTACTTGTGCCTGAAGGCTACTTTGATGTGAAACATGGTTTATCGCTGGTCCTCTTAAGACCTGAATTTCTCTCTTCATTGCTTCTAATTCAATTTGCATTTTGCTTTCACTAGCCGATATACTGTTCACCTGAGGACTGACTTTAACAGCCAATTCTCGCATCATTGTTTTCAACACATCAATCTCACTAGAATTTTGGTTTGTACGTTTGTTTTTGAGTGACAAAGTATCCTTTGTGTCAACAGCTGCTACTAACATTTTCTCAAAAGTGTCTGGATTATTCTTCATCATCTCGCCTCTAATATCTGGCAAGACTCCAGCTTGAAAACGTACACATTTCTCGTGATCAGTTAGATCTAGAATTCTATAGGCTTTTGAAGCCCGTCTACAAAAGGCTTGGATGGATTCGTCCTCCTCCATTTTAGTAAATAATAAAAGTTGCTTCTTTTCTTCAGTAATATCTGAGAAATACTTTAGAAACGATTTCTTAATGTCCGCCCATGCTTTATCCTCAATAGCATGATCTATGTACCACGAGTGAGCGTCACCGCTCAAATACAATAATAAAGAGTCTTTCATTGCATTAGCATTACCAGGTTCCTGAATTTTCATGTATTTCTCATATACTCTGAGCCAATCCTCGGGATCTTGTCCCTTTCTACCACAAAACGATTCTGGTGATATAGAGTTAGCGTATCTCGTGACGGTAGTCACATTGTTTACAGTGGATGGCTCTTTTTCTAATTCTTCGTCTAATTTTGACCCAAATAAGTGAATGTTTTTCATTACTTGCGTACTTGTTCCCTTGGTCTCATCCTTGAATGCATTAAACAAGTCCAACAACTCCTGGTACTGTTCCTGAGTCATGTTGTCTGCTATATTGTTCCTAGTAACTCTTGTACTCATTCCATGTACCACCTTCTAATAAAGGATCGTTTTCACCAACAGAATATTAATTCATATTAGTGTCCGGCTTCTCCAACAATGTAATTATGACTATATTAAATATCAGTCAAATATTACTTAGGAATGAGGTTACTTAATCAACTGAATATTAATCTATAATGTCTGTGCTCTGGTACGACGAGCCTTACTGCTAAAGAAAAGGTAACACAACTCAGATAGCCAATATCATATGAAAACTGTATTTCAGGTAATTCAATATAACCATGAAATCAGAGTCCAAAGTCAATCAAGTATAGAGCAGGTATTGGTGAGGTTAGCAGCAGCAGGTAGTTCTGTGTCCAGAGCAGTTCTGCCTTTCCTTCACCCAATACCTGGCTTATATACCTTACTGACCCTGTCCCCAGGACTCCATGGCTACAACATGGTTACAGTACATTTGGTATATCAAATCATTAAATACAAACAAACAAGTACATCAAAATCGCACAGGAACATGTTCAAATCATGTTCCTTCTACTAAGGATTAGCTTTGGTTGCTACCCCTAGTCAGGTAAGCAAGCCTACAAGCTTGCACAGAGGATTAGCCTAACCCAGCTATAAGCCTCTGGGTGAATCATATACACAAAATGCTTCCTCATTCTGCTTAATAAATAACTCTAAAATATGCGATATGTTCTAATCAAAATCTAAACATTGTTTTATCAATTACGATGTGATGATGATAGTGATGTCCACTGTGGTGTGGATGATCCCCAGCCCTGATACCAGACACAAATAGATTATGTTGTCACTGTTATATACATTACTTCCTGCACTATGCACGTATTACTCATACTGTGTCTTGTGGTCACCCTTTGTTGTGTACTACAATTCACATTAATTAATATCATACACATTATATTCTGCATTGATTAGTTTTACTACATAGTTGTCAAATATTCTACTTGAAAATAATTTTTTTTGTAAATAGGAAGATAGAGTAGAAATTTAAAGTAGAGGAAGAAGTATATCACAATCTCTATATCAGTAAATATTAAAGCGACATATGTCAAATGGAACTGGGAATCTTTAAAATGAGAAGAAAAGAAAATGTTGTAGAGGTTTTGGTTTTATTTATTTTTCTTATAACTAGGCCTACATGGTGAATGGCTTTACAGTTTAATTCTGTCGCGTGTGTAATTCTTATTTAGATCCCCTGGATACATCACTTAATATTTTATAATTACACCCTCTCCCTCTCTTTCTTCTCTCTCTCTCCTCTCTCTCTCTCTCTGTCTCTTTCTCTGTCTGTCTGTCTGTCTGTCTCTCTCGTTCCCTCTCTTTCCTCTCTCTCTCCCTCTCCCTCTATTTCCTCTCTTTCTTTTCTCTCACTCTCTCTCCCCCCGCTCTCTCTCTCTCTCTCTCCCTCTCTTCCCTCTCTTTCCTCTCTTTCTTCTCTCTGTCTGTCTCTCCTGTCTCCTGTCCATGTCCCTCGCCCTACCTACCTTACAATATGTCCAATAGTCAATTGTGTTATATTATAGTCCTATTCTACTCTCTTTCTTCTCTTTCTTCTCTCTGTGTCTCTCTCCTCTCCCTCTCTTTCCCTACCTACCTTTGTTATAGCTACTTTGTAGAGCTTAATATTAATAGATGCCAGTAAGAGTCTCAGTTCAATGTGACTTTATTAAAGCTATGTGTGGTCAAGCGTGGCTTGACCACGTGACCCTCCCATGCTACCAAGGTTACATCATAGGGTAGTGGGGGTCACAGTATGAGGGGGGTTACTATCCAAATACAGATTACATATCAATATATGACCCCTTACAATATGTCCAATAGTCATATTTCATTTAGTCCTATTCCCCACCATTGCACATGTGTTATATTATACTTATTTATACTTATTACAGAGATACAAGATGTGGAAGTCGGCTGTTGGTCACAATGTGCAGAACCCTATCACTGCAGCCAATGATGACGACGATGACTGGGAGACTGACACAGACTTTGTGGTCAGTCTTGTATTATTATTTACTATTGTTATAACTACTAGTACTTACCGTTCGGGTCTTGTGCTAATGTTCCGGCTATCAATATTTATTATCAGACATGGCGAAACCTGCCGGACCATCGCTTTTCAATAGATTTTAACTGCGACTTTTGACTATTAAGTTTAGAATCCAGAATAGTTGTGTTGGTGTGAATAACTGTTGGCATCATGTTTCCTGAATAACACACAGTTAACCATGACTCTGTTCCAGTATTCACTACCATTAATATTCATCAATATACACCGACTCTACCTCATCACCTCTAGAACTCAGTATATCACATGAGTTATATAAAGGTTCATGTTCCACATTAATATACATTTAATATTTCATATTCATAATCGTTATATGATGTTATGTAATCAAGAATTGTATAAACATGTGAAATAATGGCGCTGACACTTGTTATATATAATAGGCATATCCATCGTGTGAGGGTCGTTTCTTCCTTGTTCTCTATATATTCATATACAGTAGCTCTTTAGGTCTACATAACACAGTTATATGCTCTCCCGCCTGCTGTAGTTTAAGCCCTTACACACTGCCCGTCAATACATGGATGTGTTTGTGTTTGTACAGAACGATGTGACGGAGCAGGAGCAGAGATGGGGGTCCAAGACAGTGGCAGGGTCCGGCCACATGGAGCACATGAAGTAAGTCTTGAGCCCGTCAGTAATTAAGTGAATAATTAATAGTTTAACTGCATCAGACAATAATTAATAAGTTTAAAGATGACAGGTGGGCAAACATAACTCCTCCCCCCCCCCCCCCCCCCCCCACTCACAAATTGTTATTCCGGCGATTAAACTTTGTGAGATGAATACAGGCGCACTGTAGAATATAATAATTCTGTATTTAGTTTGATAAAAGTCTCGGAATTAACACTTCGCAGTTTATAAATATTGCATTTAACATTAGATTTCTTCTCCCAACACTCAATACTAATGGCAGGGGCGGGTGTCGCGTTGGGTGGGGAGCCTTAAACATTTGAATATATTAGTGTTATGTAAATAAAGCTGTGATAACTAAGCCTTTGAATGTGCTGAACTAATTCTTGCAAAAATCGCTCCAGTAAATAAGGAGCAAGCAGTTTATTACCCTTGAAACTTAACTAATTCACTGTAATTTCTGGTCGGTCTTGAAGAACTCACATTGCAGCCTTATAAATAGAGTTAGCAAAGTTAATTAGTTGTAAGTATAGAAACAGCTTCAATACAGAAGTACTGGTACTCTACATACCAAACAGTTATATTCTGCCTTTAGTCAATAAACTTTCTGAATCCCAGACTTGCACTGGAAGACTCTCACAAGTGCATCGCCTTATGTGAATAATTGTCACCACTCTGTGTGTCTTCCCCTAAAAGTAACAAACATGCCATGTTTCAGCCTGAGTAAGTTAACCCATGATGTACAGAAGGACCACCAGGCTAAGAACTGGTATAAATTGTCTTGTTCTAATTAACCACTTGCCATGTTTCAGCCTGAGTCAGTTAACCCGTGATGTACAGAAGGACCACCAGGCTAAGAACTGGTATAAATTGTCTTGTTCTAATTAACCACATGCCATGTTTCAGCCTGAGCAAGTTAACCCATGATGTACAGAAGGACCACCAGGCTAAGAAGGCTAAGGAGGACAGCGAGGGACCCAAGGCTTCATTTGGTTATGGCGGACAGTTTGGTGTGGAGAAGGACCGCATGGACAAGGTATGGCTGTGTGAATATCACACTTCCTTTATTTACCGAGCCCAAAGTTGCACTATGAACACAATGGTCAATGGTGTAAGGAAGTGTGGGCTTCTAATACTTATAGAATATGTTTTGACTGTCAAATTATGTTCTTGCTAAACTTGTGTAAGTGTCTGGGGAGCGGAGACACTTCATTAATAATTACTTAGTCGTTATAGGGAGTTGTCTCAGTATGGGGGCTGATCTCGATTTACTAGATAATTCGTAATAAGGGTTCGTGTAGAGTCTAGATATTTCTTTGTCTTTGACCAAAATATATCGATTAAACTTTCTGGGCCATGCGAAAAACCTCAACCGATGACCATGTAGACCCATTTTAAATAAAATCTTTAAAAAAAGCACGCCAAAACGGAAGGAAAGGGGCACCATTTTGATCTCAATGATGGATGTTATTGTAGCTACTTGGGTTGTTAGTATATCTGCCCTCCCTGCTAACCCTGCTAGGTGCTCTATAGAACATGACAGCCGGCGTCAAAAGGACATATTGTAAATATAATGATTATATACACGTGTAGGTGGCAGTGGGACACGACTACCAGGCTAAACTACAGCAGCACGCGTCCCAGACTGATGCAGCCAAGGGTTTTGGTGGCAGGTACGGTGTACAGAAGGACCGGGTGGACAACAGCGCCGTGGGGTGGGACCATAAGGAAGCACTCAGCAAACACGTCTCACAAACAGGTGAGGAGCATGATGTGGAACTTTGTCATTCAATCTTTCTTTTACTTTCATTTTTTAAATATTTCAGGGAGTGGTGATATTACCCATAAACAAGGAGGACAGGGACAATTTTGAATATTTTGTTTTTATATTCTTTGTTTAATAATATTTTGTTCATTTTTGTAATTAAATGTTATATTGAGTTTACAGCAGTAGAGTAGAGTAGAGTATTACATTTGAATCATAACCAAGTGACTCTAACTTTGATATCAATTTTCACAAATATTCTGGAATTTCTTTATTTCTAATTCATTAAATGAACAGTGATTTTGCCAAATTTCAATTCAAAGTTTAACTGTAACTGATGAAATGTGATTAGTTAATAACATGTCCTGGAAGCTTCTATAATTATTTTTCAAATCTGCTTTTTAATTTATAATATTCGTATTAAATTGCCCCAAACCTCACCACGACAATCCTGGAACTTGGCAGTTTCTCAATCTTTTTTGTTTTATTATTCAATTTTTAGATATTTATTTTTTATTTTCTTTGTTCGATACTATTTTATTCACTTTTGTAATGAAATTATATATTGCGATAAGAGTAGACACAGTTAAGCTTAATTACCTTTGAATTATAACTGAGTGACTGGCTTTGGAATAAATTTTTATGAATATTCTGGAATACTTTATTTCTGATTTATGTACTGAACAGAGATTATGCCAAATTTCTATGATAGATCAAATTCAGTGATGAAATTTAGAAATATAACCGCTAATAATGAAAAATCTGTTCTGTTCTGGAAGCACCTATATTTATTTCTTTGATTTATTTTCATGATATTCGTATTAAATTGCCCTAAACCTTACCATGACTATTCTGTATTACAGACACAGCGAAAGGCTTTGGTGGCAAGTTTGGCGTCCAGAAGGACAGAGTAGACAAGGTGAGTGTAGTAGGAACAGGGTAGAGTATAAGATAAGATGCAGCAGGGAAATAATATTGACTTGATGGGATCACTATCAGTGCTGGATACTGTCTGTGACTACCAGCATGTACCACTGGGTGAATATTATACTTTTATCACATCATGACATGTCTTGAAACTAATATTTTCTACATTATTTTGTAAATTAAATAAGAAGGTCTGAAAACCTCACACATGTCGGAGAGATGCCATCTTATGAGCAATCTTTCATTGAAATAAAATATTTCTTAAATCTTAATTTTACGGATCTTTCGGGAAGAACTTCCTGGAATATACTCCAAGCCTGTATTGGTTGAATGTGTCATAGGATTAGATGATGACGTTTCCTTACACCCGAGGAGAATCCGCTTCTGATTGTAAACTTATTATTAGAATAAAAACACTAGTAACATAAGGCAATATGGACAGAGGGTGGGTGGGTGTGATTTAAATATGAGACACCATACTGTTGTTGCCAAGCTTTAAAAGTGTTAAGCCTTATTTGGCTCTGAAGTCCCGATCTTAAATGTGTACTAGTCCCGGTAAAGTTTCAACCCCCACCCCTACCCCGACCCCTACCCCCATGCAGGCACTAGGACTAACTGTATGAGCTGTAGTCCAACATTGCCTCATGTGCTAACAATAATATGTTGTCTTGCAGTCTGCGGTGGGCTGGGACTAGTGGCAGATTAGCTGGACTAGTCCTGGTCCCCCCACCCTCACCTCCAGGTACTAGACTTAACTTATGTGCTAACAATAATATGTTGTCTTGCAGTCTGCGGTGGGCTGGGACTACCAGACTAAACTACAACAACACGAGTCTCAGACAGGTCAGTCTCTACACTTTATCTTGTTGGTCACGCTGCTGCTTTTTGTCCTCTTAAATTATAATAGCAGAGAGCTATGTATGAATGTATCCATAGCTCTGATAATAGATAGACGAGGCATAAGGCACCTAACCATTAAACCTCTACAAATATTTTCCTCAACATTGTAGTATACCTTCTAGGGATTCAATTTTGAAATCATTTAAGAGTAAATTAGTAATAATAATTTCAAGCTAAAATATCTCCCTCCCCTCAATCTAGACTTTTGTAGTGAGTGGGAACTTGTAAATAACTGCTAAGTGAAGTATGTCACTACATTCACGTGTTTACTTGCAGACACGGCCAAAGGGTTTGGTGGCAAGTATGGCGTACAGAAGGACCGCGTGGACAAGGTGAGTACTGACTTGACAACCAGGCTAGTGTTACAACATGCCTAATACTTCCAGAATCACTGAACAGACATCAGACAGATGTAATGTTGTATCAAAGATTTAGGAACAGTCTCTGTATCATATTTATGTATCCTTATGGCTTACAACATTGACTACAGCTGGTCTAAGCCTGTCAATTGCTCGGTGATTCCACCTTTACTTTATGTTCTCAATATTTATACCAAACGGCCGGTGGAGTTTTGTAATCAATCAAAACCTAAATGGACAAGATCCCACATTGGTCTAGGCTTTCAACATCGTGTTGCTATTATTTACAGATTTTACCCAGGGCAATATTGTATTTATTTCATACTGATTTCTAGAGAAGGAGGACAGTTTGATGACCTTTACCACCTAATACTCACACCTGTCACCAGTACAGGTGTAAAATACTGGATTAAAACATTACCCACTAAACACGGTGTATCTTACGTAGATAACTGATTCACTGTATCCTGTATAAGACTATTGTACATCAAATGGGGTAGAAACGCAATATATTTGTTTAGTATTTACTACAGTAACTGAACACGTAATTGTAATAAACCATATAACTCCTATTTCCTGTGTTTAGTCTGCCGTGGGCTGGGACTACCAAGCCAAACTACTGTAACACTGTATGTTAATAACTTGCTGTTTGTTGTGTTTAGTCTGCCGTGGGCTGGGACTATCAAGCCAAACTACTGTAACACTGTATGTTAATAACTTGCTGTTTGTTGTGTTTAGTCTGCCGTGGGCTGGGACTACCAAGCCAAACTACTGTAACACTGTATGTTAATAACTTGCTGTTTGTTGTGTTTAGTCTGCCGTGGGCTGGGACTATCAAGCCAAACTCCAGTAACACTGTATGTAATTATAATAACCTGCTGTTTGTTGTGTTTAGTCTGCCGTGGGCTGGGACTATCAAGCCAAACTCCAGTAACACTGTATGTTAATAACTTGCTGTTTGTTGTGTTTAGTCTGCCGTGGGCTGGGACTATCAAGCCAAACTACTGTAACACTGTATGTTAATAACTTGCTGTTTGTTGTGTTTAGTCTGCCGTGGGCTGGGACTATCAAGCCAAACTACTGTAACACTGTATGTAATTATAATAACCTGCTGTTTGTTATGTTTAGTCTGCCGTGGGCTGGGACTATCAGGCCAAACTACTGTAACACTGTATGTTAATAACTTGCTGTTTGTTGTGTTTAGTCTGCCGTGGGCTGGGACTATCAGGCCAAACTCCAGTAACACTGTATGTAATTATAATAACCTGCTGTTTGTTGTGTTTAGTCTGCCGTGGGCTGGGACTATCAAGCCAAACTCCAGTAACACTGTATGTAATTATAATAACTTGCTGTTTGTTGTGTTTAGTCTGCCGTGGGCTGGGACTATCAAGCCAAACTCCAGTAACACTGTATGTAATTATAATAACTTGCTGTTTGTTATGTTTAGTCTGCCGTGGGCTGGGACTATCAGGCCAAACTACAGTAACACTGTATGTAATTATAATAACCTGCTGTTTGTTGTGTTTAGTCTGCGGTGGGCTGGGACTATCAAGCCAAACTCCAGCAGCACGAGTCACAAACAGGTCAGTTTTACATGTAAACTTACTCCTCACACACGTAGAGCTAGAACTCTACTATGAAATTTAAAGTTGGAACTTGAATTAATTTGGAAATCTCAAAAGTAAAAGTCAGATTATTTGTATTCATATTATAGTTTGTTGTCATAAAGTACTTGCAAAGATTTATTCCTAGTCTTGGTTTTGGAAGTTATACTATTTTTATTTCTAAATGGCTCAACAAAGAGATGGTCTTTTTCTTCTTTGAGGTTTTGCTAAGCCCTTTCCCATACTGTTGTGGAGGTTGCTATACCCCCACCTTGCTGTACTAATATTCTCTCCCACCTGCAGACACGTCTAAAGGGTTTGGTGGCAAGTTTGGTGTGCAGAAAGACCGCGTGGACAAGAGCGCAGTCGGGTGGGACCATCACGAGAAGGTGGAGAAACACGCCTCTCAGAAAGGTAAGATATTGTATGCTGCCCCCTGAATTACACCCCTATATCTACTGGTGCATTGCTGGTGCAACGCTTTGCTGCAAACACAATTTGCTCAACTTTAACAACTTTTTTCTTTATATTATATTCGCATGTAATTTTATATTCATACCTCTGAACCTTTTTTCAAAGAATTTTTTTCCATAAATTTTCATGTGTAAAATCAGTAGTTATTTTTAATTCTTTTTTTACTCATCTTAACCATTTTACTATCAAAGGAAACAAAATAACAGAAAGAATAAGTTGATTAATTAACCTGCTACTGTTGCCATGGGAACACTATAGATGGTGCTAGTGGGTTTGGTGGTAAATACGGTGTGCAGACCGACCGCCAGGACGCTTCCGCAGTCGGCTATGACCACAACGAGGCAGTTGACCTCCATGAATCACAGCGAGGTAAAAATCCATAAGTAGGTCACTCTGGCCCAGATAGGATCCAGGTCAAGATGATGCACCATGATACTGTGAATGACCCAAGTCTATTAAGCCCTCCCTCACTGAAGACTTCCTTGAGTTAAGGCAGGAACATGTAGTGTAGTTAATGTCCCTATCTTGCTAGTAATAAAGGATTAATGACTGATACAGAGGTTATTAATCTCTCTAGTCTCTGCCTAAGGTGGTTACAACTCCATGACAGGGACTAATGGAGAAGAACAGCCACATTCCCTACAATAATAATTAGTGAATGATCTATTTATAGAACTCCAGTACACAAACAATGCATGTTGTTATAAGACCTGTGATAAAGAAGTTGATATCTACTATTATTTCAAGTAGTGAACTAGACTAATAGTAATTCCCCCTCTGTCAGGACAAGTAGTGGGTCATCAGTGATTTGAATTGAAATATTCTTTTATGAAATTTATATCTTATATGAACCCTAGGCAACAAGTTATACAAATTATGCTGAATCTGGCAGGTTTATTTAATTATTCAAAAGTTACGTCTGGTGGGTTTATTTAATTATTTAAGCTAGAAATGTTATCTTCCATGTCCCAACCCATATATTGTCCCCACCCCATATATTGCTAGTGATTAGTCCCCTTATATTACTCCATGTCCTGACACATGTTATTTCTATCCATTAACGTCTCAATTTTTCAAGTTTCAATAAAACATCAAGAATTGTTTTGCTGTATAAAAGGAGAAGAATTTTTTACAATATCTGATCACATATTTTGGCAGATTCAACCATAGCAATATCATTTCAAACTGAAATTTTTATGAAGTGTGACTGAGAATCCCTGTATTACAGAGAAAGGTGTCTCATAAATTTGTGGCAAAATATCAGGTTTTCTATATCAATAAATACCTTCATTCCTTCATATTTTAGGTTATTTATTATCTTGTTACATTGAACTTACATTGCCCCACTGTCTGTATAAAGGTCCTTGTCCACTAAGCTGATTCTCATGCAATTTAGTAGAAAAAAAAATCTGCAGCGCATAATCGCATGAAAATCAGTGTAGTGGACGAGCAGCTTAAGGCAGCTTCTGACAGCTGCTGGAGGCCGTTAACAGAAACTACATGTTTATTGGCCAAATTTAAAGTTTTTTATTCCCTTTTGCTGCTGTTTGCCTGCCTATAACCTGGCCCCTCTAAGTGCTTGCTAGGGCTGCCACAGGGTGCTAAGCTTCCTCCAATGCTTTACTCATACTCAGATTACTCCACTGGGTTTGGAGGCAAGTACGGTGTGCAGGCTGACAGTCAGGACGCGTCGGCCGTGGGCTGGGACCATCAGGAACAACTCTCTAAGCATGACTCTCAGAAAGGTAACAACAAGTGGTTGACAGAAGGTTGAAGACATTTTAGGGAAAAATTATAAAAATGACCAGAGGAAGAAGTTATTTAGGATAAGTTTCATAGAGAGCGCCCACATAAAACAGGTTTCTGAATGGGTCACAAGGTGAAGGTAACAAAATGATATGAATATCTGAAGAATATTGAAATTTTAGAGAGAAAACAAGTTTTTGGGATCAAGTTGGTTTCGGGGCATCCACCTTTTATTTGACAGAAGGTTGAACACATTTTAGGGAAACATTAGGGGGGGGGGGGGGGGAGGGAAAGAAGTTATTTGGGACAAGTTTCATAGAGGGGGCCCACCTAGAACAGGTTTCTGACAAAATGATATGAATATCTGATGGTATTAAAATTTCAGGGGCGGAATAATCAATGAAATTTTAGGGGGAAAATATCCAGGGAAAGCAGTTACTTTGATCAAGTTGGTATCACAAGCCATAGGTCATCAGGAGCAGTTTTAAGGGGGAAAATTCCACATTATACCCTTTTCATTAAAAAAAACAACAGAATATATCTCTTCACAAATTTTATTGTTGTTAAACTTGTATGCAGTAGATGTAAGTTGTAAGCTCTTATAATTTGTGGGGCTAAATCTAAGCTAAACTGCTAGATCTAGACAGCAAAGACCTTAATTATCTAACCCACATGTAACCGGTGGTCTGGTGGATCTGGGAACATTAACCTGGTTTAACCTCTTAACTCCTAAATCAGCGTCCCAGTGCTTTCCCATGATGCTACAGTAATGGTGGGTGCCTGTGTTCATTATCACTCAAGTTTCACGGTCAGTTTTTAGGGAAGAATAACTCAACTTCCATTATTTCATGGCTTGTGAGCAGGGAAATATTTACATCGGGGTTTTATTTAGTGAAGTTATCAGTGCTTTGTTCCTGCTGATGCTCAAACAGTTGCTGCTCAGGTGCAGCCGGAAGTACTGCTGACGCATGCTCAATTAAACTCCTCCTCCTGCTGCCTTTAGGTTAAAGAGATAATATTCCCACCAATATCCTCTGTATAAAGTCTTCCTATCTGCTTGTACAATGTAAGATCCGCTGTAAAGTTAAGCATTTCTTCCTTCAAACTCTTCCGGTTTTCTGCAGTGAAGGATTGCAGTAATCCTATTGGTCAATATTGAGAACAAATCAGTTGCCTTCATTTTTTGTCAATTTCCTCCCTAGCCCCGAAAATTGTCAAATTGCTAGTAATTGATATTCTATGAAATGATGAATTAACTGAAGATTTGTATGTTTAGATTATTCACACGGTTTTGGTGGTAAGTACGGTGTGCAGACGGACCGAGTGGACAAGTCAGCCAAGGGCTGGAGCGAGAAGAGTGCAACAGAACTACACGCCTCACAGACGGACCATAGTAAGGTGAATAATTTACACTTATATTGAACATGTCTCGCTATATTTATGTTGCAGAATAGATTTTGTTAATGATTAGAGTTGAGGAGACTCTAAGGCAAACTTGTTGTCCTCTATGGAACATCACATGACATCATGAGCACAAAATCTTTTAAATACTTTTTACTGCAAAACTATTTTCCAGAATCTTTCTAAGTTCCCAACCCAGATATCTCCTTGTCTGTCTCCTGTATGAAAACCCTCTCTTCCTGTATATATTCCTAGTAAAGACTACATTACATATAATACAGTGGGGTCAGGCCACCGTACACACATAGACCAGACATAAGGGGGCCTCACATGGTACCAGTGTCTCTTCCTTCATGACTGTGGTGAACATGAGTCTTCCACCTTCACTGGTCTTGTTTATAATCTCTCACCGGGTTTTGTTGTTCTCAAAATGGAATCAAACATTAATTTCCCCCAGAGTTGCTCCTGTGAGACGCCACGAGGTGTGTTAAATTCAGAAATCCAGTGGAAATAAAAGTCTTGCCACACTAACTATTCTGGATTGCTTTAGAAAAAAGAGAGAAAAAAACTGTGTAACATGTTGGTTATAAAATGTAGTTGGCCTGGCCCTTACTCAGGGTTGACCTAGATCTAAGGCTAAGTACACATGTACCCAGGTTGTAAGTACACATGTACTCAGAGAGGAGTTGTTTCTCTCCGTGTGACAGGGTTTCGGTGGCAAGTTTGGTCTGGAGACGGACCGCGTGGATGCGTCAGCGCTGGGCTGGGAGGAGAAGACTCAGCCCCAGCTGCACCCGTCACAGCTGGACCACAAGAAGGTTCTCTCTCCCTCCCTATAGCCTTAGCCTTGGTGTTATACCTATAGCCTTAGCCTTGGTGTTTCCTTAACTTGTGGTTATACTATAGGTGTTGATTTAGTGTATAGAAAGTAATACCTCCCCCTCCTCCACCTCCACCTCTTCCTCCTCCACCTTCTCCTTCCCTCTACCTCCTCCGCCACCTTCTCCCTCCTCCAACTCTTCCTCCACCACCTCTATCTCCTCCCCCTCCACCACCTTCTCCTTCCCCTCCACCTCCTCCTCTACCTCTTCCTCCCCCTCCACCTTCTTCTCCTTTCTCTCCTTCTCACCCTCCTCTACCTCTTCCTTCCCCTCTACCTCCTCCTACTCCCTCTCCACCACCTCCCCATCTACCTCACCCCCTCCTCCTCCACCACCTCCTACTCTCCCTCCACCACCTCGTCCTCCCCCTCCACCACCTTCTCCTCCACCACCTCCACCACATACTCCTCCACCACCTCCACCACATACTCCTCCCTCTCCTCCACCACTTCCTCCCCCTCCACCACCTCCTATTCTACCATTAGTCCACCACATATTTAAGGAGCCCTAGTGCTATATTGCCCCGGGCTTGTTCATGGATGGCTTTTCTTTCATCTTCAAATCCTGTGGTTTTGGAACTTGTTCATATTTGCCAACTGAGCGGAATGTTTTCTCATATTGGACTTGATGATGCGTCTTTAAGCTTTTGATCTTCCTCGCCTATCATATGCAAATAATATTGTTTTGTTGTTCCACATGAATTTTGTTGTTCCATGTTAATTTCTTTTTTGAAAGCGTCTCCTTGAATAATATTGTCTCATGTCCCAATCACTTCCGGTCTTGGTGAGGGCGATAATGGGATATAATAGCACTCATGTAGTGTTCATGTGTACTTTACACACCTTAGTGCAGTAATATATCAACCATCATATTGCTAGCTTGTGTAATAGCATGCACACACCTGAGGCTGCACGGAAGTTACTTGTTCTGTAACAACATACATTAGATATTGTTGGAAACTGTGCTGTAGCAGTGCACTTGTCCTTAAGTTAAATAACACCGTGTAAAACGCACTCAATGGCCCTCTGATGGTCCTGGCATGTAATGTGTAACCCCCACAGTAGTACACTGTGACACACTTCCTGACATGCGCAGCTGTGTTAACCATGACGTCACTTCCTGTCTACTGTTGACATGTTGCACCTGTAGGCCTACATGTTCCACTAAACTGACACAAGTAGCTCCACTCCCTTGTCTCGTCAACAATGTTATACATTGTTAAAAAACAATTTCATTTCTCAGAAGTTTCACATAGGAGGGCTATGGCTCATTTGTCGACAATCAAACCCGTAGAATATGATACTGCAATAGTTCAGTAAAGTGAGCTGTGGGACCTAACTTTCTATGGATTATCTTTTATTCAGTTGAACAACAAACACAAAATAGTTGCGTTATATAAAGCAGGTTGTGATGTATTTAGGTCAACTATTTGACCTTGACTTTCACATTACGCCCAGCTTGGTGACGGTACATCGCCTCTAGTTCTGAATTATTTCTGTTCATTATTAAAGTAAGTTTTTATTTCAAAAGAAGCTACAATCTGCTTGAGCAAGTCTTTCGGAGAAAATGCCGCTTCCTCTGGTTTCCTAAACTATTATGTAATACACATTACCTGCTTGTAACCATGGTAACTGTTTTATTCAGGGTTTTGGCGGTAAGTTTGGAGTAGAGACAGACCGAGTGGACAAGTCAGCCAAGGGCTGGAGTGAGAAGAGTGCAACAGAACTACACGCCTCACAGACTGACCATAAGCGAGGCTTCGGGGGAGAGTATGGCGTGGAGACCGACCGACAGGACGCAGTGAGTAGTACACAGGGTTTCTAGTATTCTATAAACAACTTTAAGTTTAACAAATGTGTTTTTGTCTGTATTCATGTAGACATAGCGCCATGTCTAAACTGCTCCAACACGTCCCCTTAAAAGGAGGGGAAAGATTCATTTTTAAATAATCCCCCACAAAAAAATAGTATAACTTCATCCATATCATTTTACCATTCAAATTTCATTTCTTTTCGTATTTTCATTGAGATTATAACAGTTATAATTATAGCCTTGTATGCGACATGATTATGTCATGATATTTTGTCTGTAAAAAAACCCATTAAAACAATAAATAGTAATAGCCTTCCCCTTTAAAGTTATATTTTCTACTACTAACGATATTTTCAAGTAGTAAAAAAGGGCTTAAAACCTCCCTAATGCTGGATAATTGCCCCCTTAGAGCAATCAAAGATTGAATTAAATTAAAAAGACTTTTATCATGTCTGCTACAGTCTGCCCATGGGTACTCTCAGGACCGTGCGCCCGCCGCCTCCTACCAGAAGGTAAAACCGGAGGGCAGTAGTGTGGGGGCAGGCAACCTGAGGGCCAGGTTTGAGAGCATGGCCAAGAACGAGGAGGAGGAGTCAAGGAGACGCCTGGAGGAGGAGCGTACGCGGAGGAAGGCACGCGAGGCCACCGAGAAGGAAGAGAGCAAGAAGCGGGAAGCGGTAAGCTGCAGATTTATACATGTTGTTTAGCTGAATATTGTACTTCTGCCTGCTCTTATTCCCTTTCTCCTTCCCCTTCCCCTTCCCTTTCCCTTCCCTACCTTCCCTTTCCCTTTCCCCTTCCCCTTTCCCTTTCCCCTTTTTCTTTCCCTTCCCTTTCTCTTTCCCTTTCCCCTTTCTCTTTCCCTCTGCCTTCCCCTTCCCTTTCCTTCCCCTTCCCCTTCCTCTTCCCTGCCTTCCCTTTCCGTCCCCTTCCCCTTCCTCTTCCCTGCCTTCCCTTTCCGTCCCCTTTCCCTTACTCTTCCCTGCCTTCCCTTTCCGTCCCCTTCCTCTTCCCCTTCCCCTTCCCCTACCTGTCCTCCCCTTCCTTTCTTTCCTCCTACCTTCTCGTCTTCCACCTTCTTATGTACCATCTTTCCTTCCTCTCCTTTTCTTTCTTCCATTCCTCCTGTCCTTCTATCTCCTTCTATCTATTACTTTCTCCCCTTTAGTCTACTCTTCTAATTGTTGTCTTTTATTCTGCCTAAATATTTCCCTTTACCTGCTCTCCTTTCCTTTTCAATATTCTCTTCTTTCTTTGTTCTTTCGCTGGATTCTTCTTCTTTCACTCATTTATATCCATCTTTTCATTCTCATCTCTTTTCATCTTCCTTACTTCTTCTACCCTTACTTTACCCATATGTTCTGCTTTTCTCAAATGTATCCTGCCTTGTTTAAACCATTTTAACTATTCTATAAATCCTTTATTTCGTATTATGCTTAGTAAAAAGCATCCTTTGTTAATCTGTGGGCGTAGAAACCCTATGATGGCCCCTGTCTGCTTGTTCCAGTTCTATGTTGGAAGCAGCCCCATATCGCTACACTTGCTTCTTTATATTTATTTGCTCATGGATTAGCTTGTAAAACGTGCAAATTTGATGTTTGTGTAAATTAGCATAATGGCTTTATGTATATTTGTTTGCAGGAGCGAGATCAAGTAAATCACTTTATGTCTAAGTTTGTTGTAAGGAGAGTAAGAGCTTTAGTAGTGGAGGCAGGCATGGACAGGGCCTCTTCACACTCACACGATTTATCAGCCGATTTTAGTGATTTATCAGCCGATTTTAGTGATTTATCAGCCGATTTTAGTGATTTATCAGCCATTTTTCCATGGATTTATCAGCCGATTTTCCATGGATTTATCAGCTGATTTTCCATGGATTTACCAGCCGATTTTCCATGGATTTATCAGCCGATTTTCCATGGATTTATCAGCCGATTTTCCATGGATTTACCAGCCGATTTTCCATGGATTTATCAGCTGATTTTCACACAAAGCCGATTTTGTCAGCTGAGCTGGTTGGCAATGTCAATCGGCTGAGAAACCAGCTTGTTGTGAAAACTCACACATAAAAAAATCGGTTGAGATTTCATCGGTTTAGTGTGGACAGGCCTTAACTATAAGTGTGAACAGAGTGCAGTGGTTATATATTAATAGTTGTTCCTAAAATATTATTTAAATTATTTTAAAGTTTTTACAAACAGTTTAGTATCAGTGTTTGAATGTTTTTTTAAAAAAACATTTCATCAAAATCTTTTATTAACTAAGTGTTTTCTTTACATTATCTAGCAAGTTTTCAGTTGTAACTAATTATGAGTGAGAATAAAAAGGTTTATTCTTCAGTTTAAAATGTGTGGATCCTGTTAATAAGAGTAATATTCTAAGATATGTTTCCCACACAGTCAAATAATTAATTAATTAATTAATTTAAGTATAAAGAAATATAAAATGCAGTTTCACCACATCATGTTATAAGTTCATTACCCTATGTGTGCAGTTGTCTCCCATCACTCGTAAACAACTGCTCCACTCCTCATTGTTGTCATATTGTGTGCGGTGGTTATGAATTTACAAGTCTAGAAATTAACTATAAAATGGTTTAGTTAACTAAGGAGTTGGTTGAAGGAGCGTGAATATTGCACGAGTTGCGTAGCAAAGAGTGCCATATTCTAAGCGACCGAAACCAACAACAGATTTATTATACATGCTTCCAATCATGAAAATATAAAAAAAATTGAGTCATAAATTTGAATCTGACAGGTAATCTTAGTTTTTAAAAAAACAAAACCAGATTGGTTGCGATGACAACCCCACATAAATCACTAGTGCAATACGCACTATGCGTAAATCACTCTAGATACATTGTTTTCAGAGCAATACGTGTAGTAAAAGATAAATAAAATATTACAAATGATTGAGCAATCATGTTGATGTAACACCCAGTATTATAACTCATGTAAACAATGGAGACATAATATAGACATTGCTCTGGTGAAATAGTTGTTCATAGAGTCAAGTTCAGTTAGGCATAGGATGAGATAAATCTAAGCTATCCTAAGTTAGGGAAAGGTTTAAGGCTTGTTCAGGGAGTAAGTAACAACCAACATCTAGTAGCGGTCCTCCGCTAGGTCACAAGGCCTGCTCATCCACCCTGGCCATGTCGTGGAACCTACACAAAGCCTAGCGACTGTGGTTCAGCAGTGATTCAATCACATTAGTGGAGATTCCTCCAATCTTATCGCTACTCGCTAAATAGGTTACCCTCGTTAGCGTACTGGTTAAGCCATACATGTGGAAGCGGGTTCAATCCCCAGTCAAGGTTTGTGTGAGCGGCGTTCCATGTATAAGTTAGCGCTAGTTGTCCTCCCTGTGCCTGCACCCTGCGTAGTCACTAAACCAACCCCACCTGTATTAATCTGCATCAGTCCTTGATCATGCATCCATATAGTGACTTATTGTCTAGTGATTGGTTATAGGCTATAGGTGGGAGCAATCACTTAATGTTCTAATGACAGCTGTAATACTGTAGGCAGATAAGACATAGCAGAGGCAATGATTTCCTCTTGTGGACAATTTTATCACATGAATTTCCAGGAATAGTTAATCATCATCATACAGTGTGGCTAATCATGCTGATGTTAGATTTCAGAATCTCTTGAGAGATTCTGATTTAAGTCATATGTGGAATCTTTTTTTTCCCTAAAACTTGATGTTTGACCTGACGTCAGACCGGAGTAAGCGATGATCACTAGTTAGAATAATTAACAGCTTGCTCTATCACAATATGATATAATTTACAAGATCCCGTGCAGTGGTACACATTGTGATACAATAATTTGAATATATAACTGTAATTGAATTGAATAATGGCCTCTGGATAAGAGGCCTTCCGGCTGTTACCATTAAAACCAATTACCAATAAAGATACTAATAAGCAGCAGAAAGATTGTGCAGTATAGGAAACTATTCCACAATAACTGGATGTGTTGTTACACTTGATATATTAACCTTGTTATTGATTATCAGCTGCACAAGTTTGAAACCTATTTCCCTATTTCCACACAAACAGATGCTAATTATACTGTTATTGCCCACAGGAGAGGGTAAAGAAGCAGGAGGAGGAGAATGAGCGGCGGGAACGCTTGGCGGCAGAAATGGAGGGTGATGAGGATGCAGAACCTGAGCGGCCGGCACCTAAACGCGTGGCCACACACGGGGCGGTGGCCACACCTTTTGCCAACCCACAGTCCATCCCCTCAGCACTGAGTAACAGAAGGGAGGAGGAGCCAGAGGAGGAGGTAGTGTACACTCACTTATTCTTTTATTTTTTTCAATGGAGCCCAACAGTTCCTTTATTTCACAAAAAAAAATGTTCTTAAATGACAGTTACATTTTTGGTCACAGGCTACTTTTTTGTTGTTTTTAAAGAGTATGATATAAAGATACAAAAATATGTGAATATCTAGGAGGCTACTACCAAAGAAACCCTTATGACTCAGAAATTACACAAATAAATTATAAGTTAAATCACTTCCTTTTTTTTATCAAAGAATCCCAATTTTCCAATATCTAATTCTCCCTGATTTAATTCCCAGGAAGCCCAGCAGGTGGCCCCTCAGCCTCATTCCCGCGCTGCACCAGGAGCCGTGGCGACACCGTTTGCCAGCATGGCGGCACAGTCACGGGGGGAACCACCCGCAGAGGATGTGTATGAGGTGAGTGTGGTTGGTTTATTGTCACTTGCTTTATTTGCTTTATTTCCAGCAACTCAACTACAGCTGCAGTGGAAAGATCTACATCTCAGCCTTGCAGTTTACCTGTCCTAAACACCTGTATTGATGTCAGCTGCAGGATTGACAAAATCATGTCTCCTGGTTGTCAAAAATGAATATATGGGCATCTTGTTGACAACCAGATTTTACCTATCTTTGGTGTGAGCGGACAGCCACATATTTTGTGACATTATTATATGTCACAACCATATTTTGAAAATTGGTTGTCCAGTTTTTGGAGCGATTTTTCCACCCTGAGCTTCAGGAGGAGGGAATGTTTGTGTGTTGTACTAATGTTGTGTTGTATACAGGAGGTGGGGGAGCGGGAGGAGGTGGTCTACGAGGACGTGGCAGAGGATTCACCTGCTGAGGTGCTATATTATGTGTATCAGTCTAAAGGCTTCCACTGCCCAGGCTTGTGCTACACTCAGGCTATTGTTCAGCTTTACCTGAGCACAAGCCCATGTTTAGCACAAGCCTTACGCTATGTCTCTGCTACAGCCACGCTATGGTTACGCTTCTATTTGGTGACTAAACGCGCCTGCTAAGATCCAACCTCTCTGGGTTTAGCTGGTGTTAAGCACAGTAGTAAAGGACAGAAGCCTAACCGTAGCGTAGATTTAGCACAAGACTTACCTAAGCTTTGCAGCTTGTGTTTATAAAGCGCGTGTTTATAAGTGAAGTTTTACAGCTTGTATAAAGCGTGTTTATAAGTGAAATTTACTCTGTATACAGGAGGTGGCAGTCGTACAGGCTGTCTACGAGGAAGTAGCTGAGGACTCTCCCGAGGTGCTATATTATGTGTATCAGTATAAGTCTAAGGGCAGGTGCTATATTATGTGTATCAGTATAAGTCTAAGGGCAGGTGCTATATTATGTGTATCAGTCTAAGTCTAAGGGCAGGTGCTATATTATGTGTATCAGTATAAGTCTAAGGGCAGGTGCAATATTATGTGTATCACTACAAGTATAGGCATAAGTTCTTTATGACAGGTGCTATTTAGATGGAATGCAACAAGTGGTTGTTCTGAATTAGTGTATCAGAAACCCAAGGAGTGTAAATATACATATCATCACTTGGCTTTGTCACTCACAATGCTACATACATTTACACTCCTTGTGTGTGTGATACACTATTTCAGAACAGCCATGAGTTTGTATTCCATATTTATGTGTACGATGCAAAACAGTCCCGTCCTCAGGTGAGCTACCATGTCACTGGAACGTCAATTACGTCACCAGCCGTGGGTTTCCAATACCTACAGAAACCCTGGAAACAGTCTGTTGACAGTATCCAGGGTGTGCTCTTGTTTACAGGTCAGTATGACCCGGTGTGTTGTTCTGTGTTTAGTTGTAGTAAATACAGGACAACGAGTAAAAAGTGATGGAATTTATTTTACTACCCCAAACAAGTGATGATAATAAAATAAATAAATACACTGATGACTCCTTTTAGCCCCCAATGGGGGTAATTTGGCACAACATGGTTTCGCTTAGTATAGCTCATCAGGCTCATGTGTAGACCCACATGGTCTCCACATTAAGGATTATATAGGGTTATATACCCTACAGGTGTGTTATTTTACAAGATTTATGAGAAACAATTTCCCAAAGGGGCCAGTAATGTGGTATTTCATTGTAAGGTTGGTCCCATAATATTAGAGTAGGGGATGTAGGGGCCCCCCCCCTTCTGTTGTCCGACCATTGGACAATCATTTTGGATCTGAGGGATCTACAAAGTGATATAGTTAGTAGATATTATGGTGATAATATCTCCAGGAAAAGTAAGTTAGACAGTCACATGGGTTGCTGAAATAACTTAAGGTTTCCTAACATGGGTGCTGGGACCTGAGATCATAGTAGTCGCTTGGGGTAGGGGCCCGTAGTGCTATCGTTGGGTAGAAATTTTTTCAACGTAGCTAGATAGCCAGGACCCTCCTTTGCGATACTAATGGTCTAATTGAGTCTTCCAGGTGATGGCATCCATGATGTTGAGGCCTCTCGGCGCCATGCTTTTGAGGCGATGGATCCATTTAGCTTCCAGTTCGTTGCGATAGTCCTCGGAAATCGCTTTGTCCGTGCTGTACGGTACAAATTTGAGGATGTGGAAATCCACATCGTGTTCCCCATCGTGATTGGGGGAATTGAAATGTCTTGACACTGAGGTATCATGCAGTGGGAGATCAGGGATATTTATAGTCCTGAAATGTTGGTACATGCGTTGCATCACACGTTGTTTTGTTTTCCCTACATACTGCATTTTGCATTTTTTGCAAGTGATACAGTATACCAAATTATTGCACTTGCAATCTACGTTGCTGCGTGTAATATATGATCTCTTCGTGACTGTAGAAGAAATCCTTCCCGAAGTATTTTGGCGCAATACTTGCAGGATTTGGTCTTGCAAGGCTTGCGGGGGCCAGATTGGGACGAAGATCCAGCTACTGGGGTTGTTGGGGTAGTTGTAGGTTTTAGTTTTGCCCTGATCAGGATATCACCTAGGTTTTTTGGGCGCCTATATGCAACTGTTAACTTCCTGTTGAAAAGGTGTTTCATGGTAGTGGATCTACCCAGGATGTCCCAATTGTCTTTTATGCCAGAGGCAAAGACGTTGCAAGACAGATTAAAGGTTGTTATTGCCAAAAGCATTTTGCGATCTGTAGGCGGGTCAGCAGAATCAGATTTTGGGCCTAGAAGGGCCTGTCTGTCTGCCAGTCTCGCGCGTGAGTATGCCTCTAGTATTACCTTGAGAGGGTATCCACGTCGTGAGAAATGTCTAGCTTTCTCTAGACAATTACGATCAAAATCATGCAAGAAATTGCATATCCGGCGAATGCGAATGAATTGGCTGTATACTATACTGTCCTTACACCTTCTCCAATGCGCGGAGTTATAGTGTAGATAGTTGTTGGCATCAGTTGGTTTACAGTATAGGTCCGTGTAGAGTCGGCCGTCTACATCCTTCTTCACAGTGGTATCTAGGAAATGGATTTGGGAGTCCGAGATCTCGGCTGTGAATTTGATGTTCGGGTGAACATCATTCAGATGTGCGGCGAAAGATTCTAGGGACTCACGTGATCCATCCCAGATCATGAAGATATCATCTATGTATCTTCCGTACATCAGTGGTTGTTGAGCGTAGGTATAGATATACAAACGTTCAAACCAATCCATGAAAATATTCGCATAAGTAGGGGCTACTCTAGTTCCCATGGCGGTGCCACCTACCTGTATGTAGTCTTCGCCATTGAACCTGAAACTGTTCTTCTCCAGAACTAGTTGTAGTAGATCTACAATGGAGGAGTTTTTGACTCCAAAACCTCTGGTGCGGCCCAAAGGTCGCTTCAGATCGAGGAACTCGCTTACCGCTATCATACCTTCGTGGTTAGGTATGTTGGTGTATAGCGAAGTCACATCAAGTGTGACCAAAAAACAATCCACATGTGTGGACTGGACCTCATTGATTTTGCTGATGAAGTCAGCAGTGTCCTTAATGTAAGAACGGATGCCAGGGACATAGGGCCTAAGGATAAGGTCTATGAAACCTGAAATCTTCTCTGTCGGGCCTCCATTGCCGGAGCAAATAGGTCGGCCCGGGCAGGGAGTCTTTTGTTTGTGGATTTTGGGTAGCAGGTAGAACTCTGGTGTTCTGGGGGTGTCCGTGATGAGGAGGTCATGGATCTCCTTATTGATTTCTTGATTTTCCAGGAGGTCATTGACCCTGTGGTTAATCAAAGCAGTGTGCGATACGGTGAGGTCGGCGTCCAGATGTTTGTAAAACATCGGGTCGTCGAGTTGTCTCATTCCCTCTGTAATGTATGCTTCCCTACCCCAAACTACCATAGCCCCGCCCTTGTCTGCTTGTTTTATGACTATGGAGGTGTCAGAGGACAAGGTTTTCAACGCTGTCTTCTGTTGTAAGGACAGGTTTTGTTTACGAGGTAATTGTGGGTTGGTGTTGTTAATTTTGATCTCATTTACCCTAAGGAAAAATTCTAATTCTGGGGGCCCCTGTGGGGGGTTCCAGTTGGACTTCTTCCTGAAGAGGCGAGAGATTTTCATGTCTCTGGCCAGGTCAGTGGGGGATCTAACTATGGTCTTTCTCCTGGGACCGGTGTCATGATGTGAGATCTGTTGGTTCAGGGGGTTCGCCATTTGTTGTACTGGGTTATCTTTATTAAAGAAATGTTCCCTCCGACATGTACGAGCAAAATTGTCATGGTCCCCTCTGATTTGTCCCAGGTCGGGTTCACCTGGCGAGGGACAAAAGGATTTACCCAATAGCAGTATGGACTTTTCAGTTTCTGAAATCGGGCGAGTTGAAAGATTTACTATATCAGGAGTCTCCAGAATGGGGGCCCTAGTTAGTTGGTCTTTGAATGTATTATAGGCTATATCGTGGTTAGAACTAACGTTTGTGTTAACTCGAGTTTCAGATGTGCCTGTATGAGGTATAGTGTTACTGTTCGTTATCTGGTGATTGGAGTTTGGAGGCAAAATGTCTCCTGAATCGCCTGTGAAACTTGATTCTGAGCTAGAAAACAAGGAGGATGAAGAACAGTTCGAAACAATTTTATTGTTGTTGTTATTCATGCAGGTAGGACAATGGAGGCATGTACAAAAAACAGGTAAATTCACACAACGGTTGTAATGGCTCGAACAAGTGTCCATGCAGTCGGATATGTAATTTAGTTCCTGTTGTTGTTTTTCTTCCCTTTCTTCTCTTTTGGGGGACAAGAATTGTCCCGGCTGGAGGAGGTGGAGGGCTGTGGCTGGTCCGCCATGATTCTTAATTGGTTTATGAACCAGGAGAAGTCCTGGTTGTTGCCTCCAGACTTTGGGTTGGGGGAACGAGACCTGGGGAGGGGGTTGGTCTGTTCTGGCCTTCCCTTGCTTCTTGGCCTCTTGTTCCGGTTGTTCCCCTGTTGGGGGCCTGGTGGGGCTCCCAGAGCTGATGACGAGGGCCTCCGCTGGGGGGGCTGGTCTCGGGGAAAACCCTGATCTCTCTGTTCCCTCTGCCTATAGCTGGGTGCCGAGTTGTTGTTATTGGTACGGCTGCTAGAAGCTTTGGGTTGATGGTCCCCTGTAGAATTTTCTTTCGATCTGCCAGGGTTGCTTCTCGCGACGGCCGCAGAGTATGTGTGAATATTCTGCCAGTCCGTGGAGGTTGGTTGTCTATGTGAGAGGAAAGCGCGTCGTTTTGAAAGAGTTTCCATGAGGTTCCTCTTTTCTCTACCGGCAACCCGCTCTGTTATCTCAACCCCTCGTGAGAAATCTTGAGACCCTTCTGACTCCGCCATAGTTTTCACGTTTGCCATCTGGGTGTAACCCAGGTCGGTTTGTATGTTACCCCTGCGACCAAGGGCCTCCGAGACCAGCATCTGGATATCGAAGGCTTGCCTCTCCCTGGTTTCCGCAATGGACTTAGCAAGTTTCGGGTCGACTGTTATGTAGTCGGGCAGGGCTTCTACCCCCTGTGCCCACAGGGTAAGCACTGGTGGGTGGCCATCCGGGGTTTCATTAGAAAGTTCCTGGAGGTGTACGGCCCGGGCTCTGCTTTTCACGCCCTCGATGATTCTTTTCCTTGCATTCTTCCACTCCTGCAGGAGGAGGTGGGAGTAGTCCAAGGGTATGAATTCTTCTTCCTGTATAGGTAGAAAAAAATTGTATTCCATATTTATACAGACATGGCGAAAACTTTAGAACTTTCACCGGACAGTCGGACCGTGAAAAGGAACTTTCACAGGTCCTCCAAAGGTTTCTCTGACGTTTCATACAAATTTTTCACCGGACAATCGGACCGGAGAAGCTTTACTTTCACCGGTCCGACTTGTGTTTCAACGGTCAAGGACCGCGGTCCGGCAGGTTTCGCCATGTCTGTTTATATCACAACTACCAGGTTTAAATGGTGAGATTATCTTGTTCTGGCGTCCCTCCTCACAGTGTTTACATACATCTACCAGATTAACAAATGCCTTTGTGTCTCCGTGAAGCACATCACAATGTGTAAACATGTGGGTAGTGGACGTCGTCACAAGCTAAGTTGTGATATACACGCGTATAAGTATAAGTGCCTGATGGCAGGTGCTATAAATGTGTATAAGTCCCTGATGGCAGGTGCTATAAATGTGTATTAGTCCCTTACAGCAAGTTATATATAGGTATTGTAGCTATTGTTAATTATACAAGTCTACATGAAAACTATAAGTATATATATCTTATTCTAATCAATGTGGAAAAAGGTTTTGAGTTTCTGTCACAGACAGGTGTAAACTGAGTCCACATACTGTAGTGTTAGTACAGGTACAGGAGTTAAGAACCAATCAGTAGCTATGATTTATGAAGGTTTAGCCTTGATGAGTTGGTTGTTCCTAAAGCCTGGACTCCACTTGCATGTAATCAAGTGATGAAGGTACAAAACATGTCGCATGAAACACAAAGATGATGTGATTTGGAAGAGATATAAAAACATATTGCATCACATAATTCCTCAACCAAATGCAACTTGATCTGATTTGATTTTGATTTCTGAATGATTCTGGAAACAAAATTACAATATAATTTCATGGTTTAGACTGAATGTGAGTTTCTACAAAGATTATTTCGGTATAGATACCTAAGTACTTTGTATTTTTACTCTATGAAATTGAAAAATTGTTGACCATTTTTTTATCTATTGTCTTTTGGAAACTAGTTAAAAGATATTTCCTACTGGAATAACTTACATTAGATTTCGTTGATTTGATAACTTAACAAAATATTATATCAAATTAAATTACCTATTCCACAGCTTTTTTCCTTGTAAGTGATCATTTTATACTAACTTTTAAGTTGTGATAATTTAAAAAAAAACTCCCTTTAAATTTTATTATGTATACGTCTCCTTATTGGCTTAATGAGCCATCATTTAAAAGGATCATCAGAAAATAATTGTTATGTTGCCACTATAAGACAAGTCATTATAACTGAATTCTATCACAATCAATATCAATAATAAGATGGAGATCTTGTAGGTTTGTGACAGGGCACCAACAGTCGCTATTAAAGACTACTGAGATAAATATGTAATATTAAGGCAGTCATGTGATATTTGAAACCAATTTTCTTGATAAGACAAAACTTTTCTCGGTCAATTCTCTCATTATGTGGTCAATAACACTTAAATCCTGTCAATTCTCATTGTGTGGTCAATAACACTGAAACCTTTCTTTGGGTGGAAATAAGTGGGTTGTAAATGTATAAGGAAGACACAGCGGGTATCTAGTATTTGTTGCTAAACTTTCCTCCTAACCTTGCTTGTCTTACTGTGTACAACACACTCAGTCTCACTGTTTCCATGCACAGGACGTGGGAGGAGACGACGTATATGAGGACATCAATGACGTCAAGGTGCTTCATATGTCTTTTATACTATATTATATAAGTCTTACACTCTGTATGTATTATATAAGTCTGTTACACCCTGTATACTATTTAAGTCTTTTACACATATTATTTAAGGTTTTTACACCCTGTTAATTTATAAATCTTTTGTCTGTATACATATAAAGTCTTTTCCTCTGTCTGTATATAGGTCTTTACAATCTCTCTATAATTGGACTCCTGCACTTGCTCGCAATGTCAAGCAATTCACTCACAAGTCACATTGTCAGTCTGATGTAGCAACCTGAAGTAGATCTACTGTAACCACAATGTCAACCTAGAGTTGAATTGAATTGAATTGAAAAATACTTTATTTGTCTGAGGTTATACAGGTACAAGTATGAAAGTTAGACAAATAGGTGACCAGGCTTCTGGATAAAATCCAGGTCTTCCAGCCGCCACCTCATAATAGAAAAGACATCTATACTAACAGTTGATCACTGAAATCCATTGTTGCAGTGGTTTAACCTATTTCTTCCCATGGCCGATTTAACTTCTAGGTCCATAGATCAAACAATTCTAGCAATGAAGTGTGATTAGTGAGCTTTTGCGAGCAAGTTTGCGAAGTCCTCGTAAGGCTGGGTTTCAATTGACACATTACTTCTACCGTTACTCGTTCATGGAACAAGAATAGTAATGTGGTTGTAACAGGAATGGTCCTGCTTCAATCAAATATGTTTGATTTGAAACAGTTACTTCCTGTTAAAGCTGGCTTCCACTGGCTGGCTACTTCTCCCGCTACTGCTCCCACTTCTTGATGAAAGAAGAGGGAGAGTAACAGGGATGGGTGCTATTGGGCCCTGCTACAAAGCCATGTTACTTCCCGCTTCTTTTGAAGCATAGAGTGCTCCCGCTTCTATCAAACATGTTTGATTTGAAGCGGTGGCTACTTTGTAGCGGGAGGTAACAGGAAATAGCTGGGGCTGAAGTGGGCCAGTAGCATCATTCTACGCTATTTCTCACGCTACTTGATGGTTTCATTTCTATGGGAAAATAAAATGTTGTCTGCTTACATTTCTGAGTAGCATTAGAAGTAGCGGTGAAAGTAGCGGGGAATAGCACCTATTCCGGTATACCTTCAGTTGCTTGCTCCCACTTCTAAAGAAGCGGGAGCAATAGGCTGTCAAAGAAACGGGAGGAGTAGCAGGAGTAATAGCCAGCCAGTGGAACCTAGCCTTTACTTGCTCCCGCTTCTAAAGTAATGGGACTAATGAAACTAGATGATATTTATGTCAATTCTACTGCAATGGTAGAAGTATTGTGCCAATGGAACCCACCCTTTACTGTTTACACACTCTCTATGTGTAAGTCTTCCACTAACTGTATCCAGGTTTACTCTAATGTCTCTAGGTTTAATAGTTGTGTGTATACATCTAGTCTCACTAAACATGTTGGGTGGGGGTACATACACAGGGGGAAACACAGCAATCATCCACAACATGAAGCTGAAGTAATACAGTCCAAGGCCGAGTTATAGTTATAGTGGATGTATCACAGGGAAATTACTCGCACTATAATATAAATACAATTATATAACATTTAGAACCTAACACTGACACCCGTCATTCACACAATATAGAACATAACGTAGAGAATGTAAAACATGGAGGGAATGACCTGATATTTCTCCCTCTAAAGGCTGGGGTCCATTGTGACGTTCCTGCTCCTGTTAATTTCACCTCCTGTTACTTTAGAAGCGGGGGCAAGTAACTGGAGGTAACTGTTTTAAATCAAACATATTTGATTGAAGCAGGGCCACTCAACATTTCAAAAATCCACCATTTGAAACAGGAGGTAACATGGCGATGTAACAGAAGCTAATAACACCAATCCCCCTTACAACCACGTTACTGCTCCCGCTTCCATAATCATGTACCAGGAGCAGTAACGTCCCAATGGAGCCCAGTCTTTACCCGTGTTACAGGTATTAACATTAAATCTTAAATGTACAGGTGTTATAAGCTAATGTACACGTGTGGCTGTGTGCAGTGGAACCCCATATTAAACCACCACCTCACTATAGAGACCAACCCACAATTGAGACCAGTTTGTTTTCCTATATTTCCGCATTAATTACGGCCATTGCCAGCTACCAACCTGAATAAAATCGTGTAAAAAAAAAATATATATTGAATATGACCACCGCGCCATGCGACCATAAATGGCTCAGTCCCAAGCCGAGGTTCCACTGTACAATAATGATGTATTACAGACTGCATACAAACTGTTGTTCCCTCACAGGTTGGTGTGTAAAAAGGTAGAACAGTGTATAGTGTGTGATTACCCTAGTGTAAGTGTGGCTGGGTTGTGGTGGTGTGAGTTGTATTCTTTGAGACGGAAAGTCACGTGATTGCAGGTGGTGCTGCGAACCAGGGGTTGACTTTTGAGCGGTATTGTATGGTGCATGTCCCATAGAGCTCCATAGTAAAATTTGGAGATTTAACCCCCCAAAAAATATAGAAAACATTTGTCAAATATTAATTGCTTTCATTGACACAAAGTTTGATATTGTAAGTATCACATATATGTTGAGGGCAAAACAATTTTTCATTGTTATCATGTAGAAACAGGAGTGTAAACTTTGGGAATTTAATATGGGAGCCTAATGTGGGGGTCAACATCAGTATGCAATCCCTGCCGTATCTGTCACCCTTTCCAACAAAGTCCAACGCACTTCATTCAAAGTTAAAAATCTTTCTTTGCCAAACTATGTTGAAATTAAAAGTTCTCTGGAAAGGGATATTCTTATTAAGATATATGTAAAAGACATTGTCCTGATAGACAGCATAAAGGGTAGTAAAATCAAGAATTAGTTTTAAGAAAACAGTACCCGTTGCACCGCTACCGCTAGCGGGACTCGCTGGCGGTCTCAAAGAATTGTGTGTGGTGAGATAACCATAGTGTAAGTGTGGCTGGGTTCTGGTAGTGTGAGTCAGCAGTTTCTCATGTAATTATGTCTACAAGTGCAGCTCAGTGTATTTATATGGTTTATTAGACTGTCAGATATTACCTAATGTACTTGTTGATCATTTATGTTATAGTTTATGTATTTGGTACATTTTATCATGAATTTATACCTTCATGTTTTACTCATTTACGTCCCTGGCTGAACAAGCAGCCCACACTTGTGTTTATTTGGTCCATCATAGAGTCACACTGTGTGGCACTGTGTCTATTATTTGCCAGTGACACTTGTGTAGCATGGGTATAATGTTGTACAGTTTATTCACCTTACAGGCTCAAGCTGGCAATTAATGTACAAAGACCTTAACTTCTGCACATTGAGTAAATTAGGCTGAACATGATAAATTCACTCTGGGTATATCTGGATATATTGGGTATAGGGGGCGTAAGTAGTCCACAGCAGCCATTGTTTGAGTTGCGCCACTGTAACAGTTTCATGACGTTATGTCACACAAAACTCCCATAGGCTTAGCATTGCAGACATGATTATTTTCTGTTCTTTCATAGTTCCAAGAGTTCTTAAGACCCCAAACCCCCCGATACCCACCTATAGAGCCAGAAGTACCGGGACCTTTAGAACTTTAATGGGGCGATGTATTAATGCAGTGGTTATTTATCACCCACAATGTTAAGTCTAAGGCTTCCGGGCCACACATAATAATAGATTTTTATTTCCATAAGACATCTACAATGTAAATATAAGTGTGGACTAGAGGTTTAATATGAAGGGATGGAAAAAGGAGTATTTTCAGTAATATGTACTGGTCTTCCAAGTACCCCTGAATTTAGAAAATGATCTAGACTAGATAATATACATACATATAGAACATACAAACACAAACATATCAGTACAAATATGGGACAAATTGACCTTGATTTGTCCACTGACACTTACACGCCCTTACATTGCCTTGATTATATAGATCTGTTCAGCCATGTTGAACTGTATTCTGAACTTCAGTTTTGTTTTAAATTTGTGATATTCGTGACAATTAATGAAGGTGAATTGTACATGGTCACAATGAAGTATTACACCTGATTACTGATTATTAAGATTATAATGATATAAGTAATTATAATGATATAAGTAATGATTGATTTATAAGTTAAGAACCAATGTTTAAAATCGTAATGATTAGTCTAGACTAGTTCTCCAAATTTGTCCAGTCTGTTATGTTTCTAAATAAGCAAACTTGGTGAAGTTACTCAATATGTCTCCTGACATTTCAATATCGCTTGGTTAACAACTGCTTCAGATTTAGTGATTTTTTTTGTTTTTTAAAAGAAATTTTATTGAGACTGGTTTCGATGGTACATGATATTCTCACAGAGCTCAAATGAAAAGACAATTTAAATGTTTTTAAATTTAATTTAAATGTTATTAAATTTGATACATATTTAATATTTAACCATTTATCGGTCATAATAAGCCAACCCAGTTTCCATCCTGGAAATGAGCACTGAGGCAGATTGTTTCCTTATTTATTATGTTCTTTTTACCACCGTGTCCAGCAGAGTATGAAAACCTCCCACTACTGGGGAGAATAGACTCACTGACAGGGCATTAGTATAAGTATAACAAAAAAACTGAGAATGTGCAATTGAAAATTTTTTCCCGTTTATGTTTTCCTACACGGACTATCCTGGCAACACACCTGTAAAGTTATGATGGGCTGAAAATAAAAACTCATATTGACATCAATATTACATCGGGATGACACTATGTAACCTCAATGTCGTTATTTCAGGACGCGACCACAACGTCAGACATCCCCCGCGCACAACCACAAGCGACGTCGCCTACGTCACCCACGTCACCAGCGTCTGACGTATATGAGGAGACGGAAGTAGGAGGGAGCGGGCTGACGGCCATCGCCGTGTATGACTACCAGGCCGGTCAGTCTCTTATACTTGTTTTAAATTATCTGAATAACGTTTTTATTCAATTCAAGTATTCTTTATTGTCTGATTTCTACAAAACAATAAGATAAGATAAGATACTACTGTAGTGGGTCTGGTTATAATACCAATATTCTATTCTATTGTGTGGTGGTGCTGTCCGCTGTGGGTTAGTACACCTGAACTACCCCAGTGGGCAGTACCAGTGAACATGTCCACTCATCAGTATATGTGTGGGGACTTTTACCATTATATTGGTTGTTATGCTCTTTTAAGCTAATCTTCTGTTCATAACCTTTCTATCAATGTACTGCTATGAGATATTTATATCCACGGACGTCAGTCCGAGAGTCTTTAGTAACATAATGCCTGAGTGCATCTTATCTTTATCTTCTATATTGAATGTCTACTCACACCAGTTTTGTACGAGTCAAGAATAGGGGTGAACCCCAGCTCGAGTTGAGTGAGTTAGGACTAGTGTGTCCCATGTGACTAAATAAAGTCTGTAGAAAGGTTAAGCCTTGTTCTGTCTTTATTTAGCGTGCGAGCGGATCGGATCCGAAGATCACTACAATTGGTGCCGTGACCAAAGCTTGCCTTGGGATATACTTTATGATAGAGAACTAGATTTATCTAGGTTCCAAGTGGTTTCTAGTAATTGGAAAATAAAAGAAACAAAACGATGGGTGATAATCGACCCGTGGTGGACGTTGCAACTCAGATTTCGGACAATCTGCAACGGACCAAAGCCGTGACACCTCCGAAAGGTGGTGAAATGGTTGGCATTGGTGCGAGAGCGAAGTTGACACCTTTACCAAAGCCTGCTCCTGTTGTTGGAACTACAAATGTGGTTCCTTTGACTTTGGACCAACCTTTGGCACCGCTTGGCGGTCTAAGTTTGGATAATCCAACAGGGGGCCTTGGTTTAGAGAATCCGGAAGGGGGTCTGGCTGGTACGGACGTCTGGATGGACTATAGACAACCTCTCCGTAATACGGAATCCGAGGATGACATAGAGTTAGCAACTCTTAGAGAGCAGGCGAAGAGTTGGCGGAAGGCTTACGCCAGCTCTCACCAGCAAATCATTGATCAGCGGAATACGATGGAGCAACTTGCTCAGGAAAACGCGGATTTGCAGGCGACATTACATGATGTGTCCAAAGATGCGCGAGCCACCACGAAGAGACTCATGATTGAGAATGATAAGTTGAGGACGGAGGCCTCTAGAGTGGATGACCTTTCTAGGCTCCACAATGAGTTATTGGAAGAGACTAATGCTGCTGAAAGGATTGCTCGGACTCCTCTTAAGCTTAGGCAACCTGTAATGTCCACGTTTGCGGACACACAGGGAGCTGTAGCTTATCAAGAGGGAGACTCGTTCAAGCTTATGACTCCAAGACATTTTGGAGGTCTTAGGCATGTAACGATCCGGGAGCCCTCTGCTGTTGCTGTTTCCTCTCCAAAGGAAGTTCAGGAAGTTGAGAAGAAGGTAGAACTAGCCGCCATGTCTAGTATTAAGAAGCCTGCCATTACTGGAAATGATTCTTACATACGCGGACAGGTGGTGAATGAGACATATGTCCGAAAGGATAGTGGTAGGGCTATTACCATCACTGGGATACCCACACCAACTGTTAATCCGGTTGTGGATACTGCTGGTACTGGTACTACCACTGTGAGTTTGTCTCAGGATGTTCTGTCCTCCACAATCAACTTACCTCGACCGGATCCGGGCATTGCTTATGCCAATAAGTCCCTAGTTCAGGGATTGACATATGTTGGTCCAGACCCAACCCGTGCTCCGTTCAGCTACACATTCTACAATGATGAGGACCACGTTGAACCACGATTAGGTACCATCAGACTATGGGATTCTACAAAGGATTCGTGGCAGCATCATCTGGCAGAGATGAAAGTATTGGCTGAAGCCCATAATTGGACGGATGCAATGTTTTTGAGGCAACTCAAGAGCAGTTGTAGACGTCAAATTGCGGCTTTGGGGGAATTGCCCCAGGGGACAAAATTGCCGGACTTGGTAGCTCATTTGGAGACCAACTATGGTGATTATTGTCAGGAAAAAAGAGAAGCTGAGTTCTATGCTTCCAGACAAACCCCTGGTCAGAATGCTAGGCATTTTGCCAATGATGTAGCAAAGGCTGCACGCTATGCTTTTGGTATCCATTTGGACAGCACTATGCGGACTTTGTGTATCCGGACATTTTTGAAAGGTTTGACTGACCTTAAAATGGCGGAATTTGTGAGGTTCAAGCAACCATATGACTTGAACCAAGCTGCACATTGGGCTGTAGTGTTCGAAAGCTGTACTATGGATTTGGCCACGGTTCAGACAACATCAGTAGAACCAAAGAACTCCTCGAACCTTGCCATATCCGCACCTCCTGGTGGTGTGGCAAGTAAGAAAGCTCAGAAAGCCATTGCCCAGATGATGGAGTTGCTTGATAGACCGTCGGAAGTACAGCCTGAAGTATCAGCTTCGGACGATATTTCTGATTGTATTATTCAGGCAATGCAGGCATGGCAGATGAACAAAAAGTCCGCTCCTAAGCCTGGACCGGCTGCTCCCTCTACAGGTGGTGGGCAGAGAAGGTTCAGACGATGGAAGCCGAACAATGGATGCTGGTTTTGTGGTGAGGACGGACACATCGCTTCAGTGTGTCCAACGAAACAGATCATCCTTGGGCTAGCTCCCAAGTCCGGTGCATCAGCTAAGAACTCGGGAAACGCGGACAGACCCTCATAAGGAGCGTGATGGGGGTCGGGGAAAGGACGCTTCACAGTGCCACAGTCCGAAGTGAAGCTGAGAGTAGTATAGGAACTGGAGGACATGCCCAGGCACCAGCTAGTACGCCGGAGATTACACACCAAGGTGATCCCCGTCCGAAGACTGGAGATTCTAGGTCGCTGCCGGAAGGAAAGCTCCTACCTCAAGGCTTGTTACCTTGTGGTGATTCGGACTCTGCCTCTGAAGTGAGGTGGGGACAGTCCGGATTCCAAGCTGAACGAGATCAGTTAGTGTTGGTCAAAAGTGGATCAACCGAACCTGCTCGAGTTCAGAAAGTTTCTGTACACAATCAGGGAACTTTGGAGATCCCTACTAAATTGCTAGTACGGGAGAGATGGTATGCCCCTGTGACAGTAGGTGGGGGAAGTGGACCTTTTTTAGTTGATCCGGGTGCTACTACTAGCTTGATCACTAAGAAGTTCTACGATTCCCTTCCAAATCCACCACCAATGACTTCGGTACGGATGATGTGTGTGATGGGTAATGGGACACCGATAGTCACATATGGGAGCGCGCTTTGTCCCTTGAAATTAGGCGACCGGACTTACATGATTACTTGTCTTGTAGTCAGTGGTCTACGTGGTCCTGAACGCGGGATACTTGGTGCGGATTTTTATTTTGTGCACCAATGTAATCTGGATTGGTCAGGGACTTTCTACTTGGAAAATTTCGGGTATTCTGTACCGTGTACGTTATGGAAGAAGCCTGTTAGCAGTATTGAAAGTCCCTCTGTGAAGGCAATGGAAGTGGAAGACGTAATTGTTGGGAGAGAGGTGAAACTTCTTAAGGCAGTTGTCCTCAAACCTAGATCAGTTACTATGGCCAGACTTGACCTTGGCAGTGGCTCAGTCACATCGGGTGGATTGATGTTCGAGCCAGACCAAAGATTGTTGAAAGACTTAGCCTTGGGCAGCCTGAATACTTATGTAGCAGGCAACGGTTCTCCGGCCGTGGTAGCTTTCTCCAATCCGACCGGTCGCACCTTGAAGATTAAACGACATAGGGTGGTTGGTAAAGTGTTTAGAGTTGATTTATTAGCTCAAGACTCTTTGTCAGATGTTGGGGAGAATGAGGAAGTGATCAGGGAAGCAATCATCAACTCTATACAGTTGCTGGAGTCTCCTATAGCGGATGATGATCTGATCGCTCCTACTCTTCCCATTCTGCCCGCTGCAGAGTGTCCGTTGGCTAAGATGATCAAAGAATCAGATTTGTCCGGAGTCCAAGATACTCGAAATGCTCTGAATCTCTTATAGTCCGGCAGTGGGAGAGCCTAACCCGGAAATCCCGGATAAAGTTTTTTTCTCTCTTGATTTATCATCTATGGGGTCCCTATATCACATTCCTGTGTGATGTGAAGTTCCTGACCTTGAGCAATTAGAGATATTCAAGATGGCCGCCACCGAACATGTCAAATCTGTAAACTGGCATATCTCTGCTTCTAATGGGGCTAGGAATATGTTCTAGGTGTCTAAATACATGTTTCATTAGCCTACAAATGAAATACAATCATTAAAATAATCATTCACATAACAATTTCCAATGAAAATTGCATTATGAGGTAAAATAATTTAATTTGGCCGCAACCGATCCAGCAAATCTGTAAACAGGCATATCTCTGCTTCCAATGGGGCTAGGAATACATTCTAGGTGTCTAAATGTATGTTTTGTTAGTCTACAAATGCAATACAGTCATAAAAAAAATTATTGGCACAACAGTTTCAAATGAAAATTGCATTATAGTGTAAAATAATTCCAAAATTTGCCTTTCCACTGCCGGACTATTAGAGGAGTTCCGAGGCTGCTTTTCTCTCCCGGGAGATAAGGCTTTGGGATGTACTCATAAGGTCCGCCATGTTATCAATACAGGTGATGCTTGTCCGATCAAACAAGCATACAGGCGGATTCCAGTTGCTAAACGTGATAAGGCGGAAGCAGAGATCTGGAAGATGTATAGAGAAGGCCGGATTGAGCATAGCAATAGCCCTTGGGGAGCTCCTATTGTTATGGTGGCCAAGAAGGACGGGACACAGAGGTTCTGTGTAGATTATCGCCAGTTGAACTCTGTCACGATAAAAGATAGTTTTCCTCTGCCTAGGATTGACGAGTGTGTGGAAGCTCTTGGTGGAAACCAATGGTTTTGCACACTAGACCTCGAAAGTGGATATTGGCAGGTGGCTATGGATGAGGAGAGTAAAGAAAAAACTGCTTTTCTCTCTAGTGTGGGCTTATTTCAGTTCAAAGTTATGGCTTTCGGACTGTGTAATGCCCCAGCTACCTTCCAACGTATGATGGACAATATGTTGGACGGACTCAAATGGAAGTCATGTTTGGTTTATCTAGACGACATTGTTGTTTTTGGAAAGACGCTGGATGAGTGTCTCCAAAACCTCAGGCTTGTTCTAGAACGAATCAAGGACTACGGATTAAGATTGAAGCCGAAGAAGTGTGAATTCTTCCGTCGGCAAGTTGAATACCTGGGCCGGATTGGTAAGGGAATTCAAGCTAATCCGAAACAGATTGAGAAAGTCCGAGATTGGCCAGTCCCTACGAATGCTAAGGAGATTAGACAGTTCATAGGGTTTGCTTCCTATTATAGGGAGTTTCAACCCAACTTTGGTGAAATTGTCTCCCCTTTGCAAGACATTGTGACGGCGGCATGCAAGGATAAACGCTATACCAGACCTATAGTGTGGACTCCTCAGTGTCAGGCTGCGTTTAGCAAGGTCAAGGAATTGCTGACCACATCGCCAGTACTGGGATACCCCCGGAAGGTGGGAGATTTCATCCTAGATACGGATGCAAGTGGTTTTGGAATGGCTGGAATCCTTTCACAGATTCAGGACGGACGGGAAGTAGTCTTGGGCTATGCTAGCAATAGTTTGTCTAAATCTCAGAAAAACTATTGTGCTACTAAGCGCGAGTTGCTTGCTGTTTTGACTTATCTGAAGAAGTTCAGACATTACCTTCTGGGTAATAGAAACTTCTATGTTAGGACGGACCATGCCTCTCTCCGTTGGTTGCTAAACTTCAAAGATCCAACTGATATGCTTGCTAGGTGGTTAACTACCATGCAGGAATACGGACTGGATCAGGGCATGATTCTGCACCGGGCTGGGCGCAGGCATGAAAATGCCGATGCGCTTTCTCGCTTGCCAACACGTAAGTGTGGGAGATTGGATTGTCATGATTGCGGACTACATGACGCTGTGTTAGCTGCTGTTACCACTGATGTCCCTTCGGACTCGGATGTTCCCACGGACTCCGGGGGTAACAAGCTACAAGAAGCTCAACAGTCTGATCCCATGATCAAGAGGTTGATTGATATGTTGGACGGCTCAGTAGGAATTCCTTCTAGGGAAGATCTTGCTGGTGAGTCCGATGAATTTCGGACTTATGTTCAACACCTAGGTGAAATGGAAATGAGGGACGGTGTGCTATGCCTCGGATGGGTCCGGCTAGCCACCGGTAGGAAGTACTGGAGGAAGGTGATCCCAGCTTCCATGAGGAAAGAAATTTTCAAGGGCATGCATGGGCCTAAGACTTCAGGTCATTTTGGTGTTTTTAAGAACACTTGGTCGGCCAAGATGAGATATTATTGGCCGGGCCAAAGATATGACCTGAAGAGATGGATTAAGGCTTGCCCTGAATGTTGTACCAGGAAGACCCGTGGGGGAGGAGGAATTTCTCTCCTAAAGAAAGAGAAGCATGGTGACAGGTGGAACCGGATATCGTTGGATATTCTAGGTCCCTTTAGGGAGACACCTAGGAAGAACAATTATATCATGGTGGTTACGGACCATTTTTCTAAGTGGGGCGAAGCCTATCCCATGCGAGACCATACTGCAGAAAGCTGTGCAGAAGTCCTTTTCAAGGAATGGATTCTGAGGTTCGGATGTCCGGTGGCTTTACAGACCGATGGGGCCCCTGAATTCCGATCACAGCTATTGAGATGTCTTTTGGACATGTTAGGGATTGAGAAACTGATAACTCTTCCCTATAGGCCTCAGTCCAACGGACAAAGCGAGCGGCTTAACAGGGTACTTGTTGAGCAGCTCTCTTGTCTGACAGACTATCATAAAGATGACTGGGATATGCTTGCTCCGTGTATAGCTCACGCGTATCGAGCTACTGTGCATGCCAGCACTTTATGTACTCCAAATTCTGTAGTTTTCGGTACAGAACTCGTAGCTCCTATGGATATAGTCCATGGAGTGGGATCTGACGGGTTGGACTTTCCTTGTAAGGTTTCTTATGTGGAGAACCTGAAGCAATGGATGCGGAGAGGACACCAGTATGTGCGGGAAAATCTTGGAATCTCTGCTATAAATCAGAGACGAGATTATAACAAACGTACTAGGCCTCCAAAGTTTGCTGTGGGGGATGTTGTCTATCGATATTGCCCTCCTAAAGCAAACAAGAAATTGGGACAGAAATGGGATGGCCCATTTAGGATCCGCAGGTTCATAGGCGGTACCACCTGTGAACTTGAAACAGCAGAAGGCTTGTTGAGATACCACATTGATTATCTCAAGCCTGCTTTTGATGAAGATGGTCCTATCCAGGCTAGAAACCTTCATAGGGCTCCAGAATTTCAGAAACTGGAAAAGGCAGGTAGAGATATTCTCAGGCTGGAAGCTGGGAAAGTTGTAGCGGGAGTTGAATGTCCGGCTAAGTCCGTGAAGGAGAAGGTTACTATAGGCGTCAAGCCTAGAGGTAGGCCGAAAAAGAGAAAGTCCGTTTCGGCCACAGTTCTTCCTCCACTGACTAAGGGAAAAACGAAAAAGGGTCCTGTTAAAGTAGGAAACCAAGTGTTGCCTACTAAGAAACAGACTCTAGGGGAAATGAAACGAAGGCCTGGTAGACCAAAGAAAGGGGGGACGGGGTCAGGAACAGCAGTAGTTGTTCCTCCAGTTCCGCCTAGTATTTGTGTAAAAACCAAGAAGAAACGCGGTAGACCGAAGAAACAAATTACGGGCTTGCCTGCTGTTCCTTTAGTGCCTGCGAAAAGAAAGGTTGGACGTCCGAGGAAAGAACCAGCTCCAGTGGTTTCCTTGCCAACCTCTCTACCCCAGAAAAGGGCACAAAGGAATTTGTTGCCTAGTGTGAGGGGCACCTCCCCAGCGCTGGTAAGGGCTCAACGCTTGCGTAAAGCCCCAGTTCGGTTTAATCAGTAAGAAAATTGGTATCCGGGGGGGAGAATTTCTGAACTGGTTCTCTTCCACTTCAAAAAAGTACACAACGAGAAGTCAGACTTGCAGTTTATTTGTACCGGATAATAATTGCTTGTCACCATTCGGCAATGTAGACTCAGTTCTATTTATGACTGGGAAACGAACATGTGTCTTGGAAAGTATTTGGTTTGAACGATAGAGAAAAGCTAGGCCCAGGCTTGCCCTGCGAGCAATTGTGGCTTGGAACTTGCTGTAAGGCCGGAATCTATTTATAGTGAATAGGTGGTTGCTTGAATCTGTCCTGAGAACCAGAGAAATTTGAGGTAAAACACCCTGTGTAGTCTCAACAGGGGAGAACAGGTTAGCCGGACTGGTCAAACACGTCCGCGCTATGGCTCAGAAGGAGCGCGGGAAGTGATTGGCGCTGCCAACAGCGGTGGCGGACTGAAGCACTACGCGTGACCACGGGTCTCGCCGGTGTGTTTCACTCCTTTCAGTTGACTTCCGGATTCTGAGTGTGCGACACGTTCTTCACTAAGGAAAAGTAAACTGTAAGTTTTCCAAAAAGATGAACTTATTGACTTACATCTGTATGTGTTGATATGTAGTTGCAAGAAGGCGACAAGAGTTTCTGGACCAATGTGTACTGTATTCGCTGAGAAATAGTAGTCAGAAATGACTCGGCGGACTGGCGCCGAACACGTTGTGGCCATTTTGGTATGTTTTGTATAGCGAATGAATGAACAAGGGGTGTCTCTATGCTAAACAGACCATTTCTTGTCAAGTCCCGGTGATATTAGCAGGTTACACTCTGAATGCATGTTGGTTGACGAATTAATGTGTTGTTTAGAACTTGGCTTGTTGAATATGTATACCGGTGGTAGATTTTTTTTTAGGGTTTAGGTGCCCTTTCATGGTGTGCAGGTACCTTCCTGTAAACGAAGGTGGTATCAAGAGGTACCAGACCAGAGAGCGCTTCTTTAGGCATCTCTGTGAGGTACATGCCCCCTATTCACAGGTGTGGGTGTGCTCCCACGACCAGTGTGCCCAGGTTCTAGACCGCCGTGTGGAGTTGGTGCAACACTTCATGAACGGCGAAGTCAAGCAGCACCACCTGAATAGGGAGATTGCCTTGGAGAAGACCAGAGCTGTGATGCCTGTCATCCGGAACAACTCTGCCTTCCTCCGCATGACTTACATGTCGGCCCAGCACTTGAGGGTCACCCGCAGGATGAGGTCGGTTGCGAAACCGTCCAAGTCCAGCGCTTCCTCCTCTACTGCTGGACAGTCCGGGTCAGCCAGCTCTTCCTCTAGCAGCCAAAGAGGGAAGTCTGGAGGCAAATCCGTGGCAAAAAATGCCTCCTCCAGCAAGGAGACCACTGGAGGCACTGAGGGTGCCCAGAAACGCGGCCGGACTAGTTCCGGAGGTGGATCAGGAATGATTTCACCATCCCTTCCTGCAGCCAAGAAGCAGAAGGGCCGCAAGGCGCAGGTGGAGACAGACACCTTGTCTGCCCAGCTGCCTGAGAAGGTAGAGACGAAGCAGCTGGTCCGGGCAGCGGAATCCGAGATCCAACGCTGTCTGTTGACTCTCCGGGCTGCTGCTGACGCTGCTCAGCAACAAGTCTTTACCTCAATGGCGACACTGACTGTCCCATTGCAAAAACTTGAAGCCGTGCAGGGCCAGATTGGGGAGAACGCCGCGCAGAAGGAGACAATCCGGACGCAGGCGAAGATCATCCAAACCCTGCGCTTGGCTGTGGCCAAGAAAGATAGCGAGATCCTCAATCTGACTGAAGAAAACGCCAGTCTGCGTGGGGAACTCGCGGAATTCGGCCGCAGCTCCTCTCCTGAAAGTCAGGAGGTGTCCGAGGTGGAAGCGTCCACCCAGTCCGCTTCAGTGTCTACTGCCCGTGCCCCTCAGTCAACTGCTGTTGCTGGCCCGAGTACAGGTACTGTAGTGTCAGAGTCCGGAGACTCTGTCAATGTGAGTATGGACTTGGCTCAGTTTAACCTGCTGTCAAGTCTGATGGCCAAGTTCCAACCTGTGTTGGCCCCGCGGACTGCTCCCCCGCCAGTGCAGCGAACAGCTCAAGCGAGTCAAGGAGGCCAAGACCCTTTTGGCCTGGTGAGAATGTTTGGCTCGCCCGGAAATGCCCTTTCTCCTCTATCCGGGGGAGAAAACGCAACGGCTGTTGGTCCTGAAGACGGGCGAAAGCCTGCGGACCAGCAGGACGGATCCACGGATCAGCAGGAAACTGGTGAAGGTGTCTCGGACACTGAGAACACTCCCATGGACTCCCAGTGATGCCCGGACCTACCTAGCCTCCGCCGGATGTGGCGTCGAGCATTTTCCAGTACAAGCCTCCGTCGGATGTGACGTGGAGCGTTTCCTTGCCTTACCTTGCCTTGTTGGCTCGTCCTCGGATCGTTTCTTTCGGATCCGGACCATGTTCTACCACCCCGCGGACTCCCTTTTCGGATTGATGACACATCAACTAAGACTTTTAATGTGAGATTACTCTTTTTTACTGTCGATTCACTCAGAAGGAGGAACTTCAGTCAGTTTTATAAAAATTTTCTACACTGGATTCTGTAAGTTAGTGAGGACACTATATGCTCCTGAATGTATTTGGTGTTTACTATTACTGCTTTCTTCAGATGTGTGTATTGAACTTTTTTACTTGGATTTTTAAGTCCGTAATCTCTTTTTGCATGTGTGCTTGACATGTTTGTCACTAGAAATGTGATTTTTACTGCTTTTTACCGAGTTTGTAATGTGTTAAAACTCTTTTTCGAAGAAGGGGAGTATTGTAGTGGGTCTGGTTATAATACCAATATTCTATTCTATTGTGTGGTGGTGCTGTCCGCTGTGGGTTAGTACACCTGAACTACCCCAGTGGGCAGTACCAGTGAACATGTCCACTCATCAGTATATGTGTGGGGACTTTTACCATTATATTGGTTGTTATGCTCTTTTAAGCTAATCTTCTGTTCATAACCTTTCTATCAATGTACTGCTATGAGATATTTATATCCACGGACGTCAGTCCGAGAGTCTTTAGTAACATAATGCCTGAGTGCATCTTATCTTTATCTTCTATATTGAATGTCTACTCACACCAGTTTTGTACGAGTCAAGAATAGGGGTGAACCCCAGCTCGAGTTGAGTGAGTTAGGACTAGTGTGTCCCATGTGACTAAATAAAGTCTGTAGAAAGGTTAAGCCTTGTTCTGTCTTTATTTAGCGTGCGAGCGGATCGGATCCGAAGATCACTACACTACTTTATTTATCGAACTCTCAATTGGTAACCCATGTATTGGGTCATCGTCTGGATTTCTCCATATTTCTGTCGGTCGCCCTGACATTATAAGCTTCTCCTTTTATATTTCTAGTCAGATTCATATGATATGTAGATTATCGTTATCGTTGAATCTAGTTTTATTTCCTTCAGGTGATTTGTAAACAATAATGTACCGTACATTATATATATAAACAAGATTCGTTAGATTCTTTACACATGTGCTAATTAGGACAGTAAGAGTATCTGAATAATAGCTTTCTTTTATGAAAAAGAAAAAGAATATTAATAGAGGACTGGTGGGGATGAGCATCAAACATCAATAAGTCATGTATAAGTAAATAAATAAATCATAATTTATAAACTGTAACGTTACACCATATTGATATGTTTTTAACTCTCTACAAATTGTAAATTGTCTCTATATTTCAGCTGACGAGGACGAGATAACCTTTGACCCTGATGAGATCATCACCAACATAGAAATGGTGAGACATTGTGGTTTATCGTCAAACACAACCTAAGATCTAAAATATTGTACTAGTGTTCTGTCTCGTTAAATGTATTAACGTTCACACTAACATATTATCGTTAACATTAATTTAATGTGACCTGATGAAGAGCAAGATAGCTTGAAAGCTAGTATAAATAAAATGACCCACAAAAACCAACACTTTGGGATTATTCCTCAACTATACATACAACTAAGAAGAGATTAACTGGGATCCCCGCTATATAACGACATATATAACGATATATATATATATACAGTCTCGTTATATTATATTTATCAAGTTATACTAGGGCACTCATGGCAGCAGTGAGCGACTTAATGATATCAAGTCCCGCACCTGCACCGTTGTGTTGAACAGAAATTGCCATAGACTTAGCATTGTGCAGTGTGCAACATAGTGAATTTGGAGACGAGAGACCATTGTTCTCTACCAAATTGTAACAGTGAAGACTGAAAAGATTTTGCAGGGACAAAAAAAGTCTGGGTCATAGACAGGTGTTAAAATGAGTGTTTGATTGCATTCTACTGATTATAAAGGTCTTCTAAGTTAGTTTTAGTCATCATAAATATACCATTAAAATGCAAAGATTTTCAGAATCGACAAGAAAATATAGAAATAAACATTTTATCACATGGATATTTCATTGGAGACCGTCGGACCCTGACAAAAATACCGACGAACATTCTGTGGAGAACTGGACATCGGTCTGTGGGTTATGTCGCACACTGATTGTGTAAGAAAGTTACCTTAATTTACTCGGAAATAATGGCTCCACATGATTATATTGGTTAATAACTGAGTTATATTCCTCCCACACAGATTGACTCTAGCTGTTCAATAACTGAGTTATATTCCTCCCACACAGATTGACTCTAGCTGTTCAATAACTGAGTTATATTCCTCCCACACAGATTGACTCTAGCTGTTCAATAACTGAGTTATATTCCTCCCACACAGATTGACTCTAGATGTTCAATAACTGAGTTATATTGCTCCCACACAGATTGACTCTAGATGTTCAATAACTGAGTTATATTCCTCCCACACAGATTGACTCTAGCTGTTCAATAACTGAGTTATATTCCTCCCACACAGATTGACTCTAGCTGTTCAATAACTGAGTTATATTCCTCCCACACAGATTGACTCTAGATGTTCAATAACTGAGTTATATTGCTCCCACACAGATTGACTCTAGCTGTTCAATAACTGAGTTATATTCCTCCCACACAGATTGACTCTAGCTGTTCAATAACTGAGTTATATTCCTCCCACACAGATTGACTCTAGCTGTTCAATAACTGAGTTATATTCCTCCCACACAGATTGACTCTAGATGTTCAATAACTGAGTTATATTCCTCCCACACAGATTGACTCTAGCTGTTCAATAACTGAGTTATATTCCTCCCACACAGATTGACTCTAGCTGTTCAATAACTGAGTTATATTCCTCCCACACAGATTGACTCTAGCTGTTCAATAACTGAGTTATATTCCTCCCACACAGATTGACTCTAGATGTTCAATAACTGAGTAATATTCCTCCCACACAGATTGACTCTAGCTGTTCAATAACTGAGTAATATTCCTCCCACACAGATTGACTCTAGATGTTCAATAACTGAGTTATATTCCTCCCACACAGATTGACTCTAGCTGTTCAATAACTGAGTTATATTCCTCCCACACAGATTGACTCTAGATGTTCAATAACTGAGTTATATTCCTCCCACACAGATTGACTCTAGATGTTCAATAACTGAGTAATATTCCTCCCACACAGATTGACTCTAGATGTTCAATAACTGAGTTATATTCCTCCCACACAGATTGACTCTAGCTGTTCAATAACTGAGTTATATTCCTCCCACACAGATTGACTCTAGCTGTTCAATAACTGAGTTATATTCCTCCCACACAGATTGACTCTAGCTGTTCAATAACTGAGTTATATTCCTCCCACACAGATTGACTTTAGATGTTCAATAACTGAGTTATATTCCTCCCACACAGATTGACTCTAGCTGTTCAATAACTGAGTTATATTCCTCCCACACAGATTGACTCTAGCTGTTCAATAACTGAGTTATATTCCTCCCACACAGATTGACTCTAGCTGTTCAATAACTGAGTTATATTCCTCCCACACAGATTGACTCTAGCTGTTCAATAACTGAGTTATATTCCTCCCACACAGATTGACTCTAGTTGTTCAATAACTGAGTTATATTCCTCCCACACAGATTGACTCGGGCTGGTGGAAGGGCGAGTGTCGCGGGGCGGTCGGACTATTCCCCGCTAACTACGTGGAGCTGAGACAGTGAGACATACACAGGTAGGTCGGGCCTTCCTTCTAGTCACTATTTACTCACATTCTTATCTGAGAAACTCTGGATCAATCTTTATGTTTTATTAGAGTGTTTGTTAAACAAGTTAATATAACAAGCTAGTATAATGCAACTAATTAATGATTCTTCCAGTTTCTAAAAGCATGAAGAAATTACTTCATTCAAGTATCACAATATGATAACAAATATAGCTTTACTATAATCTGGCATCAGAAATATACACTCGTACATGTACGATACAACTATATTTATTGCACCGCTCAAGAGGAATGTACATATAATAATATACCTAATATAAAGAATGTATAATAATATAAACATATTATATATTATGTGTTTACAGGGTGGAAGGAGTGGAAGAGCAACCAGGGGCAGGGAGCCAGGATACACCGGGAGCGGGGAGCATACATGTATAACAGCACATGGACGATTGAGGCACGTGTACATAATAATACATGGAACAGGAGCAGTAACATTCTGACCAGCACATGAACATATGTTCAGCCCAGAGACAAGAAAAGTAGAGTTCACCATTAAACATGTGTATAATAATGACAATAATAATAATAGTGGAGAGTTAGTCCAGGTTTATATGTAGGCAGAGGTCAACAACTGCTGAATACATTCTCCGGGAAAATATGTCTACTCTTGACTTTTACATCTGGTCTAAACTTGTAAGAGATCGTCCTTAATTAATGTTTATTTGATGTTTTATTGTAGAACAATTCCAGAGTAAAAACTCTATTTATGTGCATTGGGTTGGATTTTGTTAGGATATATTTTTGCAAGAATTGACTTGATCGGATTTTTCATAATGAAGAAGCATTGATTCAAAATCTCTTCAGAAACAGTTCACTATTCAGCCAAGAAGGCAACTACTTACGTCAGCCAGTGGACAATATCTTCATAGTTCAGTTCAGTATACATGCGAGGAGGAATATATGGGTGAAATCGCCAGAAAATGTACAATTCACCTTCACAAATCATCTCAAATAACCCAAATTTAAGACAAAAATGTCATTCATGATACAGTTCAACATTATTAAAACTAATCTTTTTAATCAAGTCAATACCAAACAATTACACTCAAAACTGCCTAGTATTTATAATTTCTATCCTACTTTAGCAGCATTTCCTGGCGTGTTGGTGAATGACTCTTACCCTATATACCCCGCCTGCTACTGGTCGAGTCTTTAGGGAAGGCATCAAATGTAGCAGTTCACTGGTGGTCCCGGTCTGTAGGTACACTTGTACAACTGCTGGCAAACAACTCTAACATCTTGTCTTTTACCACTCAACTTTAAATCACAAAAAGTTTGGCACGGTAAAGTTTGTGGATGGGTTTTGATGTGTCCCCTTACATCACCGCATAATGAATAATACCTGTCCCTTACATTCATTTCAAAATATTATTTATTTATACCTAAGGGAAGCACAAAATGGCTAATGTATGTCAACATGGCTCCTCTAGCCCACAACTTCCTCATCTCAATGTCCTAAGAGAACATGTCAAAGTTATTTTGTAAACTATGTGAATGTCACAAATCATTTGAAGTCGCCCAAAGCTTTCAACATCAGGCCATCAATCAACAACCTAGCGCACAGTTTGATGTTCACCCTAATTGCCTTGTGGGAATCATGGTTTGAGTATACATCACTTAGGGTAGATGCTAACTACGCCCAAGTCTCTCCACTAGCTCTCCTGTGGGAATCATGGTTTGAGTATACATCACTTAGGGAAGATGCTAACTACATCCTCTAGCTCTCCTTGGCACAACCAATTGCCAGACAGCCAATCAGATTGTGTGTAACATATTACGTTAGCAAATTAACCAATCACAGATTAGTTTAGGTCCAACTGTAATAGATTCAAATCTCTGTGTTTAAGAGTTGTGCAGACGTTAACAACATGTTCAGTATGTAGCGTTAGACAGCATTTGACTTTTTCCATCTTACGCCCTGGGAACAGTGTTTTGTATTGCGTCAATATTTACGTACTTTTGTTACTTTGACTGAGGTGTGAAGCCTAACTATGCATACTTCTGTGTGTTAACCCTCCCTGTATTGGTCGTGAGTGAACAGCTTTATGCTTTACTCTTGTATATGGGTTTATATTCTGCATTTGAGATTTATTATTTCTAATAGAAGACCTTTATTCTCGCCTAAACTCTCGTACATAACGATATCCAATATGGCGGCGCTCATAGGCGGCTTCGGTATATTACAACTATAAGCCCTGCCCAACCCCTAAGCCCTGCCCAGCCCCTAAGCCCCGCCCCCTGCTACAGCTGTGTATGTGAAACTGGTCCACTAGGGGGCGCCTGTATCAGCCACTGCGCATGTCTCTACTGATGTATTGTTGGATTGAGTCTTAATATATTAATTTGCATTTTCTGTTATTTTCCATTGTTTGACATTTAAATGATTATTCTTGAAGTATTTCTGGCGGAAATAAGGGCAGGTTTTAATACCCACGACACATTGCTCTCTTAGATTCAAGATGGCGCCGATACAAGTGCCCTCGTGTCCGTATCTGTGCAAGAGCCGTATGTGGTGAAGGGTTCTGTATATAACCTATCTTATATAGCATCTGTGTATAAGGCATTTAGCACAATCAAATGATGGGTTAGTTCGTATCAAATCATGTGATAAGTATTATTATTATTTTTATACTTTGTTGTGAAGTTTTGTAAAAGTTTCCCTGTTTCTATGAAGATCCTGTGAAGATTTACTAGTTTTGAAACAAAGTGTTTGTTTCCAAGGTGATTATATGATTTGACGGTTTATATGTTAGTTGAAGGATGTTGTGGTCCACATTTTGTACAACAACTACATCTCATATTTGTATAATCATTTTAGATAAGTTCAATTGATTTTAGAATGTCTGAATTTAGTGACAAAGATTTCATATTTGATCTAGGAGAAGAAGAAATATATTTGTTTTTGATGTTCTGATGAGGAATTTTACCTCGGCCGACTCGCCGCCATATGTTGAAAATGCTGAGTCATCGGTACATCAGAGAATCAGGAAGTAGCCAATCACAATCAAGATAACATTTGAGCTTTGGTTGGACTTCCCTCCCAAATGGCGGTTACTTCTCGATAACCGTAGTTGAACGAGTCATTGATAAGAAAATTAAAGAATTAAATTCAAGTTGTTTTAATAACTGGTAAAAGAGAAACAGAAGTAGAATCTATGTATGCTGGTCATGAACATACTGTGAGAGATTGAACTTATTTTTGTCATTGATTGACACTGAGTATCATGGGTATCATCTTATACTGAGGATTTATACTGAAACTAGAATATACTCACAGCCAAGGTTAAGGTGATGTATTTATAGAATATAGGTATTTGTCATAAGTTTGAAGACCTGACTTATATATATAAGGGACATGGGCACAGGAAGGTGCTCATATTTTCCAATTATTTACTGGAAAAAAATGGATTAAAAATCAAACAAGTGAAACTTGAATGTGTGAAATATCTCTGCATATTGCGGTGCTTTTTGCCCCATTGACCACCAGCCTTCTCCTTACATGCCCACAATCACATTACTTGTAAGGTTATCATAGTTGCTATGGAAACAGATTGTTACCAATCTGTGTGAATTATATTAGTTTATTAAGTCATAAAACAAGAACAACTCTTTGGGGAAAATATTGGATTGGTTTGTTTTGTCTGGTTGAGTGTTGTTTTTTTTTAGAAAATTTTATTGAGTCCAATTCCTTTGCGAAATACATAAAAGCCATTAGTCCCCTACATTAAGTATTGATTAAACAGGAAGTGCTTATTTAACCACGTGACATTACTGGCTATGACGTCATCGATATAAATATAAATTAAGACATAAGAGAGGTAATGACATCATCGATATAAATATAGATTAAGCTATAAGCTGGGTGTGTATAAATTGCCAGGTTGGAAATACCACACGGCCAGCAGGGACTGGGGCTAATAATTGCCTCTGTCCCTGCTGCTGATTCTTAATGCATTTTATGAGTATGTTATCATAATTATACTTCATTGTGTAAAGACTAAACATGGTTTCACATGATATGAAATTTAACTGAAATGTATCAATTGACTGAAGTGTCAATGGTGTCCAACATAAGGATTATGGGATAGCTTCTTGGCCCGTGATCAACAATAACTTTGATGCCCTTTATACTTTATACTTTATACTTTCGTTGGTAAATGTATGCAAGAAATGGGGGTATTTTACCCACATTGATTATTGACCTGTGTAACATGCAGGTCTCTAGTATAACTCCCTAACATCCCCCTACTGGTAATCATGTTAACTACAGTGTGAGGAGGATGTATGGCAACTTCCCCCATTATCACCCACACATTCCGCCTGAAGGTTATATGTTATGTACATATATACTAATTACCCAATTAGTTATTTGATTAATTATTGAATTACTGGCCATTATTGATCAATAAAAGCATGAGTGATTGTTTATAAACTGATAATTGATGCTTTGATGTCCAATATATATATTATAATGTCTCCATTATTGAATAAAATCATAAGATTGTGTTTATTACATTTGTCTTTTGTTGTTTGATCAATATGAGAGGTGACCTTACACACTCACACTCTCTCTTTATTATATGCGCATGCTATATGAGAAGTGCTATTAGTGGGGTGCTATAAAAATATTCATATAAGACACGTCCTATAAAAATGTAGTTGTCTAAAAATAGCTCTGTTGATATGCTTCGCGGAGCTTTGGCTCTCCACAAAGGATTAAACAAATCCCCGTGATCGGTAATCCACCCGTGATTCTGGTACTATAAATATAGAAATACATAATAAAAACCATATCATTAATTAATTAAATAGAGCATTAAATTCTCTATTGAATGATATAAGTTTTATTAATGTAGCTCAAGAAATGGCCGTGATATGAACGTTTTAAACCATCAATATACTAACGGGGCTGTCAGTGGGGCAGCAGGGCTCTCTGGGGCTTCTTTAATATTTTTTCACTGACATCTGATGACATATGATAAAATTTTATGCACATATAATAAATATAGAATTGAACTCACCGGCAATAATAAAAATTTTATTGGACTTTTTATTGGAATTTTATTGGACTAGTCCACATAAGCACTCTGCTTACGGCATCGTGCTTAGGCGGACGAATCTCGTCCAATAAATTTTTTGATTAGTGCCGGCTCGTCCCATTCTCTCTATTTGTCTCTTCCTGGGGATGGAAATAAAATACCAGAACCAGCACCTTGGTGTTCCCATTATATAAAGTCATGAGCACGGTGGACATGTTGAGCGAGTATGTGGCAAAGATATGCTCTTCAAAGAGACAACAGGTTGCAGGCAATTTTCATTGCGCTTGACTGGAACACTCTGCAAGCCCAATAAGAATTACCTGTTAGAGAACAGTTGGATAGAATTAAAATAAAGATGCCCAAATACCAGAGGTACATGAATCTTCTTTTATGACACAGGTTTTTCCAAGACTGGATTTTTACGCAAGTATAAATTGTGCTGCCCTTCAGTGTTGGTGCAAAAAAGGTGCCCCCCCCCCCCCCCCACACCTTTCGAGTCTGTGTAAAAAGAGATGCCAGTCTATGCAAAAAAAGGTGGCCCCCCTCCCCACTTCAGAGTCTGTGCAAAAGATGCCCCCCACCCCAACCCCCTGAAAATTCTACTCTCCCCCAGTGATACAAAATGAACAGTCCCTTACAGAGTTCTGGTATAAATAGGTGAAGTATATGCTGACAGCTGCCACCACATGTCTTCCACTAGTGCACTGTGCTCCACTTGTACTGACATGTCGGCCCTGACACAGTTGTTAAGCATACAATATGATGGCCTTATTTCCCTCACAGTTACTCTAGCTTAGGGGGCTATCATTATTTACCTCATGGGGGGGTATAAGAATTATGGCGGGGTCACAAAAACATGGCACCCTCTGATGGGGGGGGTCACAAAAACATGGCACCCTCTGATAGGGGGGTCACAAAAACACACCAACATCAGGGTTGAAAAAATACTGTGTCTTAGTAATGTTTACTGAGGCAATCCTCACACCATCTTAAGTGATGAATCGGTTAAAAAAAAACATGCAGTCCTTATGCTTTCTGTCCATCTTTGGGCGAAGGAGACCTTCTACATTATGATTCAGGGCATTGAGTTGAACCATGACTGCTGACTTGCCAGAAAAAATCATTTGGAAAACATTCTATTGCTTTCCCTGGTTCAGTTCTTTTGTTTAGTAACTATTTTCCTCATCTTATTTTCTTTTCCAACTGGCTGACTTCCTTTTATTTTCCTTCCTGCTGTTACTTTTAGTATGAGTAGGCTTTAGTGGATTGAACACTCTTAAAGACATTGAGTCTGGCCATTACAAGTACACAACATATACTGAAACAATTGATTGTGTACATAGTGAATCTCAACTAATTGATGGTTTTCAGCTGCGCAAATAATGCGATGTTCTCATTGAAAAAGAAGAACTTGACTTGAAATGACAGCCAAAGTTAAATCTTTTGCTCACAATTTATTTGTAAGGAAGAACCATGTAATTGGCCACATGCAGAATAAAAAAGAAACAAAGATGAGAAGAGAAATGAGAAGACGGAAAAAATGCTAAGGGTAAGGATTTACAAGAGGAACAAGATAGTGAAGCTTCTAGGGAGAGTAGGCCAAAAACTACAGAAGGTGATGACAATTCTGACTCAGACAATAACCTAGTTTCAAATTCATGTGAACCTAAAACATATGCTGAAAGGGTAAATGAAGTCACTAAAGAGGAGAATAATGCTGTAATTAATGAATCTGAAGTCATCTTTATGCCCAGACTGTGACATAATCATGGCAGATTAGCTGATACATGGGAAATCAAAATACCAACGATAACAATGAGAGTGGCTGTTGCATTATAGAATGAAAACTTCAATAAAGGTATGTGCAGTTAGCCCAAAGTAAAGCTTGTTTTGGACTGGGAAAGGATAACAATACTTGGTTATACCTTGATGGCTTGATGAGTACAGAGACAGAACTAACTGCAGTTATGTATTTCCGATCATTCTTCACCAAGTTGGAGGGGGGAGCTATCCCAAGGGTCGGAGCGTAGCATAGACCCAAGGGATTCCTACGCAAGAAACGAGGTGAAGAACAATCGGAAATACATAATTAAGGTTAGTTCTTCTCTTCCAAATAATTTTTCTTTTTTTCCCCCTTGGATATCACCTTTTTATTCTTTGGGATACCCTATTTTTCTGTTTTTATACTACTCTCTCTAGCTTGTCTGTAGCGGTCCATTTTTCGGTGTGTGACATACATGACAGGGCCAGTTCCCATGCTTTCTGTCAGACAGTCAGCTAGGCTGGCTAGAGTCTCCTCCTACTGACCTAGTTTGACTTATACTGATTTTCATCTGTCCCAGGGCTCCTGGATACCGGCAGAGCTAGTATCACCCATAGGCTCTGGCCTAATTCTGTAGTAGCTCTCACAGAGTTGCAGTCGTTGAGTGACTGAATCTTGACCAGGTGGCATAGTCTTCCCATTAGGCCTACAGACAGCACCTACGCTCTGGGTGGGAGCGGGTTGCAGTGAACAGTTACTCCCCAGCCTTTAGTGGGGTTCGAACACACAACCTCCCGATCTGGAGTCTTGTCGCGCTACAAATGATTTTAAATATCCTGGATTGCTTTTAATTGTGGTAACTTGATGCGAGAAAAACACAACAAGGGTATGGCATGGTTCCATTTAGTGCCAGTGTTTATGATGGCCGTTGTGACATTGACAATAGCCACCACAGTTTCAATGCTTAGCAGAGGATGTAGCATCATGGCATGATGTGTCATCTATTTTAATTCACTGCGGGGGGGTGATTGGTGGGGGGGCCACAAATATATGGGACCCTCTGATAGGGGGGGTCACAAAAATATGGGACCCTTGGATGGGGGGGTCACAAAAATGTGTATGATTAACTGCCAAAATTCTTATACCCCCCTATGAGGTAAATAATGATAGCCCCCTTAGCGTTGTTCACTTGTCCATATGATTGTGCACTTTGTCTACTGTTCTATGCTACTACTCCATTTAGTGTTCATCACCATTAATACATATTACATTTATTTAGGAATTAGGAAAAAACTTTTGATGAATTTAGATATTAATGAATCTGTTAAAGTTTTTAAGGTGGTTTGATATTATTATGAAGCTCAGATGTATTGAGTTGTGTTTCTAGATTACAAATCTGGCTTATATTTGTGAATATGTTAGACATAACATGCTCCAAATTCTGGACATGATATTGTAAAATCCTGGCTTAACTTTGCAAAGTTGGGAGTTTATTTTGAAGTCTCATTCAGACATGCATCTGCCACGCCCCCTACCGACTTAGAGGCCTACTACCTTTTTCCCGCCACACACTCGTGGGTGTCCTTCTAATGTCCACAGTACACGCCGCAGTCCACATCACTGTTATCTTAGGTTTTATTACGTGGGAGGGAGGGGGAAGGGAACTGACCAACAGGTCAGCAAAGGGGGTACTGATTAAGAGTGGAAGGGAGAAGGGAGGGAAGATAACTAACTGACCAGAACATGGCACAAGGGTATTGGTCAGGTGTGACACTGGTCACTCTGGCCAATCAGCCCAGGCCCTGTGTAATCGCTGTAATCTGCTAGCATATAAAATAAAGGAATTGATTATAGCCATCCTCTTTTAACTGGTTCAGTACTCGGCTTGAAACATACATCTCTGTTTGTTTGTTAAATATTCATTGGAGAACCACCCTTAATATGTATATCTGTGCCATTGTAAAAGTCTGGTAGATTGTGTATTGTGTCCACATATTCATCCTATTGTCATCTGTTGACATATCTGGAGATAAGACCAATCAGGGCAATCAAAATGGGGCATAGAGGTAATCTAGTCTTACTGCTACTGATAACTCATCAATGACACTGTAAGAATGAAGAACGGTACAAGTACGGTTTTAGATGTTCATTGGCTGCAAAAATAAAACCAGGTCCTGCAATATATATATGAAAGCCTTACCCTGGAGTTATGATGTCATAGTTTGTGTTATATCACCAATAACTCTCGCAGGAGTCATTTAACCCTTCACAAAAACCCCGAGGCAAACTTCAAGAATAATACAATATGATACCAGTGATGTTCCCAAGTATAAAAGGCAAGTAATAGATGTAACACTGTAACAATGTAATATGGTAATCAATGGCAGATAAAATAAAGAAAGTGAAAAACAGTCTCAGCTCAGAGGCGACTCAGAGTCGATCCAAAGTCGGAAAGGGAGAGAAGAAAGAGAGAGAGGAAAGGGTGAGAGGAAAGGGTGAGAGGAATGGGTGAGAGGAAAGGGATAGAGGAAAGGGAGAGAGGAACGGGTGAGAGGAAAGGGAGAGAGGAAAGGGAGAGAGGAAAGGGTGAGAGGAAAGGGAGAGAGGAAAGGGTGAGAGGAACTTTAAGGGAGAGAGAAGAAAGGGAGAGAAGAAAGAGAGAGAGGAAAGGGAGAGAGGAATGGGAGAGAGGAAAGGGTGAGAGGAATGGGAGAGAGGAATGGGAGAGAGGAATGGGATAGAGGAAAGGGTGAGAGGAACTTTAAGGGAGAGAGAAGAAAGGGAGAGAGGAAAGGGAGAGAGGAATGGGATAGAGGAAAGGGAGAGAGGAAAGGGTGAGAGGAATGGGAGAGAGGAAAGGGTGAGAGGAAAGGGTGAGAGGAATGGGAGAGAGGAATGGGATAGAGGAAAGGGTGAGAGGAACTTTAAGGGAGAGAGAAGAAAGGGAGAGAGGAAAGGGAGAGAGGAATGGGATAGAGGAAAGGGAGAGAGGAAAGGGTGAGAGGAAAGGGAGAGAGGAAAGGGTGAGAGGAAAGGGTGAGAGGAATGGGATAGAGGAAAGGGTGAGAGGAACTTTAAGGGAGAGAGAAGAAAGGGAGAGAAGAAAGGGAAAGAGGAAAGAGAGAGAGGAAAGGGAGAGAGGAAATTTAAGGTAGAGAGAGGAAAGGGAGAGATGACTCCTGCCAAACTGAGGAAAAACCTCTTGCTCCAATCCGCAAAATTCCATTAAAATCTCATTAGAACACAACTAGGATTTATAACATACAAAATAAAGTATTTCTTGCCTTATCTTTACCCTGATGGTGATATCTGGACCACTGATATTTGGTTGACCCGACCTTGACCGTAATACTGATCTTTTGTACACTTTATCTCTTTATCTTTATCTCCCAGATTTCAAGTAGGGAAGAGTTTGCAAAATTAATATTATTGCATTTTTTTTTGTTATGATATTTTTGTTTGTATTAATCATGAAGTAGTATTTAGGAAATTGGGTTGTGTGTGCAGAGGTTGTAGGTCTGACCCAAGTGTGACGTAAATTAGAGGTAGTCATTTGACCAGAGCTCCAATAGGTTTGTAGAGCAAGAGGTGTAGCCTAAATTATTGAATTTAACTCTAAATTCTACAGTGTACTCTGTAAGTGTGTCAGTAGGTCCTGCATACACATAGATAGTGCCACTTTACACTGATACATATGGCCACTCTTCAGTCACCTGAGGTGAAAGTACAAGGGTACAGGGGTACTAATAACCTGAGGAGAAGTTTGGAAGTATTGGGTTCTAAGCCCACACTACTCTCCCTGTGCTACCGTCCCACTCTATAGGAGTTAACCAGTGTCGCTGCTACACCATCCACACATCTATACCATATACCCACTCACCATGCACCTCCTGGGTGTCCTCCTGTGTTGCCTAGCAACAGGAGTGGGGGGTAAGAGGATTCTCCTCCTCCCCTATAATTTTGTCAGTCATGTCCGCATGGCCAGAACACTTGGGGAAACTTTAGTCGCAGATGGGCATGAAGTCTATTTGGGCATCACCGAGACTTTCCCCAAAATGGACCTTTTCAAAGATTCAAAGGTAAAATTCAACAAATACTTCGTAAATTCATTTTCTAAATTCATTTTATTGACTTCTTGTTGGTTTTCAGAGATTTGTATATCGTTTTACATTAAAGCTGCATTCACCGCTATTAAGAGAACCCTACCAAATTTACTGGCAAATTGACTTATATAAATATTATGCCTTATAGGGCTGAATCTGCTGGTGTTAGATTTATATTTATATTAGCTTGATCTTGATAATATCATGCTCTGGTGCCATAAAAACAAAATCTCTTTAAATGAAGATAAGTCGAAGTCTATGACCTTCCTTAGTGGGCCTTCCTTGAGGTCCAGATGGAAAAATGAATCACGTTTACACAACTTGCTACTGGGTCCAAAAAATCTGGAGGATGGAGAAGACTATTATAAATACCTGGGGATGGTCGTCGACGGCCCCCTGTCTTTTAAAAAACATCTATCGAATATTAGACGAAAGGTCTCGCACAAACTATGGCTCTTTAAGCATCTTAGGAGCAGGTTGAACATGAATCTGAGTGCCCAAATATACAAAACTGCCATAATACCATTATTTGATCAATCTGACATTTTCTACGATTCGGCAAACAAAACTAAACTCAAATCATTACAAATTCTTCAAAATCGAGCACTAAGGATTATAACTGGAAGTAACAGATTTCGGAATGTAGAAGATTACCACCAGCAGTTCAACCTGCTCCCCCTGAGGAAGAAAGGAGACGACTGCACCACAGGGCTTTCGATTGAAAACAAATGAGAAATTCATCGTCCAAAATCATAGAGAGACCAGACAGCATCAACCTGGTAGGATTATCTTCCTCTGCCCAGTCCCCAGACTTGAGCAGATAAAAAAATCTATTTACTATAAAATTCCATTTTATTGGAATTCTCTGGATATAAATCTCCACACAGCTGATACGGCTACCAAATTTACAAATCTGGCAAAAAGAGCAGCCATTTGGAATGACCATAACTATCTATACTAACTAATTCCACAAATGACTCCCCTCTTCAGTGGTTACCCATACACAACCGGTTCCTCAGAGTATAATATATATAATATATATATATATCGTATTTTTATTCAGACATCACATTAAATACATCAGAAAGGGAAGCGTCTCTCAGAATTCTGTTCTTCCAGGCCTCCCCTTTAAATGAGGATACAGTGAAATAAAATTAATCATCACAATCATGTTTCAATTTTAGATGTCAATTGATGTGGAGAAGTTTTTCCATATTTGAATTTTTATATTTCATATGCACTGTCTATGGGTGTCCATCAGTCATTGCGATAATATGTATAATGAGAATATTCAAAATAATCAATTTTAAATTTAAACCAATATTGTTACATGGCCAGTAACTACAGTTGTTCAAAAAGATCTAAATAGTTGTAAGTCTGATTGTAAGTCCGATATGTTAACAATCCTCAGGCGCAACATTGCATAATACCGAGTTTGCTAGTAAATGAACAATAAAATGGAAGTCTAATGGAATACAATTATAATATATCTGTAATCCTAACTTGCTTCGTCATTAACTTGCAACTGCCACAGAGCTAATGCTCTGCTTGCTATAACCTATTCATGCTAGCAAATTATATGCTCATGCAAAATCTTGTGCAACTATCTGCACCCTATAAACTAGAGTTATCAACTGTCTGTATTGAGCAACCATTATATAATGTTATTTAATATTTATAGTTTATATGTATCTAATTTTACGTTATTTTAATTTACGTTTTACGTTATTATCTTGCGCACAGTGCTGCTTGCACAAACTCAATTTTATGTAAACCACAGGTTGCAAAGGCCTCCCTACTGTCGTCAACCTTAGTGTCATATCCGGCCTTGTATGATTATGTAACAAGGCATAACCTTAATTAATATGATTTATGATTATGAATAACTAATGATTATAATGATAATAAAGGTAACGGTTTAATTAATTCTTTAATATACATGATGTCAACCTTATGTTGACTGGTACTTCTACCATGGTCTAGAACCTTCATGTACATTGCATCATCAATGATCAGGATCCTTCTGGATCATTCCATCATCTACCACATGGATATCCCTCTGGAAAGATCCACATGATAGACCTGGATCCAACTAGAACATTCTAAACGTTGCTAGAACGTTGCTTGCATGCAACAGTATATATAGTTCACATGTACCCATGTTCAGTAAGCATACCTTACTACACTTCATTCTACAATAAACTACAGAATCATCAACTACGACTTCTCTTGTCTTCATACCTATCACTGGTGAAGAACAGGCCCGGTCTTGGTACCTCCATGACTTAGAAGAAATCATTTCAACACAAGTCTCTACCTACAAGACTGACAAAGCTACCATTTAGGAGATCCAGAGTTCCAGAAACTAGAAGGACATATTGGCAATTCAACATGAGCGCTTCACATGACCAAGTACAGAAGTTAATAGAGCAGTTTACAGAATTTTCCTTGAAGTTATCCCAACTTCGGAATCAGCTTCAGAACCATAGATATCCCAATAATGGTTCCTACAATAATAGAACATATGGAAACAGCAGAGGAAATCGCCAAAGCAACTACAGAGGAAACAACTACATACACAACTACAGAAAACTCAAAAATGACAACAGAAACCAACCAACAGCTACAGCCCCCGCAGTGAAACACACAGTAAATTCCTGCAACAACACAGAGAAGAGCACCTATAATAACTCCACACAACAGCCACACATACAGCTGACGAACACAGATGTAAAGGTACAGGCAAAACTTTCAGACAATGCATTGATTTGCAGTTTTGGTGAGTACAGATTACCAGTTTTAATTGATATGGGCACTTCTTATTGTGTTATTACTTCACAAGTCTATTGTGCACTCAAAACTAACCCAGCTTTTGTTTCAACGAATAGATGCCATGTTATGGTGAAAGCAGATGGTAAAATACACTCATGTAGAAGGAGAGTAATACTACGATTTTCTGTTAATGATACTCAGTTTGAACACTCTTTCTTAGTCCTACCTATAAACCACAATACATGTATTAGGTTGGCAGTATTGGGTACTGATTTTCTGATTGCTTCAAATGCTATTATTGATTACTCAAAGTTCAGTAACCAAACGGATAAAATCTAGGACTCTATTGGAGAAGCACCAATCTTCTGTCACAAAATCTATATAGGGTTTTCCCTGTTCCATATATATGTTAACTGAACGATTTGATATAACTAGAAATCCTCTTGCTCATTGCAAACAATCAGCGGATGTTGTAATAGACAGCAGCGTTATAAGGGTACATATATAAAGATAGATTTAAGGCAAAACACAAACCTGAAACAATTCCTTTTTATATAACACAATTATTGGTAATACTATTAGGGAGCACATATTTTGACAATCTCCCCATTCCAAAGCTATTGATAAGATCCGTGAAGTAATGTAATTGCTCCTGCTTGTCTGGACATTTCCATTGTGACAATTGTTTGGCTATACTCACTTCCCTGCACTGGTCACGGTCTACTGACTCTAAGACTGGACACTAGTGGCAGGGTCCAGCTAGCATGTATGCACTCAGTGTACCTGATAGTTCTACTACCGTAGAACCTCTAATACAAACCGTATATCCATCATAATTGAAACGCCATTTTGGGGATCTGTATATTGAAGCATTAAAGAGATATACAGATAAACTTTTGAAACTATTAAGAATATGTAATACATGACTTAAAATTAATCGCATAAAGACAGATGTTATATAACATTATTGGACAAAGCTGTGGCGTCTATTGGAGGCTTTATGGTAGGGTTTGTAGTATGCAGCTGGTGTTGTGACCCAATGTACACCGTAATAACACCATGGTATTGCACTGGCTATTATTAGACTCAGGGATGCCATTCCCCCATTACTCAATGGATATCCATAATGTCCATGTTTCAGACATTCCCAGAATCAGAAATATCCATTTCTAAACTTTCTTCAACATTAAACACCATAATGTTATTATGATATCATAGTATATATTATTACAGATTTTAGCAATTTCGTACAAAAATTGGCATTTTCTGATAATTGGTGAGATCCCATGATTTAATGGTGTCTATCCAGCTCAAGTCGGGTCAGAAACAATAAGTCTATTATATATGTTTTATTCAGCCTGGACCCGCCCAAGGTTGCATTCCATCTTGCTTCCTTTAATGTAAATTCAGAATGCTGGTTGCTCACTAAAATAGCATCAGTGCACCCTTTCCTAATAATTGTGAATTCACCAAGTGGGATGGTGCCCGATTGCTATAAGAGACTAGGTCTAGACATCAAAATCAAATATGACCATAGGCATTAAAAATGTGATCTATACATTGATCCCAATTTTCTCAATTGTATTATATTCTTAGTTATATTATATTCTCCTCACCATTGAGATTAGTATTGAATATTCTTTCATAAATGATACATATAAGGTTTCAAGAGCAGATATTCTTTAAATTATTTGCATTGTTTTAATCAGCTCAATATTTTGACATATTTTGACATATTTTGCTGGTTTTTATCAATTCATCTGAGAAATCAAAACCAAACAAATTTCATGAAATGCATACACTGACAAAATAATGTAATTATTGCAAATGAACCATTTAAAAAAAAAAATATTTTCAAAGTTTCATCAAACCTACTCATTTGTGTTTCAACACCCTCTTCAAAGAAGTTCCATAATTTCTGTTCACCCTGACTGACACCCCTGTAGACTTGCATTCAACCATCAAGAAACATAGTATATATAAAACAAAACAAAACAAAACAAAAAGAAAAAAAAAAAAAAAAAAAAATATGAAAAGAAAGAAGAAAATAGTCATAGTTATTGTTACTATATAAGAAGAAAAAAAAAATGAAAAAGTTTTACTCATATCCAAACTGGATACTGAAAGACTGAAAAATTATATGGAAAGCAAAGCGGATTTTGATATAAACTCCAGCTGAATAATAATCAAACCCAATTTCTTGATATTATGGTATATATGATATACAATATATACAAATTCATCATGATATAAGATCGAAAATCATAAATTCTAGCCCAACTCAAAAATGCAAATCAATCTGAAAACATTGACAAATATTATGCCATTACAATCATGCAAATGATGCAAATTTACTAAGATGTAATCAGCTGAAGCTGCAATTTGTTATTTGAGTGATATATGAATGCATTTATGGAAATAGGTGAGAGAAACATTGCTGTATGAATATTGTTTAGAAAACACCAAACAAAACAAAAAAAAAAAAAAAAAAAAAAAATTATTTATCAGAAATATGCTTATAATAATCGATCTATCAATGAACTGGCATAGAAACTATGAAGAGAACACAGAATAAAGAAAGTCATATAAAGGTTAATCATAAAAAACAGTTAATCGAGAAGATAAACCCATGAATTCAAAGGAAAGAAACATTTCAAAATGAAAATCAATGAAAAATGACAGATAAAGGTTAGCTAAAAACTTTAAAAAGAAAATATTTCATGGTTGAACCTTTACACGCAACACAAAACCAAACAACACATTCTAGTCTAGAATGATAATATGGTAAAACGGCATTAGCACCAAGTCCTTGAGAAAGCAATTGAATTATGCATTGGTCCAATCAAACTATAATGTGTCAAGAACATCAATCTCTAAATAATTATTATCATTCGCACATCAAACTTGTATCAGTCTGACCGGTGTTGACCTCAGGCTTGAATCAAATGGATGGAGCTCTTGAGTGAATTTCCAGAGTGAAATTCCAGAGTGAAATTAACAATTGTGCAAACAGAATGAAAACAAAACGAAATTAACATCGCGCAAAACAAAGAGAAATTACAAAAAGAAAAGAAAATTAACATCGTGCAATCAAAAAGAATCATAAGAACTTAACTAGCAAAAATACAAGCACAAAAGGGAATTCCCAAAGCATCACTGCCCCTGATCAAGGCCCGGGTAAAATACCAACTCAGTTACCCTAGCATATATTCACTCCTTCTCTAATTATAACAACCTTTATACACCAAGGTCTCTTTCCTCCAATTAACACAATGCTCTCTGTCAAAGGTGTCAATAATTCGCACTTGTACATAGGGACATCTAATGACAGCAGACCATCCTGTAATTGTTGGCTTGTCTATTCATGTATCCAGATGAAAGCTTGCCTTTTCACACCCTCATACAGAAAGACAATGGAGATGACACCTAGTGTCTGGTAAACCACAGGGTAATGGCCTGCCCTACAATCATTTTAGAAAGGTTTGAAAACATGCTTAAACAGCTGCTTGCTTGGATGTTTCAACTTGCAGCTTGTTTAACGACCCTCTAGGTCAAAATCTATGATGCAGATTATAGGCAGAACCTGACCTGTGCGTAGCTAAGGGGTTTAAAAACCTCAGCCGCACTGGTCTTGAAATGAAAATTCATTCCTCTGCCCAAATACATTATTGTTACAAATAGAGAAATAAGACACAGGCATGACTTGGATTAGTACATGTAAAAACTTGGTTATTTTTCATTATTTACTTGTTGGACATTGCCATTTTGTTATCATATCGTGTGTAACATTTTAAGATCTATTATATGTCTACACATCATTAGTATTGTGTAGCTTTATATGCCCAGAATTATTGCATCATCATCAGACAATATTGAAAAGGTTATGTTTTAGCCTTTACAAATGCTACAGCCATTGTTTGGAAATTTCTATTGAGCATTAATATTACATCAGATCAAGACGTATCAGTTTATTACCCATTTTCCTTTAAATTATGGAGAATAAGCTAGGTAAATAAATTTCATCGAAAAGATTAACTATTCAATCTTATTTGCATGTCAATTTGAGTTTTATATAAGTAAATTTGAACTTAAAATGGAAAATTTTCCATCAAATACCTATATTCTTTATAGCAGCACAGGAATTTACGCATTTCCTTCATGAATTGCATATGGTTCATGATGCTATCAAATTTTGATAAGAACGGTACATTTTAATTGAATAGGCTATACAAACGATAGTCCCGTCTAACGACTAGAAAACAACAATCTTATATTTATAACTTTGACAATTGATCCCTTAACCCCTTCACCCCCACTGGCAACAATTGTTGCCAGCCCCACGTGGGCAAATCTTGCCCATTTTTGCCCATTTGGGCAAATTTTACCAAATTTGACATAGTGATAGAAATTTTGGGTAACTATGTATTATAGAGTATTTAGTATCATTATAAAGCATATATCATGGAAATTAATTCCCCAGAATTGTTTTCCATGGCAACTCAATGGGGCTAGAATGGTAACCATGGAAACAATGTAACAATTTAGGGCTTATTTTTGTCACTTTTCCTGTTTGTATTTAGCTATTTTGAGGAATTTGTCCTTACAAAACCATTAGATTTGAAGGTCTGTGGTACCTTGATATTTTTCAAGAAAAAATATAGTTCTACTCGAAAAACCGTTTCCATGGAAACAGATTTTGATCAAATACATCAATTTTCACTCAAAATTATTTATAAATTGAAATGATTAATTCTCATTAAAACATTTACCCAAATTTGCTGAAACTCTCAATTCTTGCCAAGCACACCAAAATTAGTTGTACAAATTTCTTTTTTTCTATGTTTGTCAATAGTAACCATGGAAACGACTTAGGATATATACCCTAGGCTAATTTCTCCCAGAAAAATAATGATTTTTCAGAAATCACCTGATATAGGCAAGTGTGGTATCAGAAGAAAGGTCTTAACAAGGAGAATTCAGAAATATAATTTATTTCCAAATTGGGGTAGTTCTGTTACCATAGCAACCAAAAATAGAAAATTTCCTTAATTATTCAATTCATGTGTTTTCATTTGGTTGCTATGGTAACAGACTCATATAATGTTGTAAAAACTAATTTAATTGAATAGGGGAATCATTTAGATTGACTTGAGCAACACAAACAATTGAAAAATCCCTATTAAGTAGGAAAATTGTCAAATTGAATACAGCGGTAACTATTTTCATACCTTCTCTATAATGGTATTCTGGTTAACCCTATAGGGGTAAGTATGATTGTATGATGTTTCCAAGGCAACCTTTGGGATTCCCCTGATGTGTTTGGTATCAAAATGTTCCTAGTGACATAACCAATCTAGATCCAATATCATTTAAATCATATATCAAAAAATATTTGAATTAAACCAAGACTAAACTAATTATTTTAATAAAACTATGCGTTGCCATGGTAACCGATTTTTAGTACATAACCATTTCAAATTCGGGATCTCTATGGGAAGTGCTTCAAGGTGGTATATATATCTTATGGTGAAACAAAGTGTTAAATTGTATTTTTTATTCAGATATATGCATATTAATTGTAGGAAATTTACCCCCAATTTCCCCTGGGGAGGCTGGGGTTGAAGGGGTTAACCAATCTTTGACCTAAACTATTTGGTTTGGTCTTCAAATTATTAAATATTTTGCAATTTAGAGAAAATTTTAGAGATAATTTTGACATTACATAATTACTCAATGAACAATTGAACAGACACGCCTAGTCATATAAAAATAAGTATTGTACTTTGATTTATGCATGTGACAGATCTCAGTCACAGATAACCGTAAATCTCAGCTTTTATCTCAGTATCTATTACATGATTAATACGTTAATTAATACATGATTTCATCATAAAAACATCAAAAACCATCCCGAATCAGATAGAATAGACTGAGACAACTCTAAAGGTTTAGAAATAATATCATCCATAATTGATATTTTCAAGCGTTGACTTTGCATAATATTAATACATTCTAATATCCTAAATATAGACGACAGTTATCTAACAAAAACATCAGTAATCTCAACACGAATTATTCAAAATTATTCTACATTAAGATATTAGTAATTAGACATGCACTATGCCTGTAAAACTTAGACAGCGAGATTATAAATGTGAATTACAAAATCGAAAGTGGATATAGTTTATAATGTATGATACATCTTTACTACTTTATTTACTTATCATGTTCACTATTTGTGTAAAAATACTAGATACTAGAAATAAATAAATGCCATATCTATTTCTGTCCCATTCTTTTACTTTTAATGAATGCTACTCTATCAACGTCCCCCGTACATTATCTGAGAGGCCATTACTAAATTATTCTTTATCTTTTAGAATAATCATACTGCCTTTTCATTTAATCATATTCCCACCTTTTGAAATTTCAACAAAAATTATATTAACTAGCTACCTAGACTTGGACAAGTCTGTAAAGTTATTTGTAATATTTATATGCACTCATAATGTGTTGTAATCTTAGATAGTAATTATTGATTATTTATGCAATATGATTACATGATATTATGTAATGTTATATAACATGATATTAGCGTTTATCGTTTGTGACATCATGATACAGAAATTTCACACAGATTTAGACTGCTTTTCATAGTTACAAATCCAATCACTCCTTTTAGACAGAGTCTATACCTTTTTTATTTTACGTCCAAATATGGACTAACAATACTTTATATAAAATATACATGACTAACTATTACAAGTTACCATGTTAACTCATGATGACTTTTTCTCATAAATTGGTCCCTATAATTATCATGCACATTCATTGAAGATTTTTTCATGACCATTTCTTATGTTTTCGGGTAGCTGATTCCATACTAATGGCTTCCTGCAAATGATGGTCTGACTTATTTTCTCAGATCTTAGTATGAATGTTTTTTCAATTTGATACTGGGACATCTTGAAATGTTATTTTTGGACAAGTCCACATACAAATCATTTCAAACAGTGTTTTAATAAGTGAAATCTACCGGCCACATTATAATAAATGGTACGATTTTGCATTCCATGAATATGTTTCATAGTTTTATTTTTTACTAAGGTCACAAAGTGTCATATATTTGATTTTTTATTCCTTACATATAGAGAGCCCATGGCTCGATTACAGACTTGATGTACTTTCCTTCCTATAATTTTCTGACAGTAATAAGAAAATCTATATATATTTTGGACAGATTTATCAAAATCTATAATAATCACCTTTCTGATCAATGACGCACAAAAGTATTATAATACTACCCTCTTTATATATAATAGTATATCTAATTGTACAAAATCTTAACTCAATATTGTTCAAACACATCGGTGAGATTCACCAATCAATCTGTACAATCGGTTAACCAAATCAGTTAAAATATGCCACCTTGTCTAGATGATAGATAGGTGCTGATAGTTTGTATGTTCTTATTTCAAACATTACCTGACACCCAGATTGATTTTCTCATCCTGCATAATCTCTGCATATTGACATAATCTCTATAGATTCACTCAAGCTAGTTGAGACAATTATCAAAAGGAAATCTAATTCTCTATCCTATTCGTCTCCCAGATTTTCTGGTAGACAACGAAAAATGTATTACCTTTAAACATCAACAACAAAATCAACAAATCAAAACCTTACACTAATGCTAGCATTTTCCAAGTGTTCATATACATTTACATATTACATATACATCTCATATTAGTTAATAAACTGATGACCTCAGGTCTCATCTAAAGGGAAAATATCTATGCTTATCTTATCAACTCTGCATTTGTTGTATTCCTACGAAAAGCAAATATGTGTGCTTTATTCCAATTTTTCATTTGTACCTTCAGTTCATAGAGCAGATCTTATTTGCATATCAAATTGTCTTTACTCGATTTTTTTTTTTGAAGCATTCAGTTAGCATAGTATCAATATATTGTTTTACTTATTAACAAACTTATATTATTATTCAGAAACTTCCTTCATTTCATCATATCTGAAGAACCTAACACGCAATCTTATACATTGTCTATAGACAGACATTTGTCTATAATAATCGCTAAATATTCTAACTATTCCCTCCATCAGTTCATTCACTAATACCTTTCCTTTGTTTGTTTGGTATGTCTTTTTCACTATGTTCATGTAGCTTACATGAGATACAATTCATTGTATCAAGCATGTCAACTAATATTACACATCTTTAACAATTTATTTAATCCTCATTTGCCCATTGTCAATTGAAACTTGTATTCACTAGTCTAGTCTGAAATCTTGCATTGTTGAATAACCTGTTACCAGGACTCATTATAGCAAAAACTATGTAGTCTCAAGGAAACCAATATCACTCCAACTGTATTGCCAAGAGGAACGATTAGCAGACCAGATCGCCTCCAATCGATCAGCAGAAACATCAGACAAGGCAACACGATACAATCTCGCTAAGATGTCATCATCAAGACAACAAGCATCCAACAAGCAATGATCCAACAACAACCCATAGAAAGAAGACGCATAATAAGACAACCACCCTTCCATAGCTCCAAATAACATAACACCTATTTCACTAAGAGGACACAAACAAATGAAATATGAACAATGAAGACCGTTAATAGAAACCAAACTAAGGTCCACCAAGTGACCAGAAGAAGCAGCAGCATTGAACAAACAATTTTTAGTGTAAATAACAGACATTAATGATTTACCAAAAGAGACATTATCATCATTCGTTATCAAACTTCACAAAGAATTTTAATGTGAGCAGATGCAAAGACATTGTGAACAATGGAAGGATAATCGCAACTATTAAACCATCAAGATATCCAATGTATTAAGATCAAACAAATATATGTGAAGAGAATTAATCTCAAATACTCAAGATCATCGACACAAGTTTACAAATGAACACTTTATATCTAAAACTGTTATAAGTTTTAATGACGCTATACATGACTCAAAATCATTACTCAAAATCATTAATTGTACATAGGTACACATTTCTTAAGAAGTTTTACCACTTCAAGTAGTGTAATCCACAACTGTGTAAGCTTGTGTAGTTTAAGTGAATATTGTGCATGTGTGAATCTTATAATACTCATTTTCTGTCACTATAAGTGATAAATATAAATTAGTATTTCTTATAATTAGTTGGCAAAAGTGGATATGACAGAGCATTAAGCTCAGGAAAAATCACATGATTTTCCCCCAAAAGTGTGTTATCAGATAGATAAGTTACCTTATGTTAGTTAGAGATAGGTATTACTATTATCATGAATGACTGTTTTTTAAAAAAAAAGAAGAGATATGTAGTTTTTAAAAAAAAAAGATTCTTTTCGGTGTCCCACCTCCTCGAATCGCAAGAATTTTTCGAGGGGGGGGGGTATTATGTCATATCCGGCCTTGTATGATTATGTAACAAGGCATAACCTTAATTAATATGATTTATGATTATGAATAACTAATGATTATAATGATAATAAAGGTAACGGTTTAATTAATTCTTTAATATACATGATGTCAACCTTATGTTGACTGGTACTTCTACCATGGTCTAGAACCTTCATGTACATTGCATCATCAATGATCAGGATCCTTCTGGATCATTCCATCATCTACCACATGGATCTTCCCTCTGGAAAGATCCACATGATAGACCTGGATCCAACTAGAACATTCTAAACGTTGCTAGAACGTTGCTTGCATGCAACAGTATATATAGTTCACATGTACCCATGTTCAGTAAGCATACCTTACTACACTTCATTCTACAATAAACTACAGAATCATCAACTACGACTTCTCTTGTCTTCATACCTATCATTAGGGAGTATTGTTACCGTTGCCTATTAAAACCAATATTCCTATGGCAGGGCTTGAAATCCTCCCTAAGTCGCTGATAATTGAAGTCCTGCCGTGTCCTCCAAGTACAAATAAGGATGTATTAGAAGCCCAGTAGCAAAAGCAACCAGACAGAATTCTCAGAGATTTTGGTCAATTGACTTTTAGTTGAGTTGGAAAAGAATGGAACAAATTATTTTGTTTTTAATTGACTTTAACTGTGAATGCAGCTGTAAGATGCTTTATATGAAACGTACAGTTTATATTTCTCCTTTGCAATGTATGCATGTTTTATGTAAGAAGTAAGACCTGGTGCCAATGTGTAACCACAGTGACCTACATATAAAGCTGACCTTGCTTCCAATATTAGTTCTGATATCCAGCATCCAATATGTATAATCTAATAATGCTGTACTTATACGTAATGGCACGATGGAGGTTTGTAATCAAGACGTTGACTTCATGATGACACCTTCCACATCCTGTGAAATATAAAACGACTAACATTTCTGGCCCTGTGTTGATACAACTTTACCAAGTTAACCTGCGTATGTACTTGTAGCCAGCCATTGTTAACCCTTTATATACCTGTATATGTACTTGTAGCCATTGTTTACAGGTGCAGTTGCTGGTGCACAAAGCACCACATGTGGACTTCCACTCCATGAGCAGGGAGCGGTGGGTGCAGTTCTTCCAGGCCATGCTGGCCAGCGGTGACATCATCCACGTCCTACGCCAAGGTTGGCCTGAAATCCTCAACATGTGCATCAACCCCCTCAGTGACCGCCAGTACAGGAACGCCATCAAGGCTCTTAACTTTGATCTGGCCATCGTCGGTCTAGTTGTCCACTCCCGGTGTTTCCTCATCCTGCCCTATGACCTGGGCATCCCCTATGTGGGCATGACAGCTTTCTATGAGCCATGGCTTTCCCGCTCTCCTGTCTTCCCATCAGTGTTCCCCACTAATGTACTGGGTGCTGTGTTTACGGACCACATGAATTTCATGGAGAGGCTGTACAACATGTGGCAGAATGTGGACTGGGTGTTTTGGCCGGGGGTGCCTAATATAGATGATACTTTACTGCAGCAATACTTCCACCACCGGCCTGCTCTCAGCCTCACTGAGCTGAGTGCCCACTGTCTACTCCACCTCATAGAGCTGGATCCTCTGCTGGACTACCTGCGCCCAACGATGCCTAATGAAATCACCGTGGCTGGTCTGACCATCACTCCCCCCTCCCCCCTGCCCCCACACCTCCTCCAGTACATCCAGGCTGCACCAGAGGGCGTTATTCTCATCACATTTGGTTCAGGCATCCATGTGTTTGAGCCGGCGCTCTATGCCAGGTTCAAGGAGGCCTTGTCCCGGGTCCAACATCGAGTATTGTTGAAGCACGAGCGTGAGTCTGCGGTGGACATGCCTGGTAATGTGGCTGTGCATGAATGGCTGCCCCAGAATGATGTGCTGGCTCACCCCAACACTAAGCTCTTCATCACACACTGTGGTAACAACGGTCAGATGGAAGCCCTCTACCATGGCGTGCCCATGATTGGCATCCCACAGTATGTAGACCAGTTCCACAACTGTAGGCGCCTCACCCACCATGGCTATGGCATCTGCCTCAACCCTCTCACCTTCACTGCACAGGACCTGGAGACAGCCATCTCTGACATCCTCACCAACTCCTCCTATAGGCAGGCCATCCAGCGGGCTTCAGCTATATTTAGGGACAGGCCCATGACACCTGGAGAGACCAGCTTGTACTGGATCAACCATGTGATGAAGTATGGTGGTGACCACCTCCGCTCTCATGCTCTAGACATGCCCTGGTACCAGTACCTCCTCCTGGACATCCTGGCCTTCCTATTGGCTGCTGGCCTGGTTACCATGGTTACTGTATGTTGTGTGCTTCACCAGGTGTTGAGGTGGTGTCGGGCGGGACGGCATGTGAAGCAGGAATGAAATACACAGCCACTAGTCAAATAATAGACAAGATTCAATCTTAATTTCTTTTCATGATATAAATTACTGTTCTTTAGTTGATTCATTGAATAAACAGAGTCAGAGATCGGTAATGGTTGCCAACTTTCTGCTTGAAGTCTTGATATGTTTATTTTATTCAATAAGCCCAAACAAATCAAGGAAAGATAAAAATTTCTGAGTCAATTTCTGTGCCCAACCTCTCAGTACCACGGCTGGGATCCCACTAGCTAGGCTTTGGGCGTAGGCAAACACTCTTCAAATTTCGCGCAAATGTTCATGTGAGTTCCTGTTCCGGTTGATCCCGCCTAGAACAATTTATACTTATATTCATACGAATATCCACCGTAACATTCTCTTCATTTTCATTTTTGGACTGCAACAACAGAGTGAAAAAACATATAATATAGAAAATGGACTGGAAAATGTATTGTTCTTTTGTCCTTATAAATTCCAGGTCTTCCAGTCTATACCTTAAATTAGCATTCTTCGGACAAGCAATTCTTCTCTAGATTTCCAATCATAAACCATTCCAGTTTAAAGGTATTATGCGGGTGTTCAAAAGATTGGTCGGTGACTTTTTCATGACATGTTCAGGGATCATTCCCGACTACATAATGCCCGCCTCACACTGTACGCATCCGACTGGTCGTATGACTTACAACTGAAGACTTATTACATCTCACACTAGCCGACTCAAATCGGGAGCACCCCTCTAAAAATAGGCGAAAAAAGTGTTTTTTGTGGATATCACCGTTTCACTATATAAAAAAAATGATCGGTGACTTTTCATCAAAACTTTCTACACATATATTTGGTATATTATGCTACAGATTTACCAATGAAAAACTGTACGTTGATGGGGTTAAAAAAAAAAGTTGTGGTCATTTGAAGTTGACCACATCACCCAAATTTAGTAGCCTAATCAAGCAGCATAATCAATGAAAATGAATCTTTAAAAACATGACACAAAACTGCTGTAATAAAAATAAACCCTATAGATATTGAAAATGGTGCACAAATACATCTCAACTTGATAACGAAATATTTCAAAGAAAAATAGAAGCCGCTAGGTGGCGTGTGTGTTGACACCCGCATATATCTTCATCAGGGACCTTTAACATCATGAGGGACCTTTCTGTGATTTTAGCAAATAAATGTTCTAGCCATAAAACAAGGACATAATCTTTGGGGAAAACATTTGGAAATAGAAGGAATAAATTCTGGATTTATTCCACCCTTTCACATCGTAAAACTATGGAAATTCTCATGAAAAAACATTTTAAACTATCAATATTCAAGAAATATGTTGTATAATTGATTCTAATCAGTCTCATTTCCTCAGAATCCCACTCGCACAAAAAGTAGTTCCTTTCATAGCTTTGTTTACATCTTGACGTTCTCTCAGATAATGCGTCATTGACGGCCGTCACAGAATGCACATGCGTCATTGTTACTTGCGTAACGGCCACGCTGTACCAGGGTTATTTTTATCTTTATTTCACCTCTGGACGGGCCTCTGGAACAGAGGGAAGGCTCTTGAGGCCTTAATTCGAGAAATCGACACGGCCCTTTTTTAGATTAGTGACAAACGACAAAGACACTTTCTTAGCGTGACAAATCGACAAAGACCTTAATAATCCTTAACGACAAAAATTGAGCTGTTTTACGAAAATATAGCGACAAACGACAACAGAATTTTTTTAGTGACAAATGACAATTGCTGTTTTTTGGTAGCGACAAGAGAAATTAGATACCCCCCTCAGGAGCCCTAGACGGTCGATAGACTTAATTTGTAGCTTGTTATATGCAAGTGAGCGGAAGAAATATGTTTCATTCCTCCCTAGGGAAGAAACAGATGATCCTGTTTATCCTTCTGCATTTTCATTGGTTAGGCTATTGCAAAACTAACTGCAGTTTTGTCTGTGTGATCGTTCTTCACCGTGTTGGCGGCAAGAGGAATCCCAAGCCAAGGTGTGCAGCGCAGCGTAGATTTGACCTCTTCCAAACGATTTTAAACATAGTAGATTGCTTTTAATTACTATGGAAGACCGTAATGGGTACTATAATTCTCGGTATTCCGATAACGGACCTGCCCGATACCGGCCCGGTCCGGTCCCGGTCAACACCAGACCCGGTATATTAAGAAACTTAATTTTCCCATACAATTACTATAGCGACACCTTACCCATAAAAAAATCGGGTTACCAATACATCGGTACCGGACCGGCCGATCATCGGGAACCATCCTCCCGGTCCGAGCAAAATTTCCCCGTACTCCGATTACCGACCCGGTCAATATTGTCCGATATCGGTTAAATATCGGGTCGGAAAAACTTTTCCTCGGCCGGTTATCGGCCGAGGATCGTAGCAAAATTATCTCGGAACGAAAATTTCCCGGTCGTCGGAATCCTAACCTCGGGTATTTTAATCTAACTCATCGGACCCCGGTTATCGGTCTCTACAACCCCGGTGGTCGGTCGGTCGGTCATTGGTCATACTACCAATCTATATATTTTGCTCTATGTCACCGATTTAAATGTAGCCTGTGTCGATATAATGATAGAGTAATATTCATATTCTCTTCATACCCTTCCTTCTGGCCCACCCCTGTTCCACGGCAACTACCGGGCTCATGGTGCTGCCATCTAATGGTAGTGTCATAACTAGGAATCACCATCATAACTCCTAATTTATAACACCATGTGACCATTTTAGCCATTATAAATGTCTTTTCTTCTTATTCTTCCTAACTAACGTTTCCACCTCTAAATCTTCTTACAAGTGTGACGTTGTAGCATTCTATTTTTTCCCTTCAATTTCCCCGACTATTATTGGTACTACTATTTCCCCCGCGTCGCCACCTGAATTATAGTTCCTGCGCTCGCCACTCACCAGCAGTATCAACACAGATTTCTTCGCCGTCTGATGTATGCTACACCTACACTCTACTATTCTACCTCCAACTTCTATTCTGCCTCCATCTACCTTGACTTCATCTCGGTCTTCCACCAAACCATCTTCCATCTTCTTCCACCAAACCGTGAGTTTTATATTTGATCTATCTTTTATTTATCCATTGACACTTTAAATACCGATCTTTCATCCTTGTGAATGCCCGGTATCAATCCCGATATTATTATCCGGTTGTGCTTTACTCGGCTCAATTGCCCCCTAGACCCGGGCCTAGACCCCTCTACAATCTTCCACTATTCGCCCCCCCCCCCTTCTCTCCCAAGCAACACCCTGACCTTCTTTATAGTATTTTTTTTTATCCAGATTGCACCATTTAACATGTATAACTCTTTCCTCGCAACCAACCAATGACCCATTTTCTTAGTCAGTCGTCTTTCAATTAACTGCAATTCAAGTATTCTTTATTGCATCGAGGTCTTCTTTACAATGATGTTGACCAGCATTCTAAATCGACGTCTTCTGGCTAGCCTAAATCAAAATGCTTCACATAAAACTGGCTTTAACCCCATTTATCTACCTACTAAATGTACCGAAGGTTATAGGTGTAACGCGATAGTTATGGGGTGGGAACTGGCCGATAGAGCTCGCACGGTGTTGCGTCCAAAAGTAGACATATGTACGGTACTAGTCTAATGATGAAATCTGTGGTACTCATTTTCATTTCTCATATTACAAATTCTTTTCCAACTGCTAACTTCCTATGTTCGGGCAGATTTAGGATTTATTTTGGAAATAGATCAAAAAGTTCCATGTTTGGGTCGATTTCTCCATGTCAGCCTCCTTTCCCACTATTTCCCTTAGATAATCACCACAGAAAAGTACACTGTTACTGTTACTGCACCGTTTTCCGATCCCTCCTATGGCATTTATGTCCTATTCCTAGTACATGAAAAGCCAGCTATGGCTCCTCTGATACCTAAGTCAACATTTGGTCTTCTTTTCCAATCGATAACCCACATCACTAGTGGCTCAGAGTTACGTAACATTATCCACCAGCTCTCTTTGGGTCCACCAGCTCTCTTTCTAGTGTAGCAGTGTTGCATAACATGTCTACATCTTCTCTTCCTTTCTCTTTCTCCCTCTCTCCATTTCCCCTCCCGCTCCCCCCCCCCCCCCCCCCTCCCCCGCTCACCCTCCCTCTCCCTCTCACCCTCCTTCTCCCACCCAGTCATGTTGGGGTAGGCGTCCGCGCGGGAACTCAAAGTGGTGGCAAGAGTCAACTGGGTCATGCCACTGCCTCCACAACACGGGAGGCGCCGTAGACTAGCATCAAGTCCCTCTGCCTATCTTAATGGGCGCACACAGCAAAGGCCTTACTGATGCTCGGCCTTACTGATGCTCTGCCGCAGCTAATTCCTCAGTCGAGGCCGTAGTGACTCTAATACTGTAGTTTTAATTCTTTTTCCTACTTTTGTTAATGAAAAAAAAGGAATCAGAGACTTATCCAAGTCTAGAGGCGCCGTAGATCGCCGCTAATAATCATTCATCTAAATCTACTAAATCTAGATCTAGTGATATCCTTTGCAGTTCTTGTGCCTCCACTTCTCACACGCCGCCTCATATTTGTAAACACTGAAAAGGGTCTATACATCATGGTACATTTGTTTCAAAAGTGGCTATTCAGAAAACGAAAATGATATTCCAAACAAAAAAGGCTATTCCAAAAAGGAAAAGTATATTCCGAAAAGTATATTCCAAAAAGGATATACCTTATTGTACCGTATATTTATTTATAACAAACAGTTAATACTTTACGTAACGGTTGAATAGTGGGTGTCACTCTCATTACTGACAATGTAGTTAGATGAAGTGAATTGAAGTGAATGTACCAGATGGCGCCAAGAAGCGGCCCTGGAAGATAGGGGTTGACCCCCGGTGACCTATGTATGACACATGGGTCAGACACTTCGTTGCATGCTGCAGAGGTTGCCAAACCTCCCGCCAAAAGTCGCAAATTATGAAATTACAGATATTTAAAAAAAAAACATGCCCTTACTATAAAATCCGAATGGAGAAATTACCCCGGTCCCCGGTTTATTTTACAATTCAGAGGGCTCTTGGGTTAATTCGACAAATCGACACAGCCCTTTCTTAGATCGACAAATTTCAAAGGCAACTAGTGACAAATGCAAAGATACTTTCTTAGCCTGACAAATCGACAAAGACCTTAATAACAATTGCCGTTTTTTGGTAGCGACAAGAGAAATTAGATACCCCCCTCAGGAGCCCTATTCCGGGGTTGTAGTAAGGGTTTTATCTGATTTACTTCCATTACCCAGAGCTGCCAACTATTTCATGAAACGTTAATGTACAAATAGCACTGACTTGGGGTAGGCGGTACCTTATACAACTTAATTAATTCTCACAAGCAGGCCAATGTGAGTTCATAGAGTTTCCTATTGTTACTTTAATCTTTGCAGTAAAATCTACAATTGCAAATACTTGGATGCTCTTAAATGAATCTTGAATGAACCAGCTTAAATTTAACAAATAATTTCTAGTCACATATTTCACACAGAATGAAAATTCCTCTTGGGGGATTTTAAGATTATTTAGTACTTTCATCTTGGTAGTTTTAGGGATGAAATAACATCTTTGCATATTTAAAGCATTGCAGAACAAAAGCTGAGCAATTAAATATAACAATATAACAATTATAATATAACATATAAATTTATTTTTTTTCCATTAAAACTTGAAACCGTGCCCCCTCCTTTTGAAAATCCTGGATCCGCCCCTGAAACATATATCGTGAAGTTCATAACAAAAATTTCCAAAAATATTTAACTTTATGATGCGTTGCGACTAAGAAATCCTCACATTTCTAAAAGTCAATTTGCAGGTAAAAAAATAGCTCCAGAATGCACCATTTTGCTCCAGATAGATGCTCCAAATAGCTCCAGAATGCACTAATTTTTAAGAAAATTCCCAGGGGGCATGCCCCCCAGGGGGCACCCCCCCCCATAGAAGGCCGCTTGGTGCCGTTCGTTAAAAGTACTCAGCTCCCCGTGAAAAACTAGGATTTGGGATATTCTCCCCGGTTGGCAGCTCTGAATTTACCGATATATCTCAATGCCATCAACATAAGATTGATGCATTCATTTTCGAAATACAGGATAAAGCAACTCAATAAGAATGCCAGACACCTGTTGTTCAGTCTATGCATGTCTAAAGCTCGGGAATTGTGATCCGTTTTGGGGAAATGAGTCATAAGTCGAAAAAAATAGATTTTGAGATACCATTATATTTGAAATTATGAGATCAAGCTGATTCCAATGATAGTAAGGAGTCTAATAATCTAATAAGTATTTCTAGATTTTTAAGTTTGATATTTCCGATTTTGAAAAAAAAAGTTTCCAATATTTTTGGGGCTCAATAAACATTAAAGTAACTAAATGTAGTCCATATGAGGACCTTTAAAACAAAAGGATATATTGCATAGATTGTCCTGAAATTTAATACATCGATTGATATAACTATAATTGACAAAATCCCCAAAAAGCAAAACATTCCAGTAATGTGAACTTTTGAAAAAACACTTTGAAAAATATCAATTTTGCGACTTATGACTCTTTTTCCGGAAACACATCACAATTGTGCTATGAGAAGCTCGGAACTATGGCGTACATGTGTATATGAAGCCTGCTAACCTCTGACCTAGGGCCGGTAGGCCGCCTGGCCACCTGGTGTTAATTTTGGTACTACTGACCAAAGTCCCCCTATTACCTTTCCAGCGTACACAAAATACAAGTACAAAATACAAGTACAAACTACAAAAATATAGGGGCCCTACTTTTTGTGCTTAATGGAATACCCCAAACTATCTTTTCTGTGTACTTGTTGACTATGTATTTATCCTCTGTTTTATGTCATACCTTGTCATAGCTTAGTTATTAATTTTTGCTAATTTTGAATTGATGACCATTGTCTTTATTAACCAATGTTATTAGTGCCATAACCCATCTTTACAGTTGCTGAAATATTGGGTTAGTGATATAAGGCCGAGGTCGGAGCAATTTTACCTCATTATTATTCCATCTTTACTTATTTTATTTTCTGCAATGAAGGTATAGACGTTCTACATCATATATACATTATACCTTGCCTCTTAGGTATAAAATATTCCCTCTTAGCAAACTCACATATTTGTCCCGGACATTTGTCAGTCCCCGAAATCAGCCCTGTCTCTCGTGTCCCGCGTCTTCCGCCCACAGACAACTTTGTCCCGGAAAAATGAATTTTGACCCGATAATATTTAACCCCTAAAAATCCGTAAAATGCACTAGAGAGCAACCCAAATCTCTTAGCTTCTGGGGCCTTAGGCGGGCCCCCGACCCTATGCCTCATGGGTTGAGATACATTACAATTCAGTTGTTCTCAAAGGACAATATAACAATCACCTACATAAAGTTATTCAAAATATATAATATATACACCTGATAATTTAGACTCTTTCTATATAATTCTATATATTCTATATTCTATATTTCTATATAGATCAGAGTCCCCTGTTTATAATTTGTAAAGCTCTTCTAAGGGCTATTATTGTGCTATCCTGTTTTGTGGCTATCTTTGGGGCCCAAACAAATTATCTTTGTAACTAATATTCATATATTTAAACGAAATAACCTATTAGGGTATTATTGTGTGACACTGATTAGACTGACGCATAATGGAGTATATCTGAGTGATTGTGATGAAAAAATTTGCTAAATTGGTATGTAAGATTGAAGTTTGAAGATTATGACTGTATATAAAGTGGGCCCACCCCATGCCCCTCCCTGAGGCACAGGCTTCGCGGGGCGCCTGGTATCATCCCTTTACCCTGAAGAATCACTCACACTTAGGCCACGTGCCTCCTCAGCCATAGTTGGAGCTATGCCCAACTTCCCAACTTTTTCTTTAGCATAATCTGAAGGTTCCGAGATATTCCCAAATTCAACTAACTGGCAGTTCTTACCCGTCGGAGGGTAGTGGCGGGTGCCACCATTAGCACACTGTCTTTGTCTTCCCATTTTAGTATCCAAGATAGGCTCGAACAAAATCACGAACAGTAAATTTTTCAACAAGTGTACAGTAGAAGTGCAGCTAGCTGAATGAGAGTGTGCCCTGAGTTGGGGTTCACACCTCTGGCTGCAGAGTCAATGAGTGTAGTACAGGTGATTGGCAAAGGTGATTGGCAATTGACGACCTTCTTTGGCCCTAGTTATAATCTCCTCCGCAGGCCTCGCTTGAGGCGGATAATAAAGTTAGATGTATTGCATTTGCATTTGATATATTGTTCTTGGTAATTATAGATTAAAAAATTTTCAAGGCAACGCAGGAATATATCCATTTCGTGGGTATGCATATTTGATATCAATGTATTGTAAATGTGAGGCCGTAGTTCTATTTAAAAAAAATTGGAGTGTGTGGGGGTTCATGTAAAACTAACAGTAAGAAACTGTAAAATACAAGTCTATATTTTTATTTGTTTATGCAAATCAAAGTAAGAAGTTTATATTCTGCATATTATTATATTAATTAATGCAGAAAATGCACCAGAGAGCAAAGAAAACCCTCTGTCTTCTGTGGCCCTAGGCGGGCCCCAGATAACTTAATGGCTGTGATAGGGTCCCGCAAGCCTGACTCAAGAAGTTGTCTAACTCAATTTCCATGCTAAACCCAGGCTAACCCTCCTATCGACCACGTTTTAGCTTAACCCCAATTAATGAACTTCACATGACTAAAAAACTGTTTTAACCTGGCGTTATTTATTAAGCTAGTGTTTAAATTATGTTTTAACCCATTTCTAAGGACTAAGAAACGTGGTCCTTGTTTTGTGGCTATCTTTGGGGCCCAAACTAATTATGTTTGTAACTAATATTCATATATTTAAACGAAATTATTACTTACTTCAAGCTGTAATATAATTTGTTCCATTCTTCCATTCTAATCTAACACTAACGTTAAGTACTTGAAATTGAAGATTTCTCTCTTAGCTATAGGAGAACCCCTATGGGCAGTACGTGCATCACCGCTCGTCTATGTGACTATATCAATAGCATATTGAGCTATTTTCAGCTGCCCAATTTTGACCCTGATCGCTACATCTAACCCAGTCAACTAATATTTATATTATTATCAAACTCACTACTCTGTAAATTTACTGATTTTGTATTTAGGCTTAATCGTTAATAATTAAACAACCAATTTTTATTTTAGACAATGTCTGCAAACACTCGGTGCCCCTCATGTCATGCCGGTTACCTGGAAGTGACTGCTACCTTCACGATTTGCAACAACTGCAACAAACTCACTCGTCAGTAAGTATACTATTGTCCCCTATTGCATGTCCATGCATTCATTTTTTATTCTTTATTATCCCTTGACCTTTGCAATAGCGATCTTTCAGCGTTTTTAGTGCCCCGTATCAATGCCCGATATTATTATCCGCTTGTGCTCTACTCGTCAATTGGCCCCTATAATAAATAACAATAAACTAAAACTTTGGCCCTTTTTCTTTCCAGCTCTGATTCTGTTGACTCTGCGAACCCTGGTATATTTCTTTATCTTATTAACTGTGTTTGTACCTATTAATTAACGACTCTTTTAAGTCTATCACTGCATTTGCATCTATTCACTATTCAAATAATGACCTACATTATATTTGGTCTATAACTATTATATATTATACATTACTCTCTTGAACTGCTAACAGGAATTTGATTATTGATGACTTATTATTATTTTCGAAGGTCACGCACTTTCCTCCCACTCGTCCTCCGCTTCTGGGTATGTTGATTTCCATTTTATATATGCAGTAAAACTTAAAATAAAATTCCACTTTAATTTTGCCTTTTGGTTTAGGGTTAATATGGTTTATTCTTTTGCTTTTGCTTAAAATGTCACTCACTATTGGACTATTATTTTGTTTATATTTTATAATTTGTTTCTTCCTTTGCTTAATTTAGCAATAAAATTTTTGCTTCTTTGGGCTTAATTTTTCGGTTTACTCTTTTACTTATTTTGGGATTAATATTTGTTTAATATTTGTTTAATTATTGCTTATTTAATTACCTGGACTTTGCACTTACCCCGTTGCTCACCTATCTATCTTTTCCTTTTGCTTTTGCTATAGCTCAAGCGAAGGTAACTTTTTTTGTTTGCTTTCCTTATTTCCCTCTGTTATGCCTCCAATCCTCCTATCTCATGGATGTGCCTTTTTTTATAATCCCCTACCCTCCAATTTACATTTAAAGCATGCTAATTAAGAAGACCCTAATTAAGGCGACCAACATCACCTCTTCAATGTGACTTCCTTTCATTTAAACCATGCAAAAGACTGCGACCGAATTATTACTTACTTCAAGTAACTTTACCTACTATAAACATTCTCATTTGGTCATATACACTATGTTACTTAATGACACCGTCAAAATTCCTAATACGTACCTACACCCTATAACTACTAGCATGTACGTGTGGCATGTTTCTCTAAATTATCAATATAACTCTTTTTTATTGTCCCAAAATCATACTACTGTTATTTTCTAGATGGCCTGACGTATCTGTCACCGCGTAACCGCCTAGACAAGTACCGCCTAGAAGTCAAGGCAATGCACGGCAAGTCAAGCCCCGGCAAATCCAGCCCTGGGAAGCCTGCGAAGCGTTTGGTTGCCGCAAGCCAGAATTTGCAGGTAACATAATCGATTAAATTATTCTCTCTTTTAACTGGCGTTTCATTTATTTCCAAATGGTCACTCTTTAACAATGAATTGCATCCATCGAATTAGTTGAATAAATTTGAAAATGTATCAATCTATCATACATCATTAACGATTATAAATTCATTTCTTATATCCAACTGGTGTAATTCACATCTATCCACTATTCCTTGATGAGTTGATCTATTCCTTGATGACTTGATAGATACAATTACTCTCCCTACATTCATTATATTGCTGTTCACCAAATTTGATCATTTGATTAACTGTATATGATTGACTGATACTGATTATACATTGATATACACCTTTTAAATAATATGTGTATTCCTTCTAGGCATCTCCATCTGCCCGTGACAATCGCGGCCTCCCCCCTCCTCCCCCTCCCCCTGCACATCGTAGTGAGTCCAAAGTATGTGCACCTCTATCTTATGTCTTCTATTATACAACCTTTTATTTTTATCCGCAATCCTATAATCTGCAAATGGTATAAACTAACAGCTCTGTGACATAATGTACCATAATGTTCCAATAAATCCATTGCTCAATTTTTCTTTCACGGAAAACTCACCCTACACCATACACATAACATATTGTTAAAGCAGCGAGAAAGCAGCGACTCTCCAATTTAACTCCACTATTCACTCAAACGAAATATTCAGCTTTAACATTTTCCAAGGGCCTCCCCGATGATCAATACTGTGTCAGTTCACACTCTCACAAGTTTGCAAAGATGTCAAGATATTACATCATTTTGATGTTTTCTTGTAGGCTAAGCGTATATTCGGTCCGCCAGCAGTTCCTGCCAATGTGCATCGGATTTGTGCGTCCACTCAGGCCATTCGTCTCCCCCGGCATTTGCCTCCTCCTACCAGTCGTGCAGCTGTGAAGGTAATTCTTACGTCTTTGTTACAATTCTGAGTTTTGAGTTATGACTAAAAAGTCATAAATGTTCACTGTGATTCATTAAGAAATCATGACTAACTACGCGACCGCTTCTCTCCCCGTTAAACAGGAATGCATAAAGAAACTAATATTGTAGTGTACTGCTACACATCTCCTCACACATTCCAGCCAACTTTAAACCAAATTTTCTCACTTCCAACGCCTCAACGTCACGTTAATGAACGTTAATGACTGCTATAAAACCTTTTATTCTTATCGAACTTGTTGTTTATTGGTATTAATTTATTTCGCAATTAATGCGAATGATTGCAATTAACTGTAATTTCATTTAACTTTTCTGTTGCTTTTCTTTGATACACCGGGTTAAAGTAAATTGTCCACATCACAGATCACAATATATAATTAACTTTTAAATATCACAAAATTTCAGAAAAACCCGCTTCAAGTTGACAACACCATCACTGTCACCATCAGGGCTGGTGGAGAGCTGACACTCCCCCGTACTGCCACTCCGTCCAAGGGGCATATCTATGGCATCCCGCAAAAAGCTGATATGTCCCTTGGGGCGATTGCTTCCTACGTGGGCAGAAAACATTTCTCCCCACCGCTGGAGCCATTGACCTGCCATGCCTCGGTCACGCCAGTCAAGGTCAATGGTCTCCAGCAGCCGCTTCATCTGTTCGATGACAACTTGACGGTCAGTGATTGGAGGCGCTTCCACTCGTCCAAACACATCTCCATCGATAGCCTCCGCCTCATCCTGGTCTCACCTCTCGAAGTGGGTGAAATCAGCGCCCGCTACATAGTATGTTTCTCTTCTATCATTCTCTTGTTTCTTTATTTGTACTTCTCTTGAATCCTTACAATGTGCCCTACTGCCAACCAGATGATAAAATGAAAATGAAACTGTGCTCTCCCTATCTTAAAATAGATACCATTTTACATACATAGAGCATCGCATTCATAACATGTTTCCACACATACCATCCTTTGCTCAAGCCTCCTCTTACTATGCTCTTTTGTTAGGCACCCCCCCCTAAGTCTGTCCAGGAACCGTCGGTGGAGGAGCTGGAAGAGCCCTTGATCGACGATGATCAGTCCTTCGAGGACGATGATTCGACCTTGGAGGAGGACGCGCACGCTGACGAGGACGGCCACGATAATGATTCGTTCTCATCTGCCTCCTCCTTGCAATCCTCCGGCTCCAGTTGGCTACCATATTCAGCCTCGTCATCATCCTCATCCTCATCCTCATCCTTGTCGAGGCAGCCTATCCTAACGCCCGCCAACGCCACCAACGCCAGCACCCACTCACCCACCGTCGCAACCAGTACTGCCGCCTCCTCCACCACCCTGGCCAACACCATCAAACGACCACCACCCACGTCCACCACCCACGCCCCCAGCATGACCACTACAGCCGCCTCACCCACCCTCACAACCACTACTGCCGCCTCCACCACCAGCCTGGCCAACAACACCACCACCACAAACTCCAATGTCAACAGCAAGTCCACCCCAACCCCATCCACCAGCACGGTCACCTCTGCAACCCAGACGGTCGCCTCAACATCAGTTGAGGCGGCAACGCAGACGGACAAGAGCGCCAGACCGACAACAGCAGTAGTTGCAGCACCGACGCCACTGATGTCTGTGCTGCGACTACTTGCCGAAAATCAACAGCAGAGTAAGTATTTCATCTTTTCAGTAACTTAGTAACTTATTTGTTCAGTTATTTCAGTAAGTTATCACTTCAGTAATATATGCTAATCAATCAATCAATCAATCAATGTACAATCGTAAGTATTTCAGCTTTCATTTAAACAATGCAATTTGTTTGTTAAGTTATTTCATTAATTTATCAGTTCATCAGTTCAGTAATCAATCAATCAATTAATCACTGTACAATCAATATCAATCAATACTGTTTGTTATTTATTTATCAACCCATCAATCTTATTTGCAGTCGCTCTTGCCCTGGACAAAATCGCCGAGACGACGGCAGAAAGGCATGGTAGGTCGCCTCTCTTGTTTGATGGACGATGATCAATATATGAATATAAATATGTATATGTGAATATAAATATGTATATGTGAATAGAAGGTGGTACTAAAATTCAGGTTAAATTCTCAACTTTAATTTATTACTTAAACTTCAATTGGTCACTTAAACTTTAATTTAATTCCATAAAAAATTCGATTTAATTAAATACACTTAACTGAAACAATCAGTCCCCCTATTAAAAACTTTTCTTTAACAACAGGGACATCTCAGGTTGAAGGAGCCACCAATTTGCCAGCAGCGGCTGGGGACAATGACGCGCAAGTTTTGGAAACCGAAACGGCCAAGTCAACTCTGCAAGTGGTCAGCAAGTGTGAGGATGAGGATGATGTCGAACCCAGCGACGTTGAGGGAGTGCCAATGAGTACGATGATTTTTTCCCACTACCTTCCTTCAATTATTTTGTTTAAATTCGCACCCTCACTTTCTTCCTTAACGGCGTCCATGTATGTATGTACTGGCATATTGCATTTAAATGTCAATTTACTCCGGTACTAATTTACTCCTCAGCATCATGGCGCATATGTATATGTTGTCTCTATTGACTTATTCAAGGCAAGCGATCGCATTCCGATTCTGAAACCGATGGAAGCGTGGAAGAGACTGCCAAGAAAAGGAAAACAGAAAGGAAAACAGAAACCGAAGGTCTGTCTCTCTCTCTTTCTCTCTCTCTCTCTCTCTCTCTCTCTCTCTCTCTCTCTGTCTCTCTTGTGCGTGCGCCCGGTGCGAGCACATGTTTAGGTGCTGTATGAAGTACCAAAGTATCATCTGCAACTGGTAATTATTATAATCTGTTTTCTTCTATTTCAAATTATTTGTTTCATTGCTAAATTGATTCAAATCATAATTTGCTATGCAATTGATATCTTTAAAATATGAAATCAAACTGAAATCATACGAGCATGATCACATACTGCCTCCAAATAGTTAATTGTATTTTTACATATCAATCTTTTATCACTTTGGGTCTAAAAATGTAATAATTTGCACATATCATTCTTTTATCATTGTGGATGTAAAAAAAAATTTATTTGCATCCTTAAATTAGTTAACTGTACGTGACAGTTCCCATAATTACCCCCCCCCCCCCCCTTCCACTCCCTCATCCTCCCCTCTCTCCCTTCCACGACATCCCTTCTCTAAGATCCTTCCCCCTCTGCTATTCCCCCAACCCTTGTAATAACTCTCCCCGTCCTACACCCTCCCCTCGCTCCAATACCCGTGTAGCGATCGCCAAACCATTTGTTCACCTTCTCACTCTATCCTGTATTGTCTAACCGCAATAGTGTAAACTTGGAAAAATAGCCAGCGGCGCCACTTAAAGTTGAGACACTCAAGTCTTAATGAAATGTCTTTCCTTTTATCAGTGTGTAGCGGAGACAGCGACGGCGAAAGGACTCCGTCTCCGATGAAAACCAGACGTTAGTTATCTTTCATCTCCCTCTTTCATGTTCTAATATTAGAATAATTAATGATATATACCTGACACAGTCTATGCCTTTAATTACAATCAATCCCAATTCAGTAGCGCGAAACATTGTTGCAAATATTCTCTTTAGCTAGATTTAGCCATAAACATTGTACCATTATCGACAATAATATTATCTGCAATGATTGCAAATAATGACAAATAAATCATTTCCCTCCTTTGTTTGCAGGTGGTACCGTAACCCTAAAGCCATCTACACGTACTCTGCCGCCACGGTCTAGGAACAAGCCAGATAAACTACAATAAATAATTAATATTGGAATAGCAACGATCGATGAACCAGCCAGCTAATCTGAACTAAATAATGTAGCTTTCGTCAGTAACATCACATAATCCTATATATATTAGTTGGAAGTCATAGAGGAAGAACCATAATCTAAAAATAGTGTGAATTTTGTCTGAACTCCATTTTCTTTAGACGGGCAGTTAACCATAAATACATACAGTATATACATTTTTTGGCCGTGTTAAACGGAATATATTAATTTAAAGAGCACACAGTATGCTTTCTGCGCAATGTCAGTTACGGTCTTGTTACGATCGGTACGTACAATCTCACACATAGGTCGCACTGATAAGGACGGGCCATTATTTACTGTATTGTTAATTGCAGATATTGCATCTGTTAGGACCCGGGTTATATATCCACTATTGTAGAAGTTTGATTTACAATCAGTTTGTGTCGATTGATCATATATATATACTATAGGAAACATCTGAAATAAATAATATAATAACCACTTTTGCCGTTGAGTCTTAATTTCTCTTTAACGTAAACTCATCATTTTTCGCCTCCGCTCTTCTATTTCTTTCGTTGTTCCCAAGATCATATCACGATTTTTTTCTTAACATTCAAATTTTGCATATTTCACCGTGGCACTTACCACTAAGTGTCTCACCTGAAAATTGTTCGCGTCCAGTTTCAGCCAGTTTCTTAATTCGAATTCGTGAATTCCAAGTGAATGGAAGTAAAGAACAGAATCCAAATTCCAATTATCCATTGATATGATTATTTGTCAATCGGTTTGAATGGATTACTTCCTGATACTTGCTCGGTTTGATTTTAGGTTCACAAATGTCCATGTCCACTGATTGTCAAATCCACGCAATATAAATTGTAACCCATACTTAAGAAAAGACAATAATTAAGAAAAGCCTATACGAAAAATTAAAAGCAAAATCAGACGCTGGCCCTTCATATTCGAACATGGCCAATTTTGTTTACATTTTTGGGCCGACTCATGAGTTCCGATATTGGTTCCCCAAGTAACCACTGCCATTGTACCTATGCTGCTCTCTTCCGTTTGCCAATATAAACTAATATTAACTATTCACTTATTAATATAGATATGAAGGTGACATGTATGCGTCACCTTAACAAATACAATCACCATCTAGTTAGACTATGGGCACTACTCTTACTATTAGTCTCACCTTATACTCCTACAGTCCTGACGTAAAATGTGAAAAACAAATTTTTTGTTACAGCTGCAGCTATACTCTATACCGATACGGTGAAGAGAGCTTTTCTGGGTAAGTACGATACGTTTATACACTCAACTGAAGAACATGCATGTGCTTCTGGTCATCAGTTCGTTCTGAACGGTATAATACAATGGAATTGAACATTGCGTTATACAGATTGCGATGGGCCTTTAAAAATTGTTCATGTGGATTATTTGTATAAAATGACTATTAATAACTTACAGGGTATATGAATGCAATGAGTGATAGTGCGTGGGAAGAGGCAGTCGTGGCAAGTGGCGGAAAATACTGGGTGAAGCCGTCTATAGAGTTCAATGGGTGCCGTGTGCTGGGCAGGAGCAAGTTCGTGTGCGAGCGGGTACGTCTTGTTGAATTAATTACTTGTCAATACTTGCCTATGTACTGGAGACTTTATTTCTTAGGCCACCCGAAAAGGTACATTGCCATGACATGTATACTACATAGTACAATGTTAACCGATGGCCTTCTTCACTGCAGGAGCTCATTACTTCCCTTGACGAATATGTCGGCCGACGATCCGGGGGTGGAAGTGGAACACTGACATTCTACCGCCCCAATCACCAGTATAGACTAGTCGCTTTCATTTTGACCAAAATAGGTAACATGCGACTCAACTATTTTTGAATTTCAATGTTGTGTCATACACAATAATATCAAGGCTGTGTCCTACACGTCAAAAGTAGTCGATGGCACTAATGAAACATATTTTCTTCGATCCAGTTTCTTCCTGAATTGATTATCAACATAAATAACATTATTAACTCTATATTACTGTATCAACTTAATTGCTTCGGTAGCTGTTTATTAAATGCAAACGACTACTCTTTTCCAGCCGAACTGAAGCAAATCGAGATACTGTCCAGCGACGACGACGACGACGTGGATGAACTTGAATATGGGGAATATTTTTAATGGAGATATGTAATATTTGTTAGGTTCAGATATATTATATATATAGACTAATTACACTTTACAGTGGTAATACTTTTTATTACCCTATTCGTCCGCCTTCCTAGCAATGTACATGTTGATTTTCCATGTAAATTTAATAAAAAAAGACAGCTATACATGTCCAGTCCATCCAACATCTTTAGTCTTTCAATACTATATATAAGTATATTATTCACACCACGAAGAACAGGAAATCGGTGAATTAATTGGCTGGCCGTCGGCCCAACGCAATTTGTAGCCTTACTGTTGCTCATTGAAATCCGTCGAAATCCCTAGTCCTTCTTTGACCGACGTGTAGGGTCCCCCAGGGCAATGATATTCGATATAATAATGCGATATAAGAATTCGATATAATATCTGGATATGGGAAATGAAAGTGTATACCGGCCGAATGAACCACATAGCCTACTTCTACGGGACCCTGCCTATAGTATATAAACCGAAATGAAGAAATCTGAAGGCAATGTATACAAAACTCAATCGCCATTTTCTTAAAATTATATATGCTCCGAAGATCTTATTCCACGAATGCGAGATTTCTTCTTCCAAAATTAACGCCAGGTGGCGGCAGTATTGATTCTTTCGGCTGGATAATTTAATCTATACGTGGCCACACCATTTGGTTCTCTGTATGTCTACACAATACATACCCCAGCCGTGGGGATCGTTCGGGCTGTGTTAGGATATTAGAAATACATTTTAAACAATGAAACATTATGATGTGATAGATGGCCAAGGCTTTTATTCTGTTACGTTCTAACAGGGACCTTTTCATATAAGTGCTACGCACATAAGTAGATATGAACATAACAAATAATATATAATAAGAATCAGTTGGAACCATCCCGCACATAAACAAGGTTCTATAATGCTTTTGTTTAATTACACCAAGTTCCCATGTCCCATGTACTTAAAAGTACTTAAAAGTTAGACAAGTTCCCATGTCTATTGAATTTTAGTTTAGTTTATAGGCCATCAGCTGAGCCCCAGAATATGGCTAGATGATAAAATGATTTTCCAAACCCGGTTAAAAAATAATAATGCAGTATTCATAAGTCAGATGTGATAACCAAGAACTGTAGTTGTTGTTATTGTTGTTAATTGTTGACGCTTTGTCCTGTTGATTTCTGGATCGATTGAATTGCACTTTGGGTTTGGAAAATGATTTTCGTTCCGGATTTCTGACACTACTTTTTGACACCAGTTCTCCATGATATTCGTGCCACTGTTTTAGTGGGTACTCGGGTAGTGCCCAAAATCCGGAACGAAAATCACTATTTTGGGGTACAGCTCATGGCCTATTAGTTTTATACACAAAGACGGCAACAGAAACAAACTGCATAAGATGTAGGCACATATAGACAGAAAGTGATATACACAGAAACTCGACAAATGTTTAGATAAAATCTAAATTCGCAAGGGATGCAGAGACGAACATTGCCTGCACAGACGAACATTGCCTCTTCAAACCAGTCTACAATCACAGATAATGTACTCGAGTACACTCTGGCTAACGCTGCATCAAATTTTGTTAAAATTCATCCAAATGATTACCAGATACTCGTTGATGGTGTAAATATATAAAAACCATAGTTTGAAATGTGCCATCCGATATCAGAAATATGGCTCTACAGTCAATGGTAGCTAATTTAAATATTTAAGCAGTAGATCCTTCATTTAGCCACTTAGCCTTACTGCTGACAGGGCAACAAATTAAAGCTCATAGTAAGTGGTGCGTTTCACATCGGAATCAGCTTTCCTCCTCCCGTCTTCTCTGTGATTAACTCTCTTAGGCATTGGTTGTTTCTCCTACTTCCATGTTGACTTGAATGAGTAAGTCAACAGCCAAATCTGTGTGCTACTGGTTGCTAGTTTTTCAGAATGATTTTCCTTAAAAGAACGGTAAGGCTCGCAAAGGTGGTAAAAGCGGAGCCTTAGTTGTATTGGATCACATTTGGCTGTACCATTTTCCCTATTTAATATTTAAATGTTTAACAGTCACATTTCCGGCCGTCCCGGGCGTTCCTGGTGCAACATGTAGGGTGGCGGGTCGATACCCCGGCCGTGGGGATCGTTCGGGCTGGAACGAGAAAAATTAATATTAAGTCTAGGTACACTATATAGAAGCCAGAGGGTCTTCTTTGCTCTCAGCTTATTTCGAATAGTGATTAAAGTGGCTAAGATAGTTAAAATGAGTAGTCATGGAATATTGTGAAACTTTGTCAGTGTCATCATATATAATAGATTTACATGAGGAAATGGTATTTGGGTATAGCCACAGTGGCGAAAACAATATATCTCTAATGAAACGATATTTTATTATTATTATTATGAAACTTTTATTCAAGAGACATTTACACAGTGTACAATTACTTATTTGATATAAATCAAAAAAATACAATGAGAAGGACAGAGATCTTTCTCCAATGGAGATCTTCCGATGTGCCCCTTGAAACAATTTGGGGTATAGTGTAAAATAAGATTACAGTAGTGGAGAATGAGTTGACATTAATCAGTTACAATTTGCTAGCTATACATATAATCAATGTAGTGATAAGGTGATATCAGAAGTCCAACTTGTTTCTAATCGTTTTACAATGTTTACTATGGTTTGTGCCTGCATTTAGCACAGTTTTAACCTTAATATACAGTCAAATTCGCCTAAAGTTGCATAATTTGGTGCGCATTTTTCTTTTTTCCGGTATTTCATGTACAAATATATTCTAGAGGTTTAGAGTATTCAACACTTTTCAACATTTGTTTTGTTAATTGGTATATGTACATCAGAATCTTCTGTATTCGTTTTCTCAGGAAATTTACAACAAATGACCCCAGTACCTATACTGGTAGGGGTTGGAGATATTCGTTCATCTCAACCTATACTGGCTGATTTACACAAAGCAACAATAAAAGGAGGGAATGGTTTACCATCCCTTAAAATTCTTAAAATTAGTTGTGTCCCTCAATGTTTTAAGAAACATTCCCCTCCCACTCCCACCACTAAATTGGTCTTGTTCACAGGTCTTACAATCCCGTTTAGTATCCCCCCCCCCCCCCCCCTCCCTACAATTATAAGCACCCCTGGTCTCCAACAACAGTTTCAATCATCACAACTCAGGTAAATATCAAATTCCTTGGGGTAGGAGGATTTGAGTTACCCCTTAAACCCTATTCTGGTTTGGATTTCTCGAGGTTTAGCTGGAAGGTCATTCCATAGTTTCGACATGCGGTATATATAGGATTCAATCAAAAAGTCTGGCGGGCAACCTGATTTTGTCAGGCCATTTGTACCTACAGCCTAATACAATAAGATGCTATAATTCATTTTCAATGAACGAACTGACTTCTACGTCGTAAGAATTCAAAATGGCTACCGACTGACATGACTATATACTAACCCTATGGGCGTAATCCATGTCATAGTCGGCACCGTTTCCCAAAACATTTAATATGATAGGTTTCAATGTGTGGGCAAAATATCCACCGTGAAACAAGCAAGTTCTCTTTTATTTTCGTCATTATTCGGCGTGCAAATCGTTGCTGCAATTGTCAGCCATCTTGAAAAAAAACGGCCCCGACGCCACACATACAACTCTATATTAAAACAAAATGGGGCGAGATATACCTACAAATGACTATTTTGAATCGGTAGAAGCCTAAATTCTCTTTAAAACCTAAACTAGAGTGATATTACTCCCTTCGAAAATGTTTATTTCCACCAAAAAACGGCAGTTTTCATCGAAGAAATTGAAGGGTCAGATTTTCAGAAAATGTACAATTCGCCTTCAACAATGTTCTCAAATAATTCGAATTTAAAACAAAAATGAGCTTCAAAATACAGTTTAGCATAACAGAATCCATGTGATACCAAATATACTCAGATATACCCGATATTCTTCATTTTCCAGCCTAATTTAGGAGAATTTCCTAAATGTGTAGAGCTGCTGATTGTACATTTTCTGAAAATCGGACCGTCTACCTTAAAACTTAAATATTATGTTAATGATCCTTAAATGCAGGTCACGTGACCCTTCTACGTTTTAACTTTAAATGGTTTATAGCTTAAAATTTAGACATTTTCTGACAAAATGGCCCCCACTAGACCTTTTTTTTCAAAAAACTCTTAATAATTACCGATTTTAGAATGATTTAAGAGGTTAATTTAGCTGATCTCTTCAAAGTTGTAATCCTGCATGTTGACCGATGTGTACAGTTTGTTGGAGGCGCGCACTAGGGAAAACGCTTCATTTGGGCTACATAGTTTGAGGCGCGCAGTAGGAAGTTCGCACACGGCACTGGAAGTAAGGAACTAACATACAAAATGGCAGCATTTACACTGAAGTTGAAACAACATACTTTGAAATTGCAAGTTACAGCGGACATCGATGACATGATTTGTCATGTCTTTCTCTTACTTCTGGCTATATCGCTGATCATTCTGGGGCTCGCTTATCTACGTGAGTAACTGATCAGCTGATTGCCGATCTAGTTTATTACAGCAACAGAAGCTGAAATAGCTTCAAAATATCGGACTAATTATAGCCTCAGACCAATATACTGCCTGCAATGTTTGTTGATTTGTATTATGCCCCCCCCCCCCCCCCCTTTACGCTTGGGTCCGATCAATGGGTGCTGTACCGGCGCGGTGACGTTTCCTATGTAAAATTAGTGACCAAATTAATAAGATCTAAGTGCCGAATATTCATTGCATCCCTGAGTATAAATGATTGACCTACTTATACAAGACAACAGTAGTAATTTAGTCTAACAGTTGCGGTGGATCTGTTGGCTTCGAGGAATATTATCTGTTGTCTCTATTTACTCTGTTGCAGTTTGAACTAATTATTCATGAGCTGCATGAATTATATTATATTATTCTATGAGAATGTGATTGACTTTTCTGACTGTTTGATTGACTCTTCTGACTTTTTGATTGACTTTTCTGACTTTTTGATTGACTTTTCTGACTTTTTGATTGACTTTTTGACTTTTGATTAACTATTTCGACTTTCAGACTGACTTTTTTATTGACCATTCTGACTTTTTGATTAACTATTTTGACTTTTTGATTGACTTTTCTGACTTTTCGATTGATATGTTGACTTTCTTATTTATTTTTGACTTTTTCGACTGACTATTGAATAATTAAAATGACCTACACCCAATTTCCCTGTGAGAGTGCCGTCAGATTTCTAGAAAATGATATTGAAATGTTCCCAGAAGGCACTATTTCAGGGCTACGTTTTAAAAAAAATCCTGGGTGGGTGGGTGGGTGGGTGGGTGGGGGGTGGGTGGGGCCGGGGGGATGCCCCCAGACCCCCCTAGTCTTATACGGTCGATCAAAAGCTAAAAAGTATGAAATTTAGTTGAAATTGTATGAGTTTGTCTAATTTTACTAATATGATTATTTCCCATGAATAAAAAAAAATAATAATACCTTTTTCGCTGTAGTCAACATTGAAATTTCTTGCCCATATGGATTTTCTTTTCGCCATTGTCGATGTGGCGCGAGCCCAGCCATCCAATCTGTTGAAAATGAAGGGATAAGTTTAAACACCTTATTTAAGCTATAATACACACGATTCATATTCAGTCAAATGGCCAACATTATAAAATCGAAAACAAGCTCGACCAGTGGTCGAAATAAGGAAACAAATTAGGTTGCCCCTCCGGCCAAGTTCCATGACAAATCAGCTTGCCTTACTAATATTTATAGGCAGTGAGACTACAAGACAAATCCATGAGTTTCGACCAACCCCTCTTAATTTAAAAATAACTGTTAATGTTTCATGCATTGTTTACTGCATTTGATATTGACTAATAACGCTACAGGTAACATGAAAAACGCAGAGTGTAGTATAGTTTGAAGTTAACAGGTAGAAATGACCACCACTGGATTTAAATTGTAATGACGACTGTGTAAACTGGAACTGAGTTAATGCAAAATGTTAGTATAATTTATCAGAGTTGTATTTGTAAAAAATTTATAGGATATATAAGTTCGACTGAGAACATAAAGAAAACAACTAAATACAGTGATCTGATCAGAAGAAAGTCAAAACTATAACAGAACAGGGAATCCTGTGTTGTATCACAGATGGATGTACCCTATTTCCAGACTTTGAAACCAATGTTATTGTATAAGAAAGTGGAAATAGAATTATTACATGTATACACATGGAATTTCAAGATTTCATGCACCTGAATCTTGCTGTAATATTAGCTTGCCCGCCGCGATTTTTGCTTGCCAAATGGCCCGGGAAGCTGTTATTTCGAACACTGTCGACCCCAGTGTCCCCATATAGGCCCCTTCAGTCAGACCTGTTAAATATAATCTCGTTGACTCTACTAGTCCTGTGGGCGAGTGTATGATGACCACGTTTCGTGAACCCTGCCCACACCACTGGTGCCGAAGGCACTTGTCCTTACCAATAAACAGGAAGTCAACAGGAAGTCACATCCTTTCCGCAGACAGCATTCCAAATGGCAGCATTTACACTGAAATTCAAGAAAGAAAGTATCAAACTTCAAGTTACAGCCGATTTCAATGACATAATTTGTCATGTCTTTCTGTTACTTCTTGCCATATCGCTGATCATTTTGGGGCTCGCTTACCTATGTGAGTAACAACAGAAACCTTTGAAACATAACTTATAGGGGCCGTGTTCCCGAAAACTTTTTTGTGACGTAGGCCAATGTGGTTACTGTGGTTGAACCACTTATTGCGGCAGTACCACACTTATTGTGGCAGAACCACACGGACACCACACTGATTGTGGTCGAACCACACTTATTGTGGAAAAACCACACTTATTGCGGCAGTACCACACTGATACCACACTTATTGTGTTTTTTTATGGTTTATAATATTTAACATAAATAAATTGATTGTATGTATAACTTGACTGGTATTTTGTAACTAACTTGAAACTATAATTATTTGTAATAAGTAGGCTATACAATTACATTGGATCACCAGTAGTGAATAACCTCAAGGGGAGGGGCAGGGTATTAAGGGGGAGGGACGGGAGAGGGAGAGGTTTGTTAGAAAAGCTTTCGAAAATGTTTGAAACATAATTGATAATTTTATTCATTGTAGTACAGAGAGTACAGATCATGAAATAAAATATTGAAGCATAGAATTTGGCCAAATAGATTCAAGGGTTGTGAAATAAACATATATATAGGTCGAAGGGTCTGAAATATCATCACCTTGAATCCTGTTGGAATATTTTAAATGGCCTTGAAATGTTCTGAGATTCCCAGTTTCTTACACAGGGAAGTCAGTGCCGAATATTTATTGCATCCCTGAGTGTAAATGATTGACCTACTTATATAATATCGATCAGCTGATGGAACCAGTTGCAAATTTATTTTCCATGAAACCTTGTGTAAGAATTCTAGAATAGTTTTAATTTGCCCTGTATTGGTGTGACTTCCTTGTGATCAAATGGCCAACATTATAATATTGCAATTTTATCATTTACAGTGTTAGTAATATGAGGCACCCATGTCCAAGTTCCTATGTTGAAGATTATGTTCCTATGTTCCCGATTGTTTTAGGTAAGTAGAAATTAATTATTATCAGGATATCGCGCGTGTTCATATAATCTCATTGATTATACACAAGATTCATATGTCAGTCAGACCAAATAATGTTTGTTTCTTAAATTGAAACTGACAACCCACTGCGCTAGACTTTAATCTAGAGCTTATCAGTTAGTGATATCATAACAATATCTGCTGATAAGCTTGTGGCTAATTTATCCAAAAACATATCAATCTTTGATTATAGCTTATCGGTGTTATCCTGTCTATCACAAGGTGATATATATTACAAAATGCTGTTTAATATCTTTGGAAATTTAACTTTCTAAATGATTGGACTGTGACTTCCTTGTGATCAAATGGCCAACCTTATAATATTGCAGTTTTATTATTTACAGAGTTATGAGGCAGCCATGAGTTAGGCAGCACCACCAGGCCCACACGGATGCACAACCGTCAAGGTGTTCTGACGCGCAGTGATTATACCATAAGCACAGCAGAGCCATGACTTTCGTAGTCTATAGTTAGAATGGACATTTTAACGTTTGTACATCCTGTGGTAAATAATAGTAAAAATTTTAATTTCTATGGCGTATTCTAGTGTTCCTGTTTGATATACAATAAATATCGCATTCATGTTGAAAGTTACAACCTCAAGTTACAATTTGAAAATTCCGGGCATCAGGATCTCAATAAATGCGATTGAGGTTGTACTTGTATTCACGGTACAAATATAGTTATCGCGGCGACATCACCTGTAATTATCTGCTCTTAGTCTAGTCTAGGTCGAAACTTGGTCACTTATCGAAATATAAATCTGGAATGTGTAACTGATAATTTGGTATACTAATAATTTTAGAGCCATACTTGAGATTAGAATTATTTTTCTGAATTAAAATCACTTATGTAGCCCTGACGACCAACTCACCCTAACTATGCTCAGGGTCAATTGGAGAGATGTCTGGAAACATAATGTCTACGGGCCTTATTTAGTGTTTCGGGCTAGAAGGAAAGTACCAATCAGCCTGATAGTAATCCAAATTAATTCTGGCCACTTTGATCTTACAAATTCACAAGAAAGTGCAAGAGAGGAGGGCATTATCCCCACCACCCCCATCATCCCTTCACAAGTCCAATCACTGCATGTAACCATGATTAGGAAGTAAAGCGACCTCAAAGTGGCCTGAAGATCGGGAAGAAATCACATTTCACAAAGGGATAGGTGTACACACTTATGTCATGGTTTGTATATTTTACGGGGAAGAGGGAGAATTACCACAATACACTATTAGCAACTAGTACTACAATAAAATAGTAGGGATACAAGGACGCCATTTTAGATCGACACGTAGCTAGAGGATTCAAAGTAGGTCAGGGCATAGTTAATGTTATGTCGTAAATATTGTACAGTAAAACTACTGACCTAGTGTAGGTAAATTGGCTTATTTTTCAAATAAAATTATATCATAAGTTAGCCGACTTGTATATGAAGTAGGCGCTAGGCATAGTAAAGAAAAGCAGGTAATGAAGGTGATGGTTGCGGAGGAGCGAGCGAGACGGTTGCTACTTACATTGGCGGAATGCACTCAATATCCATCGCACTCTGGGTTCCTTTGACTGCTAGGGCGTATTTGTAGAAATAAGGAGACTTGTCACATTAGGTATAAAGGTATCCAGTTCACAAGTCCAATCATTGCATGTATCCATGATTGGGAGAAATGAGACATCCAAGCGGCCTGAAGAAGGGATGTGTATCGGCGAGTTGGGCCTCGAGTGTCTGGGTGGAGATCGCAGGCGTGCGATACAAGGACGCCATTTTAGGTTGACACATAGCTAGAGGATTCAAAGTAGGTCAGGGCATAGTTAATGTTATGTGGTAAATATTGTACAGTAAAACTACTGACCTAGTGTAGGTAAATTGGCTTATTTTTCAAATAAAATTATATCATAAGTTAGCCGACTTGTATATGAAGTAGGCGCTAGGCATAGTAAAGAAAAGCAGGTAATGAAGGTGATGGTTGCGGAGGAGCGAGCGAGACGGTTGCTACTTACATTGGCGGAATGCACTGAATATCCATCGCACTCTGGTTTCCTTTGACTGCTAGGGCAAATTTGTAGAAATAAGGAGACTTGTCACATTAGGTAGAAAGGTATCCAGTTCACAAGTCCAATCATTGCATGTATCCATGATTGGGAGAAATGAGACATCCAAGCAAGTTGGGCCTCGAGTGTCGGGGTGGCGCGTTGAATCAGGTCGTTGTGGCCTGACACGAGGAATGGGGAAGAAGGTCAAGGCCTAGCATAATAAATAGCCTACATTCCAAACTGACATTGCATCGAATTACAATTAAAGCAGCCATTATTTCGCATAAACTTACCACAATATCATTATAATATCCTTTTAACAATTTTACATTAATTCAGTCCTAATTATGTCATCAAATCGGTGCTCAATCCAATAAAAAATTACACAATATTTAGCTGTCTCAAGTTACCCCATGTCTGTCTCAAGTTACCCCCCCCCCCCCCCCCAATGTGCCTTTTTCCTCCATTACAGTGAGGTTCAGAAGGCAGTTGTGGTCACCTAAGTTTCAGGGAGTCATTAACACTTTAGCCTTAGTCTTAACCTTGCGGTTAAGCTTATCGCTGGATGTGGAATCGAGGAATTTGGGTGTCTGGACCTAACTGATTAATTTATGATAACAGTTAAGGACTTTAATCAAAACGATTAATAATATTTATACTGTAATCTCAAAATATTTTGACATGTTATTTATTATACTATTCTGGGTCTACCGTCACCGAAAAAAATACACAAAAAGACAGTCTACAATATCCTCTAAAATGCTGGTAAAAACAACCCAATTTCAAGTGTGTTTTACCTGCCCAAATAGTATTGTAAGTTTGAGACTACTTTTGGAGTTAATCTAATTTAGGAATCTCAGGAGCAAACAGAAACACAACTTCACTCTTAGCTGGCTTTCAACAAGTATTTTATTTTCCAAGTCCATGCAGGTGTGCCAGGTCTGGCCCCGCCCCCCTCTGCACAGAGCAGCCCTGCCCCCCTGGTCTACTCTCCTAACTATAGCCTCCCACCCTTACAGTATGTTCCATTCGTCTTCAACAAATCATTTGTGTCAGGAATCATTTGAATTTTTTAATTGGTACATAATTTTTATATTCTAAAAAAACAATTGGCGACAATTGGCATCAGGTAGGCCTATAAAGCCTGAAGTGACCAACTCACTTTAAATTGGCACCATTGTCGCGCGATGGGTCCGGTTGTCACTCAGTTCGTGAGTGTGAGCTCCTTGAGTGTGACCTGGCAGATGTCAGATGCCATCCTACCAATATATAAACCGCCCACTTACTCCAATTGAAATCATTCTTTCGAAATACTCTACACAACAACAATGCTACAATGCCTCTGCCAACTTGGTCGTACGATCCGCAAGACATTGACGACCTTATTGACGCGATCAATTCCAACGGACGCAAGCTGTACAGATGTACCGAGCAGATTGAGGTCTTATTGCGGTCGTTTAGACCTCTTAGAGTGAGATTTATGCGGGCCATTCACTGTAGGAGACTTCGAAGCTATTTCATCTCGCAAGACCTGGCGCTGAGGGCTTCAGTCCACTACAGGGTGCTGGAGATGTTTAAGATATACGCTTTTCAACTGCGAGACAAAATGACTGAGCAGATCAACCGACTGTATAGAGACTACAACATAGTCTATACACGCATGCTGTTGGATGAGGAAATGGAAGAACTCGCTTTTGACGAGGAGGCAAACTCAGGTTACCTCACTCTGCATCAGTTGTTCGACCATCTTCCTGCAGACAGACACTAAGACAGACAAGTTCCCCCAAAATAGCCCTTTTCAGGGCTCACCAAATTGTCTCGAGAGTTGAAAATATTCAAACAAGAAACCCACTCCTACCATTCCTACCATTCCTCCCATTCCTACGTTCCTCCTGCCCCCATCATTTCCCCCAACCGATGTGACACCCCGATTACTTTCCCATCATTAGTACGAAAGGAAAATTAGTAAAATATATGAGGTTTGAATAATACGCTGGGATATGTGATGATTGAGTGAGGAATAATTTAATAAGTTCTAAAGGAAAAAATTGTTTTCTCGATATATCAAAATAGTTACAAAGCGACCTCTCATACAAGATTAGAAGAGGTGCCATTCAATTTTGCATAAGATCATTATACGTAATTGTAAATAGTCCCAAATGTACTTTCTCCAGTCAAGTTGTTAACTTGTTTATAAAATGCCAGTTGGATAATTTATCCAGCCGAAAGAATCAATACTGCCGCCACCTAGCGTTCAGTTACGTTTTGAGAAAGAAATCTCGCATTCATGACACAACCAGAGGGTTCATTCCAATTCACCCAGTCATTTAAAGGGTATCACGCAAGATTATTAGACGTTATTTTTATTTTAATTTCTTCATCTACACATATTTCCGTATATATCTCCCGGTCTCAATAGAAGTTTGATGCAAATACTAGTTGGTGTGAACTAAAAGGCAACGCCCCCACACTCTGGAGAATCATCCTAGGTCCATATTTGTGACGTCATGTGGGGGATAGCAAAATTTGGGGCACAGACAGAGTGGTCTCACTAATTAATAAAATATAGGGGTCACCCCCCCACTGAGCCCAGCTCCAGGGTGAGACCAACAGCTGCTACTCATATATACGCTTTGAACCACTGGAGATAAGGGGGAATTTGGTCATGGGCACCATGCAGAGGTGTCACATAATTGTGGTTAGTCCCAATTAAGATAGAATTCCATGTTGAGAATGGCTTGAAAGTGGTCAGTGAATATGTAAATAACTTTTTCTTTATCCTGGAAATCATGTCTACAATTTGTTTATGAATAAGCCATTTATATGAGAGGAAGCTACACTTGTGCTTATAATACTGTAGGTATTGGAGATTAAAACATGAAGGCTTTCCTTGGGAAATGAAGGGTTTTCTATCCTAAGTGGCCTTTCAGTATATCTTTAGTACAGGACCCAGGCATGACCAGATGTGCCAGTACCGCTGGTGACGTCACATATCTCTATGTTTTGCCTGGATATAGCTCCAGTGGCACCCGGCTGTGATTTTTCTCCCTCGCCACTTTAATCGGCTATTTTTACAATAGAATATCAAATAAACTTTTAAGTTGTGAGAGGAAGTTAATCACATTAATAGGAACTAATAGAAAGTGGAAAGTTGCCCTAAACTTGCTTGATACCCTTTAATTGATTCACATCATTTTGAACTCTACGTATATTCTCGTCACTTGTCCACTTATGTAACAGATGTAACAGAACACAATCGGTAATTTTAAATGAGACAATGATAAATTATGATAAATAAAATGTATAAACCAAACCTTAGTATCGATCTAATTATTTACTTTGTAACACATGGATCTTTCTAATCAGCCAAGACTTTGTATACTGAATAGTTTGCCACTTCGACCAGTAAACACTTGTATTTGCTCTTTTGTGCATTAATTTATAAACCATTTCCATTCACCAAGCCATTTAATTGATTCACATCATTTTGAACTCTATGTATATTCTCGTCACTTGTCCACTTATGTAAGAGAAGACAATCGGTAATTTTAATAGTCCATAATTTCTTTGGTTAAAGTTGAATTCTGGGTCCTAGCAAAGTTTTATGACTGCAAATCTACAGAATCTCACGACCACAAATTGTAGTTGTAGAAAAAACAATTGTGGTCATTTCACAATACAATTCGGCTTCACCAATCCTCTGAAAGGGACATTTTACACATCTTACGAAACCGGATAACCAAACGACAAGCGCGTTGCAATTGCTTGGGATATCCGTTAGATGGCGACACCGACGGCCATTGATATGACCAATACGACGTTATACCTTTTCAACATGACTTGCCAACTTGACGTTAGCCGTCAGATGTCTCTGTATCCTTCCCAAGCGTCCCAACCCTTAAATATTCGACGAAAATGGACGCGCCGAGGCTGACCTGCTACCCGACCGATGTCGGTGCGGCCACAGTGCATGGCGACCTGTTGGTCACCTGGTTTGGCCGGTGTAGTCGAGGTCGGCTACACCGGACGACCGAACGAATGTGTGAGTAATTAATCAAATCATTGCATTATATGACGTTTGATAAATAAATGAATAGGACAGTCATACGTCTACCTTCAAAGCCCGGCCCTCTCCCCCCCCCCCCCCCCCCGCACCCACCTTCGCTCGCCGCCGTGGTCACAAGTGTCGTTTTTTTTGTTCCACCTCCGCAAATAGGGAAATAACCAGCCCCACCAACCTCTGTGTGGTAAACGGCGATAAATCAGATGCTAAAAAGCCCCCCTTTCCTCATTAATTTTAGGACGGTTTCACAGTTTACATATGATGTGTAGCAATTTTCTGGGAATATTTCGAATTCAACTCACCCACATTATCTTTTGTCAATAATTAACAAATCACCTATCGTTTCAATGCCACGCTCTGACCAGTCATCATTTCTGATAAGTTTGTAATTTTGTTAATATTTTCGTTCTTCCATATTATCTCTACATATAATATACATATAGGGCCTAATAAAAAATAGGTGTGTTGCCGATTTATCTGGCTGAAAAATAGGTAGGGGGGGTGGTAATTGTTTATTTTTTTGGTAAATTTTTTTTGTTTGGAAACCACCTCCCAGGAACTGAGAAAAATTACTTTTTCATAACAATAGTTGTTTTGAACATGGAAAATGTGCTTTTTGAGCATTTAGGGTTATGAAAACCTGTTTTCCTGCTTTTATAAGTTTTTTTTTGTAAAAAATCCAAAAAAAATAAGATGTGATGGATGGCGAAAAAATCAGGTTTGTTAAAAATGTTTTTAGGTACGGTAAGGTTTTTCTAGGTAGGGGGGGGGGGGTAAATCGGAAACCCCCCCATTTTTTTCGTGGCCTAGGCCTACATCAAGGCCAGATTATGGTTCAATGTTGCAATAGGGCTATACTTCATTCCATATTCTCAGGATTTCTGTATGGAATCCACTAAGAGATTTCTTATGCATATTTTTACACGTGAGCACATATCGTATTTTGTCATCATAGAATGCTTCCTACACATTTGGGTTGGTTAGCATAAAAAATTATCGGAATCCATTTGATTCTTTTGGCTTTTATTATTTCTTCTATGCATCTCACGTTAAACTCACAATTTTCATAGTTCTGCTTCAAGAAGTCAAAAATTATTTTTACATTTCTTGAGCCCCACATCATTGACCACCAAATGTGTGACCACCGCTTCCCCCCCAGAGTGACCGACCACACCCCTCATTTTAGCCATCGGCGACTCATAATTCTTACTACCTTCGTTCTCTCTATGGTAAGCATTAAACAGATAGATACACAGAATTTTAAAACAATTTGGCCATGTGATTCCACAGATTCCACTTTATGCGAAGACTTTTTTTGAATTTTAATGCTAACCAATTATTAGTGTGATGCACGAAAATTTGGTTTTCATTTGCGTTAGACCAATTATATTTTTCGGGGCTTTACTTACTTGTCATTATGCACATTAACTCTTATCGATTGCAATAACATTCGCAACATGCCTATTCAGACTAGCATTGGTAGCATCCCTTATCAAAGTGGTTGAGATGGTTATTTGAAACTCAATTGCCCCCCCCCCTAGACGTGCCTTCTGGTACCGACCGGCCCCGCCCACCCACTCGTGTATATGAACCGCACACGCGTTCCCAATCCTGTTTTCAATATTTCATAATATTATAATATTAAACTATAATATCATTATAATAATTTATCAAATTGATATTTTATCCGGGAATCATATTGATAATTATTTTTTTTCAGCATTGAACAGCATCCGCATTGCGGTGGCGGGCCCTGTGGGAGGCGGCCACTACGTGATGCCAGTAAACATGCCGTTAGGGCATTTAATGGATCACTATGCGACACGAACGGTGAGTACACTATATATTACATCGACTAAAACAATGTTCCCATGAAACTATCCTATGTCACTGCCTTTAGAGAATTGTCTTTATCTGAATATATAGTACCGTGGTTAGAAGCACACACCTTTGTTTATGGTTCCTAAATTATCTTTTCCAGGACATCCGACTGCAGTCACTGACGTTCCTCTTCGCGGGGGTGCGGTGTAACCCGCAAAACACGCCCCTCCAGGTTTGTTTTTTCAATATTTCTTTCATTTAATTAAATTGAGAACTACTATTCCCCTTTTCCCCAATTTTCGGGCTTCAGGACGGGTGTTTAACATGAGGTTTAGGGTATCAAAACACTTTAAGAATATTTTGTTCAAAAAATATGTGTCATATGTACATCGTTTAATAGGTGTAAACTGTTATTGATCATATTTTTTCATAATTTCTAGAATGTTGTCTTCAATAATTAAAATAATGGATCTCAATTGGGTGCAATATGGTGGCAACCTTGCTCCAAATTCACTTTCCAGCATTTACATATGTTATTTATGACGTCATCATTATTGTCTCCATGACAACATACATATAAAAATATTTCTTCTGTGTTTGTATACATATGTTTTAAATTTCATCAATTGATTAATGCCCCCTTCAATTTATGAAACAAATTGATGCCTTGAAGTACACAGCGCATTCACATGTAAATTAATAGCCAAAGTACGCTAACCAACATTATACAATATATACTTCTGTAACTGCTTTTCATGTCAAATCAATCAGGCATAATTAGTTTCCTCTTTTTTTCAAGATGGGCATGGCTGACGGAGCGACAATCGATGTCTTCCAACGGCAAATCGGCGGCGATATCTAATATTAGCCGAATTGACGTTGGAAGACATCCGTCAAGCTCTTTCCAAACCCATGGGCGCCTACTACCAGAAATACGTCGATGACAAGAAGGAAATGAAGGACATTTCGATCAGCTACGACCGATCTCTGCTTGTTGCTGACCCACGACTCTGCGAGCCCAAGAAGTTTGGTTGTGCCTCCAAGAAGGAAATGAAGGACATTTTGATCAGCTACGAACGGTCTCTGCTTGTTGCTGACCCACGACTCTGCGAGCCCAAGAAGTTTGGTTGTGCCTCCAAGAAGGAAACGAAGGACATTTTTATCAGCTACGACCGATCTCTGCTTGTTGCTGACCCACGACTCTGCGAGCCCAAGTTTGGTTGTGCTCGCTTCCAGAAGTCATACCGTTAAACGTGTATATTTGTCTAGGGAAGATGGCTGCTCTCCGCATTTTGTGACGTTAAGTAGCTGGACTCAATGACTCATTGACTCTTCTTACACGTTGTTCAGAGACAGATTTCTTTTCATTATATCTCCAGCCTGATGTTCCCTGATAAATTAATCTATAAGCAAAAAGTATCTATGCGATTCATTTTTGTTAAGAGTACTAGTTATGTTTTAGTCTGTAGACAAATTACTAAAGTAAACATTAGTCAAGATATAATAACCACTTTCTACTTGAATCCATCAAGGGAGACATGGTCCAACAGAGCTCGAGGGTGCAAATAGTTTTAGATGACTGGTGGCATCATTTTTGAAGGCTCAACTTGTGTGTAGACCTATTTCTTTTCCTTATATCGCCAGCTCCATACCTCAGATCGCTCGAGGGGGATGAGTTCTTATATAGGTGTCATACTAATTGCAATGTATTGGATACCCGTCTCGATATACAAAGTTATCATGGATAATATTGTCTCAATATATTATTTCCGTATAAAATTTTTAAATTATGGACTATTAAAATTACGGATTGTGTTCTGTTACATAAATGGACAATATACGTAGAGTTCAAATAGTAAAGTTGACTCGATTGGAAGATGTAATAACCAAGGAGAACTAAATGCTTAAGTTGTGTGTAGACAGATTTATTTTTATTATATCTCCAGCAAACAAATAATATGATGTTCCCTGATAAATGTAACGTTGTTTGTAAATATGCAGCTAGAACTCTCATGTAATTGTAACTGCTTTTCATGTCAAATCAATCTGTGATATTAACTGTGATTAACAATCTGTGATATTAATATCAGATTTAGTACACCGCAATACAAAGAAATTCGATATTGGAAACTGAATATGTTGTTGTTTTTTAGCTTAAACAATCCGTGAAATAATCAACTCGACAGTGCCATTGCAATTTATAGTGCTATGGAGAAGGCTGACATTACTTCCCCTTTACAAACCTTACGCGGGCATCACACCACCTTTCATTACATTAACATTTTTTTAACCTAACAGTTAGCAAAAAGACGATCAGATACTTGGTCACCGCGACGAACAGCATTCAAATAGCACACAATATCATTTTTAGTACAAAAAGCACAAAATGTATTTCTCAGCAGGTGAAACCGTCTTCCCCTTTACACACCTTACGCGGGCATCACACCACCTTTCATTACATTAACATATTTTTTAACTAACAGTAAGCAAAAAGACGATCAGAGACTTGGTCACCGAACAGCATTCAAATGGCACACAATATCATTTTTAGTACAAAAAGGACAACATGTATTTCTCAGCAGGTGAAACCGTCTGACTACATAATATGTTTAAGGGACAGGGACAGTAATATAAAGTAGTTGGCAGCCCTTGACCACCAATGTGTCCCAAGACTCGTCTAAAATTATTGACAGTAAAGTAACCTCAGACTCTATTGGCGAAATCAACCGAACAACGGAACATGTTCAGTCAACCAGTATGTTGTAAGTCCACAAGTAAGGTTGTGTGATCGCATCTTTGTCCAATGCTATTTCAAACAAAATTGAACCGAAATCAGAGATCCAAGACAATACAGATCGACCCAATGGCATCAATGAATGATTCCATTGAAGAGGCTCGAGTTGAAGATCTGATTAAAGGCAAAACATAGAGCCCCCCTAATCCTAGGATGTGCAGGTAGCAAAGAAGAGGTATGCCAGTCAGACGTTGAAAAAAAGTAATCATGTGAGATGTCACCGGAACATTTCTTTTTTTGGCGGTAAGAGACTTCAGACTTCGTCCTTATCTCTTCCAGACCTGAACAGGGCTGGAGAACGGGTTTTGGCGGTAAGAGACTTCAGAATTTTTCGATCTCTTCAAAATAGCTGATGTTCGGACATGAACAGGGCTGTTGTGCAAGATTCACACACAACAAGACACAGCTCGGGGAGGACCCCAGCCTTTAATGCAACAAGGCCTGCCAAAAGCGTTAGCACTAGCTGCCTGTTTCTGGCCTTACTTGGGGTAGGTAGATGTCCAACAATGCTAAAAATACATATGTATTAGGATAGAAAAATGAAAATTATGTGATTTAATGGAGAAGAAAACTGGTTAATGTCATGGAGATTCTGACTATCTTGGGATGTATGGACATTATGGAAATTAATTAATTCATGGAAGACTGGCATCCCTGAAAGAATGAAGTGACAATAGACAGGAAGAGGGAGACGGTTGGAAAAAATCATAATATAGTGGTTAAGGAAGGAGGGGGTGGAAGAAAGATCGAAGGTGTCCTAACTTCAAGAAAGCTGAGAGGGAGGCAGTTTCTGGTCATACCTAGACCAAATGGAGAAAGACATAGTGAAAATAGAGAAAAAAAGGTCAAACCCACGAAGAGAGATTGGTTGCTGACCTGATCAACAAAGTCAAGATTGTTATATCAAGAGCAGGAGCTCCAGGGGGAGGCAGTTCTGGTCATACCTAGAATTAAGGGAGAAAGAATCAAGTGAAAATAGCATGAGTGATAGATCCCTTATCAAAGTGGTTGAGATGGCTTGTTCTAACGTAGCCCATGATTTAGTTCGCATAGACCCCTCTGCATCTTTTTGCAAACGGAAATCAACAGTCCAATGCCCTCTCTCCTCGAGAGGTAAGAAACTCCGTACAGGCCTACATGAAAAAACAAACATCCAGAGAAAATTTAGTATGTCAAGAACAAAATTGCCAGTGTGGCAGTGTGAATGAAGGAACTAAAGGAACTAATGTCATTGGGCTAGTGCGGGTTATGGAAAAAAGGATAGACAAGAAAGAAGTGTCAAGAACAAGGGGCCCCAGAAGCTATTGGATGGAAGTGATGGAAAAAAGGATCTGAATCCAGAATCAGAACCAGACTATTTTGTTGTGTAGAGAAGAGCTGGAGAACGGGTTTTGGCGGTAAGAGACTTCAGAATTTTTCAATCTCTTCAAAATAGCTTGGACCTCAAGAGGGCTGCACTTTATGATGATACGCCTGAAATAGAGATAGACAAGAAAGAAGTGTCAAGAACAAGGGGCCCCAGAAGAAATTACCCTCTGCATCTTTTTGCAAACGGAAATCAACAGTCCAATGCCCTCTCTCCTCGAGAGCTAAGAAATCCTCGCATAGACCCCTCTGCATCTTTTTGCAAACGGAAATCAACAGTCCAATGCCCTCTCTCCTCGAGAGGTAAGAAACTCCGTACAGGCCTACATGAAAAAACAAACATCCAGAGAAAATTTAGTATGTCAAGAACAAAATTGCCAGTGTGGCAGTGTGAATGAAGGAACTAAAGGAACTAATGTCATTGGGCTAGTGCGGGTTATGGAAAAAAGGATAGACAAGAAAGAAGTGTCAAGAACAAGGGGCCCCAGAAGCTATTGGATGGAAGTGATGGAAAAAAGGATCTGAATCCAGAATCAGAACCAGACTATTTTGTTGTGTAGAGAAGAGCTGGAGAACGGGTTTTGGCGGTAAGAGACTTCAGAATTTTTCAATCTCTTCAAAATAGCTTGGACCTCAAGAGGGCTGCACTTTATGATGATACGCCTGAAATAGAGATAGACAAGAAAGAAGTGTCAAGAACAAGGGGCCCCAGAAGAAATTACCCTCTGCATCTTTTTGCAAACGGAAATCAACAGTCCAATGCCCTCTCTCCTCGAGAGCTAAGAAATCCTCGCATAGACCCCTCTGCATCTTTTTGCAAACGGAAATCAACAGTCCAATGCCCTCTCTCCTCGAGAGGTAAGAAACTCCGTACAGGCCTACATGAAAAAACAAACATCCAGAGAAAATTTAGTATGTCAAGAACAAAATTGCCAGTGTGGCAGTGTGAATGAAGGAACTAAAGGAACTAATGTCATTGGGCTAGTGCGGGTTATGGAAAAAAGGATAGACAAGAAAGAAGTGTCAAGAACGAGGGGCCCCAGAAGCTATTGGATGGAAGTGATGGAAAAAAGGATCTGAATCCAGAATCAGAACCAGACTATTTTGTTGTGTTGGACCTCAACATGGCTGCACTTCGTGATGATACGCCTGAAATAGAGATAGACAAGAAAGAAGTGTCAAGAAAAAAAGGCTCTCACAATCCAGAATCAGAAGCACATTGAAGAGGGCTGTTGTACTATGACCCTGAATTTGTTCAAGGAGAGGGATGCAGTTTATGATCATACCCCTGAAATAGAGATAGACAAGAAGGGAGTGTAAAGGATTCCTGATGTTTCAGGATACCGCAGGAATAGGCGCAGGAGGGCTCTATGTTTTGCCTTTAATCAGAGCTTCAACTCGAGCATCTTCAATGGAATCATTCATTGATGCCATTGGGTCCATCTGTATTCTCTTGGATCTCGGATTTTTGCTCAGTTTCGTGTGAAATAGCATTGGACAAAGATGGGATCACACACGCTTAGATGTGGAGTTACAACATAATGGTGGACTGAACATGTTCCGTTGTTCTGTTAAGTGCGCCAATAGAGTCTGAGGTTAATTTACTGTCAATAATTTGGGAAGAGTGTTGTGACACATTGGTCGTCAAGGGCTGCCATCTAGCTGTCCCTCATAAAAAAGTCTATTCACAACAAACAAAATAACAATCACCTACACAACGATTCTTCGTACAATTAACTGCTTAACCCATTGAGGACGGGGGCAGTTTACACATAATTTGCCTGGCTGACGGGGGCCCTTTTCCCATCATTTAATAGGTGTAAACAGTTATTGATCATATTTTTTCAAAATTTCTAGAATTTTGTCTTCAATAATTAAAATAATGGGTCTCAATTGGGTGGTAACCTTGCTCCAAATTCACTTTCCAGCAGTTACGTATGTTAGTTATGACGTCATCATTATTGTCTCCATGACAACATAGCTATAAAGATATTTCTAGTGTGTTAGTATACATATATTTTAAATTTCATCAAAATCCGTTGATTTTTTATTAAGTTATGCCCCCTTCAATTTATATAAAAAATTGCTCCTTGCAGGCAGCCTCCCGTCCTCCAGGCCACTTATAGCAGGCTGCCTAATTGTCAAGATGCAACGCTCTAAATATTATAATATTAATAAATATTGTCTTGTGACACATTGGTCGTCAAGGGCTGCCATCTAGCTGTCCCTCTTAAAAAAGTCTATTCACAACAAACAAAATAACAATCACATACACAACGATTGTTCTTACAATTAACTGCTTAACCCATTGAGGACGGGGGCAGTTTACACATAATTTGCCTGGCTGACGGGGGCCCTTTTCCCCCTTTTTGGGCTTCAGGACGGGTGTTTAACATGAGGTTTAGGAGGTTGTCCGACTGTGACAACTCGTCTACGATTACAAACAGATGTCACAGAGCACAAAATTATTATTTTACATGTGTAAACCTGATCGGTGTACGCAGGCTCTTTCCATAGTGTCCACTCATCAGAGCAGTGGCATGTGCCGAAGTGTCTATGTAACGCTCATCGGTACCTGTCCAGCGTTGCATCCACTGGGTCCGCTCAACCTTCTGGAGTGGTTCAGCAAGCCTGCAAGTTACGACATATTAAAATTAATGTACTGTAATTTATGCACCAATAAATAAATATGTAATTCGATTAGAAATGGCAGTGCACTTTGCATACTAAAAATCTCGCCATATCTTATTTACAGCCCACATATTGTCATCCCACCTGTTCGTCCCCAAGAAATTGAGCTCAAAAACATGATAACTGGGTACTATTGTATGACGCCTAGATGTGTGTGTATATGCCTATCTTTATATTACAAAATATTTATTACATTTGAACTAAAGGCAGTCCAAGGCAATCCACGGCCATAAACCATACATTAACCATGAGTCACAAATGTACGAAGAAAATGTAAGCCAAATATTCACTATATTTAAAGGTTAGATAAGTTAATGTTCCAATTGGGAGTGATACAAGATTATATGCTTGTCGTGGCCAGTTAGCTTCAATATGGTTAATTGACTCAACTCATAAACGACTATCAAGCAAACCAAATATTAGAAATAATATTATAGATTGACTTATGTTGTCCTCTGAACAAATAAAGGGGAACGATGATGAGTTCTGTAATATTTAAAGCGGATAAAGGGCATTTCCCATCAAATTATATTATATAATATTTTATATCAATAATTTGTACATGGCCGTTATGTAATGCTCAGTATAGTATAGTAACTAATAGAATTCTCATTTGATAACGTAAATTACAAGTAAAATAGCAATGCATCATGTCTGCATTCAGTCAGGCGGGAAATAGAATTAAATGTAGAAAAATTATGTTATATAAAGACGGCGTTCATTAAAGACTGCATCTATAAGAATGCCATGAAGACAACTTTGGACAGGGTTTTTCTTTTCCTTTCTTTTTTTAGTATTTATCTTGTTTTAACTGGGTAAGACCAACGAGACTAGAGGGAAGAGAGGGCCGACTGAGGGGCCCATATAGGGGGAACCAAGGACAAGCTTGTTTTCGATTCTTAAGTCCTAATGGCAGATAGTGGTGGGTGGTTTTGTTGGAAGTGGGCAGATGTGGTCACCCAAGTAAGGGTACATGTCTCCATCTTCAGCTGCATCAATGGCTGCTGCATGTTGGCTCAATAATTGTGCTATTTTGATACCTTCCGATGTGTTGAAAATGATGGGATAAGTTTGAACAGCTAATTCAAACTCTTATACACATGTCCACATTTCACCAGATCGGAACATTATATAAATTACAAATATTTATGAGAATTTGAGAGCTTAATACGCACGTCATTAGATCTGGGTCATATTGGTCCTTTGAGATGGGGATATTTAGATATCATAACCAACCTGGTCACAAACTGGGCCCAAAGTAACCCTGTTTTCTTGTACGTTTATGTGGGTCAGGGGCTTTTGGGGGAGTTTCATAAAATGGAGTTTAGGGCTTTAATGTACTGCTCGGGACTAAAGGATTGCTGCCTGGCCTGCTGGAGGACATAAGTTCATTAGTTTTTCACGGTGTGGCACTGGAGGACTCTGATGCCTTGTGGTTAGATAAATTATACCCGATAAGGTATACATTCTGCCCTAGAAGTTTAGGGCTTTGGACCTGACCCTCTCTTCCCCTCTAGTATTATTGGTAACACACTTCCCATGGAAGTTGGATTTTCAAGCGGCCCCAGCTTATGCTTATGCTAAATTTATTAATATATCCAGGGGGCCAGTCTTTCAGACAGGCAAATATGCTATGCTTGAATAATAAAATAGGCATTAATTCATGACTTACATTAAAGTCTGCAGGGCTGTCCTCCCCATCCACATAGAACTTGATGTCCTCCACCCGGGTGTTACGCACGTAGGAGGGGATGTTGATGGAACGGTGGCCGGTGTGTTATATCTACACATGCAGATGGTCTGGCAGGTGAGCTTATCCCTCCTCTACACTCCTGAACATCACTGCAACAACAGATTATATACTAAAATTATATTCTGCATTATGAAACAGTTACACAACTGGACCAATGCCTCTGCATAGTAGGTCTTCATACATCCCCGAAAAAATAAATAATTGAGAATACATAATACAAAATGTTACACTTGACAAGAGTTATCAGTATTTACACAACCTATTTTGCTTATAATGAGAAGGATAATGAACTGATATCAACTGCCGTCACAGCCTACACAGACAATCTTAATTATTCGATCGATTTTATAAAAAAATAACTTGCATTAAATTACTACCAGTGTTTCAGTGTGCAACATAACCCAGAGACCGACGCCCAGGTCTCCATTGAATTTTCGTCGGTCTCTGAAATTGATAATTGTTAGGGCCCGACGGTCTCCAATGAAATATCCAAGTGATAAAATGTTCAAACTGCTCTGGACCACGGGAACCCAGACTTTTTTTGGGTTTGGAGCAGGCCACGAATATATCTGGAGACTTAGCTAACAATTTAATTTGTATTATTTGGTTTAGAGCTGTTTTAAAAACATTCATGCACAATCTACGTGCTGTCAATCACTCCCGCCAATGTTACATAACCACCCCACTGCTCACGGGCATGGCCGAAGTGGGGATACGATTTGTTTTTTGTATATGTGACCGCAACTCTGACTTGCCCATGCTCATGAGGTCACATTACGTTGTACAAGTTTGCAATTAATAATGAGTGAGTGAGAGAGAAGAAAAAAGGTTGGTGTGAACAAAGACATATTTGCTTACCGGTATCAAAGGGTTGTTGAATATGGAGAGGTTCTATAGGTATTCTACGTGTGGGCTTGATCGCATGGGTCGGTGGCGGGACTCTCTTCGGTCGCGGATCTTTCTCTGCTTGGCCGTGGGCACAAGTTGATCTGCCCCAGCACGCACAGTAGGAATATTGCCTGCAGTCTTCCTGAATGTTGCGGTTTTCCGTATTTCTTATGGGTGTCCAAACAATGGAAAATAACAATTCTTGGTCGGTCCGGGGGATTTGCACCACCAGTGCCGCCTGCCATGCTTTCAGGATAATAAATCAGGTATCAATGTAACAAATTGCTTAGGGCTGGTGGTGAAGTGAGTAGGCCGTAATGGAGAGTAACGGAGAATAATGGAGAGTATCTATATTTTGTTTTTCAATAATTGACCACATAAAGTTTAATATAAATTTCAAATTTAAAGAAGTTAATTTGAATTAACTAAAAATGTATATCAGTACCTAAATTACGTTTGCGATGCCATCTGTCGTTACATCTGGTGATAATATTATTATATTTTGCACACCAGGTGGCAGTGGCAGCACCCATACTCGTCGAATGACTACTCGAGCGAACCATCCTCCGCGGCGAATAACACAATAACACCGGGTATGTACAAGTTAAGCCTATTGTTACGTTCTATTTAGTGTAACCAAGCGTTGTTGATAGGTCGTAAGCAATTGGGGTCATGTTTAGCAAATTAAATGCGGATGGGAAGTAACAAAGACTCCACAAAGGCCCTAAGTACCCAATTATCGCCCAACATGTGATGGTGTACAGGTCCAGTTGTATTGGTCGTGTCCTTGCGACTATGTCTGTTCCAAAGTGAATGACCTTGTCAACCGGAGGGATACATAATTAATAAGATATAGGGTATGAGATAAGCAATGTGAGAAGTGCAAGTACCAGTGGGAGTGGGAGCATGTTGTAGTGTTGTACGTGCGAAATTAGCCCACGTTGCTGGCCTTGACTCTCCCACGACCACCGCTTTTTTTTAAAAAAGCCGCTATCGGCTATTCTCTACTCCCTAAGCAGTCGTACCCGTTATCACGGTTTTGCGCAATAGATGGGGAAACGAGAATTACTGCCGTCTTTGCCAACACGATCGTGCTCCCCTGCATATTCTATCTACAATGATGACCATCTAAAGAGGTTTTCCTTGCAATTTTGGCCGGAATCGATACATCAATACTGTATATATTCAACGCTAGGGTCAGGTATAGCTCGAAAGATCCCGTTGGGAAGATTCGAATGGACGGACATTGCCGCGAAATATATCAACAAGCGCCGAAAATGGTGTCTCCCAATACCGCCGCTAGCGCCACTGCATAGGCCGCTAGATAGCTGTAGTGTTGATATGTTTAAAGGGCGGGTGGCGTTGACGAACACAGCACGTTGTGGTGTGTACGTCGACGGTATTTAACACTAAATCAAATGGATATTGTAGGTAGGAGGGATATACAGACTGAGGGGGGGGGGGGGGGGGCGGGGTCGATCCTTTATTTTTAAATATAAAAACAATCTAAAAGCGTTCAGATCTGGTTGAAATATAACCAATTTACTTCCTACAAATAAATACCTTGTGCGGTTACTTTCTAGAATCCCCGATCAATGCTCTGCCTCTGGGGGCAAGGGGACGAATAATTTGTCTAGTGCGAAATATGCATGTGAAATGTAACAAAAGGATTGATACTAAATAACTAAATTAAGTATTTATTGCGTCCTTTACTTTGTCTTCATACAGGTTCATAAAATTTAATGACTAAAGTATAGATATTAGTCACTCTGTCATCAACCACTGTCATCCGCGCTTGAGGCGCCACTTACAGCATCTTTGTCTTTGAGCAGTAGTCGATAGGAAGACCACATTCTCCGTAGGTCAAAGGGTGGAAGAGTAAAGAAGGCCGAGCATAGCAGAAGAAAGAAATCACAACTTACGCCTCGACGCGATACAATATTATGCCTCTCAGGAAAATTACGCCAGGTAACTTCTTCATAGTTGCATGACGATAAACGATTGTTCCTGCCATTTACTTGTGCACTGTGTCTACAGTTAAAGTATATGTCCAAGGCCCACAAAATTATTTTGCAGGCCCGCCCTTCGATATGTTGTTGGTTAACCCCCCCCCCCCCCCCCCTTAACCCCCTAAAATTGGCTCGTTTCGTGGACTGGTGCCACGCAGCAATCATTTGGTCATTAAAAAGTGATGACAAAATATGTACTGTAGGCCGCTGGAACAATGTATTTGAAGAGTATAACGGGTATAATGGCTGATTGTATAACAATTTTGTTTCAAATGCAGAAATAGAAGAAGCAATAAGGATACTGCACAGGAATGGGTACGAGAGTTCAGGCATCCAACGGATTCTAGATGAGGAGTATGGCGTCCAGGTAACAGTCGATTACCTTATGCGCCGTGTGGTGCCACGCCTCGGCTTATGCAGGAAGGGGCGCCAGATGTCGGAAGATCAGGAAGTGTTAGATGCTTTTGACGTAAGTTATTTTATATCTAGCGTAATAGAATTAGAATATTCCTTTTCCTAGCGAAAAAATAAGCAAAGTGGACAAGAGTCCTTTGACCTTTTGAATTGGAATTTATCACAATGATCTAGCTTAATAGTTCGGTAACCCTCAGAGCAAGCATTAGCTTTTCAAAGCAACTTTTCACAACTTCAACCGACCAACAACATAAAAAATGATACTGTTGTAGATCTTAGATTTGCTAGATTCTTCTCAATTGTGTGTAAACACACTAATGGATTAATACAATTAATAAAATATTGACCACAAACTAGTGTATGGACACACTAATGATTAGTTATTACTGATTGTTCTTGACAGGATGATTTGGCTAAATGTCATAACCAGGGTCGATCCGCCAAGCAGGTCATGAAGCGCTTGCGGAAGAATTATCATTTGAACGTGTCACGGTAAACAATTTAAGTATTACCTATCTAATAGAAGACTTATAGAAGTGTCAGAATAGAAACATATTCACAGCTGACGTACTAATTCATTGGCAAGATAATACTATCGGTCTTTTTACCCAGTAGCCACCCAGGTCAGGGCGGTTCATTTTTTATCAATACAATGTCATGATATAGAAAATCAATTGTACACTATGACTATACTGAAATATCTACCTACCAGTATAGGGAGGTTTCATTAGTTAATATAATATTCATTAGACAATAATTATATATCTTGAGATCCTTTGTAATTGCATGTATCATGCTTTCCTGAGATATTTCATTCATCTGCCCCTTTCCTAAATCAAGCCGCCAGTGCCAAATTCTCAACAGAGTGTTCAGACGACCTGAAGTTGTGGCTCGAACGGGGAATCGCTTGCGTCGGCGTGCGTATTACGCACAGGTGAGTCCATTTTTAACATTTTGCAACGAAGATATAGTTAGTCCGGAGATGAAATATGACAAACACAACACATGTATATATTAGTCTGGAGTGAAATATGACAAACAAAGTAATACAGAGTAATACGAAAAGCGGTGCGAAAATAGAAGCACACTAACATGTATTTGACTTTTTAACAATTTAAACAATTGTGTAAATTTTGTTTTTGGCAGGGACCAAATTATTTATGGCATCTGGATGGCTATGATAAGATGAGTATATTACTGACTTCAATTCAATGGACATAGATATACTGACTTCAATGCAATTCAAAGACATAGATAGGTTCGCCATAATTCAGGCTATTAGTTATTACAAGTGGAGTCAATTATTATCATGATCATTATTATTGATAAGATGCCTATATTAATATTGTATTAAATTCAGGCGTGAACAGAACAATTATTATTATCATTGTGGCATGAATGAATGAATGAATGAATGGCACATGTTGTAACACTAGATCGTTATTTATTTCGTCATTACTTGACGCCGTACGGCCTTCCGATACATGCTTGCTGCGATGGATTTTCAAGGAAGATTATGTGGCTGAAGGCATGTGTGACAAGTAAGGATCCCCGCCAGATATGTAAGTTCTATTGCGAGGCTATACAGGAGTTCGGAGCGCCATACTGCCTACGCTTAGACAAGGGGACGGAGAACGTCCATGCAATGACTGCGCAACAGTTCTTCTGGGATGGGTTTGCTAGGAGGAACACGCTACCTACTGTGATCGCTGCAAGCAGCAATCACAATCAGGTTGGTACATTGTACATAAGTACATATTTAATAGTCTCTTGTTCTTCTTCACAATTAGAGAATAAATCATATATTTGTATCACCCGAGTTTCCCTGTGTGAAAAGGAAAAATTATCATGTGTGACCAGTATGATATTCTGCTTTACAGAGGATAGAACGATATTGGGGTACGCTGCGCACACAGCACATGAAGATGTGGATAGATTACTTCCTCGACCTGAGGCAACAAGGGCTCATAATATGCTGGGACAGAACAGATCGGTGAATATGTTACATTAATGTAAATTAAACATCTCAAATTTGTCTGAATAGCCATAACACTAGTACGTGTAAGAGACGAAATAATATAGCAAACAACGCTGAGAGCAGTGTCTTTTGGGTTGTAGGTGTATACAGCTTGTAGGTGTATATAGCTACTTTCATGTACCAATCATGTACCAATAATTAATCTCCAGTTTGCTCAGATCTCAATTAGGCCAGAATGTACTGGAGAGGGGTGGGCACCGGTGGTGACTATATCATGGTGTCACTTCAAAGCGCTGTTGCAAAAGAGGTGGCCCCGCGCATTTTTGGGGGAGGAATGTGCAGGGTGTAAGCCATAAAAATAGTAGTTTGATGAAGCTGAAATGGTGGGCGATATTTGCGACAATGATTGTTGGTCATTTGATGATGGTATAATTGATCCCCAGGGGTTGGTTGTGCTATAAAGCACTTGGAAGACTCTAGTCTCTAATGACGGGTCCACCAGGGTAATAAATGGTGCAACTCGCTATCGCTTGTGCACCATTTACCGTGGTGCACCCGTCATTAGAGACTGCCGTCTTCCAAGTACTGATTCAAGGATTGTTTTCTATTATGATGGTGACCTCTTGTAAATTATATATTTCAGACTGTTGTCCGCATTTTGCTTCCTTGAGGTACTCCAGCATACGCTTAACTATGCGGCAGATGCTCATTATAATGAGCAAATCCGCAAGCAGAAGAACTGTAATTCGCCAACGGGGTACCCTCGTTTTATGTTCCGGCACCCGTATTTATATGGTAATTGTATTAATCGTTTAATATATAGGTAGAAGTAACGTAGTTTATCTCGTTTTGCTGGTTCTCCACGCGTCGGAAGGCGTAGTAATCCACGAGGCGGGGCTGAGAGGCGGAGCCGAGTTAATTGCGTTACCTAATTGCGTTAATTAGTTACCTGATTTTTAAGGTATAACATTTTCTAATGTCTGTCATCGGAAAATCATGGAATACCGACATTTACTGAAGTTCGCATTAAGCCATTTGTCCCTCAAGGGCATTTTTGGAAAAATGACTGAGGAGAAGAAAGGTGTCACAGTATAGAGTCAAAATACTGGTCACAAAATATTGGTTACAGTACAAAATACATATTACATATCGTTCTTGCTTTGTATGGTAACAGTTGTAAAAGTGAGAATAGGCATTTAAGGTAAAATGTATTTAAAGGGGAAAAACAAATATAACTCATGAACTCAGAACGTACTGAAGCATTATGATCGAAGTTCGCGTGTATAATTTCAGGTGTCGAAAATTGTGCCATGGCCGTACCTGCTGAGGATATAGAAGCAGTGCGGGAGGCAATGACCGCAGATGTGCCTCCCAATGAACAGATGGAGGAGATGGCTACACGGATTTGCCGGCGGCTGCAACTGAACCCACGGCCAGCTGATTGGATTGAGGCAGACATTCTGTACAGAAGACTCAGGCCACTCGTAATAGAAGAGTTGGACAACAATGAACTTGAGAACAATGAGTTGGACAATAATTAGACAATTTGTATTAGGAAATTAGAGAATTAAAAGAATATCCTTTACGTTGTAACGTTGTAATATTAACAGAGCTGCCAACTTCTACGATTTCGCCGTAGTTACTACGATTTCAGCATCAAACTACGATGCTACGATTTGTATGACAAAAACTACGTTTTTTTAAAATTTTGGATCAAAACATGTTCTAGACCGTAGTTTGGGCCAGTTAACCATCAACACATTTTGGATTCTACAGTAGCTTTTGAGAAAGAGATTTCCATCTTTATTTACACTAAAGTCCTGTAAAATTGTATAGATTAATACATGCATTATTGGTTATAAGTTTTGCTTATGATGCGACATGGTTAGCTTTTGTCAGTTTGCCTACTTATTTTTATTGATAATGTGTTTGGTATTCACATTATTGTATCTCCAGAGTCTTATTACTGGTCAGGTAGTTGTTTCATGTAGAGTTAGTGTTGTGTTCTGCAGTTTGTGTAGTACTTAATTTGACTCCTATATTTTCATTACATAGGGTATTTGGACCGGTTAGGAGTCTACTCAGTACTATGTTATTGCCAACATATCTGATAATCATGTATAATATATCCATACAATAACATGCTACTCTTGAGTCTTCAAATAAACTGCACATTCTGTATAGATCAGTGTCATCACTCATGTTGACTTTCTCCTAACCATCAATTATCATAATTTGTCACAGCTTTTTACCATGGAGTGTTTTTAAAGTATAAACAGTTATTATCGCACCTGTATATATATATCCAGGCTCTATACATATACCTGGAAATTCAGGTTCAGGTACCTCACTTGCCAAAAATTTTAAAAATTATTCAACCTTATGTACTGTGTGACTCAAGAAATATTCCCATTTCTAAAAGTCAATTATGGGGTAAGATTACCCCCAGAATGCACCATTTGACTCCTAATTTTCAAAAAAAAATTCCGGGGCAGGGCTTCCGCGAAAAACTAGGATTTGGGATCCTCCCACGTTGGCAGCTCTGATTATTAATAGTAGGAGTAAGACACAGAAGTGGGAGGCACGGACGGTCAGGCAGGCTCATGCCTGGTCAGTAATAAGAGAATAAATATTTCAATTTTATTCAGTTGTTGATATCGAATGTAAAATCTCTGAAGAGATCTCTGACGAGTTGCAGACTTAATACTTAATTTCTCGGAACCATGTAGTCACATATCGTGTAAAATCCAATTCTAAAGTATAAAGAAGTTAAAGCTAGGTGGCGGTAATATTGATTCTTTAAGCTGTTTCAATGGGCTTGGCGACACGGTTTTGTTCTTGGGGCCATAAATCTGACGATGGATGATCAGTATTTCTTTTATATCTTTATTAATTTTAATAACATTAATAATTTTCTCTCATTGCCGTACAAAAACATTATTTCTTAGAAGCATACAGCTAACAAGGTCGAAATTATTTGAAGGAGGAACTCCCTGAAGCGCCACCTAGTACCTAAATCGAATTTATACACAAAAAAACAGGTGGCGCCACATTTAATGCCATTCTCGATGGCTAATATTTTAGCACCACTCGGGTGTTTAAGTTATATCGTCTAACGTTTAATTATCGACCTGTTCGACTTTCGTCTTAATGGATATTTTAGAGAAAAAAGTGGACTAAAGTGGAGGATCCTAAAGTGGCGTAAATCCCATAAATGGGTCAGATAAAGAATGGAACTAATAACATTCACATACATCGTTTTGAAGATTGATTTTATTTTATACAGATAAAGGACATAAAAGCGCATTAATAAATCTCTTCTTACATTAAAGAACAATAATAATACTAAATACATTTCCACACCTTCTGCAGGTACAATCGTAGATAAGCATATGTATATGTCGTACGTATTATAGAAGACAGACACCTCTAACACTTGGTTCACAATGTAATGGAAAAAACGTATGTACACTGCATTATCATAGTAACAAAATGACCTGTTGAACACATTTAGGTCCATTGGTAATACAAATGGTATTCATTCTTGCAAGATGCCAAAACGTCTGTTTAAAAAGAAGAGTTGCAGACTTAATACTTAATTTCTCGGAACCATGTAGTCACATATCGTGACAAAAGAGGTCCCATTGAATCATGTATGAATGTATTAATAATTAGTGGAGGTGTAACAAAAACAGTTGTCAAAAGAGTAGTACCCGAATGACCTGTGCTGATGATAATTTTTGCAACCGTCCTTAGGTGCAGCCAGCAACATTCACTCGGACACATTTCTGCGTTAATTGATGCGGTTTGACCAAGTCATAGCTATGCTCAGATATTGTTAGACAAAAGGTTTAAACAAATAGGTACGAGCCAAGTAGTCAGTAGTCACAATAAGTAGTCACACTAGTATAAAATCCACAATCTATATGATAATAGGGAAATAAGACATAAGGATGATCAAGCTGGAGTGTTTAGTAGCGTAGCAAAACACCGGCACACACATGACAGTATACAGTGGCGCGACATCATAGAAATATGCATTCTACTGAAAGATCTAGCAGAAAAAACGTCCATAGAAGGTCGGCGATCACTCTGGATCGGGAATCCAATCCTGTGAATCGGTTTCGGACGCTGTCAATGGATCGAACGGTGAACGGTCAGAGTCGGTGTCGGTTTCTGGAATCTGAAAGAGCACAACAATTAATTTGATAAGAATGAATTTTGTAATATTACTTTACATTTTATATAGAGATTTTCTAGAGAGGCTTAGAGAGCATTACATTTATTGTGATTGGCAGGAACCAGTAAAGAAAGACTAAGCAGAATAGATATATTGCGCTTTTCTTTAAGTCCCATAATGACCAGGTAATATTTTAGTAGAATATTTACCACTTGCTCGAAGTCGACATAGGTGGTTGGTGGGGTCGGGTCGGCTGCAACTGAGCGGATGGCGTCACGAATGCACTGTATAAATTCTTCTGGATGTGTGAAATTTAGGAATAAGAGTTAGGATATGGCCTGATTAACAATTAAACAGAAGTAAATTATATCGGCGTACTAACAAGAGGACATGGTGGCCAGGAATAGCAACATCAGTGGACCGTATTTATTATGAATGAGAGAGTTAGTGTGTGAGAGAGAGAGAGATAGAGAGTTAGTGTGTGTGTGTGTGTGTGAGAGAGAGAGAGAGAGAGAGATTGAAATTATCTGGAATTATCTTAACAAGGCGATACTATTTACAAAGAATAAAAGACTCACCTTTTTTCTTCTTTTTCGCTGCGGGAAACAAAAGATAAACTTATAGTTGATTTAATTGGATTATAGTTGATATTAAGTATATATAATATAGTTCAATGGAAAGATTGGCGGTAAGAAATGGCAGAGAAGCAGTAAAATGTACACAGTAGAATTATGGAAAAAAGAATAAATGACCTAAAATAAGAGTAAAAAAGTACCTGGTGGAGTTTCGAACTCATCACTGGAGTTTGTGGCAAATGAAGTTTGGGAAGAGAATTGAGCTGAAGTTGAAGCCTGTAAGATGTAATTTGATGACGTGAAGTTAATTGCTAGGTAAGTGTTCGCAAATGTTTAGTGCACTTTAGTGTTTAGTGAAATTGGTAATCATTAGCAGTAGAAGTTGAAGTCTAGAAACGAATAGGAAGTTGCTATTCGTTCTTACCGTCGGGGTGACTTGATTCCGTCGGCGCAATTCACCTGAAGGTGATGAAGGTTGGATCAAAGTAAAATGAGAAATCATTTAATATCATGCATTTAATATCACAATGACGATATTGTTCAACTAAGGGAGGAAATATTTATTTATATTTATTTATTGAATAAAGACACAATAAAATTTGCAATATTTTGGGAAAAAGGGATGGTCGCTTATAATGCAGGCGCTAATGGAAATATTTATCTGTACTATTAATAAGTAATATAAGTAATCACTAAGTAGTATTACTAATTAGACAAAGTGGCTATCAACAGGCAAACAAATTTGTAAATACCTTATAACTTTGGAATATCTAGCAGATGTTAATAGTACGTTGTAGTAAAATTAAGTTAGTAACTTAGTTAGAGTAATGATTTAAACAAAAAGATAAGTCTATGGATAAATTGAAGTTAGATAATGTGACACGCGGAAAAAAATCATATATCTGCACACCTGCCTTCCCCGTACACCTGTATTTCGCAAGCAATAAAGAGGCAACGGTTAGTCGTGTCACACAAGTATGATTAGAAAGAAAGGCCACACTATGTGAAAAAATGAATAAATACAAAGAAATAACAAGTAATAACAATAACAAGTTAGATTAGTTTAGTGGTACCAATTGTAAATCATCAGACAGGTTGAGAGAACTCACATATTGGCGACCACAATCGCACGGTCCGCAAGCCCCATCAGCATGCCTGCAAAAGTGTAATGCAAAATGCCTGGTGATTGGCAGTGATAGTGAGTGGCAGGAATAATTACAGAGTGAGTATTCAAATTAAATATTGTTAATTGAGATGTATTAAAGTGCACAGGTTATATGTACTCACCGGCTGCGAGGCAATCAGTGTCACTGTGTAATTAATAAAAAAATAAAAATTATTTTTAGAATGAGAGATGAATTGGAAGAGTAAATCATCAAGAGTGGATAATTGATTGATTAATTATTTGAGAAATTGGCACTAGTGTATGTAGCAGTTGCAATAGCCAAAAAGAATCTAATTTGATAATAATGGAAGTTAGGAAGTTCGAAATGATTATCACCGGAGGATTATATTGGGGGGGGGGGGGGCCTCATAATGATATAGAATTAAATTCCTTAAAATAATGATACTATTCAATGACCTACCGTACTTCCAGGGGCGGAATAGGGGTTGTTGCCTGCGAAAGGGCGTCCCTCAGGCGCGTGGCCTCTTGCTGCAGGGTGTTTACTCCTCCGCGGAGTTGTCTGACTTGTTCGCGGAGTTGTCTGACTTCTCCGCGGAGAGGTACACACCTGCAGTAATAGTTGAGTTGGATGAGCGATTGGTCTGAAAAAGTATATGAAATTAGCCTATAGTAGTAATTGTAACAATCAGAGAAAATAGAAAATAACAGTCTTACATTAAATACATCAAACAGATACATGAATTCAATGGAGTTAACGAAAGAAGACAGAAAAAGAAAAAATATTAGTTATTACTATTTGAATTGAGTTAAATAAAGAAGAAAGTAACAAATAGTTCGTAACAATAATAATATTGTGAACTTACAATGTTCAAAGGCAAAGACCGTACTGAAATATAAAGTAGAATATTATGGACGAGTGTAAATGACAATATAAGTCATAATCTGTAGTTACTATTTCATTTTTTTTTTCTTAAAAGTTTGTATTCAACCTATCAACAAATCATTTCTTCGATAAGACAATTTCACATCGTACCCTAGCTTCAATTGAACATTGCTAATTATTTAAACTGGAGAGGAGAAAATTGTCGTATTTAAGTTCACTTATGTACGGAGATTAACTCATTAATGAACGGAAATTATATCTTGACAATTTGATAGTAGGGTGACGTGACGTTTTTTGTTTTTTTTTCAAATAGAAACACCTCTTATTCGATTTCTATTTAACATGTACTGAGGACGACTTGTTGGTAGCATCAATGATTTATGTACGAGGTATGACATTTTTGTGCCCAGTCATGCGAGATTACTCCGATTTAACAATTTTGTTATATCTAACGTATGTACTGATGTACGGAGAATGTACGGAGAATCACTTCTTGGCAGCACGAAGAAGCTATTTTTTAGACTCAACAGCTTAGCTTCTAGCTATACTATTGATAGTAATTATGGTTTGTGTGCTTACTTTGTAAAGTATTATTATTATTATTATTATTATGACCCTCTGAAGAAGCCCAAGAAAGGCGAAAAGCATCAGGGTCGCCAAATAAAAGACTACAAAAGTACGAACATGGTCGTTTTCAGTTGATTCAACTATTAATTATTATTATTATTGTAAAGTAATACATGTGTACATGTTCAAATTCCTGGTCAGATATTTTAAAGTATTCTTTCCATTTTTCAAACTTCTCCATGTTCAACTTTTTTTTTTCCACTATGGCTTGGTGAATTATTCTATAATCATACATTACCATCATACATTTAAGTAATAAAATTAATATATAAAATTTGAATTTGAATTTTATTATTGTTATGCTGTTAAGATGTCAAAATGCCTCATAAAGGTCAAGGTCAAAGGTCATTAATCAGAAGGTATTTTGCAAATAACTCTGAAAATAATGCACTGACATATTAGGTCAAATAAAAACAGTTTTAGGGGACATCATTTCCTATAGGTGAATTCATATCAATCACTTGATTCTAAACCCATTAGATAATTTATTCATTGATTAATTATTTAATTTTTTCACTTTTGGTTTTCAAACGTCAATAATTAAAATTCCTCAAAAATTACAAAGTGGAAGTTGGCAGATTCGATATCAGGAGATTCTGGAGATTTTGAATCAATCAAAAGTTTTTTGTTGGAGCGACAATTCAACGTTTGCCAAATAAATGATGGACTATTAAAATTACCATTAAAAATGAAGCCAGACCATAAGCTCCATAGGCTTTGCACTGTCTCATTGATTGCTCATTTTCTCAAAAAGTGGCACGAATATCATGGAGAAGTTTTGGGATATTATAGTAAATACTATTAGCAATTGGAAACTGGTGTCAAAAAGTAGTGCCCAAAATCGGGAACGAAAATCATTTTCTAGCCATATTCTGAGGCTCAGCTGATGGCCTATATAGAAGGGAGGCACAGAGGCCGGGTATTAAGGGAGAGAGAAGGGAGCGAGGGGGATGGCATGGTTTTGGTTAGGTTAGGTGTGACAGGACGGACCCTCGGTCATGGTGCTGTAATGTATGGCCTGTTATGTAATACGTGGCGGCGCCACAGAGGCGTGAAATTTCCACTTGTGGCCAGTACTGGACATATTCATGTTTGTTTCCAGTATGTGACCTAGTATCTTTCCAGTATGTGACTTAGTATCTTTCCAGTATAGTGACCTAGTATCTATCCTAATAGGTATAGGTAGCTATTACTTATTAAATAGGGTATCACAAGAACAACAGTAAGTACCGATATCGTTATCCGGTAGTAAGAAGGCCCGATGTTTCTAACCCCGGTCGGGTACAGTGCAATGAGGGAGATATGATAGAGGATGCATCATTTTAAAGTGAGATTTGAATTGCAGGGATGCGTTCAACAAACTTGACGAAGTAAAATATGTATATATGTATATGCAGTTACCATAAGATAATTAGTACTTACACGGTCTGGGGTACATTGCACGTGGGGCAATATACCTCACGTACACCCTCCGTCACTTCCCTGACATCAAGGAAGGCAGAGCATTCACACCGCATCATTTTCTGTACAAAAGAGTAGTAGTGATTTAGTTTCGAAGTCCAAGTACCGATTAGTATTAGCGCAAATTAAATAACAAATACGATGACAAATATGAAGTTTGGAATTTAACATTGACATTACATTTGGGTCTACATAGCATTTTCAGTCAAACTGAAAGCTACTGAACCATCTCCAATTAAAACGAAGTGAACGATCACAAGTTGTCCAAAAATAGTACACTCGACAACTCATGTATAGTATGGGTCAACAGAGAATAAATGAATGGAGAAGAATAAAGGATAAAGAATAAAGGATAGAAAGATACTCACGGAATATTCGTGTGGATGTGCTGCCTGCTGTGTGGATGTCCGGAGTAGATGTGCTGCCTGCTGCCGCTGCCGCGTGGACCACGTTGTGGACCACGTTCAGCCCATGGCGACACTATGCGGAAATGAAGCGCACTATAAAAGTAGGTCAGTTAATCACAGTGGATGATATGACGTGAGAAATGATAACAAATGAATATGGACCGTAGGTAGAGTAGGGATGCGGAAATGATGAGACAGACATCAGAATATAATATATTAGTCACGTTAAACATTGCCCGAGTTATGGGCGGTAAAGAAAAAAGAATGCGGTATTACGGAGATTCGATGATAGGGGGACTATGATAAAGCCTCGGTCACCGTTTACCAGTCATCGTAGCCCCGATGTAAGAGTCATCGTAAGCCCGTAGAATTTTGTACCGATACCGGTCATCGCGGCGATACGCGGCGATACCGGTCATCGCGGGCCGTTGTTAGTATCCCCGGTCCGATACCGGTCCGGTACCGGTGTAAAAATTACCCGACCCGATATAAACCCGTTATCGGAATACCGAGAATTATAGTACCCATTACGGTCTTCCATAAATTACGGTAACATGCCGCGGGAAAAATTTACAGCGAGGGTGTGGCATCGTTCCATTAACGCTTGAATTTATGACGGCCGTCGTAACGTTGGCGTAACCTAACGTCGACGGCCGCCCCACTTTCAATGCTTAGCAGACGACGTAACGTCATGGCATGGCGTGTCCCTATGACAACGCTTGACTACTTCTATAATATATCCATGATCATCATTTGAGTAGGCAAGGATTATGAGGATGTTGAGGATGATGAGGATATTTCTGCCTGAACAGGAAGTGCTTATTTAACCATGTGACATTGCTGGCTATGACGTCATGGATATAAATATAAATTAAGACATAGGAGAGGTAATGACGTCATCAATATAAATATAGATTAAGCTGGGTGTGTATAAATTGCCAGGGTGGAAATACCACACAGCCGGCAGGGACTTGATCACTTATCACACGACATGAAATTTAACTGTAATGTAGGCTATTGACTGAATACGCACGTTGCGACTTCCCTAGTTGGCTCTTCACAAGAGGCAAAAGGAGGTAGAAAAGGTGCATCCAGCACTACTGCGCCACACATGCTCACTTCCACGCCTATGGTGGCGCGAGTGCGGCATCAACATTAGTCCATTTTGGATCAGATTTTGGGTGTTTTTGTGTGCAATTGTGGTACAACAGACCATGACTGTACTAACGGTCTATTTTTTCGTTTCCTATGTTCCCATTGGCTAACTGCCCAAAGTCAGACCCAGTCTATCAACCGTTTTCCTCGATGCCCATTGGCCCCCCTGCGAGACACACCCCTGGCCTGCCACCGCGGGAGTGGCCGGACGCGATTCTCTGTCTAGTCAGGCTAGCTGTAGCCTACTGTCAGGCAAGGCCAAATTTTGCAATCGCGTCCGCACCGGTGCCGTTGGAACGGTGAATAGAGCTTCAAGTGGCTTTTTTCTGTTTCTTTCTATCGCCATTTGCCGTCGATGTATGGTGATTTGAATGGGTACTAACCTTTAATAATTTTAAATGTTCCTGGTGCCTCTATATATATATAGGCCCGCATGTTTCACCAACTGGGCATAGCCATAGTTCGTTGACGTTTTTGCACTTTCGAAGGGAAGGGTGAGTGCGCTAAGTAGGCTGTATAGTGCAACTGAAATGGCTATGTGGGTCATGCCGAAAGTATCTGGCGACTGGACCAGAAAGTAGTCTCTCCACAGACCCACTATCCCAGGGTGGCACATGCATGCGTGTGGGTCCGGGTATGGAATAGACCAGAAAGCAGGTAAAAGATGGAGTGTGTTATCCCAACCGGAACGGAATTTTGCAGAGTTCCCTTCCTTTCACTTAGGCTACCGCAGTAAAAAGCGGCACATTTCATCCGAACGGTCTAATGGCTGACTGGGAGGAGGTTGTGTTTCATATGTTAGTTGATGAGAGGTTAGTAAAGAATGATTTGTTTTTTTCGGTTACTGTTAGTTTGTGTAAGGTTGATGATGGTGGGATCTGATCCATTATGGACTAAAATCAATAAACCACTCAGATTTTAGCGTTTGAACGGTCTGTAGGCCCAGTGATGCCACTTGGCCTGCGGCCTCGTGACGTCTCTGGGCCTTTAGTCGGGCGCACACCTTTTAGTAAACATTGCCCAATGGCTAATTAGCGACTAGCTGTATTGCATGGCTTAAGTTTACTAAGGCAGTTATATAGTCCCCTACAGGAAGTGATTATTTAACCATGTGACATTACTGGCTATGACTTCATGGATATAAATATAAATTAAGACATAAGAGAGGTAATGACGTCAAGGATATGAATAAAGAGTAAGCTATAAGCTGGGTATGTATAAATTGCCAGGTTGGAAATACCACACAGCCAGCAATAATGCTAATGATAGCCTATCATAATCATACTTCATTGTGTAAAGACTAAACATGATTTCACACAAAATGAAATTTAACTGGAATGTATTGACTGAAGAGTCAATGGTGTCCGATGTGAAGGAATTTAGGATTCTTGGCCTGTGATCAACAATAACTCTGATACCATTTATACTTTATACTTTTGTGGGTGAATAAATATGCAAGAAATGGTTGTATTTCACCCACATTGATTGTTGTGTAATGTGCAGGTTAGTCTCTAGTATAACTCCCTAACCTCCCCCTACCAGTAATCATGCACGCTGAATACAATCTCAGTAAATGTACAAAAAAGTAAAGCCATGAGCATAGCCCTGCGTAAAACAAATACAAACACAAACACAAACGCATTAAGCCTTAACAACGCTGTCTTGGAGCACATCACACAATACAAGTACCTTGGCCTAGAAATCGATGACGGTCTAACATTCAACCCACACCTAACCACAAAAATCAAACAGGGAATACAGAGACTCACACCTTCTCCACCTAGCATATGAGATGAGTCATGATAAAAGATACCTTGACAACAGAAACATCAATCTGCAAAGTCTGGCAAAGAGTAAAGTCATAAAAATACCAATGACAAAAACAGAGAGGATCAGAAAATCATTTATTGTACAAGCCCCAACCCTTTTCAATAAAATCCCACCAGCTGGGACACTGGTCGAATTCAGAATATACCTTGAAGAAAACTTCTTCTCCCACATGGGATAACGGGGAGACCGCAGCATCGATCTCTATCGGGCAGTAAAATTATTATAAAACTAGTCAAAAATATTTATACAATTGTGAAGGATGTGGATGGAAATTGGGGCCAGTATTCGCCAGAACGTTACCCCACATACATTTAGACCCTCTAGTCATCATAACATCTAAAGAATGTAAAATATATAAACAGCAGTCAACGCAGTGTTCGCAAGAATGCCAGGACCTAGCTGATTTTGAAAATGGGATATACTACCTGTATAAGCACACAATCCATTTTCTCTCATTTTTATCCAGCAAACCTTAATTGACCCAAATTTAACAAATGGACGATGTCCACAAAAAATTATACACAAGGGAACTCAATATCATGAGTCACACCTTGATGAAGATATAGCTAGTGCATCCCATTGCCTTAGTGTAGGTAACTAGTCACTTTATACCCCTGTATCCCGTTAATTGTAACTTAAAAGTCCAGATGTTTGTGGCACCAGTAGGACTATCGTCACAATTTGATGCGATTGAAGGGAAGCCTAAATATGGAATGTTTTTGTACGTTGACATTGCCCACCATCCCGCCCTGCTTCCCCCACTCTCTCCACCTTGTTAATGTTAGGCCCTATTGTGTAATACCTGCTCCCCACTGTAGCGCCGTGACCAAGCGCTACTGGGGGGCAGGGAGGGAAGCGTGAGCGTGAGTCTCAGCGAGGAGCAAGCGTTCAACATTCGAGCATTGGGAAAGGTAGACATGCGCTGGCAGATCATGGTATGTGGCTTACGAGTACAATATAGACACTATGAACCCCAACGTTTTGCTTCTTAAACATGTTGAGGAAGTGAATTCTGGCATTAGTTTTTTATCTGGATGACGAAAACATAGGATATCGGGACATCAAGCCAAGTTTTACAGACCCATTTAGCCGCTCCAGGGGACTGGTGGTGCGCTCTAGTGCCTGTGGGAGAATCAGGATTCCTTTTAAGGAATGCCACTGCACCATTGCGTCTAGTCTAAGGGACCCTCTGGAAGAGCTTTGGCTGCCACAAAAGAGGACCGACCCATTTCCGATGGAAAATATCTATACTTTTATCATGTACTGTCTTTGGAAATAAACAATATACATACACATACATACATGTTAACTACAGTGTGAGGAGGATGTATGGCAACTTCCCCCATTATCACCCACACATTCCACCACAAGGTTGATCATATGTTTTGTAAATATGCTATTTACCCAATTAATTATTTGATAATTACAGGGTGTCATTGATCAATAAAAGCATGAGTGAGTGTTTATAAACTGATAATTGATGCTTGATGATAACTGATAATTGATAATTGATGTCAAATAATATATCATGTCTCAATTATTGAATAAAATAATTCATTGCATTTGTCTTTTGACATTTGTTGTCTTTTGACATTTGTTGTTTGATCGATATGACAAATAACCATACACATACACACTCTCGCTCACTCTCACTCTCTTACTCACTCTCTCACACTCTCTCCCTTTGCCCTCTGCCTCTCCACTCTCCTTTCCTCTCTCTCTCTCCCTTAAAGTTCCTCTCACCCTTTCCTCTCTCCCTGTCCTCTCTCCCTTTCCTCTCTCTGTTTCTATCTCTTCCTTTCCTCTCTTCATTTCCTCTTTCTTCCCTCCTACTTTTCCTCTCCCCTTTCCTCTCCCCCTTTCCTCTCTCTCCCTTTCCTGTCTGGTGACATGTCGGTGCTAGAGACAGGGAGAGGGAGGGTGGAAAGGGGAGGTAGAGACATACAAACGCCTCACAATATAATGTGATCAATTGGAAAGAAATATTTGTTAGACCCTACAAAACGACCTGCGAGTCAAAATTGCATGCCTTTCAGTACAGAATTTTACACAGAACTATTACCAGCAACGATGTACTAAAGATGTTCGAAAAAAAGTAGACTCACCCACATGCTCTTTTTGCCAAGCTAAGGACAACATAATTCATTTTTTTGTCAAATGTCCAGAAACCAAAAAGCTATGGGAGAAAGTATTAACAGCTGTATGTTCGATGGGCCATTTAAACTCATCCAGAAGTGGTAAACCACCCTTTGAAACAAAAAATGGCAAAATTCAATTTAAAACAGAAGATATTATCTTTGGTATCACAATAAATGACACAAGCTCGAAAATCGTGAACTGGATAATACTAAATGTAAAGTTCTTTATACACAGGCAAAAACTCCTCCATCAGGGAAAAATTGCTTTGTTGTCTTTTGACATTTGTCGTTTGATCGATATGACAAATAACCATACACATACACACTCTCGCTCATTCTCACTCTCTTACTCACTCTCTCACACTCTCTCCCTTTGCCCTCTCCCTCTCCACTCTCCTTTCCTCCCTCTCTTTTCCTCTCTCTGTTTCCATGTCTCCCTTTCCTCTCTCCCTGTCCTCTCTCCCTTTCCTCTCTCTGTTTCTATCTCTTCCTTTCCTCTCTTCCTTTCCTCTCTGTCTTCCCTCCTACTTTTCCTCTCCCCTTTCCTCTCCCCTTTCCTCTCTCTCCCTTTCCTGTCTGGTGACATGTCGGTGCTAGAGACAGGGAGAGGGAGGGTGGAAAGGGGAGGTAGAGACATACACACACAAAGAGAGAGAGAGAGAGAGGGGGAGGGAGAGAGAGGGAGAGAAAAGGAGGATTGAGAGAATAGTGATATGGGGGGAGGGTAGAGAAAGACACACACACACAAAGGGAGAGGGAGATTGAGAGACAGAGAGGGATAGAGAGAGGGAAAGAGAAAGACACAGAGAGAGAGTCTTAAATGTGTTAAATATTTACAGATTTCTGGTATGAATAGATGATGTATATGTTGACAGCTGACACCATAAGTCTTCCACTAGTGCACTATGCTCCACTTGTACTGACATCTTGGCCCTGACACACTTGTCTGTACAGCTATTTTAAACATACAATATGATGGCCTTATTTCCCTCACAGTTACTCTAGCTTAGCGTTGCTCACTTGTCCATATGCTATTAATTACTCTATGAAGTTTTCATCACCATATATTTAATTAAGAAAAAAAAGTTTTTGATAGATTTAGAAATTAATGTATTTAAAGTTTTTAAGCTCGTTTAAATATGGTTTGAGATGTTTATTGGTTGCTGAGTAAATCAAGAGTGGCAGGACTTGCAGCTCCAATATGATACCAGTGATGTTCCCAAGTATAAAAGGCAAGTAATAGATAAGTAAACATGCACACTGTAACAATACAATATGATACCAGCGATGTTCCCAAGTATAAAAGGCAAGTAATAGATAAATAAACATGCACACTGTAACAATACAATATGATACCAGCGATGTTCCCAAGTATAAAAGGCAAGTAACAGTAAACATGCACACTGTAACAATGTAATATGTTAATAGCAGATAAAACAAAGAAAGTGAGAAACAGTCTAGGTTTAGAGTCGACTCAGAGGCGACTCAGAGTCGACTCAGAGTTGGAAAGGGAGAGAAGAAAGGGAGAGAGGAAAGGGAGAGAGGAATGGGATAGAGGAAAGGGTGAGAGGAACTTTAAGGGAGAGAGAAGAAAGAGAGAGAGGAAAGGGAGAGAGGAATGGGATAGAGGAAAGGGTGAGAGGAACTTTAAGGGAGAGAGAAGAAGGAGAGAGAGGAAAGGGAGAGAGGAATGGGATAGAGGAAAGGGTGAGAGGAACTTTAAGGGAGAGAGAAGAAAGGGAGAGAGGAAAGGGAAAGAGGAATGGGATAGAGGAAAGGGTGAGAGGAACTTTAAAGGAGAGAGAAGAAGGAGAGAGAGGAAAGGGAGAGAGGAATGGGATAGAGGAAAGGGTGAGAGGAACTTTAAGGGAGAGAGAGGAAAGGGAGAGATGACTCCTGCCAAACTGAGGGAAAACCTCTTGCTCCAATCCGCAAAATTCCATTAAAATCCCATTAAAACACAATTAGGATTTATAACATACAAAATAAAGTATTGATGATGGTGATATCTGGACCACTGATACTTGGTTGACCCGACCTTGACCTTAACCTTGACCTGTTGTACACTTTATCTCCTCAAGTTTGATGTTTTTTCAGATGTAATTGTATTGAAATGTTTAGTTCAGTTTAAAGGATAAATCATGTCCACTTGATTTCCAGTAGGAAATAGTTTGCCTAAATACTATTCCATCTGTTTTCTTATGTGCTTAGTAAATTGGGTGGTAGCTGGGAGGAAGTTTGCCAAAATTCGTGAAAATCGCGCACTTTGTGACAAGTTTTTTAAATTTGGTACAGTGATAGATATGGGTCTAAGGTCATTCAAGGTCATTTTCAAGGTCAAAATCCAATATGCCACCACTAGGATACCAGAATGTCATGTATTTCCACTCCCTTTAGCACTATATCCAAGTGTTATACCAGTTAGTCCATTTTTAAGGTGTTGGAAAGACATTTCAGAAGTTACTTTGCTGTTTCAAGGTCATTCAAGGTCATTTTCAAGGTCAAAATCCAATATGGCCACCAGGGATTAAAGAATGTTATATCTTGGCTCTCATTAGCACTATATCCAAGTGTAATACCAGTTTGTCTATGTTTTTAGGTATGAGGAATCCATTTCCGAAGTCATTTTCCTGTTTCTAGCTCATTTAAGATCATTTTCAAGGTTTAAATCCTGAATGTCATGATTATAGAATATCATATCTCAACTCCTGTGCATTATATCCATGTAAGATACCTATTTGTATATGTTTGAATCTCAAAGAGTCACGCTCTGTGAGTTGTCTACTGTACACAATATTTTTTTTTTTTTTCACTTCTTTGATCTTAGCCTCAATATAACATTCAGTACACAAATGTATAAAAATTATTCTGGGACGGAATTCATAATAAAAAAGTGAACTCTTAGACAGATGTTATTTAAAAACTTACAAAATCAGAAACTAGAAGAGCAATTCCTTTCAAGATATCACATTTGTGATTCTGTTGACGTTTAACTAAATGGTATCCAAATAGAGGTAATTAGAGAACACAGATTTGATGGATACAAGCCAGTTGACAAGAAAAAAAGGGTGCTTCTGTTACACCACCATGTTGGTGTATACTATAAACGTTCCTAAATTATATTAAAGACCCTGGAGATCTTCACCAAATGTTGTTGTTGTTGTTGTTACTTTTATTATGGCAATACAAGGGCAAGGTCAGTGGGTCAATCTCCCTGGGATGGGAGGATCTCAAGCCCTACTGGACACAGTGGTTTACATATTATAGGGGTAACAATCAACCATTAGGTCAACGATCTAATGGCTGCCCCTATAAGATGATGGTCTTTATAATTGTAATATTGATATTTGCAAGATGGTTAGCTAAGTAACAGTAATGTATATATGAAAAAGTGATGAAGTCGAGTGACTCAGAAATAAGAAGATCATAAGATCAGTTATAAATTGTACAATTTTCTCAACCTAGAGGTTGAATTATGTTTGTATAAATTTAACATGTGTTCATACTAGAACATTAGGCGTTGGTAATGCCTTTAAGATAAGTAACAGATATACTAAAATGAGGAGTGGTTGAGGAACAATGAGGGGTGATGGGTGGAAGCATCAGGGTGAGAGTACCAAGTAAGAAATATAACAAGATAAGAATAAGGATAAGAGTAGGAATAAGAATAGAAGTAAGGTCACATATAAGCGCTGACTTGACCAAGACCGCACCACTGGAACATGGAGTGGTACCAATATGATGTCATAATCATGTTAGTAGAGAAAATTTTCATCTAGCCAGATGCTATTGGTTTTTACACTTTTAGTAAAGTTTTTTGGTAGTACGATATTGTGTTGATTGGCCTCCAGTTTATTCCAGTAGTGCGGTATCTTATAAAACAGTGAGCGACGAATTAATTCCATTCTGGGTATCGGGCATTTAAATATTAATTTGCCTTGTTGGAATTGGCGGGTTGGCCTCGGTCGCAAGTCTAAATATTCAGGTTGGGTCTTGACTCTATTTGCTTGTTGGAGGATATGCAGCCTTCTCCTCTGCTTCAGTGGAAGCAGACCGAATCGGTCATGGTACTGGTCAACATTCTGATATCGGTTTGATTTAGTTATTATTCTGAGGGCTTTGTTTTGGAATGTTTGCAGAAATTTCAGATTTGATTTGGGAGCTGAGTCATAAAAAATATCCGATTGATCTAAGAGTGGTAATATAGTAGTTTTGTAGACCTGAGCACTGAGGAACCTATTCAGTCTGCTTCTGAGATGTCGAAACATCCATAATTTGTGTGACACCTTTTTCTTAATTGAACTTAGATGATTTGAGAATGAGAGGGAGCTGTCAACGATAGTTCCCAAGTATTTGTAATCATCTACGTCTTCTAATTGATTATCACCCAAGTATAATTTGAAGGCAGAGGAGTCAGCTCTCCACTTGGACCTCAGGGAGGGCCTCGGCAAGAAGGTCATTGCCTTCGACTTATTTTCATTCAGTGATATTTTGTTTTCCTTGCACCAATTTATGATATTGTTTAGGTCTGATTGTAGATTGTTTGTTACTGATTGTATATTATTTCCAGACTTACAGATAATTGTGTCGTCTGCGAATATTTGTGGGTTTGATTTTAGAACTTGGCATGGGAGATCATTAATATAGATTGAAAAGAGGATCGGACCAAGAGTGGTGCCCTGAGGTACACCACATGTGATTAGTTCTTTGTTTGAAATTTGGTTGTTTACAAATACTTGTTGGTGCCTATCACTGAGATAATTGTTAAACCATTCCAACTCAATGCCACCGAGTCCAACGTTCTCAAGTTTTTTTAGTAGAATTTTGTGGTCAACAGTGTCGAAGGCCTTCCTGAAGTCCAAGTAGACCGCACGACAGTAATCTTTATTGTTGGTTGCGCAATAGACTTGGTTCAGAAATGAGACCACTGTGTCACTAGTCGAATAGCCCGATCTAAAGCCATACTGTCCCCCGAATAAAATTTCATTATTTTCAAGGTGTTGCATAAGTTGGCTTTGAACAATTTTTTCTAGAATTTTCGCTGGGATGCATATGCTTGAGATCGGGCGGTAGTTACCGGGGTCTGTGTTGGTACCAGCTTTGAATAATGGGGTAACTCTTCCTGCTTTCCATTTTGTTGGGATAAGCCCAGTATTGAGAGAGAGCTCTAGTAAAAATTTAAATTGATCTGTGAGGCAAAGGAGGATCTTTTTCAAGAGATCTGCGCTGAGGTTTTCAAGACCTGAGGATTTGTATTGGGATAAGCCACTAATTGTTTTCCGCAAGGTATTTATGTCAATTTGGCCAAAGCTAAAGGGTGGACGAGGTCCATTGTTCGCTTCGATGCATATGCTTGAGATCGGGCGGTAGTTACCGGGGTCTGTGTTGGTACCAGCTTTGAATAATGGGGTAACTCTTCCTGCTTTCCATTTTGTTGGGATAAGCCCAGTATTGAGAGAGAGCTCTAGTAAAAATTTAAATTGATCTGTGAGGCAAAGGAGGATCTTTTTCAAGAGATCTGCGCTGAGGTTTTCAAGACCTGAGGATTTGTATTGGGATAAGCCACTAATTGTTTTCCGCAAGGTATTTATGTCAATTTGGCCAAAGCTAAAGGGTGGACGAGGTCCATTGTTCGCTTTGTTGGTTTCATAGACTAACCTTTCATTTTGTGTGAGTGGAGGTATTTGATTTGCTAGTTTTGATCCAATGGATGCAAAATAAGTGTTAAAACAATTTGGTACCTCTTTCTCATCTATGTCAAGGTTGTTCTGGATTAATTTAATATGTTCTTGGGATTTTATTTTCTCAGGATTTATGAGCGGTTTCATCTTTTCCCAGAACTTGTGCGGGTTATCTGCACAGTGTTCGAGCGTTTGTTTTATATGATTATTTTTTAGCGTTTTCGCTAATTTATTCGTTTGCCTCCGGAGACTCTTTGCCTGGTCATAAAGATCAGTTGATTTATATTTCTTCGCCAATTTAAAATACTTATCTCTCTGCTTCATCATTGTAAAAAGCTCCCCATTAATCCAATCACATCTGGTCCGCACATTCTTATATTCACGTACCGGGCACATTCTGTCTAGAATAGTGAATATAAAATTCTCGAAATACTTCCAACATTCGTTTGGATCTCTCATCTGATAATATTCAGTCCAGTCATGGTCTCTAAGAATTTGGAAAAAGATATTGTAGTTCAGGTTGTTGTAACTTCTAGTAGTAAAGGTAGTCTTTGTAAATTTTTTCTTGAGTTTTTTCCTAATTAAGAAGACTGGTTTATGGTCTGATATGTTCAAATTGAGGACTCCACTAGACAGAATGAATTTGGAGTTCGAATAGATGTGATCAAGGGTGGTGGCTGAGGAGGAGGTTACTCTTGTTGGGGATGATATGAGTTGTACAAGTTGATTAGAGGTCATAAGTTTTGATAGCTCTTTACTTGGGCCCGAATTATCAGAATGGTTTATATTAAAATCTCCGACGAGGTAGATTTCATTATTATCTGGGATGTTTTCTAAGGTGTTTTTTATGCTCTCAAGTGCTGTAGCATATTTTCCACTAGGTGGACGATAAATGCTTAAGACAACTTTGATCTTCTGGTTTTCATCTCCAATTCTGAATATCTGCATTTCTAAATCAGGGTTACTTGTATTCAAATGGGCGTATTGGTTACTATCTACCAATAAGTCATCTTTAGAGTACATAGCAATTCCTCCTCCCCGTGCCTTTCCCTCGACCCTATCCTGTCTATGAAATTTGTATCCCGGGATAACTACTTGGTTGCTGGATACTTTCTTTGTGAGCCATGTTTCACATAGTATCAGTAGGTCAATTTGTGACTTTTGTACCAGAGCTTCCACCTCCTCAAAGTTCCTCAACAGACTTCGTATATTGAGTCCTATTAATTTAAAACGTGATTTCAGTATTAATCAGGCCTTGAATTGTTGCGATGGAGCAATTTTCTTCAATAGATTTGATTCTGTTATCAAAGGTAGTCAATTTTTCAGTGATGCTAGTATTTAATGTTTCAAATCGACTAGTGAGGGCTGTGAATTTGGTCTTTACAGCAGTGAATTCAGTGGAGTTGGCTGTCATTTGGAGTGTATGTAAATTTGTGTAATGGTTTTTTATCTCATCAGATAGTTGGTCGAGCGATTTCAATCGACAGTACACCGGTGAAGACGGAGGTGTTTGGTCACCGCCATATTGATAGGTGGGCGAGGTAGGCAATGGCACAGAGCTAGCTTCAGTGGGACGAATTGGGGTATATGGTGAATCAATACTAGCCATTTGCTCGTTTACAGATAGAGGCTTGCTTGATTTGGAATTAGTGGTACTTTTACGTGGAGTTTTCTTTAAGCGCCGATCATTTAACTTGGGGTCACTATGTTGGGCGTCATTAGGTGGGACGCCACTGTGTTTTGTTTTCTCGCCATTCATTCTGCTTTGTTTTGCACTGTCACGAGCGATAATTGAGGTGATTACCGGGTACACGTATACACTCAAACACTGGGAATGAACAAAATGTAAATTTTACCGCGATCCTTTGATTTTTGGTACTCAATCACTGAACGTCAGGTATCCACATTCGGTCCAATTACACAATATCCGTATTTTGTCTTTGGATTGGTGCTTTAAACCTATTCCTGCCTATTTGTTTGTTAGTCCGTTTCTGAGTGTGATGTCGCTCTCGGCGCCATCTTGCAAAGTCCCAAATCCCAATGATCTGTTTGATACCTGATAGGTATGGTGGTAAGCCATACCAGCTTGGATTTTCCGTATCTATTATCTGATCTTGAAGCACTACAGGTTCTATCTTAGATATTAAAATTAGAAACTGTCAAGCATACATTATGCATACCTGCTCAGTCTTCCCTGGCTCTACATACTCAAAGTGCAGGCATTTTACATAATGATGAGTATTGCTGCATGAGTTATGGGCATCATGAACCAACCCACTGAGATGTAGAAGTGACTGCTCAGACCTGTGGTCATGGCCATTTTGACGTACAAATAAATATTGCCTGTTGTATGCCTGTCTTCTCCAAAGACATGGTACTACTAGAGACCGACTCAGTCAATCATGATATTTTCATGGAATGGAAGTTTGTTGTACTCTGGGGACAAGAAGTTTAGATTGATGGCCCTTGGTCTGAGTCAGGAGTCCAGCATCAAGTTTCTAACAGAGGATAGTTGGCAAAAGGCCTCACTCATAGACAACAGGAGTAGGAGGGCATAGTTTTGCTGTTTTCTAAAACTGAATTGCTGAACGGATTCAATTCCTCAATACCTCTAGGCTCTGTACAACCTTGTCAAAGATGGCACAGTTGTCAAACCCTTTAAGTAACCCATCATATTGGAAGGTGGTGAGGTCATAGACCCTCAGATGGTGTGGTGCTGGCCTCTTTCCTGAGTTTGGCCTCTCAGAGTTGTAGATCAGAGTTTGATCGGGGAAAAACATAAGATACACCCATCTCCCACATATTCCAAATAATTCGACCTCAATATTGCCTTGCTCTCCCCTTCTTACCTGCACTCTCACAGTGCAATGTTGTATTAGCAATGTTTAGGATTGGTGAAAAGACTTTCCTAAGGATACAAAATGCTTCAGTTTACCCTAAGCCCCAAACATGGATTGATATATGTGACATCTCAGAACAGTGGTGCAGACTCACTGAATGAAGCAAGGAAGCTCATATTCAACAGGCTTTCATAATGCTTTATTCCAGCATGCCCTGGTCACTGCAAACTTATTTAAATTGGGCTGGGAATGGAATGCCAGAACCAAAGTGTTGCTATATATAGGTATGATATTATATTAAAACCTATTATGGGTAGTATACTCCCCCTCCATATATCTTGGGTAGTAGCCCCCCTACTATTCAGGATATGCAAGCCCGCACCTGCGTGCTTGGTCACGTGGGCCACGCCCACTATTCACTGACTAATAAACATTATACATCAAGAAGCCGCCGTGTCCACTTGCTTTTTCCCTTACATTATATTCAATAATATAACAGTGTGGGTACCATATTGGATAGATCCGGTAAATGCCACCTGGTCTTTCAATTTTCCCAATCACGGTTGTTTTAATGATATAACAGATACATTATTTAGAGTGATGCAATGTTATATTGGAACTTTTCACTCAATATTTCACCATTAATGGGTGATAGAAAGTTATTAAGGAGTATTGAAATAAAGATTATGGTTGTTTTAATGGGTCCAGAAAGCTAAAGAGATAAGCCATTGACGTTGATAGTTCTTTAAGAACAGGAATATGACAACAGGAAGAATTTCTAACAACAGGAATGAATTTCTGACACCTTAAAACATAAATCAAGTGGCATTGTACTGGATGTATTGCTAATGGGAGCCATGATATGACATTCTTATTGGATTTTGACCTCAGGAAATAACTTCAGAAATGGATTTCTCATGCCTTAAAACATAGACAAACTGGTATTACACTTAGATGTAATACTAACAGGAGCTGAGATACATGACATTCTTGTGACCCAATGGTGGCCATATTGGGTTCGACCTTAAAAGTGACCTTGAATAACATTGAAGTAAAGAGGTAACTTCTGAAATGGATTCCTCACACCTTTAAACATATACAAAAAGGTGTTATACATAGATGTAGTGACCACAGGAGCTGAGATATCACACTATTTATCCTTGTAGCAGCCATATTGGATTTTTACCTTGAAAATGACCTTGAAACTGAAATATAAGGTCGGAAATGGATTCCTCATACCTTAAAACATGGACTAACAGGTATTACACTTGGATATAGTGCTAAAGGGAGCTGAGCTACATGACATTCTTGCATCCCAGTGTCGGCCATATTGGATTTTTTGATTTGAAAATGACCTTAAATGACTTATATGAACTTGAAAGGGAAAAGTAACTCCTGAAATGGATTGCTAACACCTTAAAACATAGGAAAATAGACATTATAAATGGATATAGTGCTAACAGGAGCTGAGATATGACATTTGTTATGCTAGAAGCAGCCATATTGGATTTTGACCTTGAAAATGACCTTGAAACTGAATTATAAGGTCAGAAATGGGTTCCTCACACCTGAAAACATGGACAAAGAGGTATCATACATGTATCTAGTGCAATTAGGAGCTGACATATGATTATCTTCTTTCCTGGTGGCGGCCATATTGGTTTTGGTGCATACAGCCACCAGGGGGCTACCTCAGTTTGTATGCGGTGATTTTAGAAAACCTTAGACCAATATCTACCAGTGTACCAAATTTCAAAAACTTGTCAAAGTGCGCGATTTTCTTGAAGATCCTCCCAGCTATGGTGTGTACAGAGTTTGTAGGTCTGACCCAAGTGTGTACTATCAACAAGAATACTACTCTATTTGCTGCTATGTGTGTCAGTGGGGCCGTCATACATATAGATCATATAGATCTCTCCCTGTGCTACCTTCCCACTCTATAGGACTTAACGGGAGCTGTGGGTTCACCATCCAGACATCTATACATATAGATCATATAGATCTCTCCCTGTGCTACCTTCCCACTCTATAGGACTTAACGGGTGCTGCTGGTACACCATCCTGACATCTATACATATAGATCATATAGATCTCTCCCTGTGCTACCTTCCCACTCTATAGGACTTAACGGGAGCTGTGGGTTCACCATCCAGACATCTATACATATAGATCATATAGATCTCTCCCTGTGCTACCTTCCCACTCTATAGGACTTAACGGGAGCTGTGGGTTCACCATCCAGACATCTATACATATAGATCATATAGATCTCTCCCTGTGCTACCTTCCCACTCTATAGGACTTAACGGGTGCTGCTGGTACACCATCCTGACATCTATACATATAGATCATATAGATCTCTCCCTGTGCTACCTTCCCACTCTATAGGACTTAACGGGAGCTGTGGGTTCACCATCCAGACATCTATACATATAGATCATATAGATCTCTCCCTGTGCTATCTTCCCACTCTATAGGACTTAACGGGAGCTGTGGGTTCACCATCCAGACATCTATACCATATACCCACCCACTATGCACCTTCACCCCTTCCTCCTGGGTGTCCTCCTGTGTTGCCTAGCAACAGGAGGGGTGGGTAAGAGGATTCTCCTCCTCCCCTATAATTTTGTCAGCCATGTCCGCCTGGCTAGGATTCTTGGGGAGAGTTTAATCGCGGATGGGCATGAAGTCTATTTGGGCATCACTGAGACATTCCCCAAAATGGACCTTTTCAAAGATTCAAAGGTAAAAATCATTACATATTCTTCATAAATTTTCTAAATTCATTCTATTCTCAGAGGTTTTGGTCAATTGACTTTTAGTTGAGTTGGAAAAGAATGGAAGAAAACATTTTGTTTTTAACTAACTTTAACTGTGAATGCAGCTGTAAGATGCTTTATATGAAACATACAGTTTATATTTCTCCCTTGCAATGTACGCATGTTTTATGTAAGAAGTAAGATCTGGTGCCAATATGTAACCACTGACCTACATATGAAGCTGACCTTGTTTCCAATATTAGTTCTGATATCCAGCGTACATTATGTATAGTATGTATTGATGTCAAACAATGCGGGTATAAATAATCTTAATCTGAAAAAATCTTAATAAAGGCGGCCTCAATGGACGCACCTTCCAGTCCCATCCCTTGAGTTGTGTATTATTCTAAGCAAACGGAATTGATTTATAATCTAATAATGCTGTACAGCTTCCACAATATTTAGTGTCTTCATGATGCCACCTTTTCCCACAATCCGGAAATATATAACGACAAACATTTCTGGCCCTCTGTTAATACAAGGTTACCAAGTTAACACTTTATACACCAGCATATGTACAGATTATAGCCATTGTTAACCCTTTAATCGCCAGCCTATACAAGTTATGCCATTGTTTGCAGGTGCAGTTGTTGGTGCACAAAGCACCACATGTTGACTTCCACTCCATGAGCAGGGAGCGGCGGGTGCAGTTCTTCCAGGCCATGCTGGACACCGGTGACATCATCCAAGTGCTGCGCCAAGGCTGGCCTGAAATCCTCCACATGTGCATCAACCCTCTCAGTGACCGCCAGTACAGGAATGCCATCAAGGCTCTCAACTTTGATCTGGCCATCGTCGGTCTAGTTGCCCACGCCCGGTGCTTCCTCATCCTGCCCTATGACCTGGGCATTCCCTATGTGGGCATGACAGCTTTCTATGAGCCATGGCTGTCCCGCTCTCCTGTCTTCCCATCAGTTTACCCCAGTAATGTGCTGGGTCCTGTGTTTACAGACCACATGAGCTTCATGGAGAGGCTGTATAATGTGTGGCAGAATGTGGACTGGATGTTGTGGCCAGGGCTGTCTAATCTAGATGATACTTTACTGCAACAATACTTCCACCACCGGCCTGCCCTTAGCATCACTGAGCTGAGTGCTCACTGTCTACTCTACCTCATAGAGCTGGACCCTCTGCTGGACTACCTGCGCCCCACCATGCCTAATGAGATCACCGTGGCTGGTCTGACCATCACTCCCCCCTCCCCCCTGCCCCCACACCTCTTCCAGTACATCCAGGCAGCACCAGAGGGCGTTATTCTCATCACGTTTGGTACAGGCATCCATGTGTTTGAGCCGGCACTATATGCCAGGTTCAGGGAGGCCTTGTCCAGGGTCCAACACCGAGTATTGTTGAAGCATGAGCATGAGTCTGCGGTGGACATGCCTGGTAATGTGGCCGTGCATGAATGGCTGCCCCAGAATGATGTGCTGGCCCACCCCAACACTAAGCTCTTCATCACACACTGTGGTAACAACGGTCAGATGGAAGCCCTCTACCATGGCGTGCCCATGATTGGCATCCCACAGTATGTAGACCAGTTCCACAACTGTAGGCGCCTCACCCACCATGGCTATGGCATCTGCCTCAACCCCCTCACCTTCACTGCACAGGACCTGGAGACAGCCATCTCTGACATCCTCACCAACTCCTCCTATAGGCAGGCCATCCAGCGGGCTTCAGCTATATTTAGGGACAGGCCCATGACACCTGGAGAGACCAGCTTGTACTGGATCAACCATGTAATGAAGTATGGTGGTGACCACCTCCGCTCTCATGCTCTAGACATGCCCTGGTACCAGTACCTCCTCCTGGACATCCTTGCCTTCCTATTGGCTGCTGGCCTGGTTACCATGGTTACTGTATGTTGTGTGCTCCACCAGGTGTTGAGGTGGTGTCGGGCGGCAAGGCATGTGAAGCAGGAATGAAGTATATAGCCAATAGACAAATCATAGACAAGATTCAATCTTAATTTCTTTCATGATATAAAATTCTCAAATTTTCATTTTTAGACTGCAACAAGCGAGTGAAAAAATGTGAATAGAAAATAATGAACGTATTGTTTTGTCCTATTTTCCAATCATAAACCAATTCAGTCTAACATTGTGAGGGATTTTTCTGTTGAAAAATAATAATAAAGATAATAAATCTCTAACGTGTTTTGGTTTGCACAGAGGCAGACCACACATGTGGTATAACATTGCTGATGGTCATGTTCTGAGGTATGCAATTATATATGAAGGTATTAGGTAAAAACCGATTTTGATTGATTTGGATAGTATGTATATATGTTAAAAGTTTTTAAGCTGGTTCAATATTATTATGAAGTTCAGAGACTTTGCCACTCCACTCCACTCACCTACAGAACTGGCTACAACAAAAAGTATTGCTGACAGAATTGTGTTTCTAGATTACAAATCTGGCTTATAATTAGCACTTATTGGACCAGTTGACGCACAGCGCACAAGTAAAGAACAAGATCATAGATCTCGCTCCGGCAAACTTGCATCGGCAAACTTGAGTCGGCAATCTTGTGCCATCAAACTTGCGTCGCCATGACAATGCGCCAGTAATGTACTAGTCCATTACTGCGTTACAAGTAATGAGCAGTCGTCGGGGCCTCGGTAGTGAATGTGTGTATAATAATTGTGAATATAGGCTAGACATAACATGCTCTAAATTCTTTACATGATATCAATGATCCTATAGCTATACATCGTTGATGATATCCCTGGTGAAGGGTCTAACTGGACTTGAAATATAGGATGTTAATACCACCCTGACTATATATATTGTTGCCATCGTAAAAGTCTGGTAGATAGTGTATTGTGTCTGCATACTCATCTTCTTTGTCATCTGTTGACATATCTAGAGATAAGACCAATCAGGGCAATCATTACCATTCATTGCCATAGTGATGCTAAGTGGGCCATAGAGGTAATCTAGTCTTAATGCTACCGATAACTCATCAATAACACTGTAAGAATGAAAGACAGTTCAAGTACAGTTAGAGATGTTTATTGGTCGCTTACCAAATCAAGACTGGCAGGACTCCCAATATTATGGTATTAATTCCCCTCGGTTTGGGGGCTTCGGCTGTTTGTGGTGAAATAACAGCCAAGGCCCGCCTTCGGCTGTTTGTGGTGAAATAATGGCCAAGGCCCGCCAGGGCCTTGGCCGTTATTTCACCACAAACAGCCACACACAAATATGTCACACACAAGGGTTACTATTTTACATGCAGCTATCAATAACAGGCCACTATTTTACATGCAGCTATCAATAACAGGCCACTATTTTACATGCATCAATAACAGGCCACTATTTTACATGCAGCTATCAATAACAGGCCACTATTTTACACCCAGCTATCAATAACAGACCACTATTTTACATGCAGCTATCAATAACAGACCACTATTTTACACACAGCTATCAATAACAGGCCACTATTTTACACACAGCTATCAATAACAGACCACTATTATACACACAGCTATCAATAACAGGCCACTATTTTACATGCAGCTATCAATAACAGGCCACTATTTTACATGCATCAATCAATAACAGGCCACTATTTTACATGCATCAATCAATAACAGGCCACTATTTTACATGCAGCTATCAATAACAGGCCACTATTTTACATGCAGCTATCAATAACAGACCACTATTATACACACAGCTATCAATAACAGGCCACTATTTTACACACAGCTATCAATAACAGGCCACTATTTTACACCCAGCTATCAATAACAGGCCACTATTTTACACACAGCTATCAATAACAGACCACTATTTTACACACAGCTATAAATAACAGGCCACTATTTTACACACAGCTATCAATAACAGGCCACTATTTTACATGCAGCTATCAATAACAGGCCACTATTTTACACCCAGCTATCAATAACAGACCACTATTTTACATTCATCAATCAATAACAGACCACTATTTTACACACAGCTATCAATAACAGGCCACTATTTTACACACAGCTATCAATAACAGGCCACTATTTTACATGCAGCTATCAATAACAGACCACTATTTTACACACAGCTATCAATAACAGGCCACTATTTTACACACAGCTATCAATAACAGGCCACTATTTTACACACAGCTATCAATAACAGGCCACTATTTTACACACAGCTATCAATAACAGGCCACTATTTTACACACAGCTATCAATAACAGACCACTATTTTACACACATCAATCAATAACAGGCCACTATTTTACATGCAGCTATCAATAACAGGCCACTATTTTAGATGCAGCTATCAATAACAGGCCACTATTTTACATGCAGCTATCAATAACAGGCCACTATTTTACATGCATCAATAACAGGCCACTATTTTACATGCAGCTATCAATAACAGGCCACTTTTTTACACACAGCTATCAATAACAGGCCACTATTTTACATGCAGCTATCAATAACAGACCACTATTTTACACACAGCTATCAATAACAGGCCATTATTTTACACACAGCTATCAATAACAGACCACTATTTTACACACAGCTATCAATAACAGGCCACTATTTTACATCCAGCTATCAATAACAGGCCACTATTTTACATGCATCAATAACAGACCACTATTTTACACACAGCTATCAATAACAGGCCACTATTTTACATGCAGCTATCAATAACAGACCACTATTTTACACACAGCTATCAATAACAGGCCACTATTTTACATGCAGCTATCAATAACAGGCCACTATTTTACATGCAGCTATCAATAACAGGCCACTATTTTACATGCAGCTATCAATAACAGGCCACTATTTTACACACAGCTATCAATAACAGGCCACTATTTTACATGCAGCTATCAATAACAGGCCACTATTTTACACACAGCTATCAATAACAGGCCACTATTTTACACACAGCTATCAATAACAGGCCACTATTTTACACACAGCTATCAATAACAGGCCACTATTTTACACACAGCTATCAATAACAGGCCACTGTTTTACACACAGCTATCAATAACAGACCACTATTTTACACACAGCTATCAATAACAGACCACTATTTTACATGCAGCTATCAATAACAGGCCACTATTTTACACACAGCTATCAATAACAGGCCACTATTTTACACACAGCTATCAATAACAGGCCACTATTTTACACACAGCTATCAATAACAGGCCACTATTTTACACACAGCTATCAATAACAGACCACTATTTTACATGCAGCTATCAATAACAGACCACTATTTTACATGCAGCTATCAATAACAGGCCACTATTTTACATCCAGCTATCAATAACAGGCCACTATTTTACATCCAGCTATCAATAACAGGCCACTATTTTACACCCAGCTATCAATAACAGACCACTATTTTACACACAGCTATCAATAACAGGCCACTATTTTACATGCAGCTATCAATAACAGGCCACTATTTTACATGCAGCTATCAATAACAGGCCACTATTTTACACACAGCTATCAATAACAGGCCACTATTTTACATTCATCAATCAATAACAGGCCACTATTTTACATGCATCAATCAATAACAGACCACTATTTTACATGCATCAATCAATAAAAAGCCACTATTTTACATGCATCAATCAATAACAGGCCACTATTTGACATGCATCAATCAATAACATGCCACTATTTTACATGCATCAATAACAGGCCACTATTTTACACACAGCTATCAATAACAGACCACTATTTTACATGCAGCTATCAATAACAGACCACTATTTTAGATGCATCAATCAATAACAGGCCACTATTTTACACACAGCTATCAATAACAGGCCACTATTTTACATGCAGCTATCAATAACAGACCACTATTTTACATGCAGCTATCAATAACAGGCCACTATTTTACATGCATCAATAACAGGCCACTATTTTACATGCAGCTATCAATAACAGGCCACTATTTTACACCCAGCTATCAATAACAGACCACTATTTTACATGCAGCTATCAATAACAGACCACTATTTTACATGCAGCTATCAATAACAGGCCACTATTTTACATGCATCAATAACAGACCACTATTTTACATACAGCTATCAATAACAGACCACTATTTTACATGCAGCTAACAATAACAGGCCACTATTTTACATGCAGCTATCAATAACAGGCCACTATTTTACATGCATCAATAACAGGCCACTATTTTACATGCAGCTATCAATAACAGGCCACTATTTTACATGCAGCTATCAATAACAGGCCACTATTTTACATCCAGCTATCAATAACAGGCCACTATTTTACATGCAGCTATCAATAACAGACCACTATTTTACACCCAGCTATCAATAACAGGCCACTATTTTACACACAGCTATCAATAACAGGCCACTATTTTACATGCAGCTATCAATAACAGGCCACTATTTTACACACAGCTATCAATAACAGACCACTATTTTACATGCAGCTATCAATAACAGGCCACTATTTTACATGCATCAATAACAGACCACTATTTTACATGCAGCTATCAATAACAGGCCACTATTTTACACCCAGCTATCAATAACAGACCACTATTTTACATGCAGCTATCAATAACAGGCCACTATTTTACATGCAGCTATCAATAACAGGCCACTATTTTACATGCATCAATCAATAACAGGCCACTATTTTACATGCATCAATCAATAACAGACCACTATTTTACATGCATCAATCAATAAAAGGCCACTATTTTACATGCATCAATCAATAACATGCCACTATTTTACATGCATCAATAACAGGCCACTATTTTACACCCAGCTATCAATAACAGGCCACTATTTTACATGCATCAATAACAGGGCACTATTTTACACCCAGCTATCAATAACAGGCCACTATTTTACATGCAGCTATCAATAACAGACCACTATTTTACATGCATCAATAACAGGCCACTATTTTACATGCAGCTATCAATAACAGGCCACTATTTTACACACAGCTATCAATAACAGGCCACTATTTTACACCCAGCTATCAATAACAGACCACTATTTTACACACAGCTATCAATAACAGGCCACTATTTTACACACAGCTATCAATAACAGGCCACTATTTTACATGCAGCTATCAATAACAGGCCACTATTTTACATGCAGCTATCAATAACAGGCCACTATTTTACACACAGCTATCAATAACAGACCACTATTTTACACACAGCTATCAATAACAGGCCACTATTTTACATGCATCAATCAATAACAGGCCACTATTTTACATGCATCAATAACAGGCCACTATTTTACACACAGCTATCAATAACAGGCCACTATTTTACATGCATCAATCAATAACAGGCCACTATTTTACACACAGCTATCAATAACAGGCCACTATTTTACACCCAGCTATCAATAACATGCCACTATTTTACACACAGCTATCAATAACAGGCCACTATTTTACACCCAGCTATCAATAACAGGCCACTATTTTACACACATCAATCAATAACAGGCCACTATTTTACATGCATCAATCAATAACAGGCCACTATTTTACATGCAGCTATCAATAACAGACCACTATTTTACATGCAGCTATCAATAACAGACCACTATTTTACACACAGCTATCAATAACAGGCCACTATTTTACACACAGCTATCAATAACAGACCACTATTTTACACCCAGCTATCAATAACAGGCCACTATTTTACATGCAGCTATCAATAACAGGCCACTATTTTACACACAGCTATCAATAACAGGCCACTATTTTACATGCAGCTATCAATAACAGACCACTATTTTACACACAGCTATCAATAACAGGCCACTATTTTACATGCAGCTATCAATAACAGGCCACTATTTTACATGCAGCTATCAATAACAGGCCACTATTTTACACACAGCTATCAATAACAGACCACTATTTTACACACAGCTATCAATAACAGGCCACTATTTTACATGCAGCTATCAATAACAGGCCACTATTTTACACACAGCTATCAATAACAGGCCACTATTTTACATGCAGCTATCAATAACAGGCCACTATTTTACACACAGCTATCAATAACAGGCCACTATTTTACATGCAGCTATCAATAACAGGCCACTATTTTACACACAGCTATCAATAACAGGCCACTATTTTACATGCAGCTATCAATAACAGGCCACTATTTTACATGCAGCTATCAATAACAGGCCACTATTTTACACCCAGCTATCAATAACAGGCCACTATTTTACACACAGCTATCAATAACAGGCCACTATTTTACATGCATCAATCAATAACAGACCACTATTTTACACCCAGCTATCAATAACAGGCCACTATTTTACATGCAGCTATCAATAACAGGCCACTATTTTACATGCAGCTATCAATAACAGGCCACTATTTTACATGCAGCTATCAATAACAGCCCACTATTTTACATGCAGCTATCAATAACAGGCCACTATTTTACATGCAGCTATCAATAACAGGCCACTATTTTACATGCAGCAATCAATAACAGACCACTATTTTACACCCAGCTATCAATAACAGGCCACTATTTTACACACAGCTATCAATAACAGGCCACTATTTTACATGCAGGTATCAATACCAGGCCACTATTTTACATGCAGGTATCAATAACAGACCACTATTTTACATGCATCAATCAATAACAGGCCACTATTTTACATGCATCTATCAATAACAGACCACTATTTTACACCCAGCTATCAATAACAGGCCACTATTTTACATGCAGCTATCAATAACAGGCCACTATTTTACATGCAGCTATCAATAACAGGCCACTATTTTACACACATCAATCAATAACAGGCCACTATTTTACACACATCAATCAATAACAGGCCACTATTTTACACACATCAATCAATAACAGACCACTATTTTACACACATCAATCAATAACAGACCACTATTTTACACACAGCTATCAATAACAGGCCACTTTTTTACATGCAGCTATCAATAACAGGCCACTATTTTACACACAGCTATCAATAACAGACCACTATTTTACACACAGCTATCAATAACAGGCCACTATTTTACACACAGCTATCAATAACAGACCACTATTTTACATGCAGCTATCAATAACAGGCCACTATTTTACACACATCAATCAATAACAGACCACTATTTTACACACAGCTATCAATAACAGGCCACTATTTTACATGCATCAATCAATAACAGGCCACTATTTTACACACAGCTATCAATAACAGGCCACTATTTTACATGCAGCTATCAATAACAGACCACTATTTTACACACAGCTATCAATAACAGACCACTATTTTACACACAGCTATCAATAACAGGCCACTATTTTACACACAGCTATCAATAACAGACCACTATTTTACACACAGCTATCAATAACAGGCCACTATTTTACACACAGCTATCAATAACAGGCCACTATTTTACACACAGCTATCAATAACAGGCCACTATTTTACATGCAGCTATCAATAACAGGCCACTATTTTACATGCAGCTATCAATAACAGGCCACTATTTTACACACAGCTATCAATAACAGGCCACTATTTTACACACAGCTATCAATAACAGGCCACTATTTTACATGCAGCTATCAATAACAGGCCACTATTTTACATGCATCAATCAATAACAGACCACTATTTTACACACAGCTATCAATAACAGACCACTATTTTACATGCATCAATCAATAACAGACCACTATTTTACACCCAGCAATCAATAACAGGCCACTATTTTACATGCAGCAATCAATAACAGGCCACTATTTTACATGCAGCTATCAATAACAGACCACTATTTTACACACAGCTATCAATAACAGACCACTATTTTACATGCAGCTATCAATAACAGGCCACTATTTTACATGCATCAATCAATAACAGGCCACTATTTTACACACATCAATCAATAACAGGCCACTATTTTACATGCAGCTATCAATAACAGACCACTATTTTACATGCATCAATCAATAACAGACCACTATTTTACACCCAGCAATCAATAACAGGCCACTATTTTACATGCAGCAATCAATAACAGGCCACTATTTTACATGCAGCTATCAATAACAGACCACTATTTTACACACAGCTATCAATAACAGGCCACTATTTTACATGCAGCTATCAATAACAGGCCACTATTTTACATGCAGCTATCAATAACAGGCCACTATTTTACACCCAGCTATCAATAACAGACCACTATTTTACACACAGCTATCAATAACAGGCCACTATTTTACATGCAGCTATCAATAACAGGCCACTATTTTACATGCATCAATCAATAACAGACCACTATTTTACATGCAGCTATCAATAACAGACCACTATTTTACACACAGCTATCAATAACAGTCCACTATTTTACATGCAGCTATCAATAACAGGCCACTATTTTACATGCATCAATCAATAACAGGCCACTATTTTACATGCAGCTATCAATAACAGGCCACTATTTTACATGCAGCTATCAATAACAGTCCACTATTTTACACACAGCTATCAATAACAGTCCACTATTTTACACACAGCTATCAATAACCGGCCACTATTTTACACACAGCTATCAATAACCGGCCACTATTTTACACACAGCTATCAATAACAGGCCACTATTTTACACCCAGCTATCAATAACAGGCCACTATTTTACACACAGCTATCAATAACAGACCACTATTTTACACACAGCTATCAACAACAGGCCACTATTTTACATGCATCAATCAATAACAGGCCACTATTTTACACACAGCTATCAATAACAGGCCACTATTTTACACCCAGCAATCAATAACAGGCCACTATTTTACATGCATCAATCAATAACAGGCCACTATTTTACACACAGCTATAAATAACAGGCCACTATTTTACATGCATCAATCAATAACAGGCCACTATTTTACACACAGCTATCAATAACAGACCACTATTTTACATGCAGCTATCAACAACAGGCCACTATTTTACATGCATCAATCAATAACAGGCCACTATTTTACACACAGCTATCAATAACAGGCCACTATTTTACACACAGCTATCAATAACAGGCCACTATTTTACACACAGCTATCAATAACAGACCACTATTTTACACACAGCTATCAATAACAGGCCACTATTTTACACACAGCTATCAATAACAGGCCACTATTTTACATGCAGCTATCAATAACAGGCCACTATTTTACACACAGCTATCAATAACAGACCACTATTTTACATGCATCAATCAATAACAGGCCACTATTTTACACACAGCTATCAATAACAGGCCACTATTTTACACACAGCTATCAATAACAGGCCACTATTTTACACACAGCTATCAATAACAGACCACTATTTTACACGCATCTATCAATAACAGGCCACTATTTTACACACAGCTATCAATAACAGGCCACTATTTTACATGCAGCTATCAATAACAGGCCACTGTTTTACACACAGCTATCAATAACAGGCCACTATTTCACATGCATCAATCAATAACAGGCCACTATTTTACACACAGCTATCAATAACAGACCACTATTTTACACACAGCTATCAATAACAGGCCACTATTTTACATGCAGCTATCAATAACAGACCACTATTTTACATGCAGCTATCAATAACAGGCCACTATTTTACATGCATCAATCAATAACAGGCCACTATTTTACACACAGCTATCAATAACAGGCCACTATTTTACATGCAGCTATCAATAACAGGCCACTATTTTACATGCATCAATCAATAACAGACCACTATTTTACATGCAGCTATCAATAACAGGCCACTATTTTACACACAGCTATCAATAACAGGCCACTATTTTACATGCAGCTATCAATAACAGGCCACTATTTTACATGCAGCTATCAATAACAGGCCACTATTTTACATGCATCAATCAATAACAGGCCACTATTTTACACACAGCTATCAATAACAGGCCACTATTTTACATGCAGCTATCAATAACAGGCCACTATTTTACATGCAGCTATCAATAACAGGCCACTATTTTACACACAGCTATCAATAACAGGCCACTATTTTACATGCAGCTATCAATAACAGGCCACTATTTTACACCCAGCTATCAATAACAGGCCACTATTTTACACACAGCTATCAATAACAGGCCACTATTTTACATGCAGCTATCAATAACAGACCACTATTTTACATGCATCAATCAATAACAGGCCACTATTTTACACCCAGCTATCAATAACAGGCCACTATTTTACACCCAGCTATCAATAACAGACCACTATTTTACACCCAGCTATCAATAACAGGCCACTATTTTACACACATCAATCAATAACAGGCCACTATTTTACATGCAGCTATCAATAAAAGGCCACTATTTTACACACAGCTATCAATAACAGGCCACTATTTTACACACAACTATCAATAACAGACCACTATTTTACACCCAGCTATCAATAACAGGCCACTATTTTACACACAGCTATCAATAACAGGCCACTATTTTACACACAGCTATCAATAACAGACCACTATTTTACACACAGCTATCAATAACAGGCCACTATTTTACATGCATCAATAACAGGCCACTATTTTACATGCAGCTATCAATAACAGGCCACTATTTTACATGCAGCTATCAATAACAGGCCACTATTTTACACACAGCTATCAATAACAGACCACTATTTTACACACAGCTATCAATAACAGGCCACTATTTTACACACAGCTATCAATAAAAGGCCACTATTTTACACACAGCTATCAATAACAGGCCACTATTTTACACACAGCTATCAATAACAGACCACTATTTTACATGCAGCTATCAATAACAGGCCACTATTTTACATGCAGCTATCAATAACAGGCCACTATTTTACACACATCAATCAATAACAGGCACTGGAAAAAAAATCCTGGTTTTACTTTTTAAATCCTAACCCAATCTTCACTAAATCCACATACTTAGGAAATATGTGTGCATCCACACACTGGCAGTTTATCCTTATAAATCTGTAATCCCTAAATCCAGTGTAAATCTGAACAGGTTGGAGATTGTTTACTCAACAATTAGTATCATCCATTTCTCCTTAATTAGATTACTGTGGTACAGCTGGCTCTTCGCGTTCTTGGTGTTATAATGTAATACACTACCACTACAGAGTACTGGTTCATATGTACTGTTTCATATGAGAATATTGAGTAAAAATAAAGAAAGAGTTAATATAATTGGGCAGCTAAATTCTGGTGCAAAGATCGACTTAACATGTGTGGGTGGGAGCAATGGTGTGGGTGGGGCTAAGTCCTATAAGCATATTGCTATTAATTAATTGGTAATTTCTAACGATTCAAACATCACCAAAGGTCAACTAATTATAGAGGTGCTGGTGTATATAAGGTAATACACAACAATTTTATCCCACTTTTCACAGCTCATATTGTTGAAGTCGCCTGTATTGCATCTTAGAAACATGGTTTATTGTCATGTGTGTTCAGCAAACCATGACGCAGGTTATTCTGGAGCTTTGTCAATTACTCCATACACACAGAGTGGCCGTGGTGGGCTTATGTAGTAGTGTATGCTACCAGTACTAGAGAAACGGTTCCCCTTTCTTATAGCCTGCTTAGCTATCCTCATCCCATATACATACCTACATCTCCCTCCCTTTCTACCTCTGCCCCTTCTACTCCACTCTGCCTCCCTCTCTCCCCTCCCTCCCTCTCCTCTCTCTCCGGATCTGGATAGCTTTATATCCTGCTAACAAGTATCTGTTACTGTGACACACATAAAGTAATATCATGTACTAGTATTCAAACATTTTATCTCTTTACCCTCCATGTATTTTGCAGTAAATTAACTTGTTTGTCTGTGACTATGATATGTAATTCAAGGGCTGACCACATATTTAATTACATTTACATAAAAATGTGTTTTATGAACATAATCGGCCAGAGAGTCAATGATTACCCTGAAATAATGTGTTTGTATGGTTAAAAAATCCTTAAAATCCTTAAAAAACCCTTATATCAAGATATATCAAGTACATGTATACTAATTTGAAACATTATGCATATATTTTTATGCATACGTCATTTATGTTGGAATATTTACGAAGCAATGGGAGCAATGGAAGCAATTTTTAAAAAATATGAATTTTCATATGGCCAAATGATGCATTTTTGGCGGAATTGCTCATTTATAAGGTTTATAATTCTACACTGCATAGCAAATCCCTATTAGAAGCTAATCATCTAGATGTGACTAAAAGCGGAGCAAGAGAAAGAGAGGGAGAGAGAGAATAAATGAAAGCTGGATAGAACAGACGGAAGAAGACTTATTATATTTTATTCATCACCTCTATACCCTTTATGCATAAAGCTAGAACTTTACCAACACACCTCCCAATGTTGTATGATGTTCACGCACACTTTAAAATTCGCACTCATGGATTGTTCTAACATTGACAGGCAATTGTTTACTTGGATACCTTTGTTAGCTTAATCATACATCAACCATCAACTATACCTGATCCCTTATATCAACGATAATACAATACAGGTTCTTAAATGACAGTCATAACAGCTAATTTAAATACTTAATGATTTGTAATTACCGCCTGGTCAATGAAAAATATATCTAAGGAAAGTAGGTTTCCGACATACTACCATATTTTGGAGACTTGACTGATTAACTTGCACAATCTTTATAGCTACAGCAAGCTGATGAAATGAGGAATCCAACAGTATGCATAATTCTGATCTCAGTCTAACAGGGAAAGCATTATCGCCATGAGTAATCGTTACGCAAGTTGCGAAAAATCGTTGGGAAATCTTTTCAAAGTTGCAAAAATTCCGCAACTTTGAAAAGATTTAATTATGAAACGGAATTTGTCCTAAATGCGATTTCTTAAGTCCTTTGTCCCTGATTGTGACACAGTACCCAGAAGTAGAAAACCCTACCTATATGATAGGGAATTGCGTTCCAATCGTGTCCCAGATAAGAGTAGGTAGGCAGATTTATGAACCGCATTAGGGTTGATATATTTAGGTAATTTTAGCACTATTTTGAATGCAGAATTCTGTAGAGATTCTAGTTTTTGTATGTGCCTCTGTGCTGTCGAACTAGAGATCATATTCAATAATTGGCAGTATCATGCTTTTATTTATGAGTGATAAGGTATTTTCCTCACAAAATCCGTATAAATTATTCTGACATGGCTTTAAATCTCGATCTGACAATGTGTATTTTTTCACCATGATATTTTTAAATTAACTCTATGTGACGAGCTTCACACATAGGATATTCCCTGCCATTAAATGGGTAGGATTATCTACTACTGGGCATGCATGGGTATAGAAAGAGGAGAAATGAGTTCATTAGAAAGACAAACCATGCAGCTTCATACATCCAAACCCAGCATCTTACAGTTTGTGTTTATTCAGTGTGACCCAATTATCTTATACATGTGTGGTTCACTGACTTACACCACCAGCCTCTGTACCTGCACTTTTGGCTTTAGTCACGGCTGACTGAACACTGATGGCAATGCATGTAATCAATGTGATGTGTTAAAGAAAAAGGAGTCTTAAAGTCGCAATAAATGCATGAGTCCCTCTAAATGAATGCAGTAATTAGCTTTTATTTTTTTGAAAGAGAAACATGAAATTCTTTAAGATTTATAATGGAAAATCATGCCCAAGTACACAGTATCACTAAGGATATAATTATGCACATATACATTGGATATTCAATAGGATAAATCTACTACCGGGTAGGAGAGAGGGTAGCCTCCCAAGCATGGGAGGCTAAAGAAAGGGGAATCGTTTCTCTAGTAATACAAACCACCACATAAGCCCACCTCGGCCACTCTGTGTTTACAGAGTAATTGGCTAAGCTACTGCTGTCTTAGGCCAGTCTCCATATGCAACCTTATTCATGGTTCACTACCCAGGACGATAAAATGTGTTCCTAGTATAACCTGTAGTAAGAAAGTATATATGTTTGAGGGATTGTTGTATAGTGTAGATTGGTGTATGAGGGCGGGGGTGGGGTGGAGCAGGTAGCTTCTCATGTTACATATAACATGCCATACATCAGTATTGATGCATCGGCTCAGGGGTACGTGTATATAATTACAAGCCAATATCAAAATCACTTTTACTGACCAATAAGCTCAATTACTACTGGATTTTTACTGATAAAAAAAGTTGTTAGCACACCCCAAAAAGTTATATAATATACATAAGAGCACTTGATTAAAATGGAATTATTCGGAAAAAATAGCTTGTGGGAACCCTGGATTATTTATTTGTTGGGTGCTTTGCGCTGTTTGTAGCATAGATATATGTCCCAAGTTTCAAGGCTGTACATTGAGCATATACTAGTAAATGACCATTACAAAATATTGCAAACATTTTGTTCATGCATACAAAATATAGAAGTACTTATTGGATGTTTTAATGTTCACCATTATTGGAATTTGCTAGATCTCATCTTTTCAAATGTGATATCTCAGAACCCATTTTTTGCGACTTGGGACTCATTTTCCTGTGACACATCACATATGTTACATAACTGGGAAGGCAAGTTGTACATTTGCAGGCGACTTCACCCATATGATTTGTGAAAAGGGGTATAACTTTGGTGTGTATTCCCCATGATATAAATCTGTCCCCTCTCAATAGCCTCATATGTACCAGTAGTCTGTAGTGGTAGTGCATAGCATTGTAACACCAAGTAAAAGGAGAGCAAGCTGCACCTGAGTTATCCAATTAGTGGGTAATGGGTAATACTGATTGTTGAGTAAACAATGCCCATCCTGTTCAGATTTATACTGGATTTATGGATGATTCAAGGATTTACAAGGATGCGCCACCAGTGTGTGGATGCACACATATTTCCTAAGTATGTGGATTGAGTGAGGATTGGATAAGGATTTAAAAAGTAAAACCAGGATTTTTTTTCCAGTGAGGCCACTATTTTACATGCAGCTATCAAAAACAGGCCACTATTTTACATGCAGCTATCAATAACAGGCCACTATTTTACACACAGCTATCAATAACAGACCACTATTTTACACCCAGCTATCAATAACAGGCCACTATTTTACACACAGCTATCAATAACAGACCACTATTTTACACCCAGCTATCAAAAACAGGCCACTATTTTACATGCAGCTATCAATAACAGGCCACTATTTTACATGCAGCTATCAATAACAGACCACTATTTTACACACATCTATCAATAACAGGCCACTATTTTACACCCAGCTATCAATAACAGGCCACTATTTTACACCCAGCTATCAATAACAGGCCACTATTTTACATGCAGCTATCAATAACAGGCCACTATTTTACATGCAGCTATCAATAACAGGCCACTATTTTACATGCATCAATCAATAACAGGCCACTATTTTACATGCAGCTATCAATAACAGGCCACTATTTTACACCCAGCTATCAATAACAGGCCACTATTTTACACCCAGCTATCAATAACAGGCCACTATTTTACACCCACCTATCAATAACAGGCCACTATTTTACATGCAGCTATCAATAACAGGCCACTATTTTACATGCAGCTATCAATAACAGACCACTATTTTACATACAGCTATCAATAACAGGCCACTATTTTACACACATCAATCAATAACAGGCCACTATTTTACATGCAGCTATCAATAACAGGCCACTATTTTACACCCAGCTATCAATAACAGGCCACTATTTTACACCCAGCTATCAATAACAGTCCACTATTTTTCATGCAGCTATCAATAACAGGCCACTATTTTACACCCAGCTATCAATAACAGGCCACTATTTTACATGCAGCTATCAATAACAGTCCACTATTTTACATGCAGCTATCAATAACAGACCACTATTTTACACACAGCTATCAATAACAGGCCACTATTTTACATGCAGCTATCAATAACAGGCCACTATTTTACACACAGCTATCAATAACAGCCCACTATTTTACATGCATCTATCAATAACAGGCCACTATTTTACATGCAGCTATCAATAACAGACCACTTTTTTACACCCAGCTATCAATAACAGACCACTATTTTACATGCAGCTATCAATAACAGGCCACTATTTTACACACAGCTATCAATAACAGACCACTTTTTTACACCCAGCTATCAATAACAGACCACTATTTTACATGCAGCTATCAATAACAGACCACTATTTTACACACAGCTATCAATAACAGGCCACTATTTTACACCCAGCTATCAATAACAGGCCACTATTTTACATGCAGCTATCAATAACAGGCCACTATTTTACACACAGCTATCAATAACAGACCACTTTTTTACACCCAGCTATCAATAACAGACCACTATTTTACATGCAGCTATCAATAACAGACCACTATTTTACATGCAGCTATCAATAACAGGCCACTATTTTACATGCAGCTATCAATAACAGGCCACTATTTTACATGCAGCTATCAATAACAGGCCATTATTTTACACCCAGCTATCAATAACAGTCCACTATTTTTCATGCAGCTATCAATAACAGGCCACTATTTTACACCCAGCTATCAATAACAGGCCACTATTTTACATGCAGCTATCAATAACAGTCCACTATTTTACATGCAGCTATCAATAACAGACCACTATTTTACACACAGCTATCAATAACAGGCCACTATTTTACACACATCAATCAATAACAGACCACTTTTTTACACCCAGCTATCAATAACAGACCACTATTTTACATGCAGCTATCAATAACAGGCCACTATTTTACACACAGCTATCAATAACAGGCCACTATTTTACATGCATCAATCAATAACAGGCCACTATTTTACACACAGCTATCAATAACAGGCCACTATTTTACATGCAGCTATCAATAACAGACCACTATTTTACACCCAGCTATCAATAACAGACCACTATTTTACATGCAGCTATCAATAACAGGCCACTTTTTTACACCCAGCTATCAATAACAGACCACTATTTTACATGCAGCTATCAATAACAGACCACTATTTTACATGCAGCTATCAATAACAGGCCACTATTTTACATGCAGCTATCAATAACAGGCCACTATTTTACATGCAGCTATCAATAACAGGCCACTATTTTACATGCAGCTATCAATAACAGGCCACTATTTTACACACAGCTATCAATAACAGGCCACTATTTTACACACAGCTATCAATAACAGGCCACTATTTTACACACAGCTATCAATAACAGAGCACTATTTTACACACAGCTATCAATAACAGGCCACTATTTTACACACAGCTATCAATAACAGGCCACTATTTTACACACAGCTATCAATAACAGACCACTATTTTACATGCAGCTATCAATAACAGACCACTATTTTACATGCAGCTATCAATAACAGGCCACTATTTTACATGCAGCTGCCAATAACAGGCCACTATTTTACATGCAGCTATCAATAACAGACCACTATTTTACACACAGCTATCAATAACAGAGCACTATTTTACACACAGCTATCAATAACAGGCCACTATTTTACACACAGCTATCAATAACAGGCCACTATTTTACACACAGCTATCAATAACAGAGCACTATTTTACACACAGCTATCAATAACAGGCCACTATTTTACATGCAGCTGCCAATAACAGGCCACTATTTTACATGCAGCTATCAATAACAGGCCACTATTTTACTCACAGCTATCAATAACAGGCCACTATTTTACACACAGCTATCAATAACAGGCCACTATTTTACATGCAGCTATCAATAACAGGCCACTATTTTACATGCAGCTATCAATAACAGGCCACTATTTTACATGCAGCTATCAATAACAGGCCACTATTTTACTCACAGCTATCAATAACAGGCCACTATTTTACACACAGCTATCAATAACAGGCCACTATTTTACATGCAGCTATCAATAACAGGCCACTATTTTACATGCAGCTATCAATAACAGGCCACTATTTTACATGCATCAATCAATAACAGGCCACTATTTTACACCCAGCTATCAATAACAGGCCACTATTTTACATGCAGCTATCAATAACAGACCACTATTTTACATGCATCAATCAATAACAGGCCACTATTTTACATGCAGCTATCAATAACAGGCCACTATTTTACATGCAGCTATCAATAACAGGCCACTATTTTACACACAGCTATCAATAACAGGCCACTATTTTACACACAGCTATCAATAACAGGCCACTATTTTACATGCAGCTATCAATAACAGACCACTATTTTACACACAGCTATCAATAACAGGCCACTATTTTACACCCAGCTATCAATAACAGGCCACTATTTTACATGCATCAATCAATAACAGGCCACTATTTTACATGCAGCTATCAATAACAGGCCACTATTTTACATGCATCAATCAATAACAGGCGACTATTTTACATGCATCAATCAATAACAGGCCACTATTTTACATGCATCAATCAATAACAGGCCACTATTTTACATGCATCAATCAATAACAGACCACTATTTTACACCCAGCTATCAATAACAGGCCACTATTTTACACCCAGCTATCAATAACAGGCCACTATTTTACATGCATCAATCAATAACAGGCCACTATTTTACACACAGCTATCAATAACAGGCCACTATTTTACACACAGCTATCAATAACAGGCCACTATTTTACACCCAGCTATCAATAACAGGCCACTATTTTACATGCAGCTATCAATAACAGGCCACTATTTTACACCCAGCTATCAATAACAGGCCACTATTTTACATGCAGCTATCAACAACAGGCCACTATTTTACACACAGCTATCAATAACAGGCCACTATTTTACATGCAGCTATCAATAACAGGCCACTATTTTACACACAGCTATCAATAACAGGCCACTATTTTACACACAGCTATCAATAACAGACCACTATTTTACATGCAGCTATCAATAACAGACCACTATTTTACACACATCAATCAATAACAGGCCACTATTTTACACACATCAATCAATAACAGGCCACTATTTTACATGCATCAATCAATAACAGGCCACTATTTTACATGCATCAATCAATAACAGGCCACTATTTTACACACATCAATCAATAACAGGCCACTATTTTACACACATCAATCAATAACAGGCCACTATTTTACACACATCAATCAATAACAGGCCACTATTTTACATGCATCAATCAATAACAGGCCACTATTTTACACACAGCTATCAATAACAGGCCACTATTTTACACACAGCTATCAATAACAGGCCACTATTTTACACCCAGCTATCAATAACAGGCCACTATTTTACACCCAGCTATCAATAACAGGCCACTATTTTACATGCAGCTATCAATAACAGGCCACTATTTTACACCCAGCTATCAATAACAGGCCACTATTTTACATGCAGCTATCAACAACAGGCCACTATTTTACACACAGCTATCAATAACAGGCCACTATTTTACATGCAGCTATCAATAACAGACCACTATTTTACACACATCAATCAATAACAGGCCACTATTTTACACACATCAATCAATAACAGGCCACTATTTTACATGCAGCTATCAATAACAGGCCACTATTTTACACACATCAATCAATAACAGACCACTATTTTACACACAGCTATCAATAACAGGCCACTATTTTACATGCGGCTATCAATAACAGGCCACTATTTTACACACAGCTATCAATAACAGGCCACTATTTTACATGCATCAATCAATAACAGACCACTATTTTACACACAGCTATCAATAACAGGCCACTATTTTACATGCAGCTATCAATAACAGGCCACTATTTTACACACAGCTATCAATAACAGGCCACTATTTTACATGCAGCTATCAATAACAGGCCACTATTTTACATGCAGCTATCAATAATAGGCCACTATTTTACATGCAGCTATCAACAACAGGCCACTATTTTACACACAGCTATCAATAACAGGCCACTATTTTACATGCAGCTATCAATAACAGACCACTATTTTACACCCAGCTATCAATAACAGGCCACTATTTTACACACAGCTATCAATAACAGGCCACTATTTTACATGCAGCTATCAATAATAGGCCACTATTTTACATGCAGCTATCAATAACAGGCCACTATTTTACACACAGCTATCAATAACAGGCCACTATTTTACATGCAGCTATCAATAACAGGCCACTATTTTACATGCAGCTATCAATAATAGGCCACTATTTTACATGCAGCTATCAACAACAGGCCACTATTTTACACACAGCTATCAATAACAGGCCACTATTTTACATGCAGCTATCAATAACAGACCACTATTTTACACCCAGCTATCAATAACAGGCCACTATTTTACACACAGCTATCAATAACAGACCACTATTTTACATGCAGCTATCAATAACAGGCCACTATTTTACATGCATCAATCAATAACAGGCCACTATTTTACACACAGCTATCAATAACAGGCCACTATTTTACATGCAGCTATCAATAACAGGCCACTATTTTACATGCAGCTATCAATAACAGGCCACTATTTTACACGCATCTATCAATAACAGACCACTATTTTACACACAGCTATCAATAACAGGCCACTATTTTACACACAGCTATCAATAACAGGCCACTATTTTACACACAGCTATCAATAACAGGCCACTATTTTACACCCAGCTATCAATAACAGGCCACTATTTTACATGCAGCTATCAATAACAGGCCACTATTTTACATGCAGCTATCAATAACAGGCCACTATTTTACACACAGCTATCAATAACAGGCCACTATTTTACACACAGCTATCAATAACAGGCCACTATTTTACACACAGCTATCAATAACAGGCCACTATTTTACATGCAGCTATCAATAACAGGCCACTATTTTACACACAGCTATCAATAACAGGCCACTATTTTACACACATCAATCAATAACAGGACACTATTTTACACCCAGCTATCAATAACAGACCACTATTTTACACACAGCTACCAATAACAGGCCACTATTTTACATGCATCAATCAATAACAGGCCACTATTTTACACCCAGCTATCAATAACAGACCACTATTTTACACACAGCTACCAATAACAGGCCACTATTTTACATGCAGCTATCAATTACAGACCACTATTTTACACACAGCTATCAATAACAGACCACTATTTTACACACATCAATCAATAACAGACCACTATTTTACACACATCAATCAATAACAGACCACTATTTTACACACAGCTATCAATAACAGGCCACTATTTTACATGCAGCAATCAATAACAGACCACTATTTTACACACAGCTATCAATAACAGGCCACTATTTTACATGCAGCTATCAATAACAGACCACTATTTTACATGCATCAATCAATAACAGACCACTATTTTACATGCAGCTATCAATAACAGACCACTATTTTACACGCAGCTATCAATAACAGGCCACTATTTTACACCCAGATATCAATAACAGACCACTATTTTACATGCAGCTATCAATAACAGGCCACTATTTTACACTCAGCTATCAATAACAGACCACTATTTTACACCCAGCTATCAATAACAGGCCACTATTTTACATGCATCAATCAATAACAGGCCACTATTTTACACTCAGCTATCAATAACAGGCCACTATTTTACACCCAGCTATCAATAACAGGCCACTATTTTACATGCAGCTATCAATAACAGACCACTATTTTACACACATCAATCATTAACAGGCCACTATTTTACACACATCAATAACAGACCACTATTTTACACACATCAATCAATAACAGGCCACTATTTTACACACAGCTATCAATAACAGGCCACTATTTTACACACATCAATAACAGACCACTATTTTACACACATCAATCAATAACAGACCACTATTTTACATGCAGCTATCAATAACAGACCACTATTTTACATGCAGCTATCAATAACAGGCCACTATTTTACACACAGCTATCAATAACAGGCCACTATTTTACATGCATCAATCAATAACAGGCCACTATTTTACATGCAGCTATCAATAACAGGCCACTATTTTACATGCAGCTATCAATAACAGGCCACTATTTTACACACAGCTATCAATAACAGACCACTATTTTACACACAGCTATCAATAACAGGCCACTATTTTACACACAGCTATCAATAACAGACCACTATTTTACACACAGCTATCAATAACAGACCACTATTTTACACACAGCTATCAATAACAGGCCACTATTTTACATGCAGCTATCAATAACAGGCCACTATTTTACATGCATCAATCAATAACAGGCCACTATTTTACATGCAGCTATCAATAACAGGCCACTATTTTACATACATCAATCAATAACAGGCCACTATTTTACACACAGCTATCAATAACAGGCCACTATTTTACATGCATCAATCAATAACAGACCACTATTTTACATGCAGCTATCAATAACAGGCCACTATTTTACATGCATCAATCAATAACAGGCCACTATTTTACACACAGCTATCAATAACAGGCCACTATTTTACATGCATCAATCAATAACAGGCCACTATTTTACATGCAGCTATCAATAACAGGCCACTATTTTACATACATCAATCAATAACAGGCCACTATTTTACACACAGCTATCAATAACAGGCCACTATTTTACACCCAGCTATCAATAACAGGCCGCTATTTTACACCCAGCTATCAATAACAGGCCACTATTTTACACCCAGCTATCAATAACAGACCACTATTTTACATGCATCAATCAATAACAGGCCACTATTTTACACACAGCTATCAATAACAGGCCACTATTTTACATGCAGCTATCAATAACAGGCCACTATTTTACACACAGCTATCAATAACAGGCCACTATTTTACACACAGCTATCAATAACAGGCCACCCCTACTACCATCACAGTCACATTCTTCTATTCATATTAAAACAAGCATCCATAACAGTCTTCCACACAATATAGTCACAACTTTAAGTCAACCAATATGTTACAGTCGTTGTAACATAAATAATAAGTAAAGATGGTAATGTGGGATCCTCCCGGTCCCTGCACTCCCTACACATAATGACACACATGCTCGTTGCCATTTTCGCGGACATAGGGGGTCTTTTGGGGAAAACTTTGCATATCCTTGAAAACCTAAAAAAAGGGTCTTCTTTCTGGGAGCAAATTCGCTCTGCTGTGTGGGTCTTGGACATAGGGGATTATGAATCGCTCTTAACACAGGAAACTCCCAGCATCTATTACATATGTGGGTTGGTCACTTCTGTTTTAAGTCTCGTTTTTGGGAGAGCAAATGAATGTGAAAATGTCAGCGTTTTTAAGAAAAAAGGGGTGTTTTTTAGGGCTGAAAAATCAGCGTTTTCATGGAAAAAGGGGTACTTTTCAGCTCAAAATCCGTGAAAAAGGGTATGTTCTCTGATGGGTGGAACGAGCATATGTCCTACCTTTTGTATATGAGTGCAGGGACCGGGGGGATCCTAGAGGTTTATTGTACAGATGTATAGTAACGTGGTGGTAACCTAGCTCTCTCTGCCTGCAGCTTACAGTGCGGTAGGCCTTTATATTGTACAGATGTATAGTAACGTGGTGGTAACCTCTCTCTGCCTGCAGCTTACAGTGTGGTAGGCCTTTATATTGTACAGATGTATAGTAACGTGGTGGTAACCTCTCTCTGCCTGCAGCTTACAGTGTGGTAGGCCTTTATATTGTACAGATGTATAGTAACGTGGTGGTAACCTCTCTCTGCCTGCAGCTTACAGTGCGGTAGGCCTTTATATTGTACAGATGTATAGTAACGTGATGGTAACCTCTCTCTGCCTGCAGCTTACAGTGTGGTAGGCCTTTATATTGTACAGATGTATAGTAATGTGATGGTAACCTCTCTCTGCCTGCAGCTTACAGTGTGGTAGGCCTTTATATTGTACAGATGTATAGTAACGTGGTGGTAACCTCTCTCTGCCTGCAGCTTACAGTGTGGTAGGCCTTTATATTGTACAGATGTATAGTAACGTGATGGTAACCTCTCTCTGCCTGCAGCTTACAGTGCGGTAGGCCTTTATATTGTACAGATGTATAGTAACGTGGTGGTAACCTCTCTCTGCCTGCAGCTTACAGTGTGGTAGGCCTTTATATTGTACAGATGTATAGTAATGTGATGGTAACCTCTCTCTGCCTGCAGCTTACAGTGTGGTAGGCCTTTATATTGTACAGATGTATAGTAACGTGGTGGTAACCTCTCTCTGCCTGCAGCTTACAGTGTGGTAGGCCTTAATATTGTACAGATGTATAGTAACGTGGTGGTAACCTCTCTCTGCCTGCATCTTACAGTGTGGTAGGCCTTTATATTGTACAGATGTATAGTAACATGGTGGTAACCTAGCTCTCTCTGCCTGCAGCTTACAGTGTGGTAGGCCTTTATATTGTACAGATGTATAGTAACATGGTGGTAACCTAGCTCTCTCTGCCTGCATCTTACAGTGTGGTAGGCCTTTATATTGTACAGATGTGTAGTAACGTGGTGGTAACCTAGCTCTCTCTGCCTGCAGCTTACAGTGTGGTAGGCCTTTATATTGTACAGATGTATAGTAACGTGGTGGTAACCTAGCTCTCTCTGCCTGCATCTTACAGTGTGGTAGGCCTTTATATTGTACAGATGTATAGTAACGTGGTGGTAACCTAGCTCTCTCTGCCTACAGCTTACAGTGTGGTAGGGCTTTATATTGTACAGATGTATAGTAACATGGTGGTAACCTAGCTCTCTCTGCCTGCAGCTTACAGTGTGGTAGGCCTTTATATTGTACAGATGTATAGTAACGTGGTGGTAACCTAGCTCTCTCTGCCTACAGCTTACAGTGCGGTAGGCCTTTATATTGTACAGATGTATAGTAATGTGATGGTAACCTCTCTCTGCCTGCAGCTTACAGTGTGGTAGGCCTTTATAGAAAGGCTTCCCGCCCGCTGAGGCAGAGGGGAGGGGGATTTCATTAGAGGGTACCCCCCTCTGGGCTGTAATGAAGAGACAAAGCGTGGACGCGACGGGGCGCGTCCATTAATTATGAAGGGGTGTAACCCTCTGTTATACATAAGGAAGTGCATTTGACTCGATAACAGTCCCGTCGGAAATGCCCACTCTGCTATAACGGCCCAGCATGGGGTAGAAACGGGCCAGCTACATCGCTCCAGCAAACCCCCAGAATCCAAAGATCGGCGGCTAAATATATATATGAAAGCCTCACCCTGGAGGTATGATATCATAGGTTGAATGTGTTGTTCTGCAAATCATATTGCCAACAACTCTGGCAGGAGATACTTGGCCTGTCACACTGCCGAAGTGCAATACAGTCTAGGCTCAGAGTTGAGAGAGTCCCTTGCTCCAAACCGCATAATTCCATTAGAATCCCATTAGAACACCTACCCCAGGGCAGGGAAGGCCAATAGTGCTGTAGGCGTCCAATCACTGACATACAATTCTTATCTGAGAGGCTGTGAGCCTGTGTAGTTCCTACCACATAATTTTATTTTTTTTTAAGGATTTTATTTCGACTTGGTTGCCGACTCCCCTTTTCGGGGTTAGTTCTGTCGGGCCAAGATGCAAATTGATTTGTACAGAGATTCTATGTTCATTTTATATACATATAAACATGAAAAAGTATGAGGTGATAAAATCTATGTTATACAATCATTGATTAAGGCAGAGAAAGTTTTATAGAGATGTCTTCTAAATTGAGTTCCACCATGCCACTTTCTATTTCCATAGAGTGTTTGTGGATTGTATTAGCTTGATAAGTAGCGTTTGCATTTTAACTAGATAAGATTATTACATAATACATGAGATAGTTTCTAATTGATTTTCCTCACTTTGCCACTTCAACTTATGGTGAGTGTTCAGTGATAGGATTTTTGCTCTGCATAATGGACCATACAGTATGATATTTGTATACAATTTCAATCAGATTTACACAGGTTGGATTTATAACGTACAAAATATTTCTTGTCTTATCTTTACCCTGATGGTGATATCTGGACCTCTGATACTTGGTTGACCCGACCTTGACCTTAACCTTGACCTGTTGTACACTTTATCTCTACAAGTTTGATGTTCCATCGGATGTAAATAAATTGTATTGAACCGTTTAATTGAGTTTAAAAGATAAAATTCATGTCTACCAGATTTCCAGTAGGGAACAGTTTGCCAAATATTATTGCCTTCATTTTTGTAATAATACTTTGTATTAATCATAAATTAGTATTTAGTAAATAAGTTGGTGTGTAGAGAGTTTGTAGGTCTGACCCAAGTGTGTACCATATAAGTGGGTCAGTGGGACGACCTGTATACATGTAGATAGGGCCACCTTATACACATATACATATATGGCCACTACTCACTGGGGAACAAGTTACATCTTCTCACCTGGTGCCTTAGAGGGGTAGAGCTCTAATTACATACCTCAGGTGGAAGCTGCAGGTACTGGGTTCTAAGCCCACACTACTCTCCCTGTGCTACCTTCCCACTGTATAGGACTTAATGGGAGCTGTGGGTTCACCATCCAGACATCTATACCATATACCCACCCACTATGCACCTTCACCCCTTCCTCCTGGGTGTCCTCCTGTGTTGCCTAGCAACAGGAGGGGTGGGTAAGAGGATTCTCCTGCTCCCGTATAATTTTGTCAGTCAGGTCAACCTGGCTAGGATTCTTGGGGAAACTTTAGTCGCAGATGGGCATGAAGTCTATTTGGGCATCACCGAGACTTTCCCTAAAATGGACCTTTTCAAAGATTCGAAGGTAAAAACCATCACAAATCCTTCTTTAATTTCCCAAATGTTATTCTATGGAAATCACTAAAACTGGTGACTATTTCAGTTATTCAGTGATTTGTACCATTCTACATTAAGATGTTTTATATGAAATGAATTGTACAGTTTATATTTCTCCTTTGCAATGGCTGATACATGTTTACAGGTCATAGTCCAGTAGAAATAGGGTTTAACCTAGGACAAATTGCAACGTAGGTTTTTTCAATGTTTTTGGGTACTATTAGTACCCCTTATCAGCATACTAAAAGTCTATAAAAATCTAGGTGGGGGAACATGCCCAAAATCGTAAATAAACAAAATGGCCGCCCGTAAACCTCTGAAATACCATAACTTGGGTTAAAATCAACTTATATTCAAGTGTGAATACACTTTCTTAATGTTTGGAGGCATGAGGAACACAATGAAATATAAATAAAGTTGATACAATCAATAATTAGTGAGTAATTATGCTAATTACTGAGAAAAGGGAGACAAAATCACCTAAATTGCCTTCTTTTAAGTGGTAACAAATATAATTCAAGTTTTATGAGAGCATTCATGACCAAGAGCACTAGGTAATATATTTCTGTAGCCATCAATGTATTACAAACACTTTGATAGTAATTATAAATAGCATAGTAATTATAAATACCACTATGGTAAATGGCATACTGGCATAAAGACCATGCTACCATAAGCCTACTTTATAAGGCACCTTGTATGCCTATGTCGCTAAATTTTGTGTCAATTAAGCAGCTATTTTTTATTTTTAGCCAGCTACAGTACTTTTTTATGCAGTCTATATATGTATAGTCAGGAAGGGGAAGGTGGGGCGACCATGACCATATGATAAAAGGGAGGGCCCAGAAGTTGCATTTTCTCTCCCCAAACCCTAAAATTGATAATTTATGGAAGTACTAGAGGCCATGCATTAATTATATTTGTAACACATCTTAATATAGGCAATTGTTCTATAGTGATTGGAATTTCTGAATTTTCACCTCTGTCAATAGCTAGTTATCATCATCCATAAAATGATAATTACCAATTTGTGAAGACAACTTTGTTTGACTGTATCTTACACCATCAGGCCTTGGGTCTGGGGCTCTAGGCTAAGAGTTTTTGGTTGCTCCCTGGTGGATTTGTGGTTAAATATTATCTGGACAGCAACATAATTTTCCCAGTTAGACCCCCAAAGTACAGATTTATTATTGGCAGAAATTTGGATAGACTATAGGTAAGGGGAAAATATTTTACTTTAACCAATCACTTATTGTTATGTGTGTAATCGGGTCCCTCATGCAAGTTAAATTCTTATCTACAATATAATATGCAGCTTAAATCTTAAGGTGAAAGATTAGATTTCGTCCAAATTGTATGAGGTTAGCATAAGTGAATAAGTGTATGAGCTGGTAAACATTGTTATTTGTGAGCCACGCAGGTCCCATTATGCGCCACTAGATGTATGTAAAACAATTGTGGCATTTCTCAGGGCAACCTTAATTTATCAGTAACTTGCCCAGTTTGGCAACATTATTTTGCCCTCATGTGAGCAACGGAGTACCCCAACATTCCTTGCTGGGACCCATGCTCTTAAATATTTTCAGTAATGATATGAAAAAGATTTTCCTGGGAAAATCATTCTCTACACTAATGATATGGTAGTACTAGTAGAAAGTGATACTCAAGACATTCTACATCACACAACACAGATATATATAAACAAATATGTGGACTGGTGTAATGAAAATGGTTTGACCCCAAATGCTCAAAAGACAATATTCAAAATTTTTGGGAAGAGGACCATCTCAAATGAGTTTCCAAGAATGTACTGTATGGGAGCAAACATAGGGAGGGTAAAATCCTTCAAATATCTGGGACCATTATCAATGAAAATGTGAGTACTCAAAATCATTTTGAGAAGCAAATCAAATCAGCTCTGTGAAAGATTGGGGAGATTCGCAAACGTAGGAAATTTCTTACAACAGATTTGTGTGTTACTGGTCAAGACCTATATATTACCAATTTTGGAATTTTCTAGTCCTGAATCTAGGTAAACGAATGGCCAAAAAAGTACAATCTACTTGGAATAAAGCCTTGAGGGTGGCATATGGCAGAGGTGCTACAAATAGAGAAATAATCACATGATCTGCGATCTTGCCTCCTAAACAGAGCTGAGATTTTGAGTCTGAAATTGATTTTTGATCAAATGAGCAAGTACTCTGCCTTAGACAAGTAAGGTAGGAATCTGAGAAATAGAAGAGATAGGATGTTATTGACAAAGAGACCAAGGAAAGAACACCTCAAAGGGAGTGTTTTTTTATAAGAGTAAAGTCGTATGGAACCAACTTCCTGACCAAATACAGGGTTCACGAAACACGGTCGCCCGCTCGCCCCAGGCGACCAGAATTTGGTAAGGACTAGTAGATCCTACCTGGCTACTCATCCTGTGGGCAAGTGAAAATTTTTGGGGAATTTAGACCCTTTTTACCTACTCTAAAGGCCTGCCGAAATATTGCATTTATAAGGTTATGTGTCAGTACTTGTATTGTGAATGAGTAGAGTGATGGAGGTCCTCGTCCACAACCTCTCAACATCGTCCACAACCTCCAAGATTGATACAATTTTCAGGCAGGTAGATTTTTAATCTACATGTCGTTCAGATGGGTAGATTTTAGGACTAACAATAGTGCACCTTTTCCTACATGCAAAGTGTTTAATTTACCCCAGGCCTACCGGCAATAAAACTATAACATTGATTCTCATTTCCTTGAATCTCTCCCTGTATATTGGCCGTTTTCAAGGCTATTCCAGGCCTTGAATTTATTTATTTTCTTAACTTCAAGGCTTTCAATGTCCCACACAGACCCTGCAGTGTAACCAACTAAACGTTTCCACCATGGAGAAAGAGAAGAGAGAGGGGTGTAGGAGGAGTAGGCAGAGGGGGGAAGTGGGCAGAGGAGTGGGTAAGAGGGAGGAGGGGGCATAGAGGAGGGAGAGAGAGAGAAAGAAAGAAAGAAAGAACCTCTTGGATTTTCGTTAGTCCCTCGCTCAAGGCATAGGGATCATGTCCTCTGTTTTTGTTTATTTTATTTTAGTCCCGACATGCCTAGGTGGATGTTTAAGGTGATTTCATTCATGCATTATTGCTCCTTCTTTCTATATTTTTACTACATTAACACCAATAGTATAACACCAGTTGGCCCCCTTTCAACAGGTGACATTAATCAATAAACATACTGTGTGTGTGTAATATGTTATTATTATCTTCATGTATTATTCATGTGTATTCATTTTTCTTATGGTTTATAATATTTAACATAAATAAATAGATTCTCTATTCTTTTGTCTCTGTTTCTATTATAATTATGAGGTATTTTAAATGTTATTCGATACATTAGTCATTAGTCTACCTTGCAACAAAAAATGCTGAAAAATTCCGAGGATATTGTAAGGACTACCAGATTTCTTTAAGGACTAGTGTTTTTTATACTCTACTAGTCCTGTGGGCGAGTGTATGATGACCAAGTTTTGTAAACCCTGCAAATAAGATTACAGGAGGACAGCGATATGTTCATAAAGTCTCTGAAATTATGGTACATAGAAAGCAACATAGCTGTTAGAAAGTGTATTACTAGTACTGTGTCTATATAGTAGAATTTTTATATAAAGGGTTGGATGGGTATATGGGGAGGGGTGGGGGTGGGGGATGGGGGAGGAAGGTTTGACAGTTGGTTTTTTCATTATATCTCGAGTAAAAGGATATTTAGATTGTCAAAGTATACAAAACGGCCAGGAAATAAAATAGGTATGAAATAAGGCTGTGGATATATGCTAGAAAAAAAATTTCTGATTGCCTGAGACCCATCCTGGAGCGTATTTTTTTGATATATTTAATATTATATTGGCCATAACGAAATAAAATAAAACTTTAAAAAATTCTACCACTGTTTAGGAATGTTTTATCTACTTTCTATGTTTTTCTTAGGGATAAGTGTTGCCTACTTTGAGTCTATACATAACTGAAGCATATTATTTCTAACAATTGGTCATGAGGTAGGGATTTCAATATCTCAAAAAGTATTCATCATTGCATTTTAAAACATACAGAAATGAATTTACTATAGTTCAGCTGCTAATGATGAATGTCAGGAAGACATACACAGTGCCTTACTCAGCTGGCAAATTACAGCAGGGTGTACATTTTAGTTATCATAAATATAATCATTACTTTTTTTGGAAATTTCATTAAGGCCGATATGGTATTTAATACTTTTACTGAAAGAGGGTCTATCCTTCATGGATGATCTCAGGCATTGCCTATTAAAGTTAAGTATAAAAATTACATATAATTTCTTCCAGAGTATCTAGCTTTTTTTATGCTAAATCAACCCAATTCATTGTACATCATAGTTACTTTCTTTCTATTTCCTGATTGTGTTGTATATTGATACATTCTAAAATGGTTCTTACATTTAAGAAAATCCTTTCTTCATTTACTATGACCATTACTACTATCACCCCACTCTCCTACAATGCTCAAGAAAATTTACCAAGTTCTTTTAATCAAACATACCTATATATATACCTCTTATCCCCTCCCCCCCCCCCCCACTAACCCCTCCCGTCAACCCATTCCCCTTCAACATAAGACTGCAATTCTTTTTATAAATAGAATAATAGAAGTTAGAGCTAGAGTGAGGAACTAATTTCCTACTCCTCTGTTGCTCATGTCCCCCTATATAATTTCAAGTTTTAATGGGTAAGTGGTCAGGAGGACATACAAGGTTACTTACAAAGTAGGCTAATATGGGACCATGGCCATTCACCATAGTGGTATTTATAAATTTTATTTAAAGTGTTTGTCTTACAATTGGGCTACAGAAATATGTTACCTGAGTCTGAGTCTGACTCATTAAACTGATACAACTTCAATTATATTTGTCATCACTTCACAGGAGGCAATTTATGGGATTTTTTCTCCCTTTTCTCAGTGATTAGCATAATTACTCACTAATTATTGATTGTATCAACTTTATTCATATTTCACTGTGTTCCTCATGCCTCAAAACATTAAGAAAGTGTATTCACACTTGAATATAAGTTGATTTTAACCCAAGTTATAGTATTTCAAAGGTCTACTGGCGGCCATTTTGTTTTTTGCGATTATGGGGGTGTTCCCCCACCTAGATTTTTATAGACTTTTAGTATGTTGATAAGGGGTACTAATAGTACCCAAAACTGTTGAAAAAAACCTACGTTGCAATTTGTCCTAGGTTAGGCCCTTTTTTTGCTTAGATCTACTGGACTATCATGTAAGTAGTAAGATCTGGTGCCAATGTGTAACCACTGACCTACATATGAAGCTGACATTGTTTCCAATATTAGTTCAGATATCCAGCATCCATTATGTATAACCTAATAATGATATCCAGCATCCACTGTGTATAATCTAATAATATGTACAGATTATAGCCATTGTTAACCCTTAAATCACCATCATATACAAGTTATACCATTGTTTGCAGGTGCAGTTGCTGGTGCACAAAGCACCACATGTCGACTTCCACTCCATGAGCAGGGAGCGGCGGGTGCAGTTCTTCCAAGCCATGCTGGACACCGGGGACATGATCCACGTCCTGCGCCAAGGCTGGCCTGAGATCCTCCACATGTGCACCAACGCTCTCAGTGACCGCCAGTACAGCAACGCCATCGAGGCTCTCAACTTTGATCTGGCCATCGTTGATCTAGTCTTTGACGCCCGGTGCTTCCTCATCTTGCCCTATGACCTGGGCATCCCCTATGTGGGTATGGCAGCTTTCTATGAGCCATGGCTGTCCCGCTCTCCTGTCTTCCCATCAGTTTACCCTAGTAATATGCTGGGTCCTGTGTTCACAGACCACATGAGCTTCATGGAGAGGTTGTATAATGTGTGGCAGAATGTGGACTGGGTGTTGTGGCCGGGGGTGCCTAATATAGATGATACTTTACTGCAGCAATACTTCCACCACCGGCCTGCCCTCAGCCTCACTGAGCTGAGTGCCCACTGTCTACTCTACCTCATAGAACAGGATCCTCTGCTGGACTACCTGCGCCCCACCATGCCTAATGAGATCACCGTGGCTGGTCTGACCATTACTCCCCCCTCCCCCATGCCACCAGACCTCCTCCAGTACATCGAGGCTGCACCAGAGGGCATTATTCTCATCACGTTTGGTACAGGCATCCATGTGTTTGAGCCGGCGCTCTATGCCAGGTTCAGGGAGTCCTTGTCCCGGGTCCAACAACAAGTATTGTTGAAGCATGAGCGTGAGTCTGCGGTGGACATGCCTGGTAATGTGGCTGTGCATGAATGGCTGCCCCAGAATGATGTGCTGGCTCACCCCAACACTAAGCTCTTCATCACACACTGTGGTAACAACGGTCAGATGGAAGCCCTCTACCATGGTGTGCCCATGATTGGCATCCCACAGTATGTAGACCAGTTCCACAACTGTAGGCGCCTCACCCACCATGGCTATGGCATCTGCCTCAACCCCCTCACCTTCACTGCACAGGACCTGGAGACAGCCATCTCTGACATCCTCACCAACTCCTCCTATAGGCAGGCCATCCAGCGGGCTTCAGCTATATTCAGGGACAGGCCCATGACACCTGGAGAGACCAGCTTGTACTGGATCAACCATGTGATGAAGTATGGTGGTGACCACCTCCGCTCTCATGCTCTAGACATGCCCTGGTACCAGTACCTCCTCCTGGACATCCTTGCCTTCCTATTGGCTGCTGGCCTGGTTACCATGGTTACTGTATGTTGTGTGCTTCACCAGGTGTTGAGGTGGTGTCGGGCGGGATGGCATGTGAAGCAGGAATGAAGTACACAGCCACTAGTCAAATAATAGACAAGATTCAATCTTAATTTCTTTCATGATATAAAATTCTCTTCATTTTCATTTTTGGACTGCAACGAGAGTGAAAAAACATATATAGAAAATAATAAATGTATTATTTTGTTGTCCTCATAAATTCCAGTTCTTCCAGTCTATACCTTAGCATTAGCATTCTTCAGACAAGCAATACTTTCTAGATTTCCAATCATAAACCCACAATGCACGCTAGAGCCACAAGATCACAACACATCTACAACCTAACACTACCTCTACTGAAAACAGAAGCAATGAAGAAGGCCTCATGTTACCAAGGGGCCAAACTGTGGAACAATCTGCCCCCAAACCAACAGTTCAAGAACACCCTAAAAAACAACAACAGACACAACAACTAAAAGCAGGTCACGCTGAACCTTCTAGCTGACCTACAAAATGCACAGAAAATAACACCCAGACTGCATACCACCATGAAACACACATACCAAGCACAGGCCACGCTGAATCTTCTAGCTGACCTACCCAACACACAAATCACAACAGCCCAAAAATGCTCCAACAAAAACATATAACCCATATGACCCAAATAAATGTCCAACTCATCACCCATTGTATTGTATTGTAATAGCATTGTATTAACATTGTGTTAGCGCCAGTCCACCATCATAGCACTAGAATTAGATAAACTAGAACCAGTGTGAGTCAGTAGTTAGACACAGCAGTGGACAGAAAACCATGGAATTCAGCAATGAATATATACCCATGAGCCCATGTCCAGGAGAGTATGTGGCAGCCAGAGTAGGACTATCGTCACAATTTGATGGGAATGAAGGGAAGTCTTGGGCTATTTACTTTCATAAATATGGAATGTTTTTGTACGTTGACATTGCCCACCATCCCGCCCTCCTCCCGTGGCTAGTGGCATTAAAATCGTTTCGTTTTTGTGTTAAATTCATGTGCGAACCATTGCCGATTTAAGCGATGGTTCGGCACATATATAAGCTTTGTTTATAACTGTGTGGTGGTATCCCCGCTGCTATGACGTCATTATGAGCGTGTTACCAATGTTACCCAAAGTTTACACGAGTATGGCTGAGTGCGAGGATGAAGGGTTTAGCATTGGAAGGTGGTAGAGATGCATTGGGAAATGACGGTATGTGCATTACAAGTATAGTACTTAGAGACCCTATGAACCCTGATATTTTGCTTCTCAAAAATGTTAAGGATGACAAATCAGTAGTTCGTTTTTCCCGTGGACTACGAAAACATAGCTAGTTGGGTGATCGAGGCAACTTTTCTAGACACATTTGTAGCCTCCGATTCTCGGTGGCGCGTCCTGGTGTCAATGGGAGAAAGCAGGCATCCCTTGTCTGCCACTAGTGCCGATGTGTCTAGGTTAAAATTGATTTGCAAAATGACTATGTATCTTCATTGTACTTGACTACTTGTGAAATGATTTGACTTATTGATTTGCTGTATAAACATTCTAAATAAAAAAGAAATAAAACATTCCAGTTTAACATCATGAGGGATTTTTATGTGAAAAAAATGTCTTGATTTTAAGAAATAAATTCTCTAACGTGTTTTTGTTTGCACAGAGGCAGACCACATGGGTGGAATAACATTGCATATGATGTCTCCCATTCATAAACTCAGAACTGACTCAAGTGGACCATGGGAGCCGGTTGATGTACTCGCCAAATGAACAGACTTTCTCGTGTAGTGAAAGTCTTAGCTTGTGGCACCATTAGGTTCTTCTTCATCCCACCCACAATAAACACACCACCAAGGATTAATCTGTTTGTCATAACCCCCCAAAAATAGACGTTTCCAAAGGCTATTCCTCAGAATTAGACTCTGTTTCAAGTGGATAGGGAATTCTCCCAACCCTCACCACCTTCCTGTGCACCCAGTCGGCGAGCGAAATTGAGTGTTTGAACTCATTACGAACTAGCCCCTAGGAAGCACAGGAATTATATAAAGGATTCTATTGCAAAGGAAACTGTGAAAAAGGTCCGCCATCTTGGTTGAAGCATTATGGGATGTGCTTGCGCACACTTCTGGCAAGGTCAGTGTCCTACTTCTAGACTTAGGTCGACTGGGCGGCCTCGATCTGGGTCGTCTGGGTGACCTAGATCTGGACCTCTCACGACGCGAGGGTCTATGTCTATGGTGTCTATGGTAACGGGACTTAGACTTGGAGTGGTGACTGGGACGTTCTCTCCCATAACGTTCTGAGGAAGAATCCTCAGAAGATGACCGTCTCCTGCTTCTGTGGCGAGATCTGGCCCTAGGTTCATGAGAGTCTTCATGACTAGTGCCAAAGAGGTTCCTGAACAGTCCGATGGCAGGTCTTTCAGAGTATCTATGCGTAGATGGGGACCTCCTATTAAACCTAGGGTCTTGGCTATAGCTTGCTAAGAACCAAATCCCCAATTTCGGAAACTATTTTGTCTTTGAGCTCGGGTGGAACAGCCACTTCCTCTTTGGGTGGCACCTCCACTTTGCCGGGCTTTTTCCCGCCAAGCTGCAGCATGGCTGCTGCAGCCACGTTTACGTCTGGCTCAGTTTTGGAATGGATTTCTCCAGAAGATGAACCCTGGGGAGAATTAGGTACTAGATTTTCGGTTGACATGTCGACGAATGCTGAAAAAAGTGATCATTTGACTAGTACGTGGAAACCTAAGCTGTGCATGTTCGAGACCACGAGGCGCTCCGATGGAGCCCTATTAGACCACTCCTCATCATATCGAGGAAGGTTTCAAGGAGAAAACTGTGATGCAGTCAACACAAATGAGGGAAAAATGTCACTTTAGAGAAGTGTATACAAAGCAATATACAACAATGGGTAAATACCTTTCTTGATTGAGGAGTAATCCAATGTAATCCAAAGAAAGGCGACATGAGAAAATCTTGCATGCGGTCGCTTCGGCATACGTCTCGAAAATTGAAGGTCGCTGGCTATGCCGCCTATCTCATCTGTTCTGCCCTCTGCATGAGGCAGACAAACTAGAAACTTAATACAGAAAACCTGATGCAGAGTAAACACAAGGTTGCTAATGTTACATACATCAAAAACTGAAGATAACTAAATAGAAAAATATGTAGTGATCTTCGGATTTGATCCGCTCAGCACACTTTCATTCATGCGAGTGAACTGGCATAGATGTGGGCTTGACTCCTCCTATGGAATTACAATAGGAGTGTCCAAGTGACAGTTCAAGCCCATGTGTTTACCTTATTATAACCTTACTCTTTAAAGGAGGCTACGCTTTCTCCACTGTACTTCCGATTGAAGCCGTTTTTATGCACACGCCGTTCGAGAGATGTATGCTGGGAGACAGTGGTGTTTGTTTGGTTTAGTAGCACACGCAACAGAATCACATATAGGCCTACAATCAACTATAATTGTGATCAAAACACAGGACGGATTTTCTTAGATGTTTGTTTATCGTTGTAATGTGCTGCTTCCCATTACCTACGAACTTTATTTTACATACCAAGAAAATTCCTACGGCCATTAGGACTATCGTCACAATTAGAGTCTGCAGCAGATGGAGGTAACATGTTACCTCCGTCTGCATCTTCAATGCTCCATATCTTAGAAAATAATAAATATAGAAGAATATAATTCACATTAATGGGAAGGATGTGGCCCTAGCTTTATGGAAAATATATAATAAATTACCAATCTTCATTTCCTCTCATGCTGTGAGTAATGACAGAATGTCAAGTGAGGCCACAGTGAGGTGGACAAAAATAAATTAAAATGTCCAGGCCCAATATTCTTGGGAAAAATAAGTGAAAGTTAATTTCTTTTTCTGTTTCTGCTTTGAAATATGTCCCGATTTGTTAAACAACCTTAAATAATATAGACAACTAGCAATAATTGATATCAAAATTAAAGCATTAGTTCATCATGTCTCCATGCATATGGAGGTAACATCTAGTATTGTTGCATTAATGGAATGTGTTACCTCCGTCTGGCACTTTCAATGTTCAATATCCCAGGAAATAATGAAGATAGAAGAATGATATTGACATTAGTGGGAAGGACATGGCCCTAGCTTTATGGAAAATACATAATGAAGTACCAATCTTTATTTCCTTTTATGTTGTAAACAATGATAGAGCATCAAGTCAGTCTGCAGGGAGGTGGAAAAAAGTAAATTAAAATTTCCAGGCCCCATTTTCTTGGGGAAAATAGTTAAAACTTCGCAAAAAAACGGGTTTTGAGATATCGTCATATTTAAAAAAAATGAGATCAAGGCGATTCCAATGGTTGTTAACATTAGGGCAGGTATTAATCATTTCCATATTTTTGAAAAAAATGCTTTAATTTCTGTTTTCACAATTATTGATCTATCCCGTTATCCTGTCATCTAGTAACAAATTTCACTTGAATGTATAGTTAATCTTTCGCCGACTGTCATTTTTCGAGCATTTTTATTACCCATTTTGTATTTCTTTTTTGTATTTTGAAATTTTCTATATTTTTACCTTACTATGTTGGGCTTCAATAATCTCATACACACTCCTTTTACATTGTTGTTGCTTAGTCTTATGATAACTTGATATAAAATAACATCCTACCTTTGCCTCCTACACCTGTCAAATACTTAGAACATGTATTTCTTCCACTTAGTGCCTTTTCATTTGGTCACAGAGAGCACCTTTTCACCATACAACATAGCTCTAAATTACTTTCAGACTTCTCGCAAATAACATTGTTAAATTAATAAAACTATTGGAAAATGTCTAGAGTATTAATATGGCGACAGAACCAGTTTATTTCTCAGATATTCCACAGAAGCAACTCTATAGTCCAAGTGACTCTTTATATCAAAACTATTAATAAATAATTCCCAAATTATAAGCACTTTAAACATTTGATACCTATAAGTACTATAATAGTTGGTATAGAGTTCGAACGTAGGTTTTTTTTTAAAAAAAAACAAGTAAACATCTGGCAAAATTTGAAAAATCCCCTATTCGCCTTCACCAATACTTCCAGTTATTAGTTTTAAAGTTAGAGTTGTATAGTACCAAGTGCTGATGTAGTCTATGTATAATTTAAGGGAGCCCCCGCGCCATTGCGAAAGAGATGAAAAAGATGATTGATCCCAACCCTCAGATCAAGGTAACTATAACCACCCTCATGTTTGTTAAAAGAACAATTTTAAATTATAATAGACTATTCGTTACATTATAAAATTGTTTGGAAAAGTAAACATTGAAATATGGATGTACCATGTATAACACATGCATGAAAAACATATCCATAAACTATGAATAAATCTTTTCTTTTTTAAATTTAATTTCAGGCCAATCGGTTATGATATGCAGGGTACCACTCATACACGCCAATGTATACAGTTAAAGGCATAATGTTTCTTTGGTAGTCAATAACTCTGATACGTTTTATACTTTATACTTTTGTTGGTGAATAAATATGCAAGAAATGGTTGTATTTTACCCACATTAATTGTTGTGTAATGTGCAGGTTAGTCTCTAGTATAACTCCCTAACATCCCCCTACTGGTAATCATGTTAACTACAGTGTGAGGAGGATGTATGGCAACTTCCCCCATTACCACCCACACATTCCACCACAAGGTCGATCATATGTTTTGTAAATATGCTAATTACCCAATTAATTATTTGATAATTACAGGGTATCATTGATCAATAAAAGCATGAGTGAGTGTTTATAAACTGATAATTGAATCTTGATGATGACTGATAATTGATAATTGACCTCATATATCATGTCTCAATTATTGAATAAAATAATTCATTGCATTTGTCTTTTGACATTTGTTGTCGTTTGACATTTGTCGTTTGATCGATATGACAAATGACCATACACATACACACTCTCTCTCACTCTCACTCTCTTACTCACTCTCTCACACTCTCTCCCTTTGCCCCCTCCCTTTGCCCTCTCCCTCTCCACTCTCCTTTCCTCTCTCTCTTTTCCTCTCTCTGTTTCTATCTCTCCCTTTCCTCTCTCTCTGTCCTCTCTCCCTTTCCTCTCTCTGTTTCTATCTCTCCCTTTCCTCTCTCCCTGTCCTCTCTTCCTTTCCTCTCTCTGTTTCTATCTCTTCCTTTCCTCTCTCCCTTTCCTCTCTCTGTTTCTATCTCTCCCTTTCCTCTCTCCCTTTCCTCTCTCTGTTTCTATCTCTCCCTTTCCTCTCTCCCTTTCCTCTCTCTGTTTCTATCTCTCCCTTTCCTCTCTCCCTGTCCTCTCTCCCTTTCCTCTCTCTGTTTCTATCTCTTCCTTTCCTCTCTCCCTTTCCTCTCTCTCCCTTTCCTCTCTCTGTTTCGATCTCTCCCTTTCCTCTCTCCCTTTCCTCTCTCCCTTTCCTCTCTCTGTTTCTATCTCTTCCTTTCCTCTCTCCCTTTCCTCTCTCTGTTTCTATCTCTCCCTTTCCTCTCTCCCTTTCCTCTCTCTGTTTCTATCTCTCTCTTTCCTCTCTCCCTGTCCTCTCTCCCTTTCCTCTCTCTGTTTCTATCTCTCCCTGTCCTCTCTCCCTTTCCTCTCTCTGTTTCTATCTCTTCCTTTCCTCTCTCCCTGTCCTCTCTCCCTTTCCTCTCTCTGTTTCCATCTCTCCCTGTCCTCTCTCCCTTTCCTCTCTCTGTTTCTATCTCTCCCTTTCCTCCCTCCCTTTCCTCTCTCTGTTTCTATCTCTTCCTTTCCTCTCTCCCTTTCCTCTCTCTGTTTCTATCTCTCCCTTTCCTCTCTCCCTTTCCTCTCTCTCTTTCTATCTCTCCCTTTCCTCCTACTTTTCCTCTGTCCCTTTCCTCTCTCTGTTTCTATCTATTCCTTTCCTCTCTTCTTTTCCTCTCTCTTTCCTCCGACTTTTCCTCTGTCCCTTTCCTCTCCCCCTTTCCTCTCTCTGTTTCTTTCTCTTCCTTTCCTCTCCCTCTTTCCTCTCTCTCCCTTTCCTCTTCCCCTTTCCCCTTCCCCTTTCCCCTTCCCCTTTACTCTCTCTTTCCTCTCTCCCTTTCCTCTCCCTCTTTCCTCTCTCCCTTTCCTCTCACTCTTTCCTCTCCCCTTTCCTCTCTCCCTTTCTTCTTTCCCTTTCCTCACTCAGTTTCCTATTCCAAAGGATTTTGTTATACTAAAACACACTTCCTCTTTCTCTTCACTAAACTTTCTGCTCACTGTGTATGTCTTAGTGTGAGTGCTGATATAGAGCTTATCTGGGGATATGCTGACAGCTGACACCATAAGTCTTCCACTAGTGCACTATGCTCCACTTGTACTGACATCTCGGCCCTGACACACTTGTCTGTATGGCCTTATTTCCCTCACAGTTACTCTAGCTTAACGTTGCTCACTTGTCCATATGCTATTAATTACTCTATAAAGTTTTCATCACCATATATTTAGTAATTAAGAAAATTTAAGAAAGTTTTTGATAGATTTAGAAATTAATGTATTTAAAGTTTTTAAGCTGGTTTAAGGTTTGAGATGTCTATTGGTTGCTGAGTAAATCAAGACTGGCAGGACTTGCAGGTCCAATATGATACAATTCCAGTGATGTTCCCAAGTATAAAAGGCAAGTAATAGATACATAAACATGCACACTGTAACAATGTAATATGTTAATCAATAGCAGATAAAACAAAAAAAGTGAAAGACAGTCTCAGCTCAGAGGCGACTCAGAGTCGATTCAAGGTCCCGCCAAACTGAGGGAAAACCTCTTGCTCCAATCTGCAAGATTCCATTTAAATCCCATTAGAACACAAGGGATTTATAATGTACAAAATAAAGTATTTCTTGTGATATCTGGAGCACTGATATTTCCTTGACCCGACCTTGACCTTAATCCTGATATTTTTTGTACACTTTATCTCTATAAGTTTGATGTTCCATCAGATGTAAATAATTGTATTGAACCGTTTAATTGAGTTTAAAAGATAAAATTCATGTCTACCAGATTTCCAGTAGGGAACAGTTTGCCAAATATTATTGCCTTTATTTTCGTAATGATACTTTGTATTAATCATAAATTAGTATTTAGTAAATAAGTTGGTGTGTAGAGAGTTTGTAGGTCTGACCCAAGTGTGTACCATGTAAGTGGGTCAGTGGGACAACCTGTATACATGTAGATAGGGCCACCTTATACACATATACATATATGGCCACTACTCACTGGGGAACAAGTTACATCTCCTGGACAGGTGCCGTAGAGGGGTAGAGCTCTAATTACACATCTGAGGTGGAAGCTGCAGGTACTGGGTTCTAAGCCCACACTACTCTCCCTGTGCTACCTTACCACTCTATAGGACTTAACGGGAGCTGTGGGTTCACCATCCAGACATCTATACCATATACCCACCCACTATGCACCTTCACCCCTTCCTCCTGGGTGTCCTCCTGTGTTGCCTAGCAACAGGAGGGGTGGGTAAGAGGATTCTCCTGCTCCCGTATAATTTTGTCAGTCAGGTCAACCTGGCCAGGATTCTTGGGGAAACTTTAGTCGCAGATGGGCATGAAGTCTATTTGGGCATCACCGAGACTTTCCCCAAAATGGACCTTTTCAAAGATTCGAAGGTAAAAACCATCACAAATCCTTCTTTAATTTCCCAAATGTTATTCTATGGAAATCACTAAAACTGGTGACTATTTCAGTTATTCAGTGATTTGTACCATTCTACATTAAGATGTTTTATATGAAATGAATCGTACAGTTTATATTTCTCCTTTGCAATGGCTTATACATGTTTTCAGGTCATGTAATAAGTAAGATCTGGTGCCAATATGTAACCACTGACCTACATATGAAGCTGACCTTGTTTCCAATATTAGTTCAGATATCCAGCATCCATTATGTATAATCTAATAATGATATCCAGCATCCACTGTGTATAACCTAATAATGATATCCAGCATCCATTATGTATAACCTAATAATGATATCCAGCATCCATTATGTATAATCTAATAATGATATCCAGCATCCATTATGTATAATCTAATAATATGTACAGATTATAGCCATTGTTAACCCTTTAATCACCAGCCTATACAAGTTATACCATTGTTAACCCTTTAATCGCCAGCCTATACAAGTTATACCATTGTTTGCAGGTGCAGTTGTTGGTGCACAAAGCACCACATGTAGACTTCCACTCCATGAGCAGGGAGCGGCGGGCAGATTTCTTCCAAGCCATGCTGGACACCAGGGACATTATGCATGTCCTGCGCCAAGGCTGGCCTGAGATTCTCCACATGTGCACAAACCCTCTCAGTGACCGCCAGTACAGGAATGCCATCGAGGCTCTCAACTTTGATCTGGCCATCGTTGGTCTAGTCTTTGACGCCCGATGCTTCCTCATCCTGCCCTATGACCTGGGCATCCCCTATGTGGGCCTGACAGCTTTCTATGAGCCATGGCTGTCCCGCTCTCCTGTCTTCCCATCAGTTTACCCCAGTAATATGCTGGGTCCTGTGTTCACAGACCACATGAACTTCATGGAGAGATTGTATAATGTGTGGCAGAATGTGGACTGGGTGTTGTGGCCGGGGCTGTCTAATATAGATGATACTTTACTGCAGCAATACTTCCACCACCGGCCTGCCCTCAGCCTCACTGAGCTGAGTGCCCACTGTCTACTCCACCTCATAGAGCTGGATCCTCTGCTGGACTACCTGCGCCCCACCATGCCTAATGAGATCACCGTGGCTGGTCTGACCATCACTCCCCCCTTCCCCCTGCCCCCACACCTCCTCCAATACATCCAAGCTGCACCAGAGGGTGTTATTCTCATCACGTTTGGTTCAGGTATCCATGTGTTTGAGCCGGCGCTCTATGCCAGGATCAAGGAGGCCTTGTCCCGGGTCCAACACCAAGTATTGTTGAAGCATGAGCGTGAGTCTGCGGTGGACATGCCTGGTAATGTGGCTGTGCATGAATGGCTGCCCCAGAATGATGTGCTGGCCCACCCCAACACTAAGCTCTTCATCACACACTGTGGTAACAACGGTCAGATGGAAGCCCTCTACCATGGTGTGCCCATGATTGGCATCCCACAGTATGTAGACCAGTTCCACAACTGTAGGCGCCTCACCCACCATGGCTATGGCATCTGCCTCAACCCTCATACCTTCACTGCACAGGACCTGGAGACAGCCATCTCTGACATCCTCACCAACTCCTCCTATAGGCAGGCCATCCAGCGGGCTTCAGCTATATTTAGGGACAGGCCCATGACACCTGGAGAGACCAGCTTGTACTGGATCAACCATGTGATGAAGTATGGTGGTGACCACCTCCGCTCTCATGCTCTAGACATGCCCTGGTACCAGTACCTCCTCCTGGACATCCTTGCCTTCCTATTGGCTGCTGGCCTGGTTACCATGGTTACTGTATGTTGTGTGCTCCACCAGGTGTTGAGGTGGTGTCGGGCGGCAAGGCATGTGAAGCAGGAATGAAGTACACAGCCACTTGTCAAATAATAAGATTATTCAATCTTAATTTCTTGATGATATATAATCTATATGATATAAAATTCTCTTCATTTTCATTTTTGGACTGCAACAAGAGAGTGAAAAAACATATTTAGAAAATAATAAATGTATTGTTTTTTGTCACCCAGGGCTTCAGAATACAGGTTGTCTTGGGATTCAGTGCCTGGGGAATATTCTTCCAGAATGAGTTCTGCAGCTTTTTGCTCTGCCATCTTCTGTTGTACTAGGTAATCATTCTTCTCAATTTTATCAGGCTTTTCCAACAGTAACTTCAGTTTGGACTCCTGGTCCTCCAGCATGGTTACCTTGTTGCAACTTACATCCACTTCAACTTCATCATCAACCTGGTTGGATCTTACACCTCTTTCAACTTCATCATGTTTCTCAAGCAATTATTCATGCTTTTCAAGCAACCTGAATAGGGTTTTAAAGTCTGTTTCGGTAATATTCCAGTGACTCATCCCTCATTTTTTCAATTGGTGCCAAGAGGCCTAAATCCCCAGGTGATTCTCCTTCTTCAGCCATAGTGGCAGAGGAAGGAGGAACCAAGAGTGCTAGTTAATGTCTTGAGAATAGGTGACCAAAGGATATCCACCAGAATTAAGTATTGTCCTTTACAGTTGTTATCTTTGTCGTCCAAGTAATGAGGGTAAATAGTTTATACTACAGTGACTTAACTCGTTCGGCTTGACCCAGATCCCAGTCGTCTCTGACCCAAATAGGACACTAGTTGGCCTCTAGTCTATACTATACTTCCATGTGACAAGGAGTGACCTATATGGGTAATCCATGCTTGTCCTGCAAAGATTTAAAATTATGTTAATCCTGGGTGTGAAAATGTCTTTTGTCAAGCATTCCTGTAATTGTAATCCAGACTTTTTGGGGGTCACATCACTACAGGAATTAAATTGGTTGATTTGTATTCCTTTATACAAGCCTTCTTTATCTTAATCCTATGCCCTGGAGCATCATGGGCGATTTTTCTGTGAAAAACGTGTTTGGGTTTGCACAGAGGCAGAACACATGTTTGGTATAAAATTGCTGATGTTCATGCTTTGAGTTGCCTATAACATTAATTCTGTAAGAGAAAAGTGTAATTCTCCGCATCTCCTCTGAAACTGCTGGAGGGATTGTCACGATTTTCACGGTGGACATACTGTGTCATAATAGAACCGTTCCACTATGTTTTATGAGGAATTTCCTAGAAAATAATCGTTTAATAAGGGTTTAATAAGGGTTTCAACTTAAATTTACACCCCTCCATTACGCTCACTTGTTTAAATTTGACTTTCCAAAAGAAAGCAGTAGCTGGACAAACAGCAAACACAAGTCAACAAGTTTAATGCCACGTCATAAGAACGTTTTGTCATAGCAACAGAGTTCAGCACTGCATTTTCTGGAATGGGTTAATATTACACCCCTGTGCTGTTGCTTCCTATACCTTCAGCATTGTATGTCACACTTGGTCAAAGTGGTGCATAACATGTGAGTTATGTCACCCTGGGGACATACAACAAGTAGGTCCGCCCAAAACGTAAATTACTTCTTTTATTTTTAATTATTTATATTTTTTATTTATTAATGGGGTGTAATAAATATGGAACAAAGCTCGGGTGAAGTCTGTACACTTGTTAGTGACCTCGGAAGCACAGAAGATCTTGGGCTAACACCCTCTAACTTCCCGCGCTCCCTTGGTCAATAACAAGTGTACAGACTTCCCCCTTGCTAGGTTCCATCTATATATTAACCTTCCCCAAATTTTGCTATGCGATATAGGCCTATTTCTCCCACACATATATAGGGTTTATGGCACCTTTAAAACGCTATGAATGCGTATTGTTTTCCTTTGTTTTTACCCATGTTTCTAATGAATAAAGATCCGATGTTGGACAAAAAAAAAAATATTAACCTTCCCATCACGTTATCACACAATATTGAATAATATTAACCTAATAGCCCAAGGGAGATAACCATCTCTTCCACTGCCAGAAGTCAATTTTGTATTTATTATACCTCCCCCGATTTTTTAGGTGAAAAAATAGTGAAAATTCGATGGAAATTAGAGTCAGACAACAAACTCTGTTCACCACACTGTTTTGTTTACTTCTTGGAAAGTTTCTACTTCCGGTCCCCCTCGCTCATTTTCGGGTCTATTTTTCTATTTAAATACGCAATAAATTCGCAATTTCACTGCTGCTTACCATTACAATAATTGTTATATCATTACATACAATGTATAACAAGTTTTTTTTCGCGAAAATAATTATTTAAATACAGAAAATAAGGATGCAAACATGGGCCTATTTTTTCAACAAAAATTCCGCCAGCGGTGATGAATATGGTATGCAAATACCGCCAGAGGGTGATACGGTTTTCCAATGCTATAGCCTATGGCTTTCCATACCATCCCGCTCAGAGGTATAATGATGAATAATATTAACCTAATTATGCCATATTTCATAATTCCAAAATACATCTCGGACAGAAGGCGGTCATTACAGCTGAACAAGGTCTCCGAGGTTGAATTACCATCACGATATATATATTGAAACTTTATTTTCATTTTGTTGTACATAAGGTCTATATGAAAATAGGACTCTCATCTCTGCCAAAGATAGTTCTACCGACGGGCCCCTCTACATCTAAATAGTAAATAATGCTTTACATATAGCAAACATTAGAATAAAGCAGAATAAAATAGTATAAAGTACATTTGGCTAGTTAGCCTTGCAGAACGGTCAAATAGGGGTTGGAGTAAGTCTTACATGCATTTCTTATCACACAATGTTGAACAAGTTTAACCTAATTATGCCATATTTCATAATTCCAAAATACATGTCGGACAGAAGCCCTCAGGCCTCGCGCGGTCACTACAACAACAGACAGAGGTTGAGGCGGGGTTGAGGAGCCAGCGGCACTCACCACGCAGGGGCGGATCCAGGATTTCCTGAAGGGGGGGGTTCAGGTCTGAGAAAAGGGCACATGTTGGGGACTGAGTGCTGAAGGCATGAAGCCCCCCAGAGGAGGGTCCGGGAGGGTTCTCATTCGGGGAATTTTTAAAAACATACCCCTTAGATGGTGAATTCTGAGTGGATGAGCATATTTTTTTTAGTGTATGTATTTTAACTTTTTAGCTTTGGAATTGCTGCTTTACATTACAGATGATGTCGAAATTATAATAAATATTGACAATGACATGTTAAGGCCTGTAGGGGTCACTGAGGGGGACATTTCTAGGCTGGGTGTACCTGACTGTGCAAGTGCCGAAGGCACAAGAACCACTAGGGGGGTCAGGGGGCATGCCCCCCCTGGAAAAAAATGGAATTTAAGGTGCAATTTGGGGGCATTTGGTGCATTTGGGAGCACAAAAAATGTATTTAGTCACAGATAAATAGTGAAGAGTCCATAGATATTTCTAATACTTATTTCAACAACCATGTTCACAAACTAAATCTAGGCCCAATAGACAGAACTGAATAGATTTTAGTAATAAATACCAAACAAATTTTAAATGTGGGGTCGATAAATTCTAATGAGATATGACAAATGACAAATTTTATTATGCGGAAAATAAGGGAATCAATAGAATTTCCAAAATTCATATATAAGTTGAAGTTTATCTTTTTTCGGGTGAAGTATAGTCCTAGACATATTTAGCAGATGCATTTTTAATTTGAATCTTGAAAAACGCCACTATTTTTTCGGTATTTTTGTAAAAACAATTTAATTTTTTCCCAATTTAATATGCAGCATTTCCCAATAGATTTGCTTACTAAATGGGTACAACTGAGAGTACCCACAGCAAACTTTGTTTCACAAACTTATTTATTTCAGACAGCTACAACTACAGATAAGGCCAAAAAAAAATAGGTGTGTTTCCGATTTACCCCCCCTACCTAGAAAAACCTTACCCTACCTAAATTTTTTTTTACCATACCTGATTTTTCTCCATCATATCTTACTTTTTTTGGATTTTTTGACAAAAAAAGCTCATAAAAGCAGGAAAACGGGTTTTCCTAACCTGGAACTGTCAAAAGGCACATTACCCATGTTCAAAACAACTATTGTTATGAAAAGGTCATTTTTTTCAGTTCTTGGGAGGTTGTTTCCAAACAAAAAAAAATAACAAAAAAAAAAAAGTTACCCCCCAACCTAGTTTTCAGCCAGATAAATCGGAAACACACCTATTTTTTTTTGCCTAAACACAATGTATTTAGCCTGCACCAGGGGCGGAACTATGGTCTAAAATGAGGGGGGGTCAAAATAAAAAGGGCACATCAGTCCATCCCCCAAAAATGAGCCAGAGGGGCACAAAGGCATACAAAGGAGAGATCATCAGAAAATGTTACTTTGATATATCAATAATTCATATCTGTTCAGTCTAATTTAGCAGAAGTTAAAGGACAACACATTGCATGATTGCTAATTGTACAAATTTGTAGACCTGCCTAATGTGCATTTTCTGAAGATCTGACTGACTAGGGGGGTAAGGGGCATGCTGCCCTGGGAAATTCAAAAATTTAAGGTGCCATTTGGAGGCATTTGGCACTTTTTGAAGCCCAAAAAGAAATTAAGACACCTTTGGTTCCTTTGTCTAAGAAATTAAGACACCTTTGGTTCCTAAAAAAGATTTTTGGCTGTTCAAAAGGGCACTTTTGGTTGTAAAAAAAGACACTTTTTGGTTGTTACACTTACAACAGAAAAGGGGCATATTGGGTTGTAAAAGAGGGCACTTTGGGCTATTCAAAACGGCACTAAGTCTTATGAAAATTTTGAGGGGGATCAGGGTGTTCCCCCCCCCCTTGCCAGTGCACTAGGCCTATATGTGTAGACAGTAGCAGTAGCCATTAATTGTTGGTTTTATGTTGGTTTAATAATACTACGTGAAAAAATGGGCCATTTCCTCATAGAGTGCCATAGACTTTGGAATGGGAAAAAGGGCACTTTGGGGCGGAAAAAATGGCACTTTGGGGCGGGAAAAAGGGGACTTTGGGGCAGGAAAAAGGACATTTTGGGACGGAAAAACAGGGGACTTTGGGGCAGCTAAAAAGGGCACTTTTGGGCGGATAAAAAGGGCACTTTTGGGCGGATAAAAAGGGCACTTTTGGGCGGGAAAAGGGCACTTTTGGGGAGGGCAAAAAGGGCATCATGGGGCCCAAGGGGGGGGTTCGAACCCCCCGAACCCCCCCCCTGGATCCGCCCCTGCCACGGCAGCCATCATACTTCTGCCGCGCGCGAATCTGGGTCACGCGTTAAGGCGCGCGCGCTAACTGCGCCCACTGCTTTAATGAACTCTACTTAAAACCTCTCTTATCCTAACTGCCTGACTTTAATTCAATGTATTTGTTATTTATACAAAGTGTTGTACAAAAAAGGAGAGCTGCATCTGAAAGTTAATTCCAGGTCTTCCAGCGGGTTCCTAACTAGTTGGGAATGATAGAATAAAATAATTTGATTTTACATTATCAAATATTATAGTGATTAATCTCCCACCTTATAAATTTTACATTATTATGCCAAAATGTTTCTATGTCTACTGTAGTGGCGTTTGGTTGATGGCAGAAGTAGTTTATGGTAGTAAAACGGTAAACATCAACACTTCAATACCAAGTCACGCCCTTTATAATTTAGGTTATGGAATATGACGTAACTTAATCATTACGAGCATTTTTTAATTATCATATAATTATTGTGTAACTTTAGTGGTTATTGCGTAAGTATTATGCAATGTTTTGTGGTACTGTAATCTCGCTGTTAAAATCTTATATTTGACTAACACAGAATGTCTCTAAGTTAGGGATATAGGAATACAGAGCATTAATAGGATCGATAAGAGGTCAAGGTAAAGGAAAGGCGCTTTTGTGTAAGTCAATAACAAACAGTAATCCATATAAATCCCCCCAAACACCCACCCACCACCATCCCCACCACCCCCAACCACATCTACTGTGTTTTAAACAGTTTTATTTCGTGACAAATTTCACAAGGTGATACATCTCATTGTACGAAAACCTGACTGTTATAAATACAAAAAATCTTTTAAAATAAGTAGAAATTCACGTTTAAATTATATACTAAATTATCAGATAGTTCACTTTCGCCTCACTCCACTAAAATCATGTAAGCTACATAGAAATACGTTACAGAATATGGAGTACAATAACAAAAGCTTAATGTGTGTGTTTTCGGCCGCTTAAAACAATTCCGAAAAAAAACAAGGGTTGATCAGATATCGACTTGAAAAGTCGAAACAAATCTGATAAATGTATAATATATTGAATGTTTATATTATAAACATTCAATTGTCTGGATATATCCTGGTACAAAATATTCATTCAACACAATTAGGCTGCACGAATCTAAACAATCTAAATCCCCGCAACCCCAGGAAACAAAGCCCCGCAATAATTCCCCCCTCAGTAATTAAGTGACTAACGATTGTTCAAAGCGACCCCTACGTCACAATGCCGCACTAATCACGTTATATTGTCCACTAAACGTGTCGACGCTAGCTTAATGACGTCACACCTGTGCGCGCAACCCACTGTAGCCAAGCCCTGCCTCCACTAGGCCGACCCAGTCACCCGTCTGCTTGATTACAAAACATTACTGCACTAAATCGCAGAGATTTAGGTCTACTTTATTGTTGGATATTTCACTAAAACCATTAATTGTTGGATTCAATGCACCCGGTCTCCCTACTCTGTCAGGTGTCCAGTGGTCGCAACTGGAAAAACGGCGTAGTGGAAACGGAGCTTAAGTGGCGTTCACAACTGCCCCTGAGAGGCTGAGTCTATTTACAAGACTAGACTAGTAGAAGGGAGATATAGTAGCAAGTTGGCAATAACGGATCACACATTCAACTTGTTGCATTTTGTATGATTTACTTCACTTTACTTCCAGTACATTTCAGGGGCGGATCCAGGATTTCCTGAAGGGGGGGGTTCAGGTCTGAGAAAAGGGCACATGTTGGGGACTGAGTGCTGAAGGCATGAAGCCCCCCAGAGGAGGGTCCGGGAGGGTTCTCATTCGGGGAATTTTTAAAAACATACCCCTTAGATGGTGAATTCTGAGTGGATGAGCATATTTTTTTTAGTGTATGTATTTTAACTTTTTAGCTTTGGAATTGCTGCTTTACATTACAGATGATGTCGAAATTATAATAAATATTGACAATGACATGTTAAGGCCTGTAGGGGTCACTGAGGGGGACATTTCTAGGCTGGGTGTACCTGACTGTGCAAGTGCCGAAGGCACAAGAACCACTAGGGGGGTCAGGGGGCATGCCCCCCCTGGAAAAAAATGGAATTTAAGGTGCAATTTGGGGGCATTTGGTGCATTTGGGAGCACAAAAAATGTATTTAGTCACAGATAAATAGTGAAGAGTCCATAGATATTTCTAATACTTATTTCAACAACCATGTTCACAAACTAAATCTAGGCCCAATAGACAGAACTGAATAGATTTTAGTAATAAATACCAAACAAATTTTAAATGTGGGGTCGATAAATTCTAATGAGATATGACAAATGACAAATTTTATTATGCGGAAAATAAGGGAATCAATAGAATTTCCAAAATTCATATATAAGTTGAAGTTTATCTTTTTTCGGGTGAAGTATAGTCCTAGACATATTTAGCAGATGCATTTTTAATTTGAATCTTGAAAAACGCCACTATTTTTTCGGTATTTTTGTAAAAACAATTTAATTTTTTCCCAATTTAATATGCAGCATTTCCCAATAGATTTGCTTACTAAATGGGTACAACTGAGAGTACCCACAGCAAACTTTGTTTCACAAACTTATTTATTTCAGACAGCTACAACTACAGATAAGGCCAAAAAAAAATAGGTGTGTTTCCGATTTACCCCCCCTACCTAGAAAAACCTTACCCTACCTAAATTTTTTTTTACCATACCTGATTTTTCTCCATCATATCTTACTTTTTTTGGATTTTTTGACAAAAAAAGCTCATAAAAGCAGGAAAACGGGTTTTCCTAACCTGGAACTGTCAAAAGGCACATTACCCATGTTCAAAACAACTATTGTTATGAAAAGGTCATTTTTTTCAGTTCTTGGGAGGTTGTTTCCAAACAAAAAAAAATAACAAAAAAAAAAAAGTTACCCCCCAACCTAGTTTTCAGCCAGATAAATCGGAAACACACCTATTTTTTTTTGCCTAAACACAATGTATTTAGCCTGCACCAGGGGCGGAACTATGGTCTAAAATGAGGGGGGGTCAAAATAAAAAGGGCACATCAGTCCATCCCCCAAAAATGAGCCAGAGGGGCACAAAGGCATACAAAGGAGAGATCATCAGAAAATGTTACTTTGATATATCAATAATTCATATCTGTTCAGTCTAATTTAGCAGAAGTTAAAGGACAACACATTGCATGATTGCTAATTGTACAAATTTGTAGACCTGCCTAATGTGCATTTTCTGAAGATCTGACTGACTAGGGGGGTAAGGGGCATGCTGCCCTGGGAAATTCAAAAATTTAAGGTGCCATTTGGAGGCATTTGGCACTTTTTGAAGCCCAAAAAGAAATTAAGACACCTTTGGTTCCTTTGTCTAAGAAATTAAGACACCTTTGGTTCCTAAAAAAGATTTTTGGCTGTTCAAAAGGGCACTTTTGGTTGTAAAAAAAGACACTTTTTGGTTGTTACACTTACAACAGAAAAGGGGCATATTGGGTTGTAAAAGAGGGCACTTTGGGCTATTCAAAACGGCACTAAGTCTTATGAAAATTTTGAGGGGGATCAGGGTGTTCCCCCCCCCCTTGCCAGTGCACTAGGCCTATATGTGTAGACAGTAGCAGTAGCCATTAATTGTTGGTTTTATGTTGGTTTAATAATACTACGTGAAAAAATGGGCCATTTCCTCATAGAGTGCCATAGACTTTGGAATGGGAAAAAGGGCACTTTGGGGCGGAAAAAATGGCACTTTGGGGCGGGAAAAAGGGGACTTTGGGGCAGGAAAAAGGACATTTTGGGACGGAAAAACAGGGGACTTTGGGGCAGCTAAAAAGGGCACTTTTGGGCGGATAAAAAGGGCACTTTTGGGCGGATAAAAAGGGCACTTTTGGGCGGGAAAAGGGCACTTTTGGGGAGGGCAAAAAGGGCATCATGGGGCCCAAGGGGGGGGTTCGAACCCCCCGAACCCCCCCCCTGGATCCGCCCCTGCATTTGGACGGATTCAAGAGGGAACGTCTACATGTTAGACTTATATCGAAGGGAAGGATCACTTTAATGAGATTATAAGCAATTAACTATTCATGGATCAGGAAGCTTAATTAGGAGTGAGACAATTTCTGCCGTGAGAACCAGTGCAGTCTTACACTTGCACGTATATACTAAGTGTTGAAGGGTTTCACATAAGTCCTGCTCTCCTGCGTTACAATACAATCTCACCGACAGCCTTGTGTATGGCAATCTGGTTAAGGGACAGTGGAGAATACCAGGCCTAACGTCCAGTTAATTGAATTGTTTCTGCAGCTGGGCGAGAAAAGAGTTCAACACAGCAAGTTTGTGTGTTTGGGTTGAGAACAAAAGAAGAGGTGGAATCGATTTATTCTAGGCTATCTATACATTCAGGTACAAACTGATCCAAGAATTAACTATCCCCGATTGGATTACATCAGCTGACCACTGGCCAAAATAAAGACATTTTTAACGAAGAATTCTACAAGAGAATGGACAGATCGAGGAGCACGCTCAAGTCTGCCCCAGGTACTACCGCTAGTAGGGGACGAGGTGGTGCTGGAGGTGGAGGTGGACGAGGTGGTGCTGGAGGAGGAGGTGGAGGAGGACGAGGTGGTGCTGGAGGAGGGAGAGGTGGGGCTGGTGCAGGAGGAAGAGGTGGAGTGCTGAGGCAAGGTACGGTGAGGACGAGGAGTCCAGTGAAGAAGCTCCAGGTGTTGCCCTACTCAGGTAGGGTGATTGTCAACCCTGCGTACTGGAAGAAACCCACCTGCATACGCACAGGTAAGCATTGTGTTTCTTGGCTTTATTTGTGATGTGTTCAGGGGAAATGAGTCACAAGTCGCAAAGTTGGTATTTTTCAAAGTGTTTTATTCACAGGATCTCTTTATTCAAATGGTCTGATCTTTAGAGGGTTTAGCACTTATAGGCAAATATATCCATGTAATTTCAAGACATTGTATTAAATATATCCTTCCGTTTTGAAGGCCATCATATGGAGTACATTTAGTTACTTTACTGCTAATTACCCATCCAGAAACATTGCAAACTTATTTATATCAAAAATAGAAATATGAAACTTAAAATATAGAAATAGTTATTAGGTTATTAGTGTTTACCATCATTGGAATCAGCTTAATCTCCTCTTTTCAAATATGGTGATATCTCAAAGACCATATTTTGCTACTTATGACTCATTTCCCTAAAACGGATCACATTTTAACATAAATCTGTATTTCATGATAGCCTTGACAGAGGCTTCTACATCTATCCTGATGGAGAAATTCTTTCTAATGGGAATGAAGGGATCGGTAAGAAAATCAGAAAAGTACAAAATAGAATTAAAACAAATAAATTTCAAAAAGATTTCTAAAAAAATATGTCTGACATGTCTTAGCATTGTATGGTAGGTTACTGGGAATAAAGCTTGCGATTTTTTTTTAAAAAAGAGCATTTTATTTAGAGATGGAATTAGATAATTAGATCAAATTAAAGTGGATGGCACGCACTGAAGACCTGACCAGACTTATTGTGTATGTCCCATATACAAGATGAAGAACATATCATTATTACACCCCTGTGCTGTTGCTTCCTATACCTTCAGCATTGTATGTCACACTTGGTCAAAGTGGTGCATAAAATGTGAGTTATGTCACCCTGGGGACATACAACAAGTAGGTCCGCCCAAAACGTAAATTACTTCTTTTATTTTTAATTATTTATATTTTTTATTTATTAATGGGGTGTAATAAATATGGAACAAAGCTCGGGTGAAGTATGTACACTTGTTAGTGACCTCGGGAGCACAGAAGATCTCGGGCTAACGCCCTCTAACTTCCCGCGCTCCCTCAGTCAATAACAAGTGTACAGACTTCCCCCTTGCTAGGTTCCATCTATTTATTATTCAATTTTGTTTAAGGCTCAAAATAGGTGTGTTTCCGATTTGACCCCCCCCCCCTTACCTAGAAAAACCTTCCCCTAGGTTTTCCTGGCCCGGAACTGTCAAAAATCACATCTCCTATGTTTAAAACATCTATGTTGCTATGAAAAAGACATTTTTTCAGTTCCTGGGAGGTGGTTTCCTAAAAAAAGATTTTAAAAAAAGTTACCATCCCCTCCTCCCTAGTTTTCAGCCAGATAAATTGGAAACACAGCTATTATTTTTTTGGCCCAATGACAAATTTAGAAGCAATTTTACACGAGTTTGCACATCCACCAGGTGGAGCCACGTGTGTAGTGACTATATCACTTGGCATCCCTATATCATATATTCAGTTTTTTTGGTTTTATTTAAAATTCATGTTTATTCAGATATGAGCTTTCAAAGGTAAATAGTTTAAATTTCATATTTCATGCAGCTCCCCAGGTCACCATTGCTGGCGAAGAGGTCAAATTGAATATGTATTTGTTGGGTTTAATATTAGTACTACGATATAATGTCCGTAAGAACATTTTATTTGTAATAGAACTGGTTATATAACAATAGCACACATTCAGACGTGTGAATATACACACAGACCATAGCGGTAGGTTCATGCTGTATGTATGGAAGTCTCCCATCATATCCAGTTAAACCATCTCTTGGTAATTAACTCAACAATATGAAGGACAACAAGTGTGTGGGCTGGCAATTATTCATCTATTTACATATGTTTATGGTCTATTAGATATGCATTTTTAATTAATTTCTCTATTCATTTAAAACTTTGTTTCTCTATTCAGGGCGGAAGCCATTTAAAGCTGCAGCATTCAAAGTTTGGGCTTCAGTCGTCACCGAGAAAGAGAAGAGAAAGGAAGAGAAGAAAAAGAAAGAAGAGAAGAGAAAGAAGGCAAGTGGAGAAGGGGAGGGAAATGGTGGCAAGGACAGCCCCCAGTACTATGGTATATCACGTGACCTGCTCAGGCGTCTCTCGCTGCTCTCCATAGATACAGACCATGGCATGAGGACGTCCATCACCATGGATACAGACGTCCCCACCCTGGAGGAAGAGCAGCCTGGCGGGGAGACCAAGAAACGCTTCCCCAGTCTGGGCTCTCTGGTTGGTCTCCTTCTCTTCCAGGAACTCCACTCCCGGAAGTCAGCCAAACACGGTGACACCTCTGGACCTGTTACCATAACAACCAAACCTTTACACGTCCCTGGAGGGGTCACTCCACCATCTGCCGTCCACAGCAACCCCAAACTCCTCCACCTGCGTGGCCAGAGCCAGGCCAAGCAGTTGAGTGAGATATCAGAGGAGTTGCCCCCCACCTTCACCTCCCACCTGTCGCTAGAGGGCCAGGTGGCCACGTTTAAATGTTACCAGGACACTATAGTAGCCAGACTGAGCAAGGCACAGCCCAGACTGGCACTCTCCACCAACAGACCCAGGACTCCCACACTACCCAGTGTTACCAACCCTACCCCAGTCACTGAGGCTGACATGAGGACTGCTATAGGTCTCTATGGTAACCTACAGGAGGAACTGGCCGCGGGGGTCAAGGACCTGCCGGTAGCCGCCCGCACCAGGGGGCGATCACGTGACCAGTATGAGCAGTGGGCGGGAAAAGGCTATTACCGGCAGTTGGAGGAGATGTGGAAACATGGCCAGCAAAAATAAACATTTAGTTTAGATTAATTATTTAGAAGAGAGGAAGGTAGGGCAGGGGGAAGCTTGGAAAACTCCGGGGGATATTTGTTATGAATAAATTATAAACAATCTGTGATGTGTTTCGGGAAAATGAGTCATAAGTCGCAAAAAATAGATTTTGAGATACCATTAGATTTGAAAAGATGAGATCAAGCTGATTCCAATGATAGTAATCTTATAAGTATTTCTAGATTTTAAGTTTGATATTTTCGTTTTTGAAAAAAAGGTTTCCAATATTTCTGGGGGTCAATAAACAGTAAAGTAACTAAATGTAGTCCATATGAGGACCTTTAAAACGAAAGGATATATTACATAGATTGTCCTGAAATTTAATACATCAATTGATATAGCTATAAGTGATGAACCCTCAAAAAAGTACAACATTCCAATAATGTGATCTTGTGAAAAAACACTTTGAAAAATATCAATTTTGCGACTTATGACTTATTTTCCTGAAACACATCACATCTGTTTCTTACTCAAACTGTATAACCATGATTGATATATCATGCCACAGTCCTCTTAAGGTCCTTGTCCACTGAGCCGATTCTCATGCAATTCTGACAGAATTTAGTGGAAAAGAGTCCTCTGTGGCGGAAAATCGCATGAAAATCTGCTTAGGGGATGAGGCCCTTTAGATATTGTAGTTTGTCTTAGTCTTCTCTATTATTGTTATAACCAAACCGTTATTGTTTCAGTTTGTCATGTATTATTGCAGCGCACACACAGGCCTGGGAATTGTATGTTTTTAACATTTGTGCAAATTGTAGATATGATAAAGAATTTATCAATCAATAAATTAATTTATAATGGTTTCTACAATAGCATTTATTCTAAAGGCACAAGCATAAATGTACATTGTTCCTTCACATTTACCAATAAATACAAATCTCCAATAAATTTATGTCTCCATTTCCAGCAAAAGATCTCATGCAGTTGTATACAAAGCAAAGGTTGGAGTCTCTCGTTTGTTATTTGTAATGTGTTTCAGGAAATTGAGTCATAAGTCGCAAAAAATAGATTTTGAGATACCATTATATTCGAAAAGATGAGATCAAACCGATTCCAATGATAGTAAACAGTCTAATAATCTAATAAGTATTTTACGTTTGATATTTTCGTTTTTAAAAAAAAAGTTTCCAATAATTCTGGGGGCCAATAAACAGTAAAGTAACTAAATGTAGTCCATATGAGGACCTTTAAAACGAAAGGATATATTACATAGATTGTCCTGAAATTTAATACATCAATTGATATAGCTATAAGTGATGAACCCTAAAAAGAGTTCAACATTCCAATAATGTGATCTTGTGTAAAAACACTTTGAAAAATATCAATTTTGCGACTTATGACTCATTTTGCGGAAACACATCACATTTACTCTCTTCAGACTGGATACTTCCCTTGGTGTGGGTTTATGCCACCAGGTGACGGCACTATCTATAGTGGTGCGCCCTAAGTTAAGATAAGATAAGATAAGATAAGATAATCTTTTATTTGTCTAAGGAATTAGCTGAATACATAAGAAGATGACAAATAGGTCGACATGTCTATATGAAACGAGTTTTGTTCCATTTCTACCGACAGTTACCTTTAATTTGGATAGATTTATATCGCTTAAGACTGGAATTTGTATCTAGTATATAAGAGTTAATAAGAATGACAACAATATGAATGTACAACATTTAAAATAATGAGATATCAACAGGTAGTACTTTTATGAAATAGTTGGGGGCTTTATTTCCCTTTTTTTGTAATCCTTGAAAATTAACCGGTTTTCTTTGTTCATAAGACTTAAGATGTATACTAGGAGCCAGGATTTTGTCTAAGGTTCAAGTGATTATGATGTTTTATCATTAAATTCGAGTTTAGAACCTCAAATGGCCGTAGGAATTTTCTTGGTATGTTTTTTTAAGAACAAAAGACCATCATGCCTGTGTATACTAAGCTTATACCAAAATTTGAGCAAAAGGAGAGAATTAATTAAAATATTTGAAAAAATTGACTCCACACATTGTATTCCTAAGTTAAGAATCGCAGAAAATAGAATTGCATCTTCCTTATGCTTACAATATTCATTCATATTACTTGAACAGGTTACAGTGATGGTAATTTATCAATAACAATGTTACAGTGTATTGGAATAGGTTACATATCAGAGATAATTATCTATAAACACTTTTACATTCGATTGATAACTCGTCGGCTAGGTCCGGGTAGGTCCCGCTAGGTCAAGTAACAGCGCCGTTTCTTATTCGAATTAAGTTTTAAAATAAATAAAATGAAAATTTACTTTTGATAAATGCTTCATCAAGGAGGAAGGGCATATGTAAATCTCGATGTAAACATGCTCGGTGAGACGACGGATTTGTTGATAGACTGAATAAAGTTGATGATGTAAAAACAAAAAGAAAACAAAAAAAAAGTAAAGGCGCCGACCACTCAAGTAGTGGTACTTAGATTAGTGATTGAGATACACTCTAGGTGGCGCGACAGTACAAAGCGGCGCAACTTATTCTAAACTCTGACGCACTTGTTCTGTAGCTAGAGTTCAAGGATATTGAATAAAATGCTGAATGGATGGTTATCTCACCTTTCTACCGTGTGAACATTTAGCTCAAGATTTATTTTGTTGCGAAATGTTGGGTATATTTTCTGTAATACTTTAAAGATATTCCTTTTCATCCATATGAATAAAGTGTTGATCATAATGTACTGATGTGTAGGAAATGATGTCATATATATAGGCTTCTCATATCAATACATACACAGGGGGTATTCTGGAAACTGGCGACATATTTACGAAATTTAGTTGCCGTGGTTACCGTGCAAATATATCATTTTTTCAATTATCTACTGTAGATTTGTAGGCGAATCTACTTTTTTTGTAGCCCCAAAGAAAATTTGTAGAGCGTGTTTAATTCCCTCCATTTTAAAAGATTGTGGAACCACATCAATTCATCATCCCCCCCCCCTTTATTTTTCATTCTCTAGTCCTCTTGTTCCCATTATCTTTCTCGCACCTCTCTTTCTCTCTTCCTTTCTTTCTCCATCTTTCTCCATTCTTCCTCTCACCTCTCCTTTTTGCGCCTCCTCTTTCTTATTTTCTTTCTCTTTTTGTTTTGTTGTAAAGCAATGGATGGTTTAGTTGACCATAAGCAATTAAACATAGACCACAGTAATACATCGAATTACTAACTTCTTCTGATTCTTATAAGGACCTCGACGATTTTTTCCTTTTTGATTATATATTTACTGGCTTTGATTAGTGCCGATATATCGGCGAAGAATTTGTTCCACTTGTCACAATCTTCTTCATTGACCGAGTTAAATTATATCTGTTTTGATTCATTATTATCGTTACATTGGACCTTTCTTTCTCTTTCCGTATGTCTCATCTCTGGTCGGTCTCTCTTCGCTTCTCACTCACAAACATACACACACATTGTGTCCATTAACATTGTAGCAAATATTGCTTTAGCTCTAAATTCGTTATATTGCAATAGGTAGTTATATGACATTGTTGTTTCCCAATACAATGAAGTTAATAAATAAATATCTATAACTTTATAACTTAATATATAACTTCGAAAAATGCATCTTTTCTTTTGTAAATGAAATAAACCCCTTCCACTATCTTCCCACAAGTACCCATATAGGCCTACACTCACTGTTGTCATTGCCAAGAAACAGAAAAAAAAGATTTAACAAATATTTTAATGCCAACACCAACTGTTTGTGATGCAACGATCTTTGATTGTCTTATTGATGGTTCCAGTACCGAAGGCGCTTGCTACCTTCTTTGCGCTTCAGGTGGCGCCACTGCACGTACTATTATTATATAGTGAGCGCACAAGTGTTTTAGTGACCGCCGCCATCGGCAGCACCGCGCCATGCTGCTGCCGGGCTTGGGTGCTTGAACTTGGTGGCTCGTGCCCTCATGTTTATACATGCTGCCGAGGACAGTGGTCGTGCCGCCGCCAACACTAGCCGTAAGTGTAGCATCAACATGAGGCACTTTACTTACTGATTGATAGCTATTGTTCTCATGTAACTTTTGGTTGTTGTCTTATGGGCTGTGCTTGTCGATTGGTCCATCTAAGAAAAGGCCGTGTCGATTTGTTGATTTAACCCCAAGGGCAAGGCTCAAGAGCCCTAGGCTAGGGGGTGGCTACATAACTCAGTCCACTATTAATTTATGTTTTAACGAAAATGGTAGCAATTTTTCAGACAATTTGCCAATATTCCTCCCGATGGTAAACTTGGATTTTCAATCAAAACCTTCCGACACGCTCACTAGAGATCCCCACTATTTATCAATCGCAGAACTTAGTACCGTACTGTAGTGTTAAATCGGTTGCAAGCATCGCCTTCTTTCTTGTGTTAAGTCACTTAGGAGCAGTTTCTTATCTCATAATTGACCTCTCGCCGACCTACTTATTAAGACGGCAGACTTACTAATTTACATGTCGTGTAACCAGAGGCCGGGTGGAGTAAACACCACACGTGCATGATTAATAGATCATTCAATGATTCATAGTGTATGTAGTAGCCTATCTCTTTCTCTAAGGTAATATTTCTTCCTCCCTCTCCTATTTATTTAATCTGTCCACCTTAATTAATAATTAAATAGGTGTATTACATAAACTGTACTTAGTGGTGTTTAAATATTGACATTTATTAATTTCTTATGGGTTTTTACTTCATTTTAGTAACTGACATGGCGGTTGTAGTTATTGTTTCATAGGCCTATGATGTATTAAACTAGTTTTATATTCCGATTTTATATAAATCTACTAATCCCCGTTTTTCTGTAAGGTGTGAGTGGGGCCAGTCAGGGGAAAATGTACAGCAAAAAACAGTATCTTCGAAACTTTTAAGGCCATTTAATTGACTCAAACAGAATTCAAGGCCCCATGAAAAAAAATTCCATGCCCTTTGACGGAAATGTCCATGACTTTTTGGGTTGACATTTATAGTTTTTGATGTATTTGTCTGAATAGTCAATGATGTGCTTGCTTGGCTGGCTGAATGTCCAAACCTGAATCCATACTGATGTAAATATAGCAATTCACTTGTTTCGAGGTAAAAATAAAATTGATGGTGTATGAATTTTTCTAATATTTTTGCCGGAAATTTTATTATAGTGTTGGTCTAATTTGAGGTATTATTTCTTGATCCTTTTTTAACAGTGGTAATATAGTGGCCGTTTTAAATTCGTTGTGTATTTCTTTTGGGGCCAAGGTTAAATTACATGTAAATTGTAATATGTAAACATGGCTTCAGGACCCTTGTAGGCTGGTTTATAATTCCTGGTGCTTTGTTATTCTTTGTTATTTTAATGCACTCGAAAATTTCAGAGATTGTAAATTGTATGAAGGAAAATCTAGTTATAGTTTAGCGCTCTTTTCCTGATGGAAGAGGGGGAAAGGCCAGATGCTTTGGTCATTTAAGTGTCATAAAACGTCGCCTATATGATACCGGTACATAGACAGAACTACCCGGAATTCGAGGCGAGAGTGAATATTCACCGATGACGGTCAAGGGGCAGTAGCCCCGCGACCGTCATCGGTGAATATTCACGACGCCAAGAATCCAACGATTGTTCTGTGTTTATTTCACCCCGCACATTAAATTAATCTTAAACTAACTTGATCTACAGCGATTTTGAGGAATAAATTGTTAAATAATTAGTTCTTTAGCTTGATTCGCTTAGAAAACATGGCTCCGAAGAAGGGCAGGAACTGGTGAAGATCAGAAAGCATGCATGCGCACAGTGGACCAAAAACTAGGTCGGCCATGTATTTCCCGCAGGCAATATCACATCAGTTACTGACCAGCTAAACAAGATACAGAGCCTATGTTATCTCTATAGACTGAGCATATCAATGGTGAAATAAGGGCTATTATGGCCGAGCTTCGAGGGGAGAGGATTAAAGCTAAAACAGTAGGAACTTTCCCCAAAATTGGGTTGAGGGAAGCAATCCGAGGCTATGGCCCAGCTGCTTTTTTAAATTTTATGAGGATGTGAACTGATTAACAGGGACTAATGGAATGCCTTCTTCCAATCCTCGACATCAGAGAAAAATCCCCACAATAAAATTACCCTGCCATAAACTATACCTCTTCATCCTTTAAAATTACTTCATCGGCTGAGAACTATTGGGCCTGGAGATGGAATTGAGTTCCTCACTTAAGAGTGGTTAAATCTTTGCTAAATTTTTCTCCAACTGATGACAAGAAATTATTAAATATTTCTAAAGCCTTTATTCCTTTTTTACGAATTTATTTATCGTTTTTTTTGTCTTAACTTTGTCTGGAGTCATTCACTTGATTAAGGGTTTTATTGTGGTCCCAAACGTGTTTGTTATCTTTTGGGTCTTTCATGAGCTCCTCTCTTAGATGATTAGTTTTTAATGTTTGTAATTTTGAGTTAACCTGATTTCTCAATTGTTTTGCGCTATTCTAGTCCATTTCATTGTTTATTTCTCTAGCCTTTTTGAATGCTGTATCTCTATTTTTTGCTAGTTCACTGAAATGGGGTGTGTACCAGCAAGGTCTCTCCCTGATGTTTTTATATGTTTTTATTGAACACATACAATCAAGATAAAAATTTATTCTATCAAGCATAACATTCCAGCATTAATTAACGTCTCTGGACTCCTGAGCAACCGACACGCCCTCTGGAGGGCGGATTTAGCCCATCTTAACACCCCCTTACGTTGCCCAAATCATCCGCGTCTTTTCTCTATTATGGAAGACCCGTATGTATGGCCTTGTTTTCTATGTATTCCCATGTAAATGGCCACCATTACATCGTCTGTAAGGCAAGTTGTGTTCCTCCTGATGTCTTTTTAGGGGACGACTTATGTATAATATGGTAAAGGAAACTAGCAATTTTAAATATAAAGAGTGTTTGGCTCCCATCCCTTTCAGACCTCCTCTGCTCTCGGACCTACTCCAGTAGCACACACTTGTGTGTACTTGTGTCTCTGCCTACGCGAGCCCTCCCTGCTCCAACCACAGTATAGTGGTTCCCTCCCTGCTCCAACCACGGTATAGTGGGCTGCCACTACCCATGGGGAGCAGGTCTTATACATAAACATTAACAAGGAAGAGAGAGTGGTGGAAGCAGGGCGGGGTGGTGGGCAGTCATTAAAAGTGAGAAAAACGACAACTATAAGAACAAATACAGACAATAAAATAAGTACAGCAAGCAAAACTACTAGCGGGTAAAATTTCTGGACTGATAGAATTCATCCCAGTCACTATCTCTTGCTCAACGCCAAGGCTTGCTACATCAAAATTAGCTTACTGGTACTAATAGCTACTAATGCTACATTCAGATCTCCATATTTTTTTAAAATGTCAATTTTGTTTTGTCTTTTGTGTTCAGTTCCTTTAGAGCTAAAACGTCAGACAACACTACCTAAATATATATGCATTGTGCTCAGTGTTCTGTTACTTTCCAGTGGCCAAGTTCATCACCAGAATGTCACGTGTTATAGCAAAGCGTAGGTACACAAGGTTGCAATGTCTGGCCATAATTGCCCGTAGCATACGCATAGGATCACTTAAAGGGACACCTTCAGAGTCAGTGTCATTCTCTTCAGATACCCTGAAACTTAAAATGACATGTAAGTATTAAAACACTTCTCAACCATTGGGAATCTAACAAGCAGTATTGCTATACCTTGTGTAAATCATTATTTAAATTAAATTCTTATTGGACTTACTTAGTTGCTTTATAGGAGGTCGGAGTGGTCTAGTGGTTAAGGCATAGGACTCTAAACCTAGAAGTTCCTAGAGTCTTGGATTTGAATCCCATAGCATCTTATCAAAATTGTCATTTCACCTCCCAGTCTGGGTTACCAAAGGTCAGCCATCTGTATAGCAGCCTATGGTTATACACATGTAAACGAACCATTGCTAATATGAAAAGAGCAAGGTATAGGATCCCGTTAGCATGTTTCCTCTTACCCTGATAGAACCAGATATACCAAAAGTATGGTGTCAAAACAGGGCATAAAGTAATCGATTCCCCCCTCCTTGCTTTAAAATTTGACTGTTGATTCTATTCCAGCTGAGCACAGTCTTGGGGGCAGACTTGTGGACCTTACAATCAAAGCAAAGGAGATTGTGCAGATAGTTGCATTCTTTGGTGATGCAATGCCAGTGATATTTCTGACAACTTCCCCACGATGTGCAGCTAATATTAGGAAAAGTTGTGAGATGAACTCCAAAGATGGCCCTTACTTTGATCCTAGGAGTTTAGGTATAATAATTACATCATTTAATTAGTTATTTATTATTGTTGAAGCATTGAGGCTGGAGATCTTCTGATATTCTCATTACCAAGAAAGAGATGCCAGTGTAATGAAAAGTGCTGTATGTAATGATATTCTGTTAGAAATAAAACCCTATACTTTATCATATTAAGTCTAATCTTAACTAAGAACTCTGCAAGGGAGTATTTCCTCAGTATTGTTCTTCAAAATTAATCAGATAAACTATTTTTGTCCTTTTAGTAAAAAGCCACAAGAGAATGACCATTCTCCTGCGTGAGATATCAGAGGAGCAAGTTGGACAGTTTACTAAGATTTGTCATGCTATTGAAAAGGCCCATCCGGCAGTCTCACACGGAAACTTGCTCAAGATTGTAGATGCTGACCAGGCAAATGGGATCCTGGTCAAAAGTACTCCAATCTTTTCCAGCGCCACAGGATTAGCAGCCATACAGTCAATGTACAGTAAGGTTGATTCTGAAGGAGGAATGTCACCTGCTAAACTAGAAACTAATATAGTCTGCCAACGTCTGGCCATAATTGCCCGTAGTATACGCATAGGATCACTTAAAGGGACACCTTCAGAGCCAGTCTTATTCTCTTCAGATAACCTAAAACTTAAAATGACATGTAAGTATCAAAACACTTCTCAACCGTTGGGAATTTAACAAACTCTATTGCTATACCTTGTGTAAATCATTATTTGATTAGAATGGATTGACATATTGCCATTCATGGTAGGTCACAAACAGAAAAATGTCATCTGTGAAATTGCATCTGTCTCATCATAAAAAACTGATCTCAGAGCCTAGTAAGGATCATCTGCTTTATTATCTACACAGAGGATACAAATTAAAGCTGCATTGTCAGCTATCAAGATAAAACAAATCTTACTTACTCATATTTTGACTTACATGACTAAATTTGTCAATATCCTGCTGCTTATATATATGTTAAACAAGAATTCAAAATGGCCAAGAGAAACCGTAAGTGATGATAAGTGAAGGCTCAGAAGGTATTTAGGTAGGTCCTCCAAATGCAAATGGGGAAGTTTTAAGTTTGAGAAGCCCTGTAACAAAAAAAAACAACTGGACGAAATCCTCCAAAATTTTGGTCCAATGGCTTTTAGATGGGTTGAAAAAGTAGGAAATGTTCAGTTCTTGACCAATGTCGACTGAGAGTGCAGCTTTAAGAGACTTTGTACTCACTTCCTTGCTATATGATCATATATAATAATGTGACTTGATTTTATTATATATTCCAGCTGAGGACAGATTCGGGCGCAGACTTGTGGACCTTACAATCAAAGCAAAGGAGATTGTGCAGATATTTGCGTACTTTGGTGGTGCAATGCCAGTGATATTTCTGACAACTTCCCCACAATGTGCGGCAGATGTTAGGAGAAGTTGTGAGATGAACTCAAAAGATGGCCCTTACTTTGATCCTAGGAGTTCAGGTATAATAATTACATCATTCAATTGTACAGACGATGCGAGAACGAAACCCCCTGCCTCAAGGAGCTACCATGCTACTGGTATTTGATCTGTCTGGTGGTTATATTAAATACTCATTTTCAGCATATTGCAACGTTCGATATCTTGAAACGTACTACTTATGTAGAATTGTGTATCGAAATAAAAATATGTTTAAAAAAAATTTTTAAAAAATAGATGGACGAAAGGCGAACTTGCCTGAAAGATTTATGACACATTGTGATTTATAGATTGCAGGAAGGCCAACTTGCCTGAAAGATTGCTTGAAAGCTTGTGTGAAATAAAATCATGAGAACAACAAAATAAAATCATGAGAATAAGAAAGTGTAGATTTGTGTACCAAAATCAGTGTACATATTTCCGAGTCTGGACCCATGACTAGTGGTTACATAATGTGGCTTGTGTAAGTCTAGGCAGAGGTGGCTTGTGACGAGGTGTGAGTGACAGATCACCAACTGAGAGTGAGAAGAGCCCATAACTAGTTGCATAGCCAGTGACTCATTGTCAGAATGACTGACTGATTCTCAAGCATAGCCAGTGATTGTGAATCTGTACTCTTTGTGTATTATTATTGTGCATCACCACCACAGGTGAGCCAGTGGGTTTTTTTTAATTTCTTTTTTTTTATTTATTTTTTTTTGTATTTTTTTTATTTTTTAAAAATCTATTTTATTTTATTTATTATTTTTTATTCATATAAATTCGTCAACTTAAATGTCTTTAGGCAAAGGAAATAAGCAACAAGAAGGCTAATATATATCTCAACGCAAATCCTATGACTCTCTTCTTTATTCTTCATCGAGTCAAAAGGCCCTTTATTCAGGGGGGGGGGGGGGAAATTTTTCTTCAAGCTCCTCTCGCTTGTCTGGCCACGACTGATCAGTTACCTCCCGATCTGGCAGCTTCAATGTTCAAATACTGTGGCGCCACCTGGTGTCTCCATTTATACCTATATTACTTCCAGTAATATCCACCTTATTTTTTAAAAATTTATTTTCTATTTATTTATTCTTTACGATGGGCTATCTCGACTTTACGATGGGCTATCTCGACTTTACAATGGGCTATCTCGACTTTACGATGGGCTATCTTGACTTAATGAAAGCAGAAAGTAAATAACAGTTACGCTAATCAGCTGGGCTAGCCTCCTAGTATCAAAAGATACTGTAGCAATTGGCAGTAGTATGTTGTCTTGTTTGAGTTATGGTAAAATTGAATTATTTTACACAAAAAAGCAATTTTCATTGGGAATTATTGGACCAATGATTTATTTAATGACTGTATTGCATTTGTAGGCTAACAAAACATACATTTAGACATCTAGAATGTATAACTAGCCCCAATGGAAGCAGAGATATGCCGAGATTTGCTGGGACGGTATGGGTCAAATTGAATTATTTTACACTATAATCCAATTTTCATTGGAAAGTGTTTTGCCAATGATTTATTTAATGACTGTATTGCATTTGTAAGCTAACAAAACATACATTTAGACACCTAGAATGTATTCCTAGCCCCATTGGAAGCAGAGATATGCCTGTTTACAAATTTGCTTGACCAGTTGTGGCCAAATTAAATTATTTTATCCCATAATGCAATTTTCATTGGAAATTGTAGGGACAATGATTTTTTTAATGATTGTATTACATTTGTAGGCTAATGAAACATGCATTTAGACACCTAGTACATATTTCTAGCCCCATTAGAAGCAGATATATGCCAGTTTACAGATTTGACATGTTCAGTGGCGGCCATCTTGAATATCTCAAATTGCTCAAGGTCAGGAACTTCACATCACACAGGAATATGATATAGGGACCCCATAGATGATTAATCAAGAGAGAAAAAAACTTTATCCGGGATTTCCGGGTTAGGCTCTCCCACTGCCGGACTATATGAAAAAGAAAATACATCATTTAATTAGTTATTCAAGCTGGAGATGTGATATGTTACCAAGAAAGGGATGCCAAAAATGAAACACATTAAGCAAGACTAGCTTACTGAATAGACGTTAGTGATTTGAGTTCATCACTTCCTCATGAGTTATTCTTTACTACACTATTACTATAGATGTGTATTCATTATAATTAGAGTAACTCCTACCTAAGGACTTATCACTGAAATCATTATTGAATAAAAACCCTTTATTTCATTCTATTAAAGCAGAATTTAACTAGGAACTCTGCAAGGGAGTATTTCCCCAGTATTCTTCTTTAAACTTAATCAGATAAACTATTTTTCTTCTTTTAGAACAAAGCCACAAGAGAATGACCATTCTCCTGCATGAGATATCAGAGGTGCAAGTTGGACAGTTTACTAAGATTTGTCAAGCTATTGAGAAGGCCCATCCGGCAGTCTCACACGGAAACTTGCTCAAGATTGTAGGTGCTGACCAAGCAAATGGGATCCTGGTCAAAAGTACTCCAATCTTTTCCATAGCAGCCATTCAGTCTATTTGCAGCGATGATGATTCTGAAGATGAGGAACCATTTTCAGGCATCCTATCCACATACAGTGATGATGATTTTGAAGGAGGAATGTCACCTGCTGAAACTGAGACCAAGGATATGGAGTGGCAAGGTCTAGTCATATTTGCCCATAACATATGCATAGGATCACTTGATGGGACACCTTCAGAGCCCGTCTTATTCTCTTCAGATACCCTCAAACTTAAAATGACATGTAAGTATCATTAACACTTCTCAACCATTGGTATTTTAACAAGCAGTATGTTGCTATATTTTGTGTAAATCAGTATTTGAATTAAATTCCCAATGATAATAGTTGAAATTGCCATTAATGGGAGATTAACAAACAAGGTCATCTGTAATACAAATGTTTTATTTCTGTCTCATCATAAAGAATAAGATGAGAATGGCCAAAGATCATGTGATTTATTTGCTACACATGAGAGGATGCTAAGTGACATTAGACTTACTTCCTTGCTATTTAATGTGATTTGATTTTATGATAATTCCAGGTGAGGGCAGGCATTTGGACCTTACAATCAAAGCAAAGGAGATTGTGCAGATATTTTGTCTAATATCTAATATTGTCTTTTGATATAATTGTTGTGAGATGAACCCCAAAGATGGCCCATACTTTGATCCTAGGAGTTCAGGTATAATAACTAGATCATTTAATTAGTTATTTATTATCTTTGAAGCATTCAAGCTGGAGATTTTCTGATATTCTTGTTACCAAGTATGGGATGACAGTGCTCTTATGTAGTGACATTTGTTATGAATAAAAACCCTATATTATTTCGTTGTATAAAAGTTAAAGTTTACTAGCAACTCAGCAGAGGAGCATTTTTTCTTAGTGTCTTTTTTCGAAATTAATCAAATGAATATTTTTCTCCTTTTAGTACAAAGCCAACAGAGAATGACCTTTCTCTTATATGACAACTTATCAGAGGTGCAAGTTGGACAGTTTACTAAGATTTGTCAAGCTATTGAGAAGGCCCAGCCTGCAGTCTCATGTGGAAACTTGCTCAACATTATAGACCTTCATCAGGCGAATGATCTCCTGGTCAAAAGTACTGAAATCATGCACCCCAAGATCAGCAGCTGAAGCAACCATGTACAACAATGATGATATTGAAGATGAGGATCAAATACAAACCGTCCTCTAACAATCCTATTAATCAGGAATAGTTACTATATGATGTATATTAAAAGAAGTCTATCAAAGAGAAAAACATTACATGTTCTCCTTGAGATCTAAATCTTTCAGTGATTTTAAATAAAACCACTTCCACTAATTTGTATTAGTTTTACTAATTTTATAGCGATTAACTCTCTTCAAATGAATATGAAGTCACACATCTATGGGTGGAATGCCTAAGGAGTCGCTAAATATAATGCTACATTGAATCTCCCATCAGGTGTTTTTTAATTGAGTTGACTACTTCTTCACCTTTATAGAAATAAGAATATTAGATTCGATACTATAAATGTGTCATGTGATACCATTTTGTTCACAGAAGTATTAAAAATAAAACATGTGAACCGTGATTCATAACTTCAATTGGCTTAAAGATACGTTCTCAACTGTGAACATAGAATCTAATTACTAACTCAAAGATTAACAGGCTAAAGTGTTATGTAGGGGCTATTGTAGATGAATAGGAGGCTATATGCCTATATAACAAAAGTACCTATACCTCCATGAGATGGCAAAGAGAAGGATAAATATATTATGAAAATACAAACTATTTGCCGGAATGATTACCAGAACAGCATATCGAGAATAATATTAACTCATTTAGTCCTAACCATTTGCACATGGGTTGTTCTGCGAGCTAGTTGTATTGTATTTAGATTGTTATTCAGCAAAGACGTGTTTTTTCCAGTCAAGGCTGCCGACAAGATTATGAAAGTTAGAGAAAGGTTAGGTCTATGCAAATATTCTAGTATCACCATTTAAAATTACTACAGAAATCCAGATGCAGAGTAGCCTACGGCATACAAAAAGGTTGCTAATCTTAGATGAATCAAAGACTGGAGAAAATTTTTAAAAAAATATACGATAGAAATAATTCCAAAGGGTGCGCAGGTCTATACCATTTAAATTACTCAAAATATCAGACCAATCAGGGACTAGATTACAAAAACAATTAGAAATAAAATAAAAGCACTAATAACCACCCCTATAGTTAACATCTACTGTTAAGTTAGTATAGTTAAGATTACAAATAAAGGGAATATAGTAAATATAAAGCCATTTTGTGGACTTACCAAAACTTGACAAAAGTAGGCCTACTTCCACTTCCAGTAGTTCTGAAGGCGGCTATCATTATAGTGTAAAGAAGACTAAGGGTTTTTAGCCCATAGGTTCAGTAAGATGAAGAAGTGAGACAAGAAGTCCGAGGTTGTAGTTCGTCTGGATTCGGCCTAGGCGGTGGTGACTCAGCGAGTAAGTACCTAGGTCCGAGTAGTCACTTTATTTTATACTCCACAATCATGAATTATTCATACAATCAAACCCAGGAAATATTCCACTGGCTCTTCCCCTTCCCTCTAATTGGTCGAGGGAGAGAGAATCTTCCTTGCCCACACGCCGACCTCTGCTCCCCAGGCAGAGACCATAAATGGAGTGCATGCAAGTTGGATCCCTCTCCTCAGCCTTCCCCCTCCCACCCCTTACTCATAGATCCCATGGCTCGTGCCGGCCCCCCTCCCTCTTAGCCCTTCCCCCCTCTTGATAAACCCAGAGCAGTGTATAAGTAATTAGGTCGGGCTGGGGGAGGTGGGGTGAGCCCAGAGTGGCTCATCTCCCCCTCCCTCCTGGCCAGGCCATGTGTGGCGTGCATGCCCCGACCATGATCAGGGCTAAATAGGTCGGATCTTGGATCTAAAGATTTCAATTCTTTACATTCGTCCCATATTTTATTTTTGTTGAAAGCTTTCTTTCGAACAAAATATTTAGCCACTGATCAACCCAGTCCAACCAAACAAGAGAAATAGAAATAAGGTTACATAATTTACACACACAGAATCATAAAAAGGGTAAAGTAAAAGTATTATAAATTATTATATCTGTAGACCTAACGGGTCAAGATGGAAAGTTTCCGAAGGGAGTGGCTCTATTAAAAGGAGTGTTCATTTATATCAGAGGCCATCACCCTGCACTAAAAAGTCTTTTAGTCGAATATTATGTAAGAGAAGTCTCTGCGTTTTTAAGTGTGCTTCTGAACACTGTTAAATGTCTTCCTTTGTACTGAGCTAGTACTCACAAAGTTCTCCAATACGGTCGTCACCGCCGTCTCCTCTGCCCGGCCGGTCAGCCGAGGCCCCCGCTGGACCTCGTCGCTGACCGACAGGACGCCCGTCTCTTTCTCTCTCCTCCTTTGGCCATGGAGAGTGAGAGCGGTTGGGTAGTCAACACTACAATATTTCCATTTTTAACCTCAAACGCTACAGAACACATGTCGACTTTACTGTAGCATCACGTATAAACTCTTATTACTTGGAAAAATACCTCTTCAAAGCAAAATGGTCGGAGACAAGGTGAGGGCTTCGATTCCATGGTGCTTCCTCTCTGGCTCCTCTGTCTCGACCGATTCTGTTTGTGTAAAAACAACTTCTCACAATGAGAGTTGAAATAAAAATACCTTTTTGGGCTGGATCCTTGTTCACGGATTCCACCATTTCCTCCCGAGAGAGAAAATGGATTTCACCCAGGTATACTACTCTGTGTTCTGTGATCTCCCTCGCACCCGAGAAGAGGACAGAACAAACATTAATAGTAAATATTAAACAAGAGTAAGTTACAGACAAGTTCAAAAAGTGTTGGTTACCCCAGAGAAACCAAATAAACATTGGTAGACTAATTATTTCATCCTGGTTAGTCCGAAATTGGCAGCGTAATATGGTGAGGCGGGGGAGGGGGCAGGGATATGCTCGAGGGAACGAGAGCCAGTCCTAGCGCCTGGAGTGGCCTCTCCCTCCTCTCGATCTAGGTCTTGGAGGGCTAGGGCTACCGGGTGGTGGGTTGGGGGTCCTATTGGGATATTCTCTCGGGGCTTAAGGTTTCTCAGACAACACAAAAGGCTGACTTTGCCTCTTGGGGCGAGCCCCTTTCGGCGGAGGTAGATTATTCCCAGGGTCATGACTCCTAGGAGAGTGGGGATGAGAGTGGCTATACCCCAGATAGAACTTTCAGACCAAGGGGTGGAGGAAATCAGGGGGGAAACGGATTTAGGGAAATCTGCCAGGGCGAGTAAGGGTATTTCAGCTCTTGGCAGGAAAGTCAATTGCTGATCTAAATGGGGGTAAAGGGATAATTTGCCATAAGTCAGATTAAACCCAGGGAGGGGCATAATCTTGGGGATGGGGAGTGTTATATGGGACTCATGGCGTTGGATACTACTCACACGCCAATCCTTTCCAACCAGGAGACAACCGCCTTCTAAAATCACCCTGGCATGCCGATGATACGTTTGTATCACTGGTTTTTGCCCAGGGCACCTCAAGATTGTTTCCAGAGGTCCATAAATAGCCAGAATTACAGAAGAAATGGACTCTCCCCCTCTAAACACTTGGTTTGTTAAGTTATTTCTTTTCACAATCTGCGCCTTACAAAGGTCTGGCTTTTTACCTAAAATAATATTTGTTTCGCAGGTCGGGGTTAGATGCTCTATTGCAGCTGAGCAAATCTGGGGTTCAAACCCGATACAATGCTGAGGAAGAAATGACGCGCTGGATATGCTATCTAGGGCCACCTCCTCTTCTCCTACCAACTTTCTCAGGTGGTCAGCACCATATGGGACCGGAAAATACTTTAATCTATAGTGTAAAAATTGAGTGCCTGAAACTGCCGGAATTACTGTCTGGTATATTAGCTCCTGTTCGCCGTCTAATAATAGTCGAACGTTCAGGTGTCTATAATACCAGCGGTTATCTTGTGGGGTGTAATGTTTCCCTTCTTGTAATTTAGACAATATTTCTGATAAGTAGGCCAGTGGTAAAATCTGGTCTGTTAAGAATCCCCTTTCCAGCTGAATGCGCTGGCGATAAAATAATTCGTTTTGACGGTGGTAATTTTCCACCGCCCTACTCACTCGCTGCAATAGAATATCCACTTCCCTTTTCATATGAATTCTGTGAATATCTTTACTGAAACCATTTAACTGTGTTAGAATGTCTGCCACTTGGCGGGAGATGTTACTTGCTGCAGCTTGGAGCTGCGCGATGTCCAAGCGGTTCTCTGTCATGTAGAGCCTTGTCTGATTCAACACCGACACCATCTCTTCCTGACAATGGGCCAATGCGCTCTCGCTAGCCTGAGCTTCTTGTACTGCAGACCTTAATTCGTTCACCTGTCCTACAGTAGCGGTGCCAAACAAGGCACGGCTTAGCGAGCCCACAAAATTGAATAGGCCTCTCTTCCTTCGGGTGTCTTGTTGGACTGGTGTTGGAATCTCTGCCTGGAGGAAACCCATGTGCTCCTCCCAGGCACTGACATCTCCGTCTCCCACAACCTCCGCCTGTCTGAGTTCTCCAATTCGCCTCCTTAGGACGGAGACCCAAGCACTGACAGGAGGGGGCGTGGGGGGGTGTAGAACGATCACTGTTGTCCAAGTCGCGGTCAGGGCTCTGACCTCCCCTTCCTCATACACCAACACCCCTTCCTCCTCAAACAAATCGCCATTAGCCATCATAGCCAGGGTGATTATGAGGAGGGACTGGAAGGTGCAGGTTGAGAGAAGTCCGTCACTGGTGGTGCCCCTGGGTCGAACTCCCATGGTTGGGGCTGTGGTGGGGGTGACGGTGGGGGTGGGGGTGTAGGTGGTGGTGATGGTGGTGGCGATGGTGGGGGTATACAGGGCAGCTTCCTCGGCCTCTGCACGGGTGAAGTGGGCGTGGCTGGGTTTGGTGAGGAGTCAGGCCTTTCCCTCTTAGTAGAGCCTAGAGGGTGGAACACTTTGATCCTCTTTTCAGTGCATTCAGAGGTGGTGGTCAGAGCCTTGGGTTTAGGGCACTTGGTTGGGGTCTCTATCCTCCCTCTTTTTGCCCTTGACCTTGTAACAGGACCTGGTGGTGGTGTGCGTGGGGGAGCAGTCTCCACAGCAACGGCTGGTGGCAGGGGTCGGCGCAATGTAACTGGCTTAGGTGAAGCTAGTACTAGCACCTTCTCCCTCGGCGGTCGCTGCTGGGGTGGGCGTGGCACTTGTTGTGGTTGAGGTGGGCGTGGCACTTGGTCCTCGTCCTCCACATGCATGTGCTCGTCCTCGGGTTGCTCTGCTCTCGCTTGGTCTTCCTGTTCTATCTGAATTGGAGGAGGCATGTTTGGTATGGGTAAATAAACAGTGTCGGGCACTGCCCTAGGCTGGGGTGGGGGAGGTGGTGGAACATGAACTTGTTGAGCTTTTTGGGCTTGTCTCCGAGCCTTATTTCTCTTTCCTTGACCCGCCCTCGGTTGCCTAGTTCTCAGTATATCCCATTCTATTTCCCCAGATACCATTTTTACCCTATCCCTATTTATACGCCTGCGTTCGCCCTGGGGTCCCCTCATAGTTAGGGTGGTACCCCTTATCCCCGTTATTACATAACCATGATCCCACTTGGGATCCAATGGAGCGCTGGTGCCTGAGAGCACCACCACATGATCCCCTATTTTTAGATCCTTTGCATTTGCTCTGGCCCTTAATCTCTCATAATTAGCCACTCTACTGGCCTCAGTGCGCTCAGCAGCTTCTCTGAACGCATCTGTTAAGGCCTGTAGGCGCTCACTGAGTACGGCATCTTCTGTTCCCTCTGGAGTGGGGAATATTTTAGAAAAGGGATATCTTGGATTGGTGCCAAAAGTTAAAAAATATGGTGTAAAACCAGTTACACAAGAAGTGGAGACTCTATGTGCCCAGAGGGTTGGACCTAAATGGCTCTCCCACTCTGCTGGTCTTGCATTGATGAATTTTCTTAGTATATTTTTAAAAGTTTTGTTAAATCTTTCAATTTTACCATTTGTCTGGGGGTGAAAAGCTGTAGAATGCCTTACTTCAGTGCCTATGGATTTAAGGTACCCTTCCACTTGCTGGTTCATAAATTCGAGTCCCCGGTCGGTGATGAGCACCTCTGGGGGGCCATACCTAGGGACATATTCATTAGCCAGATAATCAGCAATGTTTTTAGCTGCTTTGGAGGGTATGGGTTTGACTTCTACCCAGCCAGTTGCGTGATCTATTACAGTCAAGATGTATCTATTACCTTTATCAGAGACCGGGAAGGGACCACAGAGATCCATTCCCAGTATCTGACCAGGGTATTTTGCTATTGGCATCGCAGTAGGAGGTACACGCGCCCTACCCACTCTGTTTACAGCACACCTAGCGCATCGGATTAAGACATTATAGGTATCTCTTCTCATGGTGGGCCATTTATAAGCCTCTTGGATCCTATCTAGGGTCTTCCTCATGCCCTGGTGGCCTACTTCAGTGTGGGCGCGCCTCACTACTCTATGCCTAGCTGAGGGTGGCAGGACCAGGCGGGGGTAGGCTGGCTTGCCTGGGGGAGGGGTGAGAGTAAAAAGCATGCCATCAATTATGGTGTAATCCCCCTCATCCTCCATCCCCTGTTGAAATTGTTCCAACTCCCTCTGTTCTAAACGTATTTTGTCTTTCTCGAGTTTATCAAATTCCCAAGGAATTTCATCTATCTCCTCCAAGGCACAGACTTCAAGAGAACTGAGAGTCGGCCCTTCCTTCTTGGGGTTTGTTTTTATTCGAGAAAGCATGTCTGCCCGGATATTGTTTGCCCCTTTTCTATATTCAATGGGAGCCCCAAACTCTGCTATTAATACCGCCCATCTTTGAATTTTGGTGTTTTTAACTTCTCCCACAAACAGAGACTTTAAAGGCTTGTGGTCAGTGTAAATTTTGAATTCGCTACCCTGTAGATAAGGTCTGAGCTTGTTTAAGGCATACACGATTGCATAAGCTTCCTTTTCAATCGTAGCCCAATTGAGTTGTGGCCCAGAGAGTTGTTTAGAGATATACTGAACTGGCCTCTCTATGCCTTCACTATCAGACTGGACCAATATGGCCCCTATTGCGTAATCACACGCATCGCTATAGAGACGATAAGGCTTATCCAACTGGGGGTGCGCCATTACTCTATCTGAAGTTAGTAATTCCTTCAGAGTTTCAAATGAGCTTTGCTGCTCTTCCAACCATTCGAACCTGGCATACTTTTTGGTAAGTTTGACCAAAGGATGAGCTACCTTAGCATAATCTGGGATACATTGACGGTAATACCCAGTCATTCCTAGGAGGGAGCGAATTCCGCTCACATCCTCTGGAGGCAGCATATCCCTGATAGCGCTACATTTATCTGGGTGGGAATTAATTCCATCTTTTGAAACTTGGTAGCCGAGGAGATCTACCTTCTCTTGTTTGAAAATACATTTACTCTTTTTGACTGTAATTCCGTATTCTTCTAATTTATCAAACACCAGAGCCAAATGGTGATCATGCTCCTCTTCAGATTTGGAATAGATTACAATATCATCTATGAAAGTCATGCAAAATTTGCCAATAAATTCCGAAAACATTTTGTTCATGGCCCGTTGAAAGACGGCTGGTGCGTTAGTGAGTCCAAAAGGCATCCTACGGAATTGAAATAGGCCCCTATGACACACAAACGCTGTCTTTTCCATGCTATCCGGGTCCATCTCTACTTGCCAGTAGCCGCTTTTTAGGTCGATGGTGGAAAAGACAGTTGATCCTGCTAAACTGTCAAAAATATCTTGAATATTTGGAAGTGGATGAGCATCCTTTTTGCTTACAGAGTTTAGTTTTCTGAAGTCGACACAAGGTCTATTGCTCCCATCTTTCTTTGGGACCAACAATATCGGGCTTCCCCATGCTGAGCTGCTGGGTTCTATCACTCCCAGCTCCAGCATTTCATCTAATTCTTTATCTACAAGTTTTCTCTTGGCCAGGGGCAAACGATAGGGGCGTTGATTAATTGGGCGCGCATTTCCAGTATCTATGTGCATTTTCACATCTTTAAAGGTACCTAATTTTCCCTGCTTTCCTATGCCAAAAACAGCGGGGTATTTTTCTTCCCATGCTTCTGCCTCTGTGTGGATAGAGGCGAATTCTTGATCTGCACTACCCACTTGTTGCCTTCTGTAACTTTTTCCTTCCAAAATTACCTTTCTTTTTCTGAAGCTAATTTGGGCATCTAATATAAATAAGGCATCATCCCCCAGAAGCAGTTCATGGTGAAGTCTTCTTACAATATAAACTGGAAATGAGCTACCCCCCAAGTTAACTATCGCCTGCCCTTCAGTTTTGAGATCATGACCAGAGAGTGATTTAAGAGATTCCCCCTTTGTCAATACGAGAGGCCGATGATGGGTTTTGCAAAAGGCTCTCCATACATCCTCCCGCATTAGACTCCTTGATGCGCCGGTATCAATGAGGGCACGCATCTCCATCCCCGCCACTGAGATGGAGAGGCAGAACCTCTCATCCGGCGTTTCTATTCCCCCTGGTTAACATATTTGGCTGGCTTTTGAGTGGTAGAGGCCATCTGCATGGCCGCCACCACTGCAGCCTGTACATGTGCATAGCGGTGGGAACATTCTCTTGCGAAGTGTCCCTCCTCCCCACACTCATAACAGACATTTTTACCCCTAAACCTCTTCCCTCCTCCCTGCTTATTTTTTTCCGGTCCTGGATTATCATTTCCCTTCCCCTTCCCTTTCCCTGGGTGATTTACTACCTGAGAACTGGCGATCGGGGGTGGGGGATAGGACGTGTTGAAATATGGGGGATACATAGGCAACATGGGTGTCTGAAAGGGGTACTGGGGTGCTGCACCTGATTGGGGAACGATCACTGTGGGGTTGGATGGTTTCCCCGTCTCCATCCTCTCTACTAATTTCGTAAGGTAATTCACCTTAGACTCCAAATCAGCTATCAGCTTCCAATCTGAAGCGTCTGTAGGATTTGGCCCAGAAGGGGCCATTTTCTTAGGGAGGATAGCCCCAATTTCCATTGGTTCATCCTTCCTATCCCCTCTGGTAGGTTGCCCTGCCAGAGCGAAGGTGTGAGCCGCAGCTGAGGCTTGTCTTATTGCCTCAGCCAGGGTATCAGGGCGAGCAGCAAATACGTCATGACGTATTTGCTCATCCCTGAGTCCCAACACAAAATTCCTGACCAACGTCTCTTGGACTATCTCGTGGTCCAGGTTATCCACGCTGTAAGCCCTCTGAGACGCTAGCTGGAACTTGCGTCCGTATTGCTTTGCATCCTCATATGGGAGCTGATAGAGATCGGTGAGCCTTGCTCGCAGCTGCTGTTCCTCCTCTTCATTCATGAAGAGGCGGAAAATTTCAGCCCTCGCCAGATCCCATGTCCTATTGGCCGGTACCTGTAGGAATCCTGCCACGCACCTCGCTAGAGGCCCGCTGGCAAGAGTTCCCAAAAGCTCTAGAGTGAGCGTATCATTCGCTACACAGTAGGCCTTTGCCCTGCTTATCCCATCTAGCCACTCTCTCAAAGTGTCCTTATTGGACCCATCATTTACTCCTAGCATGGCGCCATGGCGTTCCATGCGCCTTCTGACCTCTTTAATAGCTGCAAACCTGGCCCTCCTTTGACCCTCGTCAAGCATGGCCAAGTCCGCGGCATTGAGATCCCAGTTGATGTCCGCCATGTTTTACACTTTGTTGAGAGAGTGAGAGTAAAGAAAAAAAAGAAAACTAGATGGCACAAGGTACAGAGTTATAACCAACAGAACCCAGAACCTAGCAAAGTTTTTACCCCGAACATTGCTCACCCACTCTCCTTGTATTATGAGTGTTTGAGTGTGATCATTCTCCCAACCCTATACAGTGGCCCAGATCCACCCTCCATACATCCCATAAGTATAATTTATAAGCTCAATCAGAGTTTTAGAGTTCCACTCACCTACTCTTCCAGCTCATCCTGCCTCTCCTAGGCTATGTCTCACTTCCAGTCAGAAGATTGGGTTGTTGCTCAACTTAGCAACAAGTCCCAGAAGTGGTTCGCCAGTGTAAAGAAGACTAAGGGTTTTTAGCCCATAGGTTCAGTAAGATGAAGAAGTGAGACAAGAAGTCCGAGGTTGTAGTTCGTCTGGATTCGGCCTAGGCGGTGGTGACTCAGCGAGTAAGTACCTAGGTCCGAGTAGTCACTTTATTTTATACTCCACAATCATGAATTATTCATACAATCAAACCCAGGAAATATTCCACTGGCTCTTCCCCTTCCCTCTAATTGGTCGAGGGAGAGAGAATCTTCCTTGCCCACACGCCGACCTCTGCTCCCCAGGCAGAGACCATAAATGGAGTGCATGCAAGTTGGATCCCTCTCCTCAGCCTTCCCCCTCCCACCCCTTACTCATAGATCCCATGGCTCGTGCCGGCCCCCCTCCCTCTTAGCCCTTCCCCCCTCTTGATAAACCCAGAGCAGTGTATAAGTAATTAGGTCGGGCTGGGGGAGGTGGGGTGAGCCCAGAGTGGCTCATCTCCCCCTCCCTCCTGGCCAGGCCATGTGTGGCGTGCATGCCCCGACCATGATCAGGGCTAAATAGGTCGGATCTTGGATCTAAAGATTTCAATTCTTTACAATAGGCTGTCAACTCATGTGTGTTAATAGATAAAATAAATTCTGATAATGTTTAGGTCTGGGCAAGGCCCCTAGGCCCTATGGAGAGTTGATGGACGCTGTCCCATGTAGCCTAGTCTAGGGCATGGGGGTCTGTTAGTGATCGGGATGACCGATGAAAATATTTTTTTAAAAGAAAAAACATAATTTAAATCCGATTTAATCAATGTAGACTTCGGGCAGCCATAGACGTTTTATTTATCTGTTCTAGCCCCCCCCCCCCCTCCCCCCCCCCAAAAAAAGAAATAGGTGTGTCTCCGATTAACCCCCAACAGCCCTACCTAGAAAATCTTTCCCCGACCTAAATTTGTGTTTACCATGTCTTACTTTTTTGGGATATTTGATAGAAAAAGCTCATTAAAGCAGGATAAAATGTATTGATATAAAATATACATTTTCTTCAGTTCCTGGGAGGTGGTTTCCTAAAAATAATAATAATAAAAGTTACCACCCCCCAGCCTACCTAGTTTTCAGCCAGGTCGGAAACACACCTATTATTGTTTTTGGCCTTATTATGGTGCATTCCCGCGCGCTGTGCACTGCCGCGCCACCTGTCTACAACGGGCCGTACTGACGGACGAGCTCACATGAGTTGCTAGAGTGGATGATCGTGTAGAACCTGTGACCAACGATAACATCTACCCCTGCGGAGGATTATATAGACATCGGGTGAACAGGTGAGACTCAACCATTGTAAACCTGTAGAAGGAGGGAGAGAAGTTGTACGCACTGCCACGTTGAATTAATGTCGTCTGGCGGGAGATGGCCAGACGTAAACTGACCAACTTCTACTTTAGTTTTAACATGGCAGATGATGTGAGGGGAGAGCAGCACGATGCCGTGCTTACTCAGTGTCCTCTATAATGTTCATATATATCGTGTGAACAAACGTCCGCCTGTCATGTTCTATTTCTAATCCCGCTTATATGGTTCCATTCCTTCTCATATTCACGTAGATATGATGATATATATGTACGGCACCAGTCCCCCAGACTCCCTAACAAGCGCCTTCGGCACTTGGATCCCAGACTTCTGAGCAGTGTAGGCCTAGTAGGCATATAGCTCAGTGTGGGAAATTAACTCATTTTTTTCACCCGCCAATTTGTTGGGTGAATGCAGAGATTTACCCGCCGACACAGACATTTACCCACCGATCTAATTTAGTGGTAAGTTTTTTTGTTTTTTAAAATTCTATTTCATCAAATTTCCATAATAGGCCTAATAATTAATGATGGTAAGTCTCTGTCTAATTTTGCTTTGCAAATTGAAAAGCATTTAAAAAAGAAGTTTTTGATTAATTTAAATTTCAGCATAACAGCTCCACCCACCCCATTTCATAATCACATAGACTTGTCCCTGCAAGACTATTGTCTTTGTATGTTACATTGAATCCCAATGAGGAAAATGTTAAATCATATCAGTTTGGGTTTTAGACTTCACATGGAGTCTAAGATGAAAGAGTGGACAGAAGAGTCGCTGTTAACTACAAATCTGCCATAATGTATGAATGATGTATGCTAACTAAACCAGGAATATATTAGATTTTATTCCATGATTTGGCCGTGAGCGTACAATATAATCGATATACTTGCCGCTCACAAGGTGTACAATATAAACTCACTGTATTGTACAGTGACGTCACGACCGTTCGAGAGTATAAGGATAACACAGTTTGATGAAATTAATGCAAATAAAGTTGTTTTAGGGTAAGAATCATGGAATAAAAGCAAGAATAGCAAAGTATCGCGTCTTTGGGGGCCTATATTCTCCTCGTATGGCCGAAAAACAACTCGGCCTACGGCCTCGTTGTTTTCAGCCATACTCGGAGAATATAGCCCCCCTCATACGCGATACTATGCTGTTCTTGCTATAGTATTTTTCATCCGTTCCTGGTAGAAATCTATGGGGGAAAAAGATATTTACATGTGGAGTGGTCATATGTTTTTGCAAGATTTGGGATTGTCTGATCAATCCAACTTTGTTCTTGTAAATCTCTCCAAACATAGGTACACTTTCGTCCTAACAAAAAAAAACAGGGTGTAAACATATTTTGAAAAATATTATTCAGCTTTGAAGATGACTTATGTACCCAATTATTAACTCATCAGAATAAGACTTCCGCTAAATAGCTTATTTCAGAGTCTGGATACACCCTGTTGTTAGTACTTATGTGGGTAATATATTAACAAGACAGTTTGAAAAAGATATTGTGCATTAGTTCACTGATCTGCCGCCTGCCAGCAGCAGTGCATATGATGCTGGTATTTACTGGTACCTTTGCAGCCCCATTCTCAGTTAACATTGGTTAAGAACTAAGATTTTTTTTACTTTTTGTTGTATTTGTCATTGTGTGATGTATATTCAATACATGAGTATTGTTGAGGAATAACACCAGGTGGCTCTCCGACCACCGGCTGACCAGACTACCGGTTCCCCATTCTCCTCTCAACCTTCCAGCCAGCAGCACTTGACTTGTATTTTTATTTTTATTTAATAAACGGGCGTTACAATAATGTCCGTCAACTGGTCTGCAACATCATTTCTCTCTCTCTCCTTATTACTGACAATCCATCTAAATTATATGTAAAAGTCATTTGACCAAGATTTTAGAGTATTTTGTCCAGTTATTTCTGCTGCAGAGCTTCATAATTTTTGGAGACCTGCCAAAATGCTTTCCTACACTATGGTGGCTACACTTATCATTGCTCACCAGTCGCGTAGAGGCATACATTTCACAGACGTGGTGAAAACTTTAGAACTTTCACCGGACAGTCGGACCGGTGAAAAGGAACTTGCACCGGTCCTCCAAAGGTTTCTCCAACGTTTCATACAAATTTTTCACCGGACAGTCAGACCGGTGAAACTTTACTTTCAACGGTCTGACTTGTCTTTCAACGGTTAAGGACCGCGGTCCGGCAGGTTTTGCCATGTCTGATTTCATAAAACATTGCCAGTTCCTGCCCATTTTCTGCCCATTCCTTGCCCATTTTCTGCCTTGTATTCACTTATTTGATTTGTATTATTCAGAAGCTGAAGTATTACAAGTCTGAACAACATGTCGGAGTCTGAGTCGGAATCGGAGTGGGAGAGGGAGTCAGAATCAGAGTCAGAGTTGGATTCAGAATCAGAGTCAGAGCCAGAGTCTTCTTTCAACATGGAGTGAGTATATTGTAAAGAATTGCATTCTTTTTGGTTAATCAATGACCCAATTAGTTGACTGGCCACGGCTGAGGCATGCACACCCTGCATGATCTTGGTTGGGATGGAGGACATGTTTATCTATCTTTATCTAGCACTACAACTCTTGATTAGGTGCAGCAAGCTATTTTTTTTTTAAATAAATTTTATTGCGAAAACATTTTCAGGCAAACCTGATAATCTCATGTTACACAAGTTCAAAAAAGTTGCATAATTAGACCTATAAGGACTCTGACATTTAACGATTAATGTTTTAATTTTTATTGTACAAGAAAAGGCACTGCTCTTGGACATTCGACCGGAGAATAAACCGGAATATTTGATATCTTACATAAACAAGGATATCATACATATCAATCTTAGCTACTAGTATTTTTATGATTTTTGATTTTTTTTTTCTATGACATACAACTTTATTGAGCTACAGGGCATGTTTACTTGCCCGGGGCAACTAAAAAATGTCTCTGGGCAAGAAAATTTAATGTTAGTTGCCCGATTGGGCAAGTAAAAATCTCTACGGCGCCTGTCAAACCCCTGTTGTGATGTCTACTTACAATGAAACAAGATACATACAGATCAGTGTGATTTCGTTTATAATTCTGCAAATAAATTTGGGCAAGTGAAAAATGATTTGGGCAAGTAAATCTTGGCTGCCAATAACAAGGTAGTCAGAACTCACCCCCAGGCCACTAGTTGCTTCACGGGGGGATATGCTCCCTCGTCCAGCAGCACCTGCACACACCCATGGTGGCCCTTCATCTTTGTATTTGTAAGATGGTAGGTTTTTTTTAGTCCTGGGTTATTTCTCCATTTCTGTTTTTCATACATACTTACTGCAGTGCCATTCAGGGATTCCTTCAGCTTTCATAATCACACTAATGTGCCGTTATATACATAGATACACCCTTCATGAGTGATTTGGACTTTGTAGACTAAAAAATAGTGTTTGGGTTTACTTAAAAGTTTGTACCAATGAAAGTAGACTAAAGTTTTAGAGTTTGTGTACAGAAAGATTTGGACCTTCATTACCAGCAAACTTTCTCAATGCTTGTTTCTACAGCCATGCTCTCTATCTCTACCAGGGAGAGTCTTCCCACTTCTATACTATTAACCTTGTAAATACAATCCAAATGGTATGCAGTATCTTCACACTGATCCAAGGGCATGCTGTATCTTTAAGCTGTCCAAGCCGATCAAAACAAATCTGCCTAACTAATCATACATTTTTTTTTATTTTTTTTTGGTACTGGTCTTTATTCTCATTCTCATCCTCAATTTGTACTTTTGTTCTCACCATACTTGATTTTATATTCTTTAACTTTGACTTGATTTTTCCATGCATAAAGCTCGATAGACACAGCAGTGGGCTGAAGACCATGGTTATTCTGCATTGAATTATTACCCATGAGCCCGTTATCCTCATATGTGCATGACATCCACTGTGCATGACTGTCTAAGTTCAACTGTCATTTCCCCCTAGTGTGGTGGATGCAGCGATAAAGAATGACAAGAGCAAGCTGCGGCTCCTGGTGCCCAAGGATGATGTGGACCAGGATGACATGGACCTTGCCCTGGCAATCTGTGTGATGAAGGGTCACCATGGGTGTGTGCAGGTGTTGCTGGACGAGGGAGCATATCCCCCCGTGAAGCAACTAGTGGCCTGGGGGTGAGTTCTGACTACCTTGTTATTTGTACATTCTTACCAACAAGGTCCTGTGTAAGACCATAAAGTGCCTTTCTGTCTCTTTTCTCTTGTCTCTCTCCCTTCTTCTCTATCTCTATTTCCTGGGTAAGACCTTAAAGTGCCTTTCTGTCTCTTTTTTCTGTCTCTCTCTCCCTTCTTCTCTATCTCTATTTCCTGGGTATGATCATAAACTGCCTCCCTCTCAGCTCTCCCGCCCTTGATATAACACTTCAAAGTGTTGATAAGGGCGTAAAGCAACCAATCTCACTCACTCACCAACAAGTTGCTTCAATAAACATCCCTGTGAAAACTTGTTCATGTGGTAATAATTGATCAGTCAGCAGAATGATCAGTGTTGAGGATTATTTTAATTTTTTCTTTTTAATAAAGTTTATTTGACAACATATTCACAGTGGAGAAGAAGGGAGAGATAGACAGAGAAAAGGTCTCATTCTGCCAAAAGATTAATTGATTAAGATATTTGTGGAAAAAAGTCATAACTGACCTTGACTGATGTTGAAGCGGGCCACTCTTGCCCACAATGCAAGGTGTAAGTGTAAGGCACTAAGCTCTGCCTTTCTACAGACTCTGGTGCATATGATATCAGTTGAATTGTGTTATTATGAGGGACAGATTAGCTTAACTACTAAACTAGTATAGAACTGGATCTAACTGGATCTGGACCTCATATTGCTATCTGTCTAAAGTGAGGTCTGGTATGGCGCCTCGCACATGCGTTTGTTGTCATACTCCATATATGGCATGCGCTCTCCATATATGGCATGCGCCCTCCATATATGGCATGCATCGACCCATATGCCCGCGCATGTGCAGCCGTCTCACCGCTCCGCGATACGAAAACAAGATGGCGGCCACGTTATCGTACCGTAACAGACAAGAAAATAAAACTGCTTTCTGAGCGCTTGAAATGATTTTACACAATAATCCTGGCATATGAGGTTGAAAACAAGGTTAGATTAAACGTTCAGGCATTTATATTCAGTCGATGGTTAATCATTAATTCATTTACGGCTTCGGTAGTGTCCCAGATCCCGACCCAGATTGTGACGCGCATGCGCAAACCGATTCCACTCGTCTTGGCCGGCCAGGCCCGCTCGAAGCGTGTGTAATCGTGAAAGATGTGAAAAATATACTGGTTTGATTATACAAATAAAGAGGTTGGTCATATTTCATTCGATATGCTTCGTTTCGTTCGATTTCCAAGCCTTTGTCAGCTGTGTTTGCCTCGAGAACGTCTCCACGTCCGCCCAGGCTATAGACTATACGTTACCTTCCAGCCGAGGAAATTAAACGGCTTTCTGAGCGATTCGAATGTCTTTACACAATAATCCTTGCATATGAGGTTGAAAACAAGGTTAGATTAAAAGTTCAGGCATTGATATTCAGTCGCTGGTTAATTATTATGGCTTCGGTAGTGTCCACGAGCATAGGGGCTCTGAATGGTGGACATAAGTGCCCGGGCAGCGAAAGGCCATCGCACGGCAAGCAAAGCCCACTACGGCGTGTCCAGCTAGAGGGCCCGTCAACACAACGGCCTTACAGCAGGTAGTCACGCGCATGCGCGTGAGGCGGCAGAAAGCATGGCTTTCGGCAAGGTGGAGGAGTGAAATCGGGATATTTTCACCAAAGGAATATCGCCACACGTTAATATGTTCATAAACTATTGTTGGGATAGTATTTGAAGTCGACATGGCTCATTTACGCAGATTATACGGATATTATTGTGTCAGCGACCAGAAACATGATCGGAAACGGGTTCGCTCGAAGAATGTGCGATCGGTGAAATCGTAAACACTAATAAAAAGGTTGGTTAGATTTAATTCGATATGCTTCATTTCTTTCGATTTCCAAGCCTATGGCAGTTCTGTTTGCCTCGAGAACGCCTGTACATATAATCATTTCGCATTCTTAAGCTGGTAGAACTGACAGCAACAGGCTTGTGTGTGTGCGTGGCTTCAAATCAACTACGTAATTGAACATCAACATGTTAAAAAATGAACAAATATGGTTGGAATCATGAGAAATTTGCTAATATATAGGCTACCATCACTCAATATAAACTCTTATGAGCCACGTTGAATGATATATCATTCTTAAGTTCGGAATAGGAAAAACCCCTATTATCGCTCACTACGGAACATGCTGTCAGTCGTCAGACACTGAACGTAACAGGATTCACCCACAAAATGATTTAAAATTGCTCCTACAACGAAGAGAAAGCTTATTCAATGGGATATCTGTTGATTTGATTATACATGAACTTAGAATCTGTGATATTGTGTAATTATTGCAAGATTCGATTCACATAGGCCTAGGCTATAGCAACAAACATCATGGCTGTCATTACATTTTTCAAAATTATTTATTTCTATATTATAACCTTGATATTATTGTTCAGGAACTAGTCAGTACGATACACAAGTATATTGAGATTGTTTGTCTGAAATATCAAGAGTCAAAAATGTTTTTCTCTTTGAAAAATTTCGTTCCAAAGTTTGGTAGAATTTGATATCTGTTAAAAATAATCCTGATCAGCTGTTAATAGCAGTAGGTCATCAACATTATTCACAGATTCCAGACACAGTGCAGGGGGGGGGGATGTTTAAAATGGCTTCCATACGATATTGGATCTTATGTACTGTTTATGAGAATATTATAGTATTTACTTTAATGTTGTCACATTTATATAGCCCAAAGAAAGAAAAGAAAATAAGGTTTGGTCAGCAAGGATATATTATTATTCGGGAACTAGTTCAAGCCTTTGAATGAAATTATTATTTTAGTATTTTCCATTGATTTCATGATTCTAGACCTAGTTGATCAACTATTTCAACTTTTCGATCAACTATTTCAACTTTTCGATCGATTGACTTTTCTGACTGTATGATTGACTTTATGGTTGATTATTTTGACTTTTTGATTGACAATTCTGACTTTTTGATTGACTATTTCTAAAAGTCAAGTCAGAAAAGTCAAATAGTCAATCGGAAAGTCAAAATAGTCAACCATAAAGTCAGAAAAAACAATTGTTAAGTCAGAATAGTCAATAGTAAGTCAGAAAAGTCAATCAGAAATAGGTAATCGAAAAGTCAGAATAGTCATAAAAAAAGTCGGAAAAGTCAGTCAGAAAGTCTAAATAGTTGGTCAGAAAGTCTAAATAATCAAAAGTCAAAATAGTCAATAAAAAAGTCAGAAAAGTCATAAAAAAGTCAGAAAAGTCAATCACCTTCTCATAGAAATAATATAATTCATGCATCTCATGAGTAATTAGTTCAAACTGCAACAGATAATATACTTCTAAAATGAAGGAATGCTAAATAATTAAACTGTTAAACCGTAGCTGATGGCATAAATCTGTCCCGATAGGATCGTGAGATCCAGATAAAACTGTTATAGTTTTGACTGCCAACTTGTATTACTTAGAATAGAATAGAAATCTTTTATTTGTCCAAGAAAGTTTACATAATGTGAGACAAATGGGTTGACAGGCCTATATGCCGAAATGATTCAGCCCATTTCTTCCTGCTGTTACCCGATTACCCTGTTACTTATTGCTGTTTATTTGTGTTGCCCCAGCCTGGATGGGTCTGGTGACAGGGACCTGGATGTGCTGGAAGAGCTGGCTAATGATGAGGATATGTCTAGTGAAGCGCTGAACCTTGCCCTGGTGGTGTGTGTGCGGCATGGCCAGGTAGAGGGCGCTCAGGTGCTGCTGGAGGCAGACGCGTCTCCTGATGCTAGTGATGAGATGTCCAACTATGTACTAAAGATAGCTGCTGAGAAAGGTAGGCCTCGTCATTGGCTTTATTTACCATTTCGATGAGGTTGTTTCTACACCCAGCCTTTCTGTCTCTTTTTCTGTCTCTCTTCTTCTCTATCTCTATTTCCTGGGTATGATCATAAACTGCCTCCCTCTCAGCTCTCCCGCCATTGATATAACCATCTTAAATGGGCGTAAAGGTAAGGGGGTAAAGCAACCAATCTCACTCACTCTATTCAAGACTTATCAAGACCTGGCTTCTTTAAGATTCATGGTGAAAATATATTCAGATGGGCCATAAAGGATTTCTTATAAAAACTTATCTACTCTCTTAACTTGTGTACCCTCTGGAAGAGCTATGGTTTTCATAGAAGAGAGGCACCCTTTTCCCGTGTAAAATTACTGTACTGGTATAGATAAAACTCAATGATAGGTGCATTTCCAAAGGTGTATGTACACAAAACACATACAAATGACATGGACTCCCATCAACTGAACTCCGTTTATGTTCTGTGTAATCTTTGTCATATGGGGATCACACTCTAGTTAGTGACTATTCCTCAATAATCCTCTAATTCGTATTTTCTTTTTGCATTTTTGCTGGGTTCCTAACCCTAGCCAGCAGTCATCTCAATGACTTAACTCAACCCGCTTATACTATTCTTAACTGCTCATGGTCCACACTCGGCGACAGTGATTACCACCATGTTATTTACCTTACTTAGTATGTTTTTCTGTTTTTGTGCTGGGGATGTTCGAATCAACCCGGGAATTTTTTGGGAAATGATCACCCAGTCTAAATAAAATCTTTTAAAAAAAATAAATTCTGACTTTTAATGTTTTACATTTGCAGGTAACACAGAACTGCTGGAACTCTTGGTCGATCATGGAGCTAACCTAGAACAGCGTGACCACTTCCATCGCGCCACAGCCCTCTACCACGCAGCCTCCTCCAACAAGGAGGCCAGTGTGGCATCACTCATTAGCCTTGGAGCCAAGATCAACTGTAGGGACCGTGAAGATCGCACTCCACTCATCATCTCCACTGAAAGAAAAAGCATAGGTGTGATGAAGGCGCTGATACGGGCCAAGTGTAAGCTGGATGTGAGGGATAACATGGGTAAGACAGCCCTACACTACGCCTGCTTTAGGGCCAGGGGTGTGGATACGCTACTGAAGGCTGGAGCAGACCCTAATGTGAAGGACAATGAGGACTTCTGCCCTATCCATGTTGCAGCTATGATGGGCTTTGATGCTGTGATCATCAAGTTGCTGCAGCATGGCTCTAACCCTGATGTGCAGGACTACAGCCAGAAGACACCCCTGCACTACCTGGCTGAGAAGAACTGCTACCAGGCCATAGAGGCCATAGCGGAGGCGGGCGGCAACCTGCATGTGTTTGAGGAGGAAGGCAAGTGTGCCTTGTACCATGCAGTAGAGTGCAGGAACCCTGAGGCTGTCAAGGCTTTGTTAAAGCACAACTGTCCGCTGGTGCTGGGTGAGGCAGCTGAAGAAGGGGGCTATGCTGACCCTCTAGCCATGGCGCTATGGCTGAGACAGTTTGATATAGCCAAACTCTTGGCACTGGCTGGAGCTCCTCTAACCTATGTGTATGAGTGGCTTCCTAAGATTCAGATCATGAGGGACGAGTGGGAGCAGGGGCAGAGGGAAGTGCATGACTCAGATGAAGAATGGGAGCCAGAGCCAGAACCAGACATGGACGAGGCGCTCATTTGGGTTAAGAACTGGCTGTATGAGCCACACACCTTACAGCAGCTGGGCCGAGCGGCGGTCAGAAAGTATGTACGGCCGGGGCCACAGGCCAACCTGGACAACCTGCCTGTAACTGCTGTTATGAAGGAATATATTGCCCTGCAGCCTGAGATATTGCAGTAGTGATTTACTGGGATATTACAGTAGTTATATATACAGGGATATTGTGTTACAGTAGCTATACACTGAGATATTACAGTAGCTATACACTGAGATATTACAGTAGCTATACACGGGGATATTACAGTAGCTATACTGGGATATTACATTAGCCATATACTGGGATATTACAGTAGTTCTATACTGGGATATTACAGTAGCTATACACTGGGATATAACAGTAGTTATATACTGGGATATTACAGTAGTTCTATACTGGGATATTACAGTAGCTATACACTGGGATATTACAGTAGTTCTATACTGGGATATTACAGTAGTTATATACTGGGATATTGCAGTAGTTATACACTGGGATATTACAGTAGCTATACACTGGGATATAACAGTAGTTATATACTGGGATATTACAGTAGCTATACACTGGGATATTACAGTAGTTCTATACTGGGATATTACAGTAGTTATATACTGGGATATTACAGTAGCTATACACGGGGATATTACAGTAGCTATACACGGGGATATTACAGTAGCTATACACTAGGATATTGCAGTAGCTATACACTGGGATATTCCAGTAGCTATACACTGGGATATTGCAGTAGCTATACACTGGGATATTGCAGTAGATATACACTGGGATATTGCAGGAGCTATACACTGGGATATTGCAGTAGCTATACACTGGGATATTGCAGTAGATATACACTGGGATATTATTGCAGTAGCTATACACTGGGATATTACAGTAGCTATACACTGGGATATTACAGTAGCTATAAACTGGGATATTACAGTAGCTATACACTGGGATATTACAGTAGCTATAAACTGGGATATTACAGTAGCTATACACTGGGATATTACAGTAGCTATACACTGGGATATTACAGTAGCTATACACAGGGATATTACAGTAGCTATACACTGGGATATTACAGTAGCTATACACAGGGATATTACAGTAGCTATACTGGGATATTACAGTAGCTATACACTGGGATATTACAGTAGCTATACACTGGGATATTACAGTAGCTATACACGGGGATATTACAGTAGCTATACACTGGGATATTGCAGTAGCTATACACTGGGATATTGCAGTAGCTATACACTGGGATATTGCAGTAGCTATACACTGGGATATTACAGTAGCTATACACTGGGATATTACAGTAGCTATACACTGGGATATTACAGTAGCTATACACTGGGATATTACAGTAGCTATACACTGGGATATTACAGTAGCTATACACTGGGATATTACAGTAGCTATACACTGGGATATTACAGTAGCTATACACTGGGATATTACAGTAGCTATACACTGGGATATTACAGTAGCTATACACTGGGATATTACAGTAGCTATACACTGGGATATTACAGTAGCTATACACTGGGATATTACAGTAGCTATACACTGGGATATTACAGTAGCTATACACTGGGATATTACAGTAGCTATACACTGGGATATTACAGTAGCTATACACTGGGATATTACAGTAGCTATACACTGGGATATTACAGTAGCTATACACTGGGATATTACAGTAGCTATACACTGGGATATTGTGTTACAGTAGCTATACACTGGGATATTACAGTAGCTATACACTGGGATATTACAGTAGCTATACACTGGGATATTACAGTAGCTATACACGGGGATATTACAGTAGCTATACACGGGGATATTACAGTAGCTATACACTGGGATATTACAGTAGTTATACACTGGGATATTACAGTAGCTATACACGGGGATATTACAGTAGCTATACTGGGATATTGTGTTACAGTAGTTCTATACTGAGATATTACATTGGTTATATATACATGTCACCTTTCAGCCTGAGATATTATAATAATTCTTCTTTGTACCCAAGTCATCATTCTACAAATGCAAAATTACAAAAAGAATTATACGTTTGCAAAAATACAAAACCATGTTTAAAGAACTGAACCTATAGAAGTAATCTAATCAGAGAAACTCAACTGAGCTTTGACCATAAAGTGCCTTTCTGTCTCTTTTTCTCTGTCTATCTCTCCCTTCTTCTCCATCTCTATTTCCTGGGTAAGAGCATAAACTGCCTCCCTCTCAGCTCTCCCGCCCTTGATATAACCTTCTATGTGTTGATAGGGGCGTAAGGCAACCAATCTCACTCACTCGAGTTTTGAGTAAGCAAGGGTGCAGAGAAAGGCATTATTTTATTAACATTCCCCTGGATAACACTTGATGTTTGGGATCCATATTTTGTTACTGTCTTGTTTATCGAAAGATAATAAACTTGAGAGAAGTCTTATGAATTCAGTGCTTATTTTGTTTTTCAGACACTATCAATGCAAAAGAACCTTGAGTACATGTCATCATACTACTGACATGTGGGTGAAATCGCCATAAAATGTACAATTCAACTTCCCCAATCCTCTCAAATAACCCAAATTTAAGATAAAAATTAGGTTCAAAATTCAGTTCAACCTAACAGATTTTGAATCAACCCAATACCAAATATACTCAGATTTACCTAGTATTGAACATGTTACAGTATAATTAGCACAATTTACTAAATATGTAGATCTGCTGGTTGTACATCTGGCCCATGTGTGTCTTACTTACAGCTCCCATTTAACATGTTTTATTCCTTTTTTTCAAACCCATTTCTGAAGTAGTTTGACCAGAATTTTGTATTTGCTACAAGGGTTTTTTCTGTACTCCTTCCAAAATATTTTCCTGTTGTGTTATCACTCACCAGCGATCTATTTCCCTTGGTTGATTTGACTTACAGTTCATATAACAGCAGCAGAATATTGATCAATTCAGTCCTTTAAGATTGTGTTATATACTCACACCAGACGGCATCAGCCATCGGAAAAGGATGCCGGGGTCGACACAACACTGCTGTAGCGTATGCCTACATAGTATTTATATGATCTGTAAACATCATAAATGAACGCCATCTTATTTAAAGCAGCTTAATCATTGAGAAAAACATTCACATTAAGTTACTAGGTAGACAAAATGATTCCCAAGATGAAATTTTCATACATCAAGCCCCTCAAATCCCCACTCCCATAGAGATTGGCCTGGCCGGGTACGATGTGTCGAATTAAATGGCAAAAGTACAGAAGAAAACCGTTGATATGCCTTATACCAGGCGGCGCCATCGGCATTCGAGAACAACCGAATTCAGTCTTATCAAAATCTAAAAACAATGATTTGAATTTCTTCTTATAATAGAGAGAGCCTTGAAAAACGCTTAAATTTTACTGAAGTGTTAATCCCGCATTTTTCTGCTATTTACGAAAATAAAAACTTTCAAAATTGTGAGTAAAATTGATGAAGATTATCTATATATTTATTATATGCGCATGCTATATGAGAGGTGCATTAAGTCGGGTGCTATAAAAATATTCATATAGGACGTGTCCTATAAAAATGTAGTTGTCCAAAAATAGCTCTGTCGATATGCTTCGCTGAGCTTTGGCTCTCTGCGAAGCATGTAAACAGATCCCCGCGATCGGTAATCCACCCGTGATTCTGGTACTATGATTATAGAAATACATAATAAAAACCATATCGTTAAATAGAGCATTAAATTCTCTATCCAATAATATAAGTTTTATTAATGTAGCTCAAGAAATGGCCACAATATGAACGTTTTAATTCAACAATATAAGTAGGCCTACTAAAGAGGCTGTCAGCGGGGCTCTCTGTGCTTCTTTAATACTTTTTCAGCGATATCTGATGACATATGATCAAATTTTATGCACATGAAATAAATATAGAATGGAACTTGCCGGCAATAATGGTACCCTACGGCATCGTGCTTATGTGGACGAATCTCGTCCAATAAATTTTCGATTATTGCCAGCTCGTCCCATTCTCTCTATGTATATAACTTTTATTCACGATTTCACATACAACCATATATAATAATCAGGAGAAGGACACGATCCTCACAATAGTGATCTTCCTGGAGGCCCTTTTAAAATAAATGTTTTGACAATTCGGTTTAAATGATAAATAAATCTTAAACTAACAATCAATAATCATTGATAATAATTCGTTAATGGAAAACAATTTAGTATAGTAGTCTTTCAGTGAGAAGGTCCTTGCAATGTTTTGATTATTATTGTTTTTGTTCGTTTTTCCGTGTTCGTATGTTGCAAATGGTATTGTTGATTTTTCTATCTTTTGTCTTAATAGCTGAGAATACAACTTTAAAGGTCTGGAAACAAACATTGTAAAAGTAGAAACAGAACAGAAGGACCCTAGGAATGATTTAAACTCCTTGAAATGAGCAATATTTTGCTGCTCGGGGCTAAACTGTTCCATAATGCAGGCAACACACATGAAAGATCTTTTTATTTTCTCTGACGTCGCCTTCGTGCCGTCCACGTATTTTAGGGCCAAGTCTCCAGGACGAAATGTACAATTCACCTCCACCTATCCGCTCAAATAACACCGATTTAAGACAGAAATGCGGCTCACAATAAGTTCATCTTAACCAAAAACATTGTGTGAATCAACGCAATATCAAATATACCTAATTTAGCTGAATTTACTCCCATTTCCTGGTGATCTAACCTATAGCTAGAATACAATAGAACAATCTTTTATTCATCAAGCGATTACAGATATGTGACGAACAGGTCGACAGGCCTCTGGGAACCATTAAGGATTTACACCCACATCTTCCGGTCGTTCCCTTGACATTAATGGGATAAACTAATACATAGTACATAATAAAGTTTGGTTGTATAATAGTATAATATAGTAATATAAGCTGTGTATCACTACAAGGAACCAGAATGTGTAAGGTATATTATACACCCCCCAGAACAATTGTCTGAACATGACGGCATTAATGTCTAATTGAAACAAGAATAAAAGAACAAGATACGTACAGAATCTACATAAAGAACTGATTATGACAAAATGTAATTCCATGTATATTTTTCCAAATTCTGCCCGTGTCATTGTTCGAAAGTAATAATGTTCGGAGTCCGTAACTACACATACTGCCAGATTACGGAACCATACCGGAAAGGCCAGCTGGTCAGACGGAGGGAGGGAGGCTTATTTTGGATTGTTGTTCGAGGGATAGCGCGAACGCAGTCCCCCACTAACATAAATTACGCACCCGAGTCATCCACATTTGGGATGATCGCAGGCGTCAACCCAACCGTAGTGCAATGGAGGGGTCTCGTCCCGGGGGAACCGCCTTGCCGATCACGGTCTCCCCTGTGCCAGGTAAGTATGCTTGGAATAGGCTGGTGAGGGGTAGTCTAAAAACTTCCTAGTTCGTCCTTATGGTGTCACTAAAGTTGTCTTACAAAATCAACAGTAGAAATCTATAATTAATAAAATTAAAGGAACTTTTATTAAGAACTTTACATTGTGTTTGTGGTGAAACTAATTTTATTAGTGTATTTATATTGTGGTTGGTGATTTTAATCTAAATATAAATATAGCTCTAATTTAAGGGTCTGTGTATACAGCGCTATCGTTGAGAGGCGGTAGAACCAGAGCGCGCTGCCTGAATAGTGCCTATATTTAGCACTAGGAGACAGCAGCGCGCTGGGCCAATGATATTCACATCGACGATCGTTGCTCACATGTTAACCCATAGCCCTACAAGTTTGTGGTTAGGTCTAGATTAGCCTATTCTAAGCTGAGTCAAGGTGGATATTCTGCCGAGGTCTAGATCTATTATCGCATGCTTTCGGCTCGTAATTTAAATGCATTTCAATCGCAGGGGCAACCGGTTAATTATAAACATGTATTAGCCCAGATAGGATCAACATTCATGGACCAGCATTTGGGACATCGGCCCATCCTTCTTTCCAAAAGAACCTGGATAATAACAAATGAATTGTTTCCATGTGCCATTCTGTTTGAACAAATTTTACCCCAAGGTACCCCTATGACAAATCAATATTTCTAAGTTCCATTCTATGTTTACCTATTAAAGGTCGTTAGTTATTTCATATTTGAAAACCCGATGGAGTACCACCGGGTCCACAACGGGAAATAAAAGTAAATTTAATATTAAATTTTGAATTTCATCATCGGTCTCCGCACCTGTCCCGACGACGAATGTGGAAACACGTAGGGATATCGAAATAAAGAATTTAGAAAATAAAACACACTTTACCTATTCATGGGTTGATGAACATGTCTAGGGTTCTAGAGAAAAATGGGAAAGATTTTTTTCCGACACCTTTTATATACATGTAGCAGTGAGGTTTGCCTCCAGTCCATGCAATACTGGATCATATAAATTAGTAAAGTAACTAAATATACTCCATACAAAGTCCTTCAAAACGCAGGAACATATTTAATACAATGTCCCGAAATTTGTTGCATGGATTCATATGACCATAAGTGCTGAACCCTCTAAAAATCACAACATTTCAATAAAGAGATCCTGTGAAAAAACACTTTGAAAAATATCAATTTTGCGGCTTGTGACTCATTGTCCTATAACAGATCACAATTACCTGTTCTAAGGAATATGATTATTGCATTTGAATTGTTGATGAAAGATATAGTTTAAATTAAAAGCTGTAAGGAAGATGTAATGTTAGAAGGGAACAACAGAAATGCAAACGATGTTGATCATGAAGATGTATGTTTTATTTTGCAGCAATACACATGATGAGAAGAGTAGTGAACGGGATGTATTCTAGATGTTAACCGTTCAAATGGATGTGTTGACAAATTGAATAAAAGTTTTGAATCGTAAAAAAATAAAGTAAATAAAAGGTGTAAGGCTGAGCCAAAATATGATAGGTACAAATAAGAGTGGGAGTCTGTATTCAAGTAGTCTGAAGTCTATTCAAGAACTTTTTCGTTTTTTTTTAAGAAAATCGTTTTCAAAACCTTACCAAAACATTAGAAACACTGACTAAAACACCAATAAACAATAGATTGTGTATGTTTCAGCCAAGCCTCCTCAGTGAGGGACAATAAACGATACAGACAGGACCCAGCACCGCCCCGTCCCTCACATCACTTCTAAACTACTCCCGATATCCATACCTCACAATTTAATCTGAACCCTTTCATATCCCCTATAGCACCATTGTAATATAGACATGCGCAGTGGCAAATCTCCCTATTACAGGGTGCAGCAGACAGAGGACTGACTATGAGGGGGCGGGGGGCAGGGGGGGGGGGGGCGGTATACTATTCCGTGTGGCATTATGCCAGCACAGCACACCTATATATAGTCCATGCTTATAATGTCACATTATAGAAATATTGTGAACATAATTCAGAGCATGTGTTATACTATTGGTATTAATGTAGTAACACTATAGAGGGAAGGAGAAAGTACGACTGTCCACAGCAAAGTTAAGGTGTTGTGATCCATTATAGAGCTGGTAGAGCGAGGGGGCGTGGCACAGTAGCGGCGGATAACATATACACCAGAGACCCAGGGACTAATATATGAGTCAGATCTTCAGAAAATGTACAATTCAAACTCGCCAATCCTCTCAAATAACCCACTTTTCAGACAAGAACTTCAAAATACAGTTCAACCTAACCAAACAGATGGCTAGAATCAATTCAGTGCCGAATATACTCGGCTTTACCTAGTATTGACCAAATTGCAGCCTAATTTAGCAGAATTTACTAAATGTGTAGAGTTGCCAATTGTACATTTTCTGAAAATCTGACCCATATAATACAGGAGGCCCACGGAATCTCTACTGACCCGTGTAAGCGATCATATGACTTAAGTACTACAACACCGATATCTATATACATGACACATTTGTGTTTATAATAATAATAATCCAATTATTATTCAGTTTACATTTACAGTTCTGGTCATGCAGTGCTGATATGGCGGGATCTTCTACACGTAGGTCATCCAGGGCGTTCATAAAAATTATAATATAACATTATAAGGCAATCTTAATAATAACTGATATCGGCGTGCAGTACATCATATAATTGCTTAGTACACTCTCAAATGATGTTACTTTCATAATGGCTTATATACGATTATTGTACAGTATTGGTGTTTTGCCAGTGAAGTTAATCAATAAAACTGGTGTCATTCAAGTTGTAGGTAGTTTTTGCCCTAATAATTCTGAGCAATATCTATATAAATGAGTAGAGACTGGTGTATATCTACCCCACAACTCACACACATATGTAGGGCGTGTGCACGTCTACCTACAGTCTCGTATAGTAGTAGCTAGTAGTAACTCACTCTGACCACTACCTGCTCCTCCTCCTGTACCACCTTCTCCACACATCTTCTCCAGGGGCCGCATGCTATAGTAGCACAGGTACCAGTACCAGTACAGGGTAGAACATAGAGGTGGAGGGGAAACGTCTGCCCAAACATTCTACCCACGATTCTACCATTCAGACGTATAGAATACAGCCAGCAGTCAACGGAGGATTACACTTGGTGAGGCTTGGTGGTAACAGGCATTAATTGTGAGGCTGAGGAATACGGAGGAGGAGGAGGAGGGGCTGGGTGTACTGGAGGCATATACTGGAGGAGGAGGGTAGAGCAGGTCAGTAGACGAGCACCACGCCCCCTACCTGTCCTTAGTGCGCATCCATCATTAGTTTTGCATAATTACTCAATTCAATTCAATTCACAGATTCTTTTATTGATGATGTTATTTCAGTACAGGTTGTTCGTCGTCTGGTTAAATACAGAATATTTAGCCAGTTCTATTACTATTATTCTTTTCTATTTTTAAAAATTCAGGTCACATTCTTCCCACTAATAAGCGCCTTCGGCATTGGTCCCGTGTTACATCATGTATAGATGTATTTTTGTGCTAATAAATATTTTAAAATATAGACATCATATAATTATTATTATATACCGTGAAATCTGTGCAATTAATTTTGGAATTACAATTCCCCTAATATTTCCATATTTATGATGATATAATATAAGTAAAATGAATAAAAATTAAGGATTGGCAATATTTCAATAGTCAGCAAGGGTCTTTACTTATATAAACATTCTCCTGTTGTCACTGATGTGTTTTATATTATTCAGAAGCTGAGATGTTGCCTTAGTCATTGCTGAGAGCTGACAAACAACATGAAGTGAGTAGGCTACCCACTGTCACACAGTGTGGCATATTGTAAACCTCTCTATTATAGAATATATAAAAACAGCTAATTTAAACTCATAATTACTTTGTTTTACATTACGGTAAAACCTAAACTTGTATTGAATTACCTGAGATCTGTAAAATATTTTCAGAGGTAAACATGTTATTTTAGAAAGGATTATTGACTGACATTGAGGAGTTGTTGCTGCACTATTTGGTGCATAATCCCGAGGCGAAGCTGAGTGACAATACTGCCAACAGTGTACCAGCAGGCCCACAATTTATGGGGCTTATTAATCGTTTTAAACTCTGCTGACGGTTTTTTTCAAAGTGCCTGATTGTTCAAGCAAGACTCTAACTTAGCTGTGTTTCATGCCAATGTGCATTGAGGTACTGTAGTGGCCCGTTCATAAGCCCAGGCTTGTATTTGTTTCGATTCCGCTCTAGCCCTGGCTTGCAATTGCTTTTAATCAAGAATTAAATTTGAGAGGATTTGATTTTTTCATGACCCCTACACCCCCGGTCTGTATTCGAGATAGGCTTTTAAACAGGTCCCGGCTTTTAAACGGGGCACTATGGTAGCACAAGTGATTCAATAATCACAATATGTCACCTAATGTAATTTTTATAGTAGGCCTAAAGCTCTGTAGGCATAATATTAACATGTTTCCCATTATCCTGATGAAGTGGAAATTTAAAACTTTAAAAAGCATTGAATCCATATTTATATACAAAGAAGCATAATTAATCTATTGTTTTTATTGTGGTTCCATTATTTCTCACCAGTGTGATAGATGTCGCTGGAAGCAACAACCTGCGCATCCTGCGCCTCCTGGTGGCCGTGCCTGGAAGTGTGTCACAGGATGACCTTGACCTTGCCCTGGTGGTGTGTGTCAAGCAGGGGCATGTAGAGGGCGCTGGGGTGCTGCTGCAGGTGGGCGCGTCTCCTGATGCTAGCGACAAGTCATCAAACTTTGCACTCAAGATAGCTGCTGAGAAAGGTGGGTCTGCTTTTGGTTGGAAATAATTGTAGTTGATTAAATTTAATTGTTGAGAGTTGAGGGCTTTTGTAGCAGAAAACAAGACACAATTTGTAGATAATAACTGAAGAGTTTTATTTCTGTCCCATGGCTGCACATTGTGTACTGTACATGTTTCATAACCACCAACCACCTTAGCTTAGACCATTAGAAAAATAGCCCTCAAAATTATTTTTGGCCTATCAAATTTAAAAAATCAAAATTTCTTTTATCATTTCCAAGTAGTCAGAAACATGCTGGAAGACCAGAAATTTACTCTCAGATGCATGTCTCCTTTTTATACACCTCCTTCATGTATGAATAAAAAATGCTTTGAATTGAATTGAATTATATTTGCAGGTTACTGTGATATGATGAGCCTGCTAGCTGAGCATGGAGCCAGCCTCAACCAGGGCAACCACCAGCGTGGCACCGCCCTCCACCACGCAGCCTCCTCCAACAGTGCCGCCAGTGTTGCAACACTCATACACCTTGGAGCTAACATCAACTCTAGGGACAGCTCTGACTGCACACCTCTCATCATCTGTGCACAAACTAAACACTTTAGTCCCATGAATGAACTGATACAGGCCAAGTGTGGACTGGACCTGGTGGATGATAAGGGTAGGACAGCTCTACACTACGCCTGCCATAAAGCCATGGGTGTGGATACGCTACTGAAGGCTGGAGCAAACCCTAATGTGAAGGACAATGATGACAACTACCCCATCCACATGGCAGCTACAGAAGGCTTTGACAATGTGATCATCAAGCTCCTGGACCATGGCTGTGACCCGGATGTGCAGAACTGTTTCCAGAAGACGGCCCTGCATTACCTTGCCATGAAGAACCATTGCAAGGCTGTGGAGGCCATAGCGGAAATACACGGTGACCTGTCAGTGTTTGATGCAGAGGGGAAGTCTCCCTTGTACTATGCTGTACTGAGGAACAGACCTGAGGCTGTCAAGGCTTTGTTAAGACATAACTGTCCTCTAGTCTTCACACACAATGACTGTAAGGCTGACCCTTTAGCTCATGCTCTGAAGAAGGAACTGTTTGGTATTGCTAAACTCTTAGTGTTGGCTGGGGCACCTCTGGGCCCAGTGTATGAGTGGACTAGTCATGTAGAGACTGAGAGGGAAGAGAGGGAAGAGGAGAGGAGGCAGAGGAACAGGATCTTCTCAGAGAGTGAGGATGAGGGAGAGGATGATGAGTCAGATAATGAGGATGATGTAGACGGGGCGTTTGAATGGTTTGAGGACTGGCTTCATCGGCCACACACATTACAGCAGCTGTGTCGGCTGGCTATCAGACACTATGTGGGGCCTGGTATGATGGCCAAACAGGACAACCTGCCTGTACCGGCAGCCATTAGAGACTATATTACACTACGTGAGGTGGAGGATCACCATGTCCAGGGCTTCCTCATGTGAAGGGCTCCTGATGAGAGGGTCCTGTGTCGATTTGTCGTGTTAAGGATGAGCATTTGTCCCTTGTCCCTAGAATCCCATGTCGATTTGTCAATCATAAGAAATTGCTATGTCAGTTTGTCGGTTTTAGGCCATTAGGATCCCTTATGTTGATTTGTCGTGCTAAGGATGGGCATTTGTCCCTTGTCACCAGAATCCCATGTCTATTTGTCGCTCTAAGAAAGGGTCTATGTCGTTTGTCGATCCTAAGAAATGGCTATGTCCGTTTGTCGATTTAGGCATCAGGACCCCTATGTGATACACATCAGGCACTTGTTTTCCTGGACAATAATATTACTTACTCGCTTTTTTTTTACTTAATATTTGGTCCATGTTTTTTTAAAGCTTTTATTTATACTGGGCAGATCAAGTCCCTGTTACAGGGCTTTTCACTTGCCCCAGGTGAAAATAAAGACATGTAATAAATATAGAATGGCAAATTTATTGAACTCGAACCTTCTTTGGGGAAGTACGCTGCCTGTGGCATCGTTCTTCCACAGAGGAATCTGGTTTGATCATTTTTTCAATTACTGGTGGCTCGTTCCATTTTCTCTATGGTTACCCGCCACCTTAACTAAGGTTGCTATGGGCTTGACCCCTAATCTCTACTTCAGTACATAGTAAGAATCTATAGCTGCCTGATGCAGGATAAATAAATCTTGTGAAAACTACTTTGCTTCTCCTCCTTTGACACATCATTTGATTAAAATATGTGGGGGACTATTTTGGTCAGTTGAATAACTACTTTGAAGCTTGTGGGTGCCAATGGGTTGCTTATAGCTATCATGGTATTACAAATAAGGGGATCTGGGCCTTCTTGCCTCAGGATTATGCATTAATCCTTTAAAGAGGACACAAAAGATAAAAGAGCCACAATATGCTGCTTATAAGATAACAAGTTTATTAAAGCAGAGATTATTTACATCAGATCATAGATGTGTATAAAACATGACCAGCAGATTCCTGTACAATAACACACCTTTACTCCACACCATGGGCAGAGGTAATGTAGGCTCACTTTGTCACCGTATTCTTGTTCTATTTCCCTCTCCTAGATGGAGAAACATGGAATAAGACTGACCAGATATCAATGCCACAATCACTACTAGATATGGCAGATTGTTTTGATACAAAGGAAATGAAAAACATTCTTATTTTGTCCCTTATTTAGAAACTGCAATATTTTCTAGGAAAATATCAAAGTATAAATTTTGACATTGACCTGTGTAAGATCAATATGGCTTAATCACAAGATCTCCACAGGAGGCCCTGACATTCAATCATTGTTATGATTGACCTACACCTGTACCAGACATTCTCATTGTCTCCAATACTTTTCTCAATAATTCATGTTTATTAATCAACAAACTTGGCATAAAGCATTTTGTAAGGTTTGGTCTATCACTAAAGCACATGAATGTGCGCTAACTTGCATTAATGCTGCTTTCCATTGCTGTATGTACATAGGCTAATCCACACCAGCAACACAATACTGAGCTTTACATAGAGTATGGCACTTATGTTATGGAGGAGTAGAATACAGACGCTAGGCCCAACAACACAAGGGCCCACTTTTACTTATTTTCATGTGTTAGGGCCCAACCCTCCTCAGACACTAGGGCCCAGCCAACATCAGATGCTAGGGCCCACTCACAATAAGTTCAATAAAACCATCAAATAAGAAATCTATCAGACCCCTTCCGGGCCCTAGTGTCCGAGGAGGGGTGGGCCCCAGCATCCAAAATATTTATTGTTTCAAAATTTAATTTAAATATCGCAGTGTAAATATATGTATTGCTTATGGATTTGACACTCTAGATGATACATACATTTATGTTCCTAGTGCGTCTGATACGTCAATGCAGAAAAACACTCGTTGTAAGCGATAACCTGCTGTCAGATCCAATGCATAAAAGTCTTATAACTGAACAGTTGATACACCTTTGTTCAAATACCATAACTTCATTAAACCCGTGAACTTAAATATATCACAAGTCAAACAATTTATTTATTGTAACAAGTCAGGACCAAGCAAATGAATGGTCACATAGCTGCTTGTACTGGAATCAGCTTAAAGACAATTTGAAACATACACCTTTACATACATGTCAGGGAAATAAAATATCACCCAACAAGAACTGCAGATATGGAAATGCAATAATCAGTAAATACAGAACCAGACACAGATAGTAAAAGCTGCAATCTGTGCAACCAATAGTTGCGAATGTAGCATTAATTTCCTCTCGATGGATGTTATATTGTAAACATTTTATACAACCAGACCTTCACCTCCTCTATGCCTCATTCAGCAGATTAGCCATGTTATATAATACATGACACCCAGGTCCATTCTATATGTAACAGCATCTTCTCCCACATTATCTATTAAATCTCACATTTGATTAACAGGTTCAATCTCCATCCAAAAGGACCAGAATGCAACAGAGTAAATGTACACCAACACTGCAAATGATGGACACTATTTAACAGATTAAAACCCAAATGTCCTGGGTAGAGATTATAATACAGCAATCTAGACTGTATCATATAGCTATATGTACATCTCAGTGTATGCTATCAGCCATACAGTATCGCACAGTTAACAACAGCACCATAGGTTACCATGGCAACGTACATGTCAGATTCCTTATCCTACACAGATTGTTTTCCTCCTGGCAACAGTAAAGTGGGAAAAGCGACTCCTAACCTTGAGCAGGCTAAATCTCAGATGGTCTTATGATTTTTTTTTGGTGTTATATGAATTAGTTGTTTAACCGTCACCAGGTTCTACACAGTTGTGTGTTCCCTTAATGGTTAACAAGTAATCTTATGGTTAAAGGCTGGCTGAAAGCTAATGTTACTCCCGGCAAATAGTGTGGGTAAATCTTGGGTATAATATGTCTAACGGTAAGAGGCTTTCGGGACCTAACATTGGTAATCATCATCCATCATGTCCCTCATACGGCGTGTACATGTCATGGTGTGATGAGCGAGTACTCATAATCGAGGCATGCACTCATGGGTGCTTTTATTGGGTTCCTTGTTCCAAGTTCAACATTCCCCATAGACTTAGCATTGTGAGAATCAATATTCACTCTGTACATCACACCATCAGAGGTTCAACGGTTCTGCTGGTCATAATTGCTATGTTCTGGTGCTGTAGATGAATATCTATAGGTCAGAATCCTTCCCATCTCTTAGAGTGATGAGAGAACAGTGAATATTTATATCTACAATGCTAAGCCTATGGGAGTTTTGTGACTCATCGCGGCCATGACACTTCCAGGCTCTATTAGCGTAACAAGAGTAAAGTGAGCAGGGTAAGCTGTAAGGGGTGTATGGTCCTGCTGTAAGCTTTGTCTTTTATAACTTTTAGTTGCCAATATCTACAGCACTAATACAATGTTTCATGGAAAGCTCTGATGGGGAGAATCTCAGCGGGTGGTAAATAATTCGTTGTTTTAACTTAGACCTTGCAGAGGTTTCTACAGCAGTAAGAGATAGGCACCAATCTCAGTTGGTGCCATCATCACATGGACACATGATTAATACATGAATAAAATCCCACTGGGAGGATGTCAGATCTGGGAGATATGTAATACCTCCCTGGTCAGATGTAATCTACAGATCTCTCCTTCCACATTCAATAGAAACAAAATGTATAAATCACTGAGGGTGAAATGGCCAGGGTGGAGCAGCGTAACTATGGTTTAACATATATGCAGCCATAATACATAGATTCTACTGACGTCACGACTGAGGAGAGCGTCGCCATTTTTCGCCAAGACTCGAAAATGCTGTTTTCTGGCCTTTTTAACCATTACCAGTTTTGATGAACCCATGATGACCCTTGTTGATAGGAGAGGTAATCTTTCTTTAGTAGATTATTACTAAAGTATCCAACATTGTGGGGTTTATCAGCTTTGTTTTTATAAACACACTACAGACGCAAGGGTAGCGCTGACCCCTGTGATGGCGGCAACTGTGATTCCCCAGCCAGGCGTGGGACGTCATGTGAAATCTATGTATAACTGATATGGTTTTGTTGGACATTCAGTGAAATGCTGAGTTCAGATCATAAGCATAGAGGCGGTATGACAGCAGTGCCAGTAGCTCGAGTAGCATGAGAGGCTAGTATACTTCAAACAATGGTAATTATATATACACTCTAACAAGGCCACCAGGGAACCCGTCTCTGACAGTCGGAGCCCTTTCACAATCATCTAATTTTGTATTTGAGTGAGACTCAGAGAAGTAAAGACGTAATGAGAATTATAACAGTAACAATAGCATGAGTACAGCAGCTGAGCTGGTGTACCAGTAGACTGAGGAATGCTGAGACGGCAGTATATGGTAATAATCCATAGATGAGGGTAGTATACTACTACTGGATCACAACTCATCGCGGTGGTGTGAATGGTCTGCTCCCTGCCGCTCCTCCTCCCACCGACGGTCCAGTGCCTCCATGATGGCATCAAACCTGGCTATCTGCTCCCGCACGTCCATCCAGCTCTGAAATACACAGCATTTATAGTATGATATGAAATATACAGATCTATATACAGCATTTATAGCACGATTTGAAACATAAAGCATTTGTAGCACAGTATGAAACATACAGCATTTGTAGCACAGTATGAAATAAACTACATTTATAGCACGATATGATAGCAGAAGATCAGTAAGAAGTCTCTAGGGTTTTTCTAGAAATTATTAGCAATGCATCTGCTATATTTGTGTTGATTTAGGAGCAGAAGTTATTAGTTTACCTCTTTGAGGACTTGTTTAACTTCCTTGTGGGTGAGAATGTCATCTCCATCCTGGTCTATGATTTTGTACATCTGGGGAAAGAAATAAATTAGGAAAACATTAATTTTGGACACTGAAGTAACTGGGCCATCTCACAGCACTGTAGGTTCATGGACTAAGGTTCAGGCTATGGCGGGGGGGGGGGGGGGGGGCTGGGGCTAGGGGGACCTGGTTCTGCGCGCTCTGATCGGACAGAAAGTTTAGTTCTCTGGTGTCCCACTTGGGGGAGTTAGTGTTGTTTTTTCCCGCTCAGCGAGGCACTGGATTGACACTGGGAGCAAATGCAACATTGTTGTGAAAGGCCTCCTTTATGTGTTTTATAGGAGTGATTGTGTACTTTTTAATGGAGACGTAAAAAAGAAATGAAAAAATAATCAAATGAGATTTATATGATTATGAAATGTAGAGTAAACTGTACACATTTTGTTACCTCATTGTGCATTGTAAAATGTAACTGTTGAACTGTATTTTGAACCTCATCATTTTGTTATTTGTAATTTTGAGATCATTGGTGAAGGTGAATTGTACATTGGTATATATATATATAGCTGGGTGATAAAGGAGGACATGTTGCACCTCACCTGTTTGACGGGGATCTGGTAGCCCAGGCCTGCACCCATCCGCTCCAGCTCACGGTTCTACCAACACATAAAACACTCAAGAATTAAAGCACCTTTTATAAGCATAAGTTTATAAGCATTAACAACACAGCACAGCAGGACTGTTTATAAGCCTGTGTGGAAGATCGTTAGAGAATGTACACTCGGCAGTAAATTAAGCTAAACTAAGACACAAAATGGTTGATATTAGGCACATATCTGAGTATATTTCATATTGCGTTAATTGAAAAAAATCTGTCTGGTTATGTTGAGCTGTATTTTGAACCTCATTTTGTCTTAGGTTTTGTTATTTGAGAGGTTTGGTGAATTGGTATTTGTGCGGGAGATACTGATTTCCCTACAAATACTTGCCTCCCTGTACACAAATTTGAAATATTACTGGAATTACTGAGTTTCCCCTTCAACGGCAATAGGTTGAAGGTAAACTCATTTCTTTTCTTTTTTCCTTTACTTTCTACAAATTTATTTTTTCCGTACACATATTAGTGTAATATTAAAAAATGCCGGATGAAATGTGAAATAACTAATTAATACAGGTCATCCCTCCTTGGCAACAGGTTGAAAGTAAACTGTTGCTTTTACTTCACCAGATTTATCTCCTGATTAAATAGGAAAAAACCGCCACTATTGCCACAATGTATACAAGACAAGTGTGCATGTCTAGTGGTCGCTTATCACCTGTGTATGATACACTGTGACACCACCTTATCTCTCTATCACACACTATCTACAGCTTAATTGGTGATAAGTGACTCATCAGTGATAACCACTTCCTTCTGCCGTAAACACCTCATGTATTGTAAAGTGAAAGTGTGTGAGTAGATCGATGTATAAAAAGTGTCTCTTCCACATGTAATGAAGGAGGTTTACATATATATCAGGCCATATGTGTCAGGTTATAAGACTAGATTATTCCCTGTCACCATCTTGTATATAAGTGTAGTCACTGCCTGTAAGTGTAACGGTCTTGGGGCTATAACAAACTTAGGCAGAGACTAACAGGATTAACAACCTCTATCTTGGGGCTGATGGTGCATTGTTTGTTCATTACCCGCCGGCTTTACCTTAGGATTATACACGAAGCAGTGCACCAGCAGGCCCTATATGTCAGCCATGAATGCTTTACACTAGGTAACACTCCCCCCCCACACACACACACCCCAGATAACACTCACCCCTCCTCCTCCCCTCCCCCCCCCCCCCCACACACACACACAGTAGATTCTACTCACCCCTGTGGCCATCTTGAGGTATTTCTCCAGAGACATGTCCAGGTGTCGCGTGTAGTCCAGGAACTGGTCCCTGCAATGAGACAATTCACCATTACAAGTTATATACTGGCCATGTTCTAGAGTGGAGATGTTCTAGTCTGACTGACATACTATTCTACATGTCTAGTGGAGACTTGGGTAGAAAACAGCGCTAATGCCATGTGTATGTATTGTAAGAATACACATTAAACCTACATTCTCAGCTCTTACAACTACAAAATCTGTAGGGGGCCTGTAAAACTAAAGTTATCTATATTCTGCTGCTGCTATTAAATGTATGTTTATACTAGAATTTGAAGTCGAATGCACTGAGAAAATAAATGAGGGATGATAATTATTGAAACCACTGCAGTGAAAGATTTGGGAAACCATTGTATTATAAATGCAGCAAAAGTAAGGAAGGAAAATCCCCCAAGATTTTAGACAAATCCAGAAGGGTTGGAAAACAACGAAACAAGTAGAAAATCTTTAGTTTTTGATTGATGTTAACTGAGAATGAAGCTTTAAGTTTCTAACTACAGGTTAACTAATGTTGAATAGTGTAAGGAAGTACTGTGAAGTGCATTGTTTGTGTTAATGATACAGATGTTGAGGTTGTTAGGACACAGGGACAGCTTACCTAGGGTTGCGTAGACCGACATTACAATACAGGGCCGCAAGTTATTCTATTCTCATGGCTGGTATAGTGTAAGGGAAATAACAGGTCAAAAAAGAATTATTATTTTGCATCCACAATTTAAAACCCAATAAAATCTTCACTTAAATTTAACGATTCCCACGACAGAAATAATGGGGGGGGGGGGGGGTTTCCATCCAAAATAAAGCCTTAAATTTAATAAAATGCCTAATTAAACCCCTTGTATAGTATCATTAATTTCTTTTTTCTCTCTCATAGAATCTAGGGATGACAGTAACTAGCTAGACAGACTGCAGGCTCCAAATTTACTTGCAAAGTTAATGAGATATTCCTCTCCTGGGCCAGCCATTGTGTAACAGTAAATTCAGATTAATGTATCTGGTGCAGCTCGCTGACTCCCTCAATAATGTGCATTAAAACAATATTCTGCATGTATAAACCTAACATTTACCTGACTGCCTCAGCAGAGTCGAGGACGGCATCAAAGCCGATGTAGTCGACATCGTTGAGAGTGAGCGGCTGGTTGCGCGCCATGTTACACTTGGTGAAGTCAATGTCCTTGTTACGGTGTGTGTCCCACCAGATGTTGATAGCAATGTTACGCCCACCATACGACCGCACTTGGTGGATCCTGCAAGCAAAATATCACATTTTGTGAAATCCAATCCAATACATGCATTATAAATTTCTTAATAGCTGACTTTACATATTGAGCGTAGCGCCATACAAAGAGTGGCGGAAAACGGCTGAACTATGAGCTAAGCGGGCAGGTCACAGAAGCCTTATGTATTAACCATAGGCTTCTAACTTTCTCCTCTTTCTCCCAGAATTTGAGTGATTGTATAATGATGTCAGCTATCCAATATTATCAAATGACATGTTAAGATTGGTCATGCTTAACAAGAGGACATTTTATCCGCTAGATTTTAGTATATAGCAACTTTCGTAACAGTGTATCAACAAAAACAAGTAAGCGTAGGTGTACGGGCTGCAGGGGGTCAGCGGCCGTGTGGTCACACCTCTGCACATCCACCGAGAGCCTGTGCATGGTTTGGCCCGCATAGCTAGGTGAGTCAACTGAAGTGCGCATGCGCAGAATGACAGAAGTTCATCCCGCAGTTACTGGTATGCACTGGAGACGGAATTTGTAAAGGGGGCTATTGGTATCAACATCGTGAAATAAAATCTCACTAAAGATTGAACTTGGTTAACCCTCACAAATCTCCTTAATTTCTATTTTTTGTGAATATCATTGTTGGTAACACAGCAGTCAACTGAGCACATTCAGTGAACAGGGGAGGCAGCTCTATATTACAGACAAGTTAAATCCCCTCAACACGAAGACATCTCTCAATTTTTTTTTTAACTCTCATAGTTTATAACTTGCAATATCCACAAACCTTGTAAATCTTGATAACTTAGAAAACATCAACGATAATCAGTTTTAGTTTTCTGCCCAGTAAATATAAGACTACTAAGGCAACACCTAAAAACAAGGCTACAAGTCCAGCAGGGCCGGGCGTAGAACAATAATCTGTAAACTATTTTTTTTTGTTTTAAAAAAGGTGGAAAGGAGTGCAATACTCACCACTTGTAGGGTATGAAGAGACAGTCTCCCTCCTCTATATCCACATGTTGGTAGCGCGCTGACAGCAGCCCCTGGTACTTCTCATAGTCCACACTATAACAATTGTAAACAAAAATGAAAAGAAAATCCCACCAAAACCGCCACCATTTCTACATGAATCCTGTAATCTACCCATGTGTTTAGGAGGCAGTGGGATGAGCTGACCACTGAGGAGTTAAGACCTTTATGCATAGGATCAGCAGTTGTTTACCCTTAGGGACTGTTCATAATTAACCACTGGGCGGGGATGGGAATTTTTTTGCACAGAATCTAAAGGTGGTGCCACCTATTTTTGCGCACTCTAAACATGTGGGTGGAGTAAGGGGCATTTTTTTGCCATTCAGAATTAGAATGATGTGTTTGTGTGTGTGTGTGGGGGGGGGGGGGGTCATGAAATTTTGCTCAAACTTTCAAGGGGGGCAAGAGATTTTGCACAAGACTTTAAGGGGGGAGGGAGTCATACAATTTTGCACAAGATATTTTCGCAAATTCTCCTCTCCCCCCTCCGTGGTTGGTTATAAACAGTCCCTTAGTACTAGTAGGGAGGTCAGGTCCTGCCCCGCTTACAGTGTTGGGTATTATGACCCTAAATCACTTTATTATCTCTCATTTGTGACAACATATGTCTTACTGTATGATGTCACTTGTTGTCTGAGAATACGCTCTATACGAATTCTGAATAAAAAAATATAAATGACAAAATTAGGTTTAGTTTCATCGCCTCCTCTTTATTTCATGTATAACTTACTTGTCAACATCGATATCAGCATAGGCACCTTCAGGATGGTCAAACAGCACCTGTAGGCAAGACGTTTAAGACGTTAATAGTAGAAAGGAATAATCAAGGTGTCTCTAATCGTTTATTGCTCCCACTGGAGCTATAGTAGGGACTTCTAGTACCGTACTGGTGTGATACTGATAGTAATGGGGTGGGGGGATGCTCTGGTATATTTGGTATATCAGGGCATGAGAGGAAACACGCTAGTGTGACGTGCTACCCTGCTCTGTTCCACTATTAGCAATGGTTGTTTAACGTATAGCCAAGGCAGCTAGACACACTGAGTGGGAGGTGATAATAAATGACATGATACCAATATTAATAATTGTTGCCATGGCTTTCCATACAACATATATTTGACACTTGGTGGGAATTGAGTTGGATGAAATTACCATCTCTATTTTAGCAACTGCTTGAGTTTGCAATGATTTCTTCTTTGCATGTTTTCTATCGTTTTATTATTTTTATATTAACGAATGCCCACGCGAAATAATGAACGTAGGCTATGTATCACATTTCATAATCTCGATTTGTTTTAACCCCTCATATTCACTACAGGTCACGCCCAGGCAAATGTTTGGATGAATAAACCCGGAACAATAACAACTGAACACTGGATACATCAGCGGCACGACCAAAATTAGGTTTAAATTATTATTTAAAAAAAAAAACGCTGAAAATTCTTCGAATAAATATTTGAATGAAAATTGAGGCAAATATTGCTAAAGAGGTAAAGCGCGAGTGTTGCTTACTTGCTCTGCATAGCGAGGATGGACCATGACAAAGTGTTTGCTGCCGGCGAACACACAGTTCAAGTTATCCACGAAGTCTGTGTGTACTACGGACTTGGTGCCGCCACTGCTGAACCACATGATCTGATAGTGCGGGGAAAAATGGAACATAGGCTTAAATACGAGTAAATTGTTGGTTTGTTATATCCATATAAACGTGGACATATTTCAAGTTTGTTAGTAAGAAGTAAGCAAACTTTTGTCATACATAAAGAATAGTTTAATTCGATTCTAAAATGTCATTATAACCCAAAATGTGCATAATCTTTTTCTAAAATAACTAATAATATATTAGGACTTTGAAAAGGCTGAGATAAATTGATAACTTCCGATCTGTGGTAAAAGAAACTAGATGAAAAACTGGGATAACTTTAATCATTTTAAACCAGAATTGTTGTTTTTAAATTTTTGCTCATATTCTATTCAACTCAATAAAAAAAAATGGAGAGGAGCTTACCGCGTCTACTATACCGTTATACACAATATCCTCACACTCTATGGGGTCAGGGATGGGCACATCTCTCCTGCATTATTACAACATCATCACTTTAGCTTCAGCACATCACAGCTGGGTTATCTCTACACATCACAGGGGCCTTATCTCTAAACGTTATCATAGTTAAACATGCTTCAATAAATCGTGACTTATAAAGTGTTCAATATAATAAGTTATAAACGGTAATTAGTAGATATATGCATGGATTGTGTGAACATGTGGTAAACATTATGTATGTATGTATATTGTTTATTTCCAGAAAACAGGACATAAGATAAATTACACCGGAAATGGGTTCGCCCTCTTCTATGGCAGCCATAGCTCTTCCAGAGGGTCCCTTAGACTAGAGTTTTAATTTTAAATTATCATAATGATTACTTCTATGTTCGTTTGCAATGAGTATGTTTAAGACTGTCACTTGAACAGATCATATGGAAATTAAACCGAATTATAGCCAATGTGATATTTAACGATAGTTTTTAATTTAATACTGTACCAGACATGGCGAAACCTGCCGGACCGCGGTCCGTGACCGTTGAAAGACAAGTCGGACCGGTGAAAGTAAAGTTTCTCCGGTCCGATTGTCCGGTGAAAAATTTGAATGAAACGTTAGAGAAACCTTTGGAGGACCAGTGAAACCTTTGGAGGACCGGTGAAAGTTCCTTTTCACCGGTCCGACTGTCCGGTGAAAGTTCTAAAGTTTTCGCCATGTCTGCTGTACTAATTGATAGAATTAACACTGGCGTCCTAAACGTCCCCATGTGATGGGTTGTACTTAGGAATGAATGTATGTATGTATGTGTGTATGTATACATGTATCATACATACATACTATGTATGTATGTATGTATACATGTATATTGTTTATTTCCGAAAACAGCACATGTTAAAAATAAAAGATAATTTACATCGGAAATGGGTCGGTTCTCTTCTGTGACAGCCACAGTTCTTCCAGAGGGTCCCTTAGACTAGACTTTTAAGTGACAATTTAACTTTAAGCCGAATTTAGCCGAATCAGTAGTAATTGTTTGTTACAATGCAATATGGGAAATGTATTATGCTTTCTTTTAATGACTGATATTTTTTTAACGTTTAAAATTGGAGATTTACTTAATAAACTTACCCAATAAATTCGGGTACATGGTGAACCATATACCTGTCTTCTTTAATATAAGTTTCGAGAAAATCTCTAAAATTCAAGTCAAGAATTTCTTGGGTTCTGTTCTCTTTCTTCATCGTTTCAACAGTAAAGAATTCATCATCGGGAAGGTCGAGATTAAGGAAATATTCATCACTTTTCCAGAGGTCAAAAGCTGGGGCGGACTTGGCCGCGCCTCGCATCACAAGTGGCTTTGATTGCAGCGCATAGTGAGGGAAGAACTCTGCAGCTTTGGGGAAACCAGTCACTATATCAAAACTATGGTCAAGTGGTGCTCCTTGCAGATAACCAAACTTGGTGTTATCTGGAGTCGTATCTTCCTCCGTGCTGGATCCCGATATTGGGATCCCGATTAAACAGATCACAGACAATATAATCAGCTCCATCTTTGCGTCACTTATTTGATCTTTTGTGGGGTAACAATAACACTAACAATGTTAGAAGTTTTTCTTTTAAGTTGTGTAATGACAGAGTTGTACAAAGAAATGGACGGTTGGTGTTAAGTGGTTGCTTCCTTCAAGTCCAACTTTACAATAGACTGGGCGCCACGGGAGGTAAAGGTAGAGAAAACATAGGCAGGTTGTTTGCTGCCTTCACAGGTGTGCTTTCAAGTGTCACTGATGACAAGCTGGCACCAGAACACACCACCACCACCTCCTCCTCCACCCGCACACCTTTGTCTACCTTACACACACCTGTCCAACTCTTTAGACTTCATCCACTGCCTCCTCTTCCCTGCCCCCTCGCAGACTCACAGAACTTTGTGAGAATGCAGTGAAAGCTAATTTAAGACTTGGCTTAAACTATTTTTTAGTTTTTGTTTCCTGACAAGCATCGAGTCAGGAATTATCGTTTTATTTTATTAATTTAGAAGCTAATTAATCTTAATTACCGGTATAAATAAATTTTAATTATGAATAATCAAGTGCCTGAAAGCATGAGTTTAAGATGCAAATATATATAATAAAGATTCACTTAAGCCGCAAATAGTCCAATCATGAAATGGAGCCTGTCATGCCCAGATACCGTATAGATAACGAGGCCAACCTTGCAGCACTGAGTGTATTTCCTGATACCGGCCGATGCTCTAATCTACGGCCGCCTCCACGGCTCCATCGCCCGGGTATCAGCCTCGCTAATAAACAAACACTCCCTCAGAAGCTAGGAAAGCCAGCCCAGAGAGTTTGTATCGGCTTCACACACCTGGGCCCCAATGCTTGTCAGTTTGCGTGTATTGGCAAGCAGGTACAGGGAGACAGAGAGAGGGTGAGGCTGAGGAGAAGGAGGAGGAGGAGGAGGGAGAGTGTCGGGGAGAGATGAAGCTTCCTCACCATCAACACCAACACATCAGCAGCAGGTGCGCGCTTCTTCCGGACACACCAACATAGCCTCCAAACCCACGCTTCACTCAAATATCAATAAAGTCACTAATTCACTCCCTATTTTACCACCCAAACACATGTATTTTGAATAAGTTAGTGGGTATTAACTCATATGGTATTTGGCGGGGGTTAAGCTGGTGTATATCAGGGTGGAATTATGAAAATATTGTAAATATGCAAATGAGATGCAGAGTTTAAACCCGTGCGCGTTAGCGGGAAAACCTGTAGCGCCTTCACGTGTACCGGCCATTTTGTTAGGTGCATCCTACATTTACATCAAACTCTATTTATTTTCATCTTTCTTTCTATTTGGATCTTGTTCTTGGTAAGTACAACTTTTGCATCCGAATTGATATATTCTCGAGATCGCCTGGGACAATTTTTGTGTTTGTGCATGATTCCGTTCGCAAGAAATCAGGGAAAATATTTTCCGAAGCGGGCCCGAGACCTGGGGAATACACACTCCGGGCACGGGGCCAGAGGGTTGATCGCGATTCAAAACCAAAATTCCAGCGAAAAACTGAAATATTTTGCTTTCTTCACGTTATATCCGATATCCTGGGTTTCTGAGGGTCCTGAAGGCTGTGTAGAATGACTGTAGAGTGTTTGTTGTGATCCACAGCGCGCACATTTGTGCCGAGCACGTAGTAAATTCAAATATGACGGGGAGAGAGTGAGGCGGCATGGCGCATGTACCTGACCCCATTCTGAGCAAGGCGGGAATATTTACCAAATCTAACATCCGCTTTGAGAAAAAAATACAAAATCAAACGCATCTTGCTTCGTCCATGTCCAGTCCTTAGGACTTGGAGATGCTGTTTGTGATGTTTATTGAAGTTCTAGCGATGTAGTTTAGCTGTAAGTTACGGAAATAATGTGCCGGTCTTTGTTTTGGTTGGAGGTTTGGACGCTTAGTTTCTGCACCTGGGCTTCCTCGATATTTCAGAAATATTGTTATGCCTATGGCAGATTTCGGCGCGATCATGTGCGGATATTCCACAATTTTATTTTGGCTTTGACTAATAAGAAATAATACTGAGGGAAATTACTATGCTTCATGTTGCTTTCCTTGTCAAAAATGCATGGAAATTCACAGAAATTAATTTAGTCGTTGTGCCATTTTGTGGTTAGCTAGCTTCCCCTATATTATACCACCTGGAAATGCCTATCGGTTTCAAAATCTCCCTTGGAAATAATGCTTTGTTTCTGAAGCAATTTTCGTTCGTTAATTGTTTTGGGATTATGGTAGAAGAGATATGGGGGTTGTGTGTACCGTGAAGGGGGGTTGGTCCTTTGTTTTGATTGTTTAGTGAGAGGGTAGTGTGGGGGAGGGAGGGGGGCGGGGGAAGGCCAGGGGACAAAGAATGACGCGACGCCAAGCATTAGGCCAGCACGCGGTAGTAGGGAAGCAAGAACAATCGCTCTCCTCTTCACAAAATTACATTTCTCATGTGATATATAATCACAAGGCGGACAAATTTTACTTCATTTCGGTACAACATTTACCCAGGAACTTAAAGAGGTTGGTTGCATTAGTTTAACGTTTCTTAGATTGCGTTTAATTTGATTTGTTTTGGATCAGATGTGTGAAGCGTGGGTCGGATCTGAGGGAGCCCAACCCCACGCTACCACACACACACGTAGCATGGTAATGCGGCACGGCATACACAGGCAGGGATAGCTTACCTTGGCCTATATATACTCATTACCTCATATTTCATAACCTTGCAACTATTAATAATCGGCCTTGGATTCCCGAGTATACGATTCATTACTCTAATAAGGAGTTGTGCAAAGGGTTTAGGAGTGATTTGGGAGAAACGCTGTGATTGAATGTGTTACATGCTTGCTGCGTCCCTGCCAGGATGGTAGGCTTGTGACCCGCATTTCTCTAGCGTCCTGTCCATAGCGTTACTTGTGGTACAGGGCGGGGAAGGCTGGAATTTAATTATCCCGGGTTCCTCAAGGATCAGAGATAGAAGGTAATTTCACTGATTAGAAATTGTAACGAGGAATTAGCCTGGGAAGTATGATTAGCGATAGCGTGCTACCTCAGCACCTGGAAGCGCTAGTGAGACGGATCACAACAGTTTCACTACCTGCCATTCATGAAACGAGCCTCAGCCTTTGTTAGCGTTTATTGGGTCAATTTCCCTGATACTGATCTTGAAATTGCATTGATTAGATCGCCTTGGTCAAGGCTTTAATGTTTATATACTATTTGTGTACATTATTGGTGCGATATGTTGGTATTTAGGCCAGCGTTGTAGGCGGGGATTCCCTTTATGATGCAGGGATTCCGTGATGGGGTTTTCCCGCCTGTTCTGACCCATTTACCACAAACACTTGATGTTTGTTTTCCTCTCGCGCGTCCTCCCTCACTGAGAGGCAGATGGCCATACCATGTGTTTGCTAAGTTAGACTTGGGACTTTTCTCCACTATTTCCCTCACTTCAGGGCTGGAAATGATCTTGGAATAATTGTATTGGAATCACGCACTCCACATTTCTTGGCCATCTTTTGGTTGATCCACAGATGAGTTAGGATTCATTCTCCTTGAAATAAAATCGGGGAAAAGAATACTAACTCAAATTTACAATAACCAAACTGTATTTGTTTGAATTGTTCCACCATAGTTCACTATCGCCTGTATCTAATGGTACACTTTATTTTCCCGTATCTATCTTTTCAATCTTGTAATCAACATATCATCCCACCTGGCACTGGAACGATAGCATCTCCTCTTTGTCAATCTCTATATGATGAACAAAGAATTTAATAATGATCTGTCGATATCTATTTAATGGATACAGAACTGCCTGAAAATTTGTTAATATTTCTTTGTTGAATACATAGTTGAATAATGGTGTGTAGATATCTATTTAATGAATACACAACTGGTTGATAATGTAGATATGTATGAATACAGACTTAATGATTATGTTTGTTGCTTGCAGTGGTCATGGCCGAGAACGGTGAGACCGACGCCATGGACCAGCAAATCAAAGACGAACCTGTAGAAGAAGTAAAAGCAGAATCCACTACAACCACAACAACCACCACCACCACAACAACAACAACACCCACAAAAGAAAAAGAAGCGGAAGCAGAAGCTGAAGCGGACCACACAGAAGACTACCAGAAACTTATCGACTATGGTATTAACTCCAAGGTTGCTAATGAACTTGACAAAATATACAAATCAGGTGAGTTGAGAATCTTTCTCTCTAGTTACAATGTTGATCCTCAAATGTCATTAATTTAGAAAGTTTATTGCCCAGTCCTCTATGAGGAAGTGATAAAATATTAAGGCCTTCAGCTCTTTCTCTATTCTAAATCTAACTTGATCTATTTTGACAAGTGAGTAGAACCAGGAAGTATTTGAAGAATATAGAAATGTGTACAGTTTTTTATTGGTTGAATATCTCTTGTTCCTCCTCCTTCCCCGAACCCCCAGAAACAAATTAAAACTAAGTTTTAAAACAAACAATTAGTAGTGAAATTCGGGTTGTTTGGCATGGCCGTAACTCTTACTGTCATCTAATCTAATGTTACTTCTGTATTCCTTGTCTGCCTGTAACTGAAACATCAATGAGAAAATGTATTACAAGCACTTGGTCCTGGGTAAGACCTTAAAGTGCTTTTCTGTCTCCCTCCCTTCTTCTCTATCTCTATTTCCTGGGTAAGACCATAAAGTGCCTCCCTCACAGCTCTCCCGCCCTTGATATAACACTTCAAAGTGTCGATAAGGGCGTAAAGCAACCAATCTCTCTCACTCACTCACTCACTCCCTCACTCATTACAAGCACTAATGTATTGTGTCGCTGTATATTGTATTACAAGTACTAATGTATGGTGTACTGTGTTAGTGTGAAACGTATACTAATGTATGTGTATTGTGTTGCAGGATTGTTGTCCCACACAGACTTAGATGAACGGGCGCTGGATGCCCTTAAAGAATTCCCACCGGACGGTGGAGTAGCAGTACTCAAACAGTTTGCCGAGAGTAACCTAGAACATGTGGGCAACAAGTCTGCCTACCTGTGTGGTGTCATGAAGACCTACCGGCAGAAGAACAAAATGCCCGGTGGTGGTGAAGGTGCTATCGGACCCAAGAAAGGACCAGACGAGGCCAAGTTAAAGGTAAGCAACGCTGCACTAAGATACAGGGGAATATGTGTGTGAAATAGTGGAGGGATGAAACGGCACGATCCAGGGTGAAAGTCTCCAGTGTTTTTAAGGTCTTCTAAAAATTGTTAAGATTTTCCCCACTCCCATAATTTTTTAACCAAAATTTAACATTGGCTGAATGCATCATTTAAAGATGATATTTCTATTACGCATCACAAAAATGTTTTTTCTCGAAATTCCTATAGCTGCTTTTTTCCCTTTGCCAAAAATATTTCTATATTTTACATGTGATAAGCTTTTCTAGTCTGCAAACATTAAGAACATTTTCAAATTTAGGTAAACTCAGAACTGTAATGTTGTGGTGGTAGAATAATAACTGAAGACTAGAACTAGAAAGTATGTGTCATGGTGTATGATGTAATATTGGGTGCGTTAACTCATAGTGTTGTGTTGTTTGTTTCAGGAAATCTTGGAAAGAACAAATTACTCCCTGGACGTGACAACGGGACAAAGAAAATATGGCGGCCCTCCCCCCGACTGGGACAACCCCAACCAACCAGGTGCTGGACACGAGGTGAGCAAACATTTATATGGAGTACTTTAACATGTTCCTAGGTCTGGAATTGTAGTAGTGAAAAATCGTTTATTACTCAAACGGTAAACATAGGTATGAGATGACCAACTGATCAACAGGCTTCTGGATAAACTCCCAGCTCTTGCATCAATTCCCATGTTCCTAGGTCTTAAATTGTAGCAGTGAAAAATCGTTTATTAGTCCAACGGTAAACATAGGTATGAGATGTGGTCAACAGTAAAACAGATAAACTCAAGCTCTTTCAGCCGTTCCCATATATTCCCCATCAAACAATAGACTTTATGTTAACAGTTGAATCTAAGAATTGCAAGCGTATATTCCGGTATATGTTTATATAGGAAAATATTTAAATTTAAGTAAAAAATTATGTTAAGAAATGCACCGAAACTTGCAGCTATAAGATACATGGACTTGTCACACACATAACATTGACTTCTTATTTTCAGGTATTTGCTGGCAAAATACCAAAAGACATTTTTGAAGATGAACTGATCCCGTTGTTTGAGAAATGTGGCACAATCTGGGACTTGCGGTTAATGATGGACCCCATGACGGGCCTCAATAGAGGCTTCTGTTTTGTTACGTTTACTGAGAAGGAAGGGGCATCAGAGGCTGTCAAACAGGTAAATACCAACTAATATAGTCCCTTGTACGGCCACCAAACCAAGTCATCTATTGATGTCCTGTGCTACATAATGGAGTTCTATACGATAGTAACAGTCCAAATCTCAGTTAAAACTTTCATGGATCTTAGCAGACGAAAAATTATGTAAGACTACCAAAACCGCAAATAATCGTCATCTTATTAATGGTCACATAATGTTTTTATGTAATGTTTATTTTGCTGTATCTTTTACTATGCTATGTATATAAAGTTTCAATAATAAATATTTGCCTCATAGATTAGTGATGTATTGTCTGTAAGTAAAATACAAGTTAATGCATGAGGTGCTCCTATACATGATGCGCGAGTACTAATGCTGCTCCTGGTTTGTTTTCAGCTCGACAATTATGAACTGAGAAAGGGGAAACACTTGAAAGTCAACATCTCTGTGGCTAACTTGCGCCTGTTTGTAGGAAACATTCCCAAGAGCAAGAGCAAACAAGAAATATATGACGAGTTCCAGAAAATCACAGAGGGTAAGTTCATCTTAACTTAGATTCACTGGCGTTTTAATGTCATTTACGCTGTAATGTTTAAAACACTTTCAATATTTTATTTTCAATAACGCATTGACTAAGTCACGTTCTCGGGAATTTATTACTTCGCATCTGATCCCTGTTAAATTTACAATTTTTCATCTTAACTACTAGATTCACTGGCGTTTTAATGTCATTAGTAAGAATATTTACGCTGTAATGTTAAAACACTTGCAATATTTTATTTCAATAACGCATCGACTAAGTCTTGTTCTCGAGAATGTATTACTGTACATCTGATCCCTGTTAATTTACAAGTTTTGTGTTATTAAAAAACTGAATATGAGAAATGCATGTCCAGATGAGAATGAAGAGGTTTAATATAAAATGTAACAGCTTTGCACCCAGCCCACAACTAATGACTATTGTTGTTGTATTACAGAGGGTTTAGTTGACGTGATCATATACAGTTCACCAGACGACTCCAAGAAGAAGAACCGAGGGTTCGCTTTCTTAGAGTACGACACACACAAATCAGCCTCGCTAGCCAAGCGGCGCTTATCAACGGGCAGAATAAAGGTCTGGGGTTGTGATATTATTGTAGACTGGGCAGATCCCATCGAGGAACCAGATGATGACACAATGTCTAAAGTAAGTCTTAGTCTATTATTTCTCAGTCCAGCGCGCTGCACTGCTAATATCCCCAGTCTAATGATTAAAACTTAAACTGCATTACGAGCCATTAAGATTTAGATTTTACTGTTCAGTGGTCTAGTCTAAACATCTGATATGTCCCAAAGATGGATTATTAAAGCATTTTGGTCTGTTCTTTCCTTTGTAAAGCCAAATTGTTCATTTATTCATTTCGGTAAACACCAGAAGTCAACTATTTTCAATTTGACTTGTGTCTTAATTCTTCCAACACTAGTCTCTATCTTCAATGATCTAGGATTTAATTCTCTCACGTTTCCAAATGTTATAAATCGTTTTTCTGACATGAGCTAACCATTATTTCTCCTTCTCTCCTGCTGCAGGTTAAGGTATTATATGTTAGAAATCTTAAATCAGACGTCACAGAAGAGCAGCTGAAAGAGAAATTCGAGCCCTTCGGTAAAATCGAGCGGGTGAAGAAAATTAAAGATTATGGCTTTATCCACTTCGAGGAGAGAGACCATGCAGTAAAAGCCATGAACGAATTAAACGGAAAGGTGAGATGACTGCCCTTGAACACCTTTATACACTGCCAGATCATCGCCCTTTAATAATGCAATGTCTCATTATCACCTATAATACACGCTGAAGTTATTTTTAGTTGTTCAAAACAAGATAAATATCCCTATTTATATTACATACATATTTTTACGGTGGGAAAAAGAATTTGTTGTTTTGCTAAATGGGATTTAAATGCCTCGGTCTCTAACTGTTGAACCTCTATTTGTGCACAGGCATTGGGCGAGACAGAGATGCAAATATCCTTGGCGAAGCCTCCATCAGAAAACAGACAAAAAGAAAAGCGGAAAAGAGAGAGTCAGCAACGAGCCATGATTATGGGCCGAGGGTACGGGTGAGTTCGCATATTTCATTTCTATTCCAGTCCAGCAGCAGTGAACGTGTGGCAGCCGCGGAGAGGTGATGATGATATGTGGTGGTCAGTTAGCGACAAGCTTTACTCTTTACTCTCCTCCTCCTCTTCCTGCTCACTTTGATTCCAGGCTTCCGCGCTAGCATGCACTACTAGAAGGACGACGAGCCTGCAACTACACGCATCTCTTTACTTTCTCTATCATATTATAGCAGTTAAGGTATTTGGACAACATATATGATCTATTGAGAGTTGAGTTTGAACTAAACAGCTTGTAATATTATTATACAGTTGTTGGCACCAAATTGTACATAACTAAATCAATAATTTATGGATTCCTACTTCTCCTTCCTCATGCACTTGTCCACTGTTTGGTTTGGGTACACGCGGCCTTCTCCAGCCCACAATGCCTGTGCAGCAGCTAACTCTCATTCAAGTCTTTACTCTTTACTACTTAATGTAATGTCAAGCTGCGTATTTAAGCAAGACAAATATAGCTCAAGACGTTCTGCCTTTATTTACTAGCTTGAAATTAAGTGTTTGATGTACAACTTCCAAATAGAAACAAATATTTAAGAAACCATAGCCAAGCAAATCGGCAGATCTTACTTGTAGTGTATTTCAACCATATTCTACTCCGATCTTGTTGCATATTAATAAAGTGACGATCACCTCAAGATTTAAATATTCTGTGAAACAATAGTATGATATGATGAATCATTGATTAGAGAAGTGTACTAAGTATTGTTTATTCGGGTTAGTGACATAATAACAGTAACAAAAAATGAGAATAACCACCATGAAAATTTTGTGAATAAATTTATTAAAAAAGATTTGATTTAAAAGAAATGCCTTACATGGGTATTTAGGTTTGCCAGAGCTAAAGGTCTGGCAGTGTTGTATGATATAAGGTAGTAACATCAGCCAGTGCCCCCCACTGGTGTGTAAGTACATAGATGTTGAGGTACCCTGTTTGCTCCATTCAGATTAGACTACGACGACCAATACTACCCACCCATGGGTCCACCTAGCCGGATGGGACCCCCGCCACCACACGCGCGCGGCGGACGCATGATGCGACCACCCCACCCAGGCCGAGGTGGATACAGAGGAGGTAAATTTCACAATCGCTAGCATATTCTTCTTTTTTCTTTTCTTTTTTTTCCTAAATGTAGTTTTTTTTTTATTTGAGCATCATCATCATTGATCCTCCCTCCTCCTTCTCCTACTGCTCGTGCAATCAGTGTGGGTGCTGCCACCGGTGAGTGAGGTATGAACGTGTGGGGGTGGTCTGTGTACGTCACCATTCAGTCGTTGGATTAGGCTACCACCAGGATAAAAGATAAAACAAAAAATATCCCCATGATCGCAAGAACAAGTAGTTCCAAATTTTAAATTTTCTCAACGAGAAATGAAATTGCATGAAGTTCTTCCTTCTTTTGATATCCGTTGTGTGCGTGTGTGTTAATGGAAGTAGTAGTTAGCAATATTGTTTATTCAAAATTTATTTATTTCTGATTTTTTTTTGTTTTGTCATCATTCCAAATTCCCTTCTGTATACTACTACAACTATCACTACAACTTATATTCATGTCGCTCATGTGATTCTGTTGTCAAAATTAATGAGAAATTGAAACACGAAAATAGAGACTTTTTCAGTGTGTGGTAATTTCTGATTGAAGAATTTATCCGCGTCACACAAGTGTGTGGTGTGTCAAAACTATTACCAAACTTCTCCTCCAAAAATGATCATGCAATTCAACCGAAAAATCAAAATTAAACCAATTCAGAAATTACCATATCAAACCACTTTCGCTCCTCGTATCATCAGTTAATAAATGTCTGGAAGAAATATTTAAAAATACCACACTAAATTTTTTCTGGAAACAAATCTAAAAGAAAATTTTTGGAAATTTTTTCCAGACTACGGTGACTATGACTACTATGGTTATGGCGACTACCGGGGTGGGTATGCCGATCCGTACTACGACGACTATTATGGTGCAGGATTTGATGACTACTATGAGGCCGGCTATTCAGGCAGTGGGTACGGACCCGGACCTAGGGGCCGAGGCAGAGGCGGACCACCCCCACCTCCTCCACCTGTAGGTGAATTTTCCTTTTCAGTGTTATACTGTATCACGGTGTAATGCACTTGTCAATGGCATCCCCCACCCCTGCTCCTCACCCCCGGGGATAAGGGGGAATATATGCCCCCTACCCAGCCTTAGTTCCTTATATTTTTTTTTGTAATTTTAATTTTAAAAATTGTCCCATGGGGTCGGGGAATTAACACAAATTTCTTGCCCTGGGAACGGGGGCGGGGGGTCGGTGATTTCATATTATTTTCCCACACGCCCCCGGGGTCAGGGGTGGGGGTTGCAATTGACAAGTGCATAAAGTTTACTTATAACTCAGGCTTCCCCCCGTCCCACATAGGCTCCCACAGGGAGGAGAACTCAATGTCATTTCACAGTTTAACTAATTCAAAATAATACTTTAGGCAGCGAAATTAACCCGGAAAACTATAGAACTAAAACTTCATTTGATTTTGTTGAAATGCTGCAGGGTCGACTTGTGGCATGAGAATGTTGCTGGATCGTACCTGATGCACCTGGCGACACTAGTGGGAACTAGTAAATAAAGAGCTGCAACTAAATGTTCGTTGTGATATCAGATCATGTCCCATGTAAATCATCAGATCATGTCCCATGTAAATCATGTCCCATGTAAATCATGAAATGCCAACAGAAATCTTTATTTAGAGACGTTGCAATGAGAAATTGATATTTAAAATTCAAAAACCCAACTAGATTTAGAGTGAAAGTTTGGAAGCCTGTAGTTGAGTAGGATAAGTTGGTGGCGAGTCACTGCAGCAGCAGCAGCCCCTCAGGGAGGAGGCACAGTCCACTGGACAAACCCTGTTTAAGGTTTTACTTGGTTTTGGTGCTCGGGATAGAATTGTTGAATAACTGGTGCTACAAATTGTTTGAATACCAAGCGACATACATATCTGATCTTATTCTCCTTCATTAGGCTTCACATTAGATGGAAATTTTTCACTTTTATCACTAGTTTGGGCGATTTTCTTTGGTTTTTTTTAATGAAATTTTTTACTAATCCTAGATCTTATGGTCTAATGTCTGAATTCTGGAGAAAAGATTGTCTGAACATAGAGTGTTTGACGTGTTAAGTCTTGTTGTCCTGTCTATACTTGAGAATAATAATAATGTTGTATCATCTTATCTGCTCATTACAATAATATTTCACCAGTAAAAGTATATAAATAATCATTAACAGATTGAAGTAATGTCTCATCAAGTAGCGCTAATTCTGTAATGAATATGAATGATTACTAGTTAAGACTAAGTTGATTTTAAGATTTAACTTAAGTTTTGTCATTAAGAAACTCAATAGCAATTATTTGTCAGCATTTCATACAAGTTTGTTGCTCATAATGAACTGATTTTGGCCAGAAATTTAGGACCTTGACTCTAAATTGATTGTAAATTATTGCTGCTGATCATTGTTTGTACCATAATGTGCCCCCTTCAGACTGCTACTGGCTGCTGACATCACTACCGTACACACGTCTCCCTCCCTCCCTCCCTCCCTCCCTCCCTCCCTCCCTCCCTCCCTCCCTCCCTCCCTCACCTCTTAACTTCCGTCTCTCTTCCTCCCTCACCTCTAACTTATGTCTTCCTCCCTCCACTCTCCATGACTAGACATGCCTCCCTCCCTCACCTCTTCACTAGATATTCCTCCCTATCTTATCCCTCTACATGCATAAAGCCACCAATCTCACTCACTCACTTCTACATGACTCGATATTCCCTGCCGCTCTCCCCATCTACCTCCCTCCCTTCCCTACTTCCCCCATCTCTCCCTAACTAGACATTGCCCCACCCTAACCTGTTGCTCGTTCCCTTACCCTCTTCCCCCATCTCTCCCTAAATAGACATTGCGCCACCCTAACCTGTTGCAGCTGCCCACACTAGCTGGTGGGTGGAGGCTATATAGACGTGTGTGCATGTGGTAGAGTTGTCCGTCCGTGTGTGCAGTAGGGGGCACTTGGTGCTGCTGCTGTATACCGCCCTCCATGAGGTATACATGCAGTAGCGCCCGCTGCTAGAGTAGAGGAGCACTAACAGCTGGTTACAGACCTCTGGTACTGATATTGCAGGGCCGAGCCCGTGGTGGCGGCCCCCCACGTGGCGTCCGTGGGGGCGGAGGGACTCCGGCAGTCCGTGGAAGCCGTGGCGTTAGAGGCGGAGGCATGGCTCGGGGCGGCGGAGGCGGTGGCATGGGACGCGGAGGCGGCGCCCGAGGAGCTGGCAACCGTGGCGGCGCCCAGCAGAGAGGTGGTGGCAAGAGAAAGATCGGGGGCGATCACAGCCAAGGCATGACCAAGAAACGTAACACCGATGGCAACTGGGGAGCACAGCCGATCGCGCAACAACCATTGAACCAATCAGGAGGTGGATACGATTCCCAGTGGTATCAGGACTCGTACAGCCAGCAATGGGGTTAAACACAATTAATTCCATCTATTGACTCACTTCTCTTCTACTGCTACTGTGTGTATTGTCTGCATCAGGCAAGCGTTGCTAGTCGTTCTCACGACTCGCAACAAGAGCCTGCACCCTACAGTATACACAGAGCAAGAAACAAAGCCCCAGGCCCACAGAAATTATTGGGGTTTTATTAAGACCCATACCTCTACCTACACCTATATATACTATATATATATATACACACATTCGGCACCCAACCTGTGACTCGGCTGTGTTCAAAATTCTCTCCATTGAAAGACCAAAACTGATTTTTAAAACCTCGCCATGCCAAGGAGTACTCTTGTATAAAATGAATGTTGATTGAATTGATTGATGATGATGATGATTGATGATGATGATAGCCCCCACAGACTGACTAGATGAGTCTAACCCCAGTAGCCTCATTATAAATAGTGGCAGAGATAGTACCAGCGTGGATGCCAGTTATTGACAAGCACTGAAGCTGCATCTAAACCTGACCCCCATATTGGGTGGTGCATCAAATAGATGCGCTTTGTTGGATTTACACTTGAAAGGAGACCCCGTCTTAACTTCCAAAAGGCATCCTTTACATCTTGGGGCAAGCAAATCATGTACTATACCTATATATTACTGAAAAACCAACCTTTTGAAAAACCAGAAATGGCACTCTCAACGCACTAACTAACTGCACTGGTCCTTATCAAAAAGACATCAAAGAGTATACCTTTCTGACGAATTCAAACATATTTTGGAAGTTTGGCATGGACGAAACAAAAAAATCTGGGAGAGATCTAAATATTATAATTTCTTTTATTAGTGGAAAATGTAGACTGACCGTACATTGGATATTGTTCACCATTTTGTATATGAAGTATTTCTCATGATTAGTGTGTGTAGTACCCATAGATCTATTGTGCCTCGCCGTCATCAGTAAGTAGTAACTACAGCTGTATGCAAGATGAGTAAATATGGTTTTTCTTTTTCATGAGGAGGAGGCACATATTTGGCTCTTACCGTGCATTTTTTGGTGTACCATCCTAATGATTCATGGCTAATAAAAGTAAAGGATTTTCCAAGTAAAAATTGAGGTGTCCAGGCGCAAGTTTTCTTTCTTTTGTCCTCTTTTTTGTCTGAAAATATTATTCAATCCAAAAATGAAATGATCCAAAAAAAAATCATTATACAGAAATCTGCTTAAAGAGTAACGGAAAACTAAGAACATTTGAAAATTCCCCTGAAAATGAGGGGGAAAAAGATGCAGCTTAGACAGCAGGGGTGGTTTCTGTGCTGGTGGGTTCATGTGGAATAACTATCCTTGCCTTTCAGCAGTAACTATCTGACTTGTCCCCTTCATAATGCTAGAATATTATTATACAATATTTACACTGAGACAATAAGAAACTACTTCCAAAGTGAACCAGAAGTGCTACCCATGGTATGCAGCTTTGTTAGTCCCGAGCCACTTTGTGTAGTGCTGATGATGATGGTCAAGGGGACAGTTCAGATGTGAAATGATGATGACGGTGGTACCGCCCGCAGGTACTGGTCAGCGTGGTCAGTGGGGCTGCTGTTGGGTCACTCTCACACCCCCAGCGTCCATGCTTGACCACTGCTTCTGGGTGGTAGCCGCCACTTTCCAGATTCATGTTGACTAACATTTGTACTTTTTTTCGTTTTTCCTCCCCATATCCCAACATGACGAGCCAACATGTTCATTTATTATTCTGCCATCTGACCTTGGTTGAATCATGGACCATTCGTAATGCAATAATATCAAGATCACAAACTTCTTGTAGAAATTGTTATCAGAGAAACTATGCCCAGTGCAGCGGTCGTACTGTGCTGAGACTTGCACTGCATGTCTAGTACAGGAACCAGAGACCAGCAAAATTACTGTCCACTTTCTATTTCGCCTGTTTATACATATCTATGATGGATCCTCCGTATTTACTTCTCCCCATATTTCATACTTGAAAGGTTCCCACCACGCGGTTTGGTGCTGTGGTGATGTCATGAAATTGTACAAAAATTATTTTCTTGAATGCTAGATTGTTGTGGATCAAACCAAAAGAGCAAAAAAAAAGTTACGAAAAAAAATACAAAAACAAATTATGTTGGTAGCGCGTTAGGACCAGACAGGTTCGGGAGGTTGTAGTGGAGGAGGAGGAGGAGCCTGCGGGAGATGGTACGATGGTACGGCCCTGATCTACCCCTGCCTACCACCGACTCTATTACTCCCTGATGCCGGCAGCTACTGCAGGAGGAGCGGCCGGGAGCGCGTGGGGTCATGGGGCGGCTGGCGTGGGGACCCTCGTGGAAGCTGGAAGACCGGTGGACGCTGATGCTGACGTCACTACCACCGCCTCTGACGCTTCTGCGGGAGAACCTTGAGCCGCTGTCGGTTACTGCCAGGTATGACACTCGCACCCTCCCACCTTCCTTTACTTGCTTTATTACTACTACTACATTGAACAAGACTTGATTTACTACTTACTACCTACTGCTCCTACTATACTCAGTGTAATAATACTACAGTATAATATATATGTATATAATGGTACATATGTATATACCACATCCTACCACCACTACATGATCATTACTACCACTTCACACCAACCACAATAAGTCGTGCAAGTTTGAACTGGTGCCCAGAGCTAACGGTCTAGTGGTAGGTACAGCCTCCCACTAGACCACCACTCCATCCATTATAATATATATAGCAGCAGCTACAGCTCACTTATGCACTTCTTCACTTCGTTTTCATTCTTCATAATTTCTCGAGCATTCATTCATTCATTTTTACCTTGTAATATAGTAGTATAATCTCCACCTGCATTTATAACTATTTTAAGTGGCCAAATAATTAGTTTGCGATCGGTTGTTTTGATTGAAGGAGGAATAATTGTTATTGTGCTCAGGAGGCATTGTCTAGTGTAGACAATGGCTGCTCGTGTTCCACTTCCAACTTGCACCATAGAAACTAATATTATAATAGACTCGCGCCGCCCAACAACAAGTCACCTCTCTACGGCAGGACTCCTGTAAGCTTGAATGTTGTAGGCCAAACCTCCATCACAAACAGGGATGAGATCAGAAATCTTTTATTCTGTATAAAGAGAATTCAGGACAGCTAAGAAAGAATGGAAAAAAAATTGATATTCGCTATCTTTTGAGGTCTATGTGGTTTAATCTGCCATCTGACCTTGGTTGAATCATGGACCATTCGTAATTAATATAAAGATCACAAACTTCTTGTAGAAATTGTTATCAGAGAAACTATGCCCAGTGCAGCGGTCGTACTGTGCTGAGACTTGCACTGCATGTCTAGTACAGGAACCAGACCAGCAAAATTACTGTCCACTTTCTATTTCGCCTGTTTATATCTATATTACAAAATTTAGAAGACCGTTCTCTCCCTATTTTAGGTCTATACATCTTAATAAAAGCATAATTTGGAAGACAAATTGTTCTCTTCATATTGGTTTTGCTAACAAGTCTTTCACCTACGTATTGGTGGATTCATATTGCTATTCTACCTAAGCCGCTGTTAGAGAGGTGACATGTTGCGGGCGCGCGGAGGTAACTAGCGTTGAGCAGCTTGACGACACTTCCACACTCTGCTCTACCACTGATATACACTACTACAGACTACGTGTGGTAGGCCCTGCTCATACAAGCCTGTAAGACCAGACAGATCTTGTCTCTGGGAGATGATGATTCTATGGTCCTTTACACCGCCATATCTTAGCGAAGTTATTATATTAATTAAATGGAAATTTTGGCTATTGGCCATGTAAGTTTTTTCTGTAAATTGCAGTCTTGTATATACACTGCGGGTTTTTTTTTTATGCAATACTTGTTTATAGAATACAGGGACGCATATCTTCCTTTAGTTCAGGAAGATTTACAAATATTTAAAAGAAAGTTTCCTTGGAAATAAAGTGGCATAAATGCGTTGCCAATGCTGGTGATATTGCGGTGGTTAGCTGACCAGGCTTGCATGAGCACGGCAAGAAAGGGTTCAATATATATTTTTGTGGAATTAATTTTTAGCGCTTTGACCAGGAAGCCTTAATTGAACTAAGAAGCTCAGGAAGATTCTGCTACAACATTTTGTCCCTCTTCCTTCATTACGACATTTTGCTTTTATGTCCTAACGGGACAGAAATCTGTTGGAAAACCAAAATAAAACTTTATAGCAAGAAATATAGTTGACCGACTTTGATTTGGATCTGAAGGTGTTTTGAGACATTTTTCAATTCCGAGATTTTTTCTCTTGGTTATTATCAAGTTTTATTTCTTTTTATGAAAATGAGACTGAAACAAGATTGGGCGAAATGGCCGTATTCCTGAAATACCCAAGGCCTGGTTTAAAAAAGAAAAACAGTTAAGAGGTTTTCATTTTTTGTAAAATCGTTTATCCTAATGAGTTTGTTCACAAAAAGGCCCAAAATATCGGAATTTTAAGAACGAGCTGGAGCCTGAATAAGGCCTTGATTAATTCGGTCAGACCTCCACAAAAGCCCCCAACAATATCGGAATTAGAAATTGGCCCTTCTATTATCAAGTTCCCTAAAATCGACCTAGAAGAGCTTACAATTTGTTGTGACCCACGGAGACAAATTACTATTTATGTGAACCTAAACCCAGGGAATTCTTAATTGTATTTCCACTTCAGCGGACTTACTACTATATCGTGTGATTAGACTTTAATTATCAAGACTTCATAACTTTCTTTATTAATCATTTTATTTCAATCTATTTTTAAGTTTAATGGTATTCTCTTTTATCTAATCGATGACGTTTCAATGATAGCGAAAAGATGGAAAGTGTATTTTCAGTATTTTTATTTGCTGCCACTAAAATCTTTCATTACAATTTGAACACTTGAGAATAAAATTAGAAGTTCCAGTTGATGTAGAGTAATATAAATGTCTGGCTAGAGAAGTCCTTGTCTTTTGAGATCCTCGAATGTCTTTTTGGACACCACATTTCCTGTTGAATCTTCAAATTCTTCCTGAAATTATACAAAAAAAAACGGAAATTAGAAATTACAGAAAAATTAAAGTTGTAAATTATGAGTTGCTGGAAGATGCAGACGCCGGATGTAAAACAGGTAAGTCATTTTTTTTTTATTTGACAAGGACGGCCCACTTCCCTCAATTGATGTTCCTCCCTTTCCTGGTCAATAAAATTGATTTATGTTTACAGAAAATATTATCTGAAGGTGGGGCTGGGGTTAATTGGATCAAATAGAAACTTAGTTTTAAGTGGACAGCGACCAGTTGGAACCAGATTAGCTATGGTTCACCACCAACAGACTTTAAATGCTCTGCACTTTGTACTTTATTCTATTAGAAACTTTTGAAGTTAAAACACCAGTGATTAAATAGGACGATATGTCATGGCCCTCAAGCTATTATTGCTGAAATGTTCTGCACTGGAACCGACATGTAAGAAACCCAGGGGTAGTTCTGCTCACCCTACTCTGTGTAAAGGGACACAAGTGCCTCCGATGTCCATGTTTAAAAGGACTCGTTTATTTCAAGGCACTTTAAATAAATGGTGACCTAAGTAGGATTAGGAATATAATGACTAATAACATCAAAGAGCAAATAGAGAGTACCGGTAGGCCTACTTCCATCTGTATGACATGCAGCATATTTATGTATATTGGCATTGTTGACGGGCATGGTTTCTGCGGAGCTGGAAGTCTTAAATTTGGATGGAAAAATAAATGCTATCTCTGGAAAATCGTATGTGGCCCTTAAATCTTATTTTCCCCTGACCCACTTCTCTCACCATAATCTAGAGCGACTCACCAAGCAAAAGTTAAAAACTGGTGATTGATTTAAAATGAATAAGACTTGTAAAAAATATGGGCCTTAAAAGCCTGGAATTTCTGCTGACCAAAACACGGGATAAAATATTGCCTTAGTGTGAACATTGTGAATGCTGAATATAATTAACATTGATGGCACATTCCACTTATTGTGCCTGTAATACAATGTCAGCACACCGACATCAGCCATGGTGTCAATTACACACTGGGAGATATTCCCTCAAAATAAGATCGTTGTTTGCAATCAAGATGCAATGAATGAGTGATTTTATTTATCTTCGGCAAAAAAAATCTTATATAAGGAAAAGCTTAGGTCAGAATTATTTTAGGACGAGCATCTAGAAACATTCTGTTTATAGGGTGACAATGTTGTCATACCCACCCTATAAACAGAATATGTTTCTAGAGATTTTGACAAAACTGGATTTAGAAAAAGTTGCCTTTTCATTTCTTTATCTACCTCACAGTTAGTAGTACAGTAATATCTAGAATGCTCAATACTTAATACTTTTCAGGTGAATCCTATTTTTTTTAGGTTTTGCCACTTTATTTATAAACTTAATTTTAGTAATGATTTGAATCGTTGCACTGAATATTTTCTGTACCAGCCTGCTTTGAGTTAAGATAGAAACTACTGAGCCTCTCAGGTCAGATAAGAGGCGCTCCCTCAGTTTGGAGGGACACCTCTGAGCCTAGACTGTAAACGTATCAACTATAAAACTGAATTTTGCCTATAAAATACAAGGAATGCCAGCAATATTTGAACAAGTTGGGCTCAGCACCCGACCCGTCGATTCATCATACAGGATTCAAAAGGAAATAAATTCCTATTTCTAAAACACTAATGAACCCTTATTTAAAGATACCAAATTTGAAAAAGAACACGCCATATTTCCTTACAATGTCGGAGAACGACAATTTCTCTAGTACATTAAAGTAAGATGGATTTGGAAAACTGAGACTGAAACATTGGGATAAACAATGTAACATTCAACGGGAAATTGGCACCGTTCCTGTAAAGTTTGGAACCAGTGTGAGTTCTCTTTTCTCAAGTGCTTGTACAGTGAATGAGTGCAAGAGCCTTGAATTTGAGAAAATGAATTCAAGGCCTGGTCGAAGGGCCTTGAACATCATTATATACCGAATGCGCTTTGAATCCTGTCGATTATATGACATGAAATGAAATTTTGGAAGACAGGTTCTAACGGTACACAATCCTCTGATTCGCCCTTCTCACCCTTACTGAATGACACACAAAAGTAAAAATTGAAAAACTGATTGGTATAAAATCTAGATATAAAAATGGTTAACTGGTCTATGAAAAATAATAACTACAACCCACTTAAGTTTCTCAGAAATCATTGGTATGGGCCTTGAAAATCACTCAAACTGGCCTTGAAAATCACTCAAACTGGCCTTGAAAATCACTCAAACTGGCCTTGAAAAGCCTTGAATTTCTTGTCTAAAAGCGCGGAGACCTTGTTGTATCTGACAGAGATAAACATGACTGCAGTCACTTGTCTCACCTCGCGTAACATCAGTGTATGATACGTGTTGGACCTTTTCTACCTTTACACAGGCTGTGCCATACTGAAGCCTTTATACATTACTGAAGGCCTGGAGGCATAAACTGTGCGCTAGATACGTGGCAGCCACAACTGTATAACGGTCTACTTTACTAAACTCAAGTTTGTCTCGATGAAACATTTAGTGTAATACATGAAACATGAATAGAAAAATGTTCCAAGAAAGTCTGCCAAATGTGTTTATGGAGATACAAGATTGCCTCAGCGTGCAGCCAAACACCTTGTGTTAGTTCCCTCGTGTTCTGTAAACATTATTCTTTATTTTATTAATAGTTTATAACAATAATAGGCCACTTCTGACAGTCAGAATTTCCAGCAAATGTCATGGCAATAAATACCGATTGAAAATATGTTTTCAGACATTTCATATTCCTTATTGAAAAGAGTTACCCATTGAAATATTTTGCTTTACTTGAATTCAGAAGACATTTTATTTATTATGAAAAGGAGGCCGGGAAATTCCTCCAGTATGGAAGTAGGACAACAGGGGATTTGCATGTGCTACTGCGCATGTCTATTACAGTGCATGCTGGGATAGATTCAGTTCAAATCTGACATACAAATATTTAGCAGAATTTCTATCGAAAATTGCAAGAATGAGCCAAAAATCTCTGAGGAAAAATCTAATTATAAATGTGGCCATATCAAAAAGAATTCCCAGATCAAATTATTTGGCCATTTCCCCCTAGGAATTCAGGGACATTATAAGAATAGTTGCCATAGTTACCGATGTCCTATTTCAAAACCTGACCCCTTCCAATATGCAAGGGCATGAACTAATTTACCACTGCCAACTTTGGTGGAATTATGCCAAAACGTTGAGTAAGGCCATCTTAGTGGGAACCTTTATAGAACCAAAACGTCTCATATATTGGCGGAATTTTAGAACGGCTGAAGGAATAAGGTGAATTAAAATTATAATTTTGGGTTTAGATATAAGGTGCTTGACTGCGTAATAAGACAGTATAAATAGATAGATAGACAGATAGACAGATAGATTAGATAGATAGATAGATAGATAGATAGATAGATATATGTCTGACTCACCTCTGTGTCTGGTTTCCATCTCTCCGCCTCCTTACTGCTCTTGATCTTCTGCCAGACTGAAAGTAAAGCAACACAATAAGTGGAAGCATGAACAGCGGTGAACACAGATTACAGGCAAAACAAGTGTCATGTGTCGGTGAAGATACAAATGTAAAACAATTTTAAATAGGTTTTAACCATGTTGAAGGTGTCCAACCCACACCCATTTCCTAAAGCGGTTTGTGGAGTATTTCCCGGAAACCTGAAGGTACTTATCCTAACTGGAATAGACCCCTTTATCTATTGATTAATAAAGAAAGCCTCCTAAGACGGGCATGCACTGAGTCCTAAGACGGGCATGCACTGAGTCCTAAGACGGGCATGCACTGAGTCCTAAGACGGGCATGCACTGAGTCCTAAGACGGGCATGCACTGAGTCCTAAGACGGGCATGCACTGAGGACTGCGTAGAACGGTCAAAGCTAAAATTGTTTCCCTTAAAATCGTTTGTTTATAAAAATCAGAAGGCAAGTAAAACTTCCCAACCTATTCAAGAAAAAGCCTTTAATTAATTGCACTTAGTTCTAGTTCTATAGGCACTAGAACTAGTCGCACTATTTCTAATGCCTTGACACTCGAGTGACGGTAGCTTTTGTTGTCATTGCGGATTCATTTTGATCACCTAGAGCTGGGTTCTGTAAAACCCAGGCTGTTTGTGACATGGTCGCTATACTGAGTGGGCGGCACCATTGTGAGTGTTTTACAAACACCAATTAGAGAACAAATTATTGGACTGAAAAGCACTGTAAAGGAGAGATGTTGAATGACCAGCGGTATTTCTCTCTAGGATTCAACAGTATTTCTCTCTAGGAATGATGGGCAAGGTAGAGGGAAAAGGGCATAAAACGACACTCAAATATATAGAGAAGAGAACGAGGTGCTAGTAATTATTATATGCCCCTGGCAACGGCAAGAATATTGATCTACTTTATGGCAATTCATAACCCCAAAAGTATCTAATTAAAGAAAAAACAATTTGAATTTGTTATTGTACGTTTTGCACCCCCATCAGCAGCGGTAATATAATTATTTCAAGCCAAACGCCATACGGCGTAAATGACCTTGTTTTTAGAAGAATTCTTTTTTATGTTTATTTATTTTTTCAGGTATCCACAATCAATAAACAAAAAATATTATGATAAACTAGTGAATTGTATCTGTATCGTCGTGAACATTTGATTTAATTAATCCGTTTGGATTTCATGTTCATTTCTTTGCACCAGAGCTGTATGTGAATATCAATAAAAGAATGATTACAAACGCCGTCTTACTTGTGATATAAACACTTAACTCTTCCCCGTGTCTCTGGTGAGCAATACACTGAGATTACACAACATTATCTGAGAACAAGCCTTATTGACAAACCTCGCCATTTTGCAAGAATGATAAAATTAAAGCCAGACTGAATTTAAGCTGCAATTAAATGTTGGTCAAATTCACTTATTTCGATTTTATTGAAAGGCTCTCATGGAAGAACTGCACATGTGCAGAAAGTGCTGCCTATTTCCTACTATTATAAACATCGTCAACGTTGTAAAGACATAAATATAAATGATAAATGACTCTTAGATGGGTTGGAAATGACGGAACACAAAGTATAAAAATGTTTAGTTTTTGTTTACTGAGAGTGCAGCTTAACGTTGGTTCACGTTTTACGAGAGGCAACATTGAATATCTGCATAAGGAAATATTTATGTTCCTGTTCGAGAGCGATCATCGGGTCTACGAACTGTAAGCTTTGAAGGAAGTGACGTCACAACGACTATCACGTGACTACTCGAGCAGGTGGAAACTTGTTCTTTATGCCAAGTTTCTGTAATGGGAAACATCCACTAGCATGGAACGTTCTAAGTCACTATGATCTATACTGATTGCAAAGCTCTATTAATACGTAGAAGTTATTATTAAGACGTAAATAGCTAAGGACACAGAGTAAGACGTAAATAGCTAAGGACACAGAGTAAGACGTAAAGGTGAACAAGTGTAACTTACGTGCTACGGCGTCCTCTATAAGGGTGACGTTAGCGAAATGGGCCGTGTTGGGAATGCCTAGACAGCGCATGCCGTGAGCATGCCGCCATTCCTGCAATATACATGTTTAATAACATGTTAATAACGTTATGTACAGGTAATTATGGAATACATGGTGGAACAAGGTACAGTCCTACTGTTCAGGCTCAGATCTTACAGGGCGAACTTTGCCTAAAACCCACAAATACAACAAAATTATAGGAAACAAAACTGTACTCGACTGCACTATTAACTGTATTTCTCTTTTCTTTACTTGCTACATTAGCTGCTAAGCCTGATCATGTAAACCAGTTATGTCCAGTCGGGTCATGTCAAAAGTACTGAAAATTATTCAATTAAAAAAAGAATGAATTCTTATCATTTAGGGCATGTACTACCTGTACAGGATAGTTTAAAAACCTATTACAGTGAGTATATTGGCGTTTACACGGAGGCTACGCTGGTGCACTGTATTTATAAACCTATAATTCAATGCAAGCTAATTATAGCGACTGAAGTTAGACGATTGTGTCTAAAACATGTATTAAGTTTGGCGTAGCTCTCACACTAGAACTACACGTATTAAGCCATACATCTATGTAGGGTGGAGCTGTAACAGTAAAGCTCTGCTGGAGCACAAGTGTGGGAAAAGTGGCCCATTGTGAGCAGTTACGCGTAGATATTATCTTAGATAAATACAGGAGTTTCCTACATTGATACTAATCCCAAACCATCCAAGGAATCGAGCAGAACTCGGCAAGGTAACGTCAGTCGTAACACACTTTAATTGTTTTAAACCCAAGACAATGTAAGTGTGCCGACCAACGTTTGCCGACTAACAGACGAACACCACCGCGCCCACCTAACCACACCTACTACTACTATTATTATTAGATACAAGTGTTTTATGAAATAAAGCCGAATCTAAAACTGTCAAGTTTGTAAGTCTTGGGTTTATTTAACGCATTAATCATGTTGCAAGCTGAAGAACATCAAACTTCTGGGGTTTATAGGGTACGATTGTGCAGGGTCTAAAAAAAAAAATTCTCCCAGAATGAATAAAACCAACAAGGGTGGAAGATTTTGAAATATAAATTATATTGTTATGGGAATCTAGAGTTGCGTCCCTATCATGAAATAATATTGTAAAAAGACAAATGTCCCATGTAACATGAAGTGTTTCACACATCACGTCGACACGTGCGACTACTGTAGTTTCTTTGCCGGCGTATGGTAGCTGGCACTGGACAGAGTTAAACATGTCTGGGCATCAAGACGAACTTGAAACTTAACACAAAATATTTATTCAAATTTTGGACCATCTATTTAAGAAGAAAGAGTAGTCACAATGATTAGAGGAAAGGGAGTGTACAAGTAAAGGTAGTTATATGTCTGTCAGTGAAAGTGTCTCTTTATCTGTCCTACACAAGACTGACAGTTGCAGAGTGCGCGAGCTTGTCTATTTGTGGCCCTGGACGTGTGAACAGGGTAATTTGGATTTGTTACATTATTGTGTTATGTAGGCCTATAGTCAATGTATCAGACACACATGGTATTTGTAGTATAAATAATGCTTGTGTTTGTGTGTACATCTGGGTGCAGAGGGCTGACCTAATGTGGGCCCCTTCATTCAATTATATTTAATATATATCAAAAAAATCATTAAAAAAAATTCATGTGGTACCAAACACTCTCTGAGCGTGGAAGTGACAGAATTTTGTGTTTATTTTCTTTCCTACAACCTAGTCTACTTTAGTGTTCATATTTACAAGACAGGTGCTAGAGATGCGAGGGAGGCTAAGTGGTCCACGATCAGATACAAATAGCATGTCAGTGATTGGACGCCTACTGCACTAATGGCTTCCCCACTCCTGGAGTAAACTTTCTAATGGGATTATAACGACATTTTGCGGTTCCCTCAGTTTGGAGGGACTGTCAGCTCTGAGCTTAGACTGGAGAGGTTTCCCTAAGTTTGGAGGGACTCTGAAATCTGAGCTTAGACTGGAGAGGCTTTCCCTGAGTTTGGAGGGGCTCTCTCAACTCTAAGCTTAGACTGGAGAGGCTTACCCTCAGTTTGGAGGGAGTGTGCTAGCTCTGAGCCAAGCCTGTACTAGAGTAATGAGTGAGTACTCACGGCGAAGTGTCGTTGGAAGGCCTTGGGTCCTCTGTATGTGTAGTTACCGCAGATCTCACAGCTGTAGGAGATGTTGAGGCCGTGCAGCTTGTACAACCAGTAGGGGATGGGCTGAAATACAGGAAACATAGGTTAGTGGATTTGATTTGAAAACATTTTATTTCAGTCGATGACTGCAATCAAGGTGTTCTCTACTGCAGGAGGGAGGTTGTCAGACCCCTCGTGTTGGCTACAGTTCAAAATAGTAGAAGATCATACTGCGGCATTATAGTGTATTGGTAATTAAGTATATCAATAATTTGAAAATCTCCCAACATTTATTTATATGTCTATTAACACTACAAGTGCGTCATCAGTCTTACCGCCAAGTATAAAATATAGCTTCTTCCAAGTTTCCAAAATATGATAATTTAATTATATAATTTTGTAATGTCATCTGGATGCTTGCCCACCAAGTTTCTATGTGATTTCCCCCAGGATTCCACTATGATTAAGGTACAATTGTTGTTGTTTCTTTACTGAAGGCGTGGATTCACAATCGAGAGCCTGTATACCAGGTTTCCATCCCAGACTTAACTAAGTACCAGATTATTGATAACAAATACAAATACATGTATTTTGGTATATTATAAATCGGTCATACCAAAAATGAAAATAATTTTGATGCCTGCTAAGCTTTCTAAAGGGAATTTTATTTTTTGAAGATTTTGACGAGATTTGAAATATCAGTCATTAGGGATGTAAATAATTTTTTTTTCAGACAAAGTTTCTTACAGTTTTTATGGTTGTTTTGATCCTTTATGTGATAATTGACGTAACTAACGTCAATGTACTAGATTATTTTTTGGTGTTTATTTCATAAAATCGATTTATTAATAGAAAATAAAGTTTTTTGGAAGAATTTTAATTTTTGAAAATTATTATCAGATCAGGTCGTTGAGAATGTAAAGAAATGCGTTTATCACCGACAGAAAGTTTTCCCACTTAGTTTTAATGGTTTTTAGGGATATTTCTGTTCTTCAGTTGAGTTTTACAGCCATGAAACTAGTCCCACTAATGTGAATAAAGCCCGGTAATATCCAGGTAGCAGGGGAAGACCTGCGGGCCCTTGTGGGGTTATCTAACTTAGAGGAAATGCAACTCACTAAGTAAACCAACCTATACCTGAATAACAATCTGATATATTTATTTTTTATCTATAATAAAAAAAGACAGAAAAGAACTACCTTTTAATCCTTGCCTGTGGGGGTTTCTAGGGCTGTAAGGACGTTTATCTATTCTCTAACTATCCAATAATTACTGACAAGAATCAGGTCCTACTACAATCCTGCCAGTAAACCTACCTTTCCGTCCCAGCCCAGAGGTAAGTTTTTAGGATTGTAGGGAATGTAATCAGTAAACCTACCTTTCCGTCCCAGCCCAGGGGTAAGTTTTTAGGGTTGTAGGGAATGTCCCCAGTAAACCTACCTTTCCGTCCCAGCCCAGGGGTAAGTTTTTAGGGTTGTAGGGAATGTCTCCAGTAAACCTACCTTTCCGTCCCAGCCCAGGGGTAAGTTTTTAGGGTTGTAAGGAATGTCTCCAGTAAACCTACCTTTCCGTCCCAGCCCAGGGGTAAGTTTTTAGGGTTGTAAGGAATGTCCCCAGTAAACCTACCTTTCCGTCCCAGCCCAGGGGTAAGTTTTTAGGGTTGTAAGGAATGTCTCCAGTAAACCTACCTTTCCGTCCCAGCCCAGAGGTAAGTTTTTAGGGTTGTAGGGAATGTCTCCAGTAAACCTACCTTTCCGTCCCAGCCCAGGGGTAAGTTTTTAGGGTTGTAGGGAATGTCTCCAGTAAACCTACCTTTCCGTCCCAGCCCAGGGGTAAGTTTTTAGGGTTGTAAGGAATGTCTCCAGTAAACCTACCTTTCCGTCCCAGCCCAGGGGTAAGTTTTTAGGGTTGTAGGGAATGTCTCCAGTAAACCTACCTTTCCGTCCCAGCCCAGGGGTAAGTTTTTAGGGTTGTAAGGAATGTCTCCAGTAAACCTACCTTTCCGTCCCAGCCCAGGGGTAAGTTTTTAGGGTTGTAGGGAATGTCTCCGTCCTCATCATCAGAGTCGTCCTCACTGATCTGCTCATCGTCGCTCTCCTCACGTTCCTCGCCCGTGCGCGCCTGTTTGCGCTGCACGTTGTCGCGCGTGGCTGACCGCTGCTCACTCAGCAGCTCCGCCAAGCGGTAAACCTGTGCCTCCAGGAAACCTATCTCATGGTTACGCTCTGAGTCCCTGAAACACCAGCAACAACATGCAGGTTGAATTATTTCACAAACAATGACTTGTTCAGTAGCGTTTGCGGCAGAGGGAAGAACAACCAAAAGGAATTATTCATTAACAGAAGGAAAGCCAAGATTACACTCTCAGTCAATGAAGAATATCAATATAGTTTATTTTTTTAACTATTTCACAAATTATGACGTTTGTTGAAACCTATAAGAGATAAGAGAATTCTTTATTTGATAAAGGATGGGAGGTCGTGGACATCTAAAAAAAAGAGTTCTTGGCGGCCAGAGAACACTGGATTGCCCAAAAGATGTTTATTAAAGGAAGGTAACCATGGTTACGCTCTGAGACTGAAGGAGTATCAATATGGACATCTCACAGGATTTAATCATTTACACTTTAATTTCGTTGATAGAATGATCCAACGTGTCTCTTATATTCTATTACCTTTCTCCCCGGCGTTATTGTTATAACCAAACGGTCTTAAACGGTTTATGTATCATTGTCTGGCACATACACTGAGTTCTTGTATCCCATTCTAAAACCGGACCAATTGAAACACCCACTAGTATAAAGAAGATAAAAAGAATATATTTTTTAAGAAAACTGACTTGCTCCTGCCTGCGCGGCCGGGTTTGGACTTGGCGAACATGGCGGGGTCGAGTTCCTCCAGATTCTTGCCTTTAGTGCTGAAGAGTCTCTGTGCGCGTTCCTGTAGCGTCCCACCACACTTGAGCCCGAGCGCCATGAGCGCAGACTTGAGTCTGTCCAACCCTAGCGACGCCAACTCCTCATGGGAGGAGAAGGCCGAGAGGTCCAAGTGAGCACCAGAGTGCGTCAACGCTCCTGTCGCTTCTTTCTGTGGCGGAGAATAGTCTAAATAGTATTAGTTTGTGTCTATTACCCACAATTATGAAGCACTGTAATTCAAAAATGAGCACGGCGACCCATTGATTTTTTTCCATCTTTATGACCAGAAACACTTCAAGAACTAAATACCAAAGTTTCAGAAAAATGACATTTATTTTCCACTAGATAGTAGCGTTTGCCTTTAAATACAATGTTATGGTAGAATAAACTTATTAAACAAAGAATTCATGACAACTTGGTGCGTCTCAGTGATTTTTCTTAGTTACCTTATAGTTTTTTAACGTCTTTCATAAAGTTCTTTATTTTATTTAATCCATATCAACCTGCTTTTCCGACTCAGAATTATAAAGTATTCATATTTTCATGAATGATATACATCAGAGGTCAACGTTATAATCTAAAGTTTAGGCAGAAAATGTACCAACTGCAGTATGGGCGAGAATCTTCATTAAACCGTTACAATTACAAATGAATAATTAATTCAGATCGCATTAACTCAATATTTACAAGATGCTAGAGATAAGGCACCTAAATGGTGCACGAGGCGCGCCACTGCACCAGTTGTTGACGGAAAGTGCTAAACTCCCAGCATTGCTGACACTATTATTCACACAAGAGATCTTAACAATTCTGACGACCATCAATAGCGCCAAAACGTTTAATTATTTCCACCAGATTGTTTATAAATGTCTATAATTAGTTCACTCACCGGCCACCCGGGGAAGCCACCCTCTGTCCACTGTTTCTCAAACTCGTCCCTAATGATCTCCACCTCAGAGCAAAGGTCAAGGACGGGTTGGACGCGCAGTAGGTACGTCTCCAGGTACTCCAGTAGATGCTCCAGGTACCTGCGGGTAAACAGTGTGGCAAAGGGTTAGACAGGTTATTTTTTAATTTTATGATTATATTTTCATAGATGGGAAGGGATCGCTGTATACCAATGGGGGTGGATTAAAGTATGATGGTGATATATGAGTATCAATAAAGGACTTGTTGTTGATGGTATTTATTTATACACAAGCTTTCGGGATTTCTTGCCCTTCGTCAGGTGAGGTGTAGAATTTGATTATATTTTGCCAGGGTTGTTCAGGTGCTGTTGGTGGGTATTTCACCTGTCCCTGTATGCTATGTACAACATGTGGAGCATCAAGTAGCTTCAATATTGGCAATTATCATTTACTACACCGTCTTCCACTTAACATGAACACAGTTTATCTCAATTTTCGTTTAACTGAACCTAAACTTTATATTAAGAGTTTTCTACCACCATCAGCATCTCTCGTTATTGTTAACTTCATAAAATCTGTAAACTGTAACTCCAGTACAACACGTACAACTGGTAATGTAGATATCCTGGAACGAGTGAGTGAGTGAGTGAGATTGGTTGCTTTACGCCCTTATCAACACTTTGAAGTGTTATATCAAGGGCGGGAGAGCTGAGAGGGAGGCAGTTTATGATCATACCCAGCAGGGCTCGAAAAAATCCTACCAACTTCACTTGCCCATTGGGCAAGTGGCAGCCAAGATTTACTTGCCCGACAGAATTTTTACTTGCCAGAATTTATTTGCAGAATTATAAACAAAAGTTTTGTACATTTACAGGGGCATTTCATTGTAAGTAGACATCACAACAGGGGTTTGAAATCGGCACCGTAGAGATTTTCACTTGCCCGCTCGGGCAAGTAACTTTAAATTTTACTTGCTGCCCGGAGCCATTTTTTACTTGCCCCGGGCAAGTAAACATAGGTTTTTTCGAACCTTGCCCAGGAAATAATAGATAGAGAAGAGAAGTAGGGAGAGAGAGACAGAAAGGCACTTTTAGAAACGATCTGCTTTTTGTCAATTATTAGAACAAATAAAATACATATAATAAATGTGACTAGTGGTAGTATTAACTCTCCTCTCTATTATTACTGGAGGTAAAGTTGGACCAGGTAAATGTGACTCACTCTTTGTATGAGGCGTTCTTGCGCTCTTTAGGAATGTCAAACAGCTGGTCGAATATACCTAGGTACATGATGTAGTCCACTTTCTGTAAACAGACAATTATATACATATTATATATAGGAATATACCCAGGTACATGATGTAGTCCACCTTCTGTAAACACAATTATATACATATTATATATAGGACCAGGTACATGATGTAGTCCACCTTCTGTAAACAGACCATTATATACATATTATATATAGGAATAGTGTTAATATTATGTATTACTTATGTGTGCTTTCTGGGCCCACTGCAACAACTACTTGGTACGCCGTCCAATTCTGTACATTTTCGCGCAGAATAAAAATCTAATAGACTTTACTTTACGAATGAGATACATCACACAAGTGAGAATTCTGTCGAATAAATTTGTTTTAAAAGAATCCAATATAAGGTATGTGCGTACACTAATAGACTAGGAAAGGTACATGCTAGGTTCTGTAAACAGCCAACAGTCATGTATACATGTTATCAGGTACATACGTACATTTGGTAAATTATCAATTAAAAACTATCCCCGACATTAATGTAATTTACTATTGTTTTTACCGCAAATAACATATAGAAATATATTATGTTTAACAAGATTTAACATTTCGGATTTGTAACCTCACTTGTAGTTTATAGACTTAAGTTATCAATATTCTGCTGCTGTTATTTGTTTATAGTCGAACATGAAGACAAATGCACACAACTGTGCTCATATAACTGTGGTCAGATGGCAAAGACCCAGACCACAAGTAAAAGACTTTATGCTCACATCGACGCCCTTGAGGTTGATGTACTTCTCGTAGCACTGGTGGATGTCCAGGTACTTGCCGTAACCTTCCTCATCTGTGAACTCCACCATCGCTACAAACACACGTCAATAAAACAACTCGTAAGGACATGTTCTTTATCACTGTGCCTACACCTACTTATACATGATGAGGTAAAGTGGGAAGATGCTCGTAACATATTTGAACAGATAGAACCTGATGAGAATGTGGTACGAGGGACACTATTGAACTGTCTGAGATGTTTGTTTTTCCGTGGCCCACGAGCCGATAGGCGAATGGGTTACGAAAAAAAACAAACATCGAGGACAGTGCAATAGTGTCCCGAGTTCCACATTCGAATTTGGGTTCTATATTTACTCCCACGTTTCTATGCTTACCTTGTATGGCTATGTGTACTGGGGACAGGAAGTCATACAATACGCATGGAACTGGTGCAAATTACCACACTACTCCCGCCCATACAAATAGCATGTGGTACATACATCAACATGGAGCAAAGAAATCATTCAGTCGCTTTACACTCATCATCACATTGGCTTTACCTCATCACTATCAGATTTGGAAACTTGTTTTATCCAAAAAGCACCATCTTGAAGAAGATAATGTTAAAATCCTTATGATCTAATATTGATTATGATCGCTGATGATTATTTTCATACATGTCAGAGGTATATAAATACAGAAACACACATGTAAACAATGTCCTCCTTGATGAGGTAAAGCAGTTTAAGATGAGGTAAAGCGGTTTAAGTGAGTTACTGGGATAATAGCCTTTAAAAAATTAAGAAGGGAAACTACAAATTGATTGCTTAACTGAAAGATGATCGCGAGTATCAACCATTGATTCTGCTACATTTATATCACTTAAACACTTCCAATAATAATGTTTTACTTCAACACTTGAACTATCAGACATAGGAGGAGTAACATATTCTACATGTCAGCACTGAGCTACAAGCCTTACTCACTCTGCATCTCCTCGGTGGGGTTGTCCCGCATCTTGGCCAACTCCTCAAACTCTACAGACATGGGGATGCTCAACTGTAAGATAAGGAAGAGACAAGTTGTTATTGTCTATATTGTACATATACGCACTGGATCTGGGCTTATCACATATAGACAAGTTGTTATTGTCTGTATTATGTAAGATAAGGAAGAGACAAGTTGTTATTGTCTATATTGTACATATACGCACTGGATCTGGGCTTATAACATATAGAATATTTAGATAGAATACACCGAGTGGTTGTTCTCAATTAGCGTATCAGACACACCAGGAGTGTAGATGTTCATATCATTAAGAGTGGCGAGGCCAAGTCCAATGATGCCTACATTTACACCCCGAGTGTGTCTGATACACTATTTACAACAGCCAGCAGTTTCTATTGCATTTTTATATCACAATTTCTATGTTTAAATGGTGACTTTACATTGTGCGACCATTCCAGAGATTGTTTACATAAAACTACAAAAGTAACAAAGGCATCGCATCGTTTCAGTGAAGGGTTGAGGTAGACTTGGTGGGTTTATCCTGGGGTAGGGGCCCATCATGTAAACCCCCATATACTTGGTGGGTTTATCCTGGAGTAGCGGCCCATCATGTAAACCCCCATATACTTGGTGGGTTTATCCTGGGGTAGGGGCCCATCATGTAAACCCCCATATACTTGGTGGCTTTATCCTGGGGTAGCGGCCCATCATGTAATCCCCCATATACTTGGTGGGTTTATCCTGGGGTAGCGGCCCATCATGTAATCCCCCATATACTTGGTGGCTATATCCTGGGGTAGCGGCCCATCATGTAATCCCCCATATACTTGGTGGCTTTATCCTGGGGTAGGGGCCCATCATGTAAACCCCCATATACTTGGTGACTTTATCCTGGGGTAGCGGCCCATCATGTAATCCCCCATATACTTGGTGGCTATATCCTGGGGTAGCGGCCCATCATGTAATCCCCCATATACTTGGTGGCTATATCCTGGGGTAGCGGCCCATCATGTAATCCCCCATATACTTGGTGGCTTTATCCTGGGGTAGCGGCCCATCATGTAATCCCCCATATACTTGGTGGCTATATCCTGGGGTAGCGGCCCATCATGTAATCCCCCATATACTTGGTGGCTTTATCCTCCAAACAATATTTGCCTAAATAATTATTGACTTTCTCCCCAAACTTTCCGTCTCAATCCCTCACCTCGTTAGGATGCTTCTTGTGGAAGTCCCTGATCTGCTTCAACCGGGAGTAGAATTCTGCAAACTCATTGGGACCCGAGAGCGCGGCCACCTCCTCCTTACGTAACCTGTTCAACATGGAAACACTCTCAGTCAGTTTGTAAACAATAATCTGAATAATAATGTTTATAATATAGTGGGTTGAGGAAGAGAAGATGAATAAATAAGATGAGGAAGGAAACGAAAAAGAAAGAAGAGATGTCAGAGGAAAAAGACAAGAATAGAACAGAAGAGTATAAAACCACAAACAAAAGAAGCAACTTCTCAAATAGGATGAGGAATATAGTAGTGTACACTACAATGTACACAAAATAGTATGAGAACTACTACTGATTTTAAACGGCTCTGAGCCCCAGATCGAGAATTACTGACATTTTACTGATGCACTTAAAAGATTACTGACTTATAAGTTCCTTAAAAAGTCAACCTGACCGCGGGAACCCTGGATATTACATTATAGTGCAGCCTGTACTTACCCTCCTTGTATTCATACAGTTTATATAACACTACATATATACATGTTGTATTATAGTTTATTATATTGTATTTTATTACACCCCTGTGCTGCAGTTGCCTATACCTTCAGCATTGTATGTCACACTTGGTCAAGGTGGTGCATAACATGTAAATTATGTCACCCTTGGCGCATACAACAAGTAGGTCCGCCAAAAACTGAAATTACTTTTTTATTTTCATTTATTTCTATTTTTTATTCACTAATGGGGTGTAATAAATATGGAACAAAGCTCGGGGGAAGTCTGTACACTTATTAGTGACCTCGGGAGCGCGGGAGATCTCGGGCTAACGCCCTCTAACTTCCCGCACTCCCTCGGTCAATAACAAGTGTACAGACTTCCCCCTTGCTAGGTTCCATCTATATATGTACTCACCCGTCCTTGTCCTCATACAGGTCCCGCAGCTCCCCCGAGCACTCCATGTATCTCTGTAAGTACAACATGTACAAGGGCCGTCACAAAATGTACAGTTCACCTTCACCAATCCTCGCAAACAACTCATATTTATGGCACATATGTGGTTCAAAATACACTTCAACATAACCAAAACCATTGTCTGAATCACTGCAATACCAAATATACTCAGATATACAGAATATTTATCATGTTATCATATTTAACTGAATTTACTTAATGTGTCTTTGTCATTGTACCCATCTGACCTGTAACTTAAAGCTGCAGTCAAATGAAATTTTCTAATTTGTTCTAATCTATTCCTCCAGATGTCACAGATTTATCAATACTGAAGGATTTGCTTGTTCAGTCTCATTCTCCTTTAATTTATTCATTTCATTTCGATGACCCGCCGAATTCCCACTCTTCTGAACTTTTGGGAATCCAGAATGGAATTGAAAATGCAAGGAAATCAGAGAAGATAATTTGTTGTTGATTTATCGGTGAATGCAACTTTAACCATGAGATTAATACCAGTAATTACACCTGAGATTCACCTATACATACAGACTTGTCAATGGGTCTTAGTTAAGACAAGTAAAATTGAATCATTTTATTTTGTGGTATATCTATCAATTACAACATAATAAATTTTATTTAAATTTTGATTAATTTTATTTAGTGATATGTTTATCAATTACAACAGAGCTTTCACCATGTATATTTAGGATGAGAGTAAGTAAGGATGTTATACACCAGGGCCTATACTGAGTGTGTGTGTGGGGGGGGGTGGGGGGGGGGGGTGAGGGTGAGGGTGAGGGAGACACAGGAGGCCCTATACTGAGTGTGTGTGTGGATGGGGGGGGGGGGGGGGGGGGAGACACAGGAGGCCCTATACTGAGCGTGTGTGTGGTGGGGGGATGTGTGTGTGTGTGTGGAGGGGGGGGGGGGAGACACAGGAGGCCCTATACTGAGCGTGTGTGTGGTGGGGGGATGTGTGTGTGTGGGAGGGGGAGGGAGGCACAGGAGGGGGATGTTATACACCAGGGCCTATACTGAGTGTGTGTGTGAGGGGGGGGGGGGGAGGGGGGAGGCACAGGAGGAAGCTGTAGCGGGGACCAGGTGGTGTGTACCCCACATGTAATTACAGTGTAATCAGGCAGATGGCGCCCCATGTATGCCTCTAAAAGTACTTTAAACACACACATATATATATCATGTTATAATGTGTTTAAAGTCATACAATACAGACTATGGACTTACCTTATAGAGCATATTGTAAATTTCACCAACTCATTAAAGCGTTTTAATATATTGATAGTTAAAATAACGGTGGTACAGAACCAGAGGGACTTGTGTAAGGAGGAGCAGGAATGAGTTGTACTTACGTCGAGCAGGTGCTTGAGTCGGTGGTCTGAGTTAATCTGCTCGCGGTGCTGTAAGAGAGAGAAAGAGTCTATCAGTGTTTCATTCATCAAGCAGCAGCTACTTACAACTAACAAGGTAACTGTAGGAAGAACTGGGAGTTAACAAACCTGGACATACATATTATACCCAATTTATTCACCTCTACATATTCATGTAACTGTTTTATGATAAATAAAAGTATTTCTCAATTCAATTCAAGGATTTACCCTGTCCCTATGATAACCAGTTATATATATTTAATACACATGTTTTAAAGCAGAGCTTGGTAATAACTCAATTTCATCTCAATTTCAAAAATTCTTTTATTGCAGATGTTGTTACAATAGGTCGGCCAGGATAGTTCTTCCTGTGACTGCCTTCTTTCCCAGGACTGAGAGATTTGGTAAGTCCTGTGGTAAAATACCCATTTTAACTAAGGTTCTTTATAGTCTTAAAGAGAGAGAAAATCCACAACCGCGGAGCCCCCACAACCGTTCATCAATCCTTTTGCACTAATAACAAACAACTTAATAATTGCAAGCAAGAACAGCTAACGCTGAACTAGGCCTGGTAAAAAAGGTTAAAAGTTTAAAAAAAAAAAAAAAAAAAAAAAAGTAAGGAAAAAACACAAACGGTCTGATCAACGAGTTTTAAATAAACTCGATGATCTGACCAAAGGGAAACTTATCTAATGCAGTGAGACCTCATTGTTGGTCATGTGACCACATTGAACCAATGACGTGATAAAGCGGGGGCAGGCGGTTGTGTTCGAGTACAGCAGGAGTTTGCCCGAGTTTAAAGAGATTAAACTTTAACAAGACTGACAGAGGCACATTAGTCTAAAGGTCGACTAGGACACTGAGGCTGCATCACGCACCTTCTCTAGTAGCATTTGCTGCTCAGCCCGCCCTGGTAACCATGGCAACAATAGGGGGTTTGTACCCGCCACTGCACATGTCTCAAGTGAAGGCTTTGGGAACTCTCCGGATTCTCCGGTAAATTCCCCAAAGAAGGGAAACAAAGAAATATGTAAACCACTGTAACTATATTTTTGTTATTTGTTTGATCATTTCTTGGGCCAATAGGGGATTTGCATGTGCCACTGCGCATGTCCGTTACAGTGCATGCTGGGATAGATTCTAAGACAGGGTGAAAACTTTCGAACTTTCACCGGTCCTCCAAAGGTTTCACCAGTCAAAACCAGTCCTCCAAAGGTTTCTCCAACGTTTTATAGACTTTTTTCAATGGACAGTCGGACCGGTTCTGTTTCACCAGTCCAACATGACTTTCACCGGTCAAGGACCGCGGTCGGGCAGGTTTTGCCATGTCTGGATTCTCGTGGAATCTGACATAGAAATATTTGGTAACATTGTTATTGAAAATTGCAAGAATGTTTTCACCAATATCATAGCTTTTGTAAATGGTCTATGAAAACCAAATGCACGATGGGAAAGATGGAGGCTTGTTCTATGTTAAACTCATGAATATTGCCATTAAAGCATCGATTATTATTGCATGCTGAACATGGCATGTTTTCTATCGATTTTATACTGTACCATTAGTCCCATAATTCCATGCTAATCAAGATTCAAAATGGCGGCAATGCAAATCCCCTATTGAAAAAACCCATCATTCAGAAGCAATGTAAACAGAATCTATAAACTAATCTGACAAGATACAACCCTAACTATAACCATATTTAATCCAGAAAAGTTTCCTCATTCTACAAGGAGCGATGTACAGTGAAAATACGGTACACACTGAGCCAGACAAGCAGGCTCAGTCAGTTCCTGGTAGTGCAGAGGGGGGAGGGGGGAGGAGGGGGGAGGGGAGGGGGGTATGTTAGGGGGGGAAGAGAGAAGGGGAGATTAGGAAGGGGAGTACAAGGCATTATTACACCAGAAGGGGAGTAGTCCCAGTCAGTTGTTGGTAGTGCAGGAGGGCTGGGGGAAGGGGGGGGGAGGGTTGGGGAGATTGTGGAAGACAGAAGGCTGTAAAGTGGGGGAAACTCCAGCCCTCAACACAAGATAACAACTGGTGAATAATGAGCAGTTCCACAGTTCCACAGATAAGCAGTAAAACCATTAGAGATAAGGTTGGTCTTTACCACTTATAGATGGTGAGCCAAACAACTGCCAGCAAAAGGAAATATTTGTAACATTATAATTGTTCTCTATATTTCCCACAACAGTCTCGATATTACCCTCTACATTGTAGCCTATGGCATTCCATATTACATGCTAGAAAGGTATAATAAACACCCAATGCTGTAGTCTATGGCATTCCATATTACCCTCCAGAAAGGTATAATAAACACCCAATACTGTAGTCTATGGCATTCCATATTACCCTCCAGAAAGGTATAATAAACACCCAATGCTGTAGCCTATGGCATTCCATATTACCCTCCAGAAAGGTATAATGAACACCCAATGCTGTAGTCTATGGCATTCCATATTACCCTCCAGAAAGGTATAATAAACACCCAATGCTGTAGTCTATGGCATTCCATATTACATGCTAGAAAGGTATAATAAACACCCAATGCTGCAGTCTATGGCATTCCATATTACCCTCTAGAAAGGTATAATGTAACCCAATGCTGTAGCCTATGACATTCCATATTACTCTGTAGAAAGGTATAATAAACACCCAATGCTGTAGCCTACATTCCATATTACCCTGTAAAAAGGTATAATAAACATCCAATGCTGAATCCTACATTCCATATTACCCTGTAGAAAGGTATAATAAACGTCGGTATAATAAACACCCAATGCTGTAGTCTATGGCATTCCATATTACATGCTAGAAAGGTATAATAAACACCCAATGCTGCAGTCTATGGCATTCCATATTACCCTCTAGAAAGGTATAATGTAACCCAATGCTGTAGCCTATGACATTCCATATTACTCTGTAGAAAGGTATAATAAACACCCAATGCTGTAGCCTACATTCCATATTACCCTGTAAAAAGGTATAATAAACATCCAATGCTGAATCCTACATTCCATATTACCCTGTAGAAAGGTATAATAAACACCCAATGCTGTATCCTTCATTCCATATTACCCTGTCGAAAGGTATAATAAACACCCAATGCTGTAGCCTACATTCCATATTACCCGCTAGAAAGGTATAATAAACACTCAATGCTGTAGCCTACATTCCATATTACCCTGTAGAAAGGTATAATAAATGTACTTTTTCAATTGCAGAACAAAGCAATGGTTGACAAGAAAATATTCACATTAAGGAGCCCTGACGCTCTGTGTGCTAAATGAGCGCTAAAAGTCAAAGACCTCAAAGTCTACACTGGCGCTATGGCTTGCCTTGATACAACAGGTCTGTGGTTATTGTGCATTACTTAGCACTTATAGGACTTGTTGCCGCACGGAGCGTAAATAAAGGACGAGACCGCAGGTCGAGTCCTTTATTATACATGCCTAGTTTTGCATGCCAAACATGCTTAATTAAAGATACATTAACATAATTTGCCATATCTGGTGTTCGTACAAGAGGAATATAACTATAGAAACAGTTGAAATGTTGGAGAAAGAAAGCCCTCGCACACGGCAAACTTGCGTCGGCAACCTTGCATCGGCAATCTTGCGCCACCAAACTTGCGTCGCCATGACAACGCGCCGGTAATGTACTAGTCCAATACCACGTTACAAGTAATGTGCGGCTGTCGGGGCCTCAGTATTGAATGCGTGTATAATAATGAACGTTAAATGAGACAAGGCTAGATATAGGCCTACGGATAGCCCTAATGTAGCAGGGAGAGAGTGCATATATAGAATGTAATTATGGATATGAATGTCAGCACATATCTATACCCTCCAGCAAAATCTGATTACTATATAGATTAGTTACACCCGGGTTACAACACGCCACTCCCTCATTAACCCTCACCTCTCTCATTAACTCTCACCTCCCTCAGCCACACGCTGTCCTCCATTTCCCTGTCTCAATCCCTCCTTCCTCCCCAAACTATCCCCGTCTCAATCCCTCCTTCCTCCCCAAACTTTCCCTGTCTCTATCTCTCCTTCCTCCCCAAACTTTCCCTGTCCCTGTCCCTCCTTCCTCCCCAAACTTTCCCTGTCCCTATCCCTCCTTCCTCCCCAAACTTTCCCTGTTTCAATCCCTCCTTCCTCCCCAAACTTTCCCTGTCTCTATCCCTCCTTCCTCCCCAAACTTTCCCTGTCTCTATCTCTCCTTCCTCCCCAAACTTTCCCCATCTCAATCCCTCCTTCCTCCCCAAACTTTCCCTGTCTCTATCCCTCCTTCCTCCCCAAACTTTCCCTGTCTCAATCCCTCCTTCCTCCCCAAACTTTCCCTGTCTCTATCCCTCCTTCCTCCCCAAACTTTCCCTGTCTCTATCCCTCCTTCCTCCCCAAACTTTCCCTGTCTCAATCCCTCCTTCCTCCCCAAACTTTCCCCTTCTCTATCCCTCCTTCCTCCCCAAACTTTCCCTGTCCCTATCCCTCCTTCCTCCCCAAACTTTCCCTGTCTCAATCCCTCCTTCCTCCCCAAACTTTCCGTCTCTATCCCTCCTTCCTCCCCAAACTTTCCCTGTCTCAATCCCTCCTTCCTCCCCAAACTTTCCCTGTCTCAATCCCTCCTTCCTCCCCAAACTTTCCCCGTCTCTATCCCTCCTTCCTCCCCAAACTTTCTATCTCTCTCTCTCCCCCTGCCCATCAGTCCCCTGTTTTCCTATCCCCCCCCTCCCCCCTCCCTAGGAGAGAGACACAAGTAACTGCCGCTCTCTACTCTTACTGCAGTAAACACAGACAGTCAACATGGGCTCATCATGGCTGCTGCTGCACATTCATTGCTGCACCCCCCAATTACCCTCCAATTCACCCCCCCCCCTGTCCTTCACCCCCTCCCACTTTATATGTAGTGTACTGATAAACACACCCACTAGTTGTTATACCCCTTCCCCTGCCTCCCTACTCATACACACGTGCATTTCTCATACAAATTATTGCACACCACAGAAACTATATAAATGTGGTGAGAACTATATTAAGCAAGACAAGTGTAACTAAGTGTATAGTTGGAGCTTGGCCATGATGAGTAGAGAACAAGCAGTACTCATCAGTTGCTATAATAAACCCTCCTCCACTGGTTTCCTGCATCACAACATGTTGTGCTCCAGGTCACCAGTACATGCCATGTGTAGTGCATTCACCAGACTTCACGCCCCGCTGCACGCTACACGCCCTTACACGCGATTGTATCAACACAATTATTTATCACACCCTCACAATAAAGCATATGTTTTTAAGGTTTCCCCCGCCAAAGGCACTACAAGCCATTAAGGGCGCTTCTCGCATAAAACGTCAGTGCTCCTCCTCTATAAAGAAAACACAACTCTGCATCCTGCCACCTGAATTTCAAATGCTCTAAGCCAAATATAGTAAATAAATTAACTTTGATTACTGGGGATCATATTAGCTTCATGCATGTTTCACAGACACAATGTCAATGTTACAGACACATACATTTCAAATAAATGAATCAAGCAATCAATCATCCAGTAATCCATGAAGGAATACATCATTTATTTGTAGCCGTCATGATCAACCTATTTATCCATATTGCTCACAGATCATGAGAGACTTGTACCAATTGACTCTGAATCAACATAAATTATCTTAAAGTTTAAAGAAAAACGAATGTGAACTGATATGGAACCTTTAGGTCCTCTTGATGTTTATGGCGTCTGGTTATTTGTTGTTTACTGGCGCCTCATTCTCTTACAACATGAAGCTACACAGGGCCAAGGTGCAGGAGGACATGAATCTCTATATATGCTGCTGCTGCATATAGAGTGGCAATTACTATATAGTGTTACTGTGTATATGAGGCACCCGGTCACTCCAGTCCACCACTATACACCTATACCACTGTGTATATGAGGCACCCGGTCACTCCAGTCTACCACTATACACCTATACCACTGTATATATGAGGCACCCGGTCACTCCAGTCCACCACTATACACCTATACCACTGACCGCTGACCACAGGCAGGGGATTATCTCCACCGGTAGATTATACTTAATCAATTTTGTGTACTTGTTCAACCTCGAGTATTACTTGTGTATGTCTGATTCCTAAGTAAATTGAAGAAAACTTTTATGGAAATGATGTAGTTTTCAATGAGTGTTGTCGCTGTAAAAATGTGCCAATTTTTTTTTTTTAATATGTGTGTACATCCAACATACAATCAATACATGTGCCAACCGTGAGGTGTAATTTTAGATCATCATGATTTTGTTGACTTTTCCTTGTTATGCTGAGGAATGGCTGTATGACGAAAGGCTATCAATAAAAAAACATAAACATAAAAATGCCTCTATTTCTAACAGTAGCTGAGTTAGGATCACAAGAAGCCATTAAACCAGTGGTGCCCAGTATAAACTATGGAATACCGTACCTATACATTTCAATTTTCGGCTTCTCAGCCGAAAATTGAAACATGAAAACATGAAATTTTGGAATATGACAAGATTATTTGGCAAATTTTGGGAATCTCACAAACCAATAATTTGCTGAAATAATTTTCCTCGGGATGAACGCCAATGCCAATGCCAAGCATGTCATGTCCCGCCCCGTAACTCTTGGATGCAATGTGTCCAAGAATTACGGGGCGGGACAATGTATATCCTGAATTATAATTTGTATGTAAGAAGCCAGCCCCACCTCTACTTTTTTAGGGGTATTCTTTAGAAAAATAATTTTCTATCGGGTTTTGAGGACAAAGGATTTTGTTATACTGTATAAAGCTAGTTGTAGTACAAGTGACCTATTGTACTGTGTATTACTGACCAGTGGCCAGTATAAGTGACCTATTGTGTGTACCAACCTGTGTATAGGGTAGATCCTGGGTGGGGGGCTACAGTATCCTGCCATGGTAATAATCCCTGTGTGTGGGGGGGGGGGGGGAGAAGGAAAGGTACTAGAGGAAGGAGACAGAAAAGAGAGAGAGGGGAGACAGGGAGGGAGAGGAGAGGGGATAAGAGGGAGAGGAGAGAGAGGAGAGAGGGGAGAGAGGGAGAGAGAGAGGGAAGACAAGGAGAGTTTGAGACAGATAGAGTTTGAGACAGAGAGAGATAATGAGTAGGAGTGAGTAGAGAGGAGTAGAGAGGAGTAGAGAGGAGTAGAGAGGAGGGTAAGCAGGTAGAAGAATGGCAGCAAGAGGAGGGAGTGGAACAAGACGTGTGGCGGGCCCGCGCTCCTGCTACTGTCTGAGCTCCTGTGTACAGACTAACACACACAGAGGGGCTGAGTGTGGGGGAAGCCTTCTATATACGTACTGATTCAGGCGTGAGGTGCAGGCCAGGGAGGGGAGGGGGGCTGGAGGGGAGGGGGAGAGTGGAGGGGGGCTGGAGGGATTTAGAATGGATATTATGGAGAAGAGAGATTGAGACCAGGAAAAGAATGAGAAAGAAGGGAAGCAGCAGGGGGCAGAGATATGAGAGAGAAGAGAAAGGGGGAAAACGAGAACAAAGAGAAGAGAAGATGAGGACAGAGGAAAGAAGGGAGAAAGGGAAGAGAGAAAGGGAAGAGAGAAAGGGAAGAGAGAAAGGGAAGAGAGAAAGGGAAGAGAGAAAGGGAAGAGAGAAAGGGAAGAGAGAAAGGGAAGAGAGAAAGGGAAGGGAGAAAGGGAAGAGAGAAAGGGAAGAGAGAAAGGGAAGGGAGAAAGGGAAGAGAGAAAGGGAAGGGAGAAAGGGAAGGGAGAAAGGGAAGGGAGAAAGGGAAGAGAGAAAGGGAAGGGAGAAAGGGAAGGGAGAAAGGGAAGGGAGAAAGGGAAGAGAGAAAGGGAAGAGAGAAAGGGAAGAGAGAAAGGGAAGAGAGAAAGGGAAGAGAGAAAGGGAAGAGAGAAAGGGAAGAGAGAAAGGGAAGAGAGAAAGGGAAGAGAGAAAGGGAAGGGAGAAAGGGAAGAGAGAAAGGGAAGAGAGAAAGGGAAGAGAGAAAGGGAAGAGAGAAAGGGAAGGGAGAAAGGGAAGAGAGAAAGGGAAGAGAGAAAGGGAAGAGAGAAAGGGAAGAGAAGATGAGGACAGAGGAAAGAAGGGAGAAAGGGAAGAGAGAAAGGGAAGAGAGAAAGGGAAGAGAGAAAGGGAAGGGAGAAAGGGAAGGGAGAAAGGGAAGAGAGAAAGGGAAGAGAGAAAGGGAAGAGAGAACGGGAAGGGAGAAAGGGAAGAGAAGGGACACAAAAGAGGTACCAACATGGAGGAAGGTAGAGAGAGGGATGGAGGAGGAGGATACTGGATACCGGTAATTACTGGTGGAGGGCAGATCAGGACATCATTGATCGCTGCACCGTACACCTTATAAAGAACACAGCCACTACCGTATACACTCTAAACACCATACACACCTTATTTACACCAGGAGAACCAACAGTGGGAGACTTGACGGAGATCTTCCTCCTGTTTTGATTCAATTCAATTCAAGTCAATTCAATATCATTTATTTGCACCTATAAATCTACAAACAAGACAAGGAAACCTACATCTGATAGATGACTTCCAGTATGTTCCTATTTTGATATAGATTAATATTTTCTCATGATTTCATTATGGAACCTTCTACATAACGTTTACTGTATACCCCCCATCAACAGACTGTTCATTACCATTAATACCCCCAACCCATCTACCCCCCCCACACACACCCATCTACCCCCACCGTCTACCCCCGTCAGCTCTATTAGTGCATGTAATGGTGGAGGGCATTATTATGGATCTTAGCCAATAAGTGGGGAGCACTGGAGTTTCATCACTCATGCTGGCACGGGTAGTACTGCAGAGAGGGGGGTGCATGGGTATTATTCCATGATTTGGCCGTGAGCGTACAATATAATCGATATACTTGCCGCTCACAAGGTGGACAATATAAATTCCTTGTATTGTACAGTGATATCACAACCGTTCGAGACTTGGGGGACAACAAAGTTTGATGAAATTAATGCAAATAAAGTTGTTTTAAGTTAAGAATCATGGAATAAAAGCAAGAATAGCACAGTATCGCGTCTTCGGCGGCCTATATTCTCCTCGTATGGCCGAAAAACAACTCGGCCTACGGCCTCGTAGTTTTCGGCCATACTCGGAGAATATAGCCCCCCTCATACGCGATACTATGCTATTCTTGCTATAGTACTGCAGAGAGGGGGGGTGCATGGGGGGGGGGGGCTACTCTATGGAGCATGGTAGGAAATGGTTGCTTTATGGCTTGTTTTACACCACCCATTAGTAAATATTTGGTCTGATCAGGGCGAAAGAAGAAATATGCTAACAACTGCACTGTCCTTTCTCTTTTTTACATTTAAATCTTTAGAACTTTCACTGGACAGGAGGACCGGACCGGTGAAAGGAACTTTCACTCATCTTCCAAAGGTTTCACTGGTCCTCCAACAGTTTCTCCAACGTTTCATACAAATTTTTCACCTGACAGTCAGACCGGTGAAACTTAACTTTCACCGGTCCCACTTGTCTTTTAACGGTCAAGGACCATGATCCGTCAGGTTTTGCCATGTGTGTCCATCCTCTCTGCCTCCCCTTCTCGCACCTTCTCTGCTTCCCCCTTCTCTGCCTCTCCCCCTTTCTGCCTGACCCAGCCCCACTTTCCAATCTGCCTCCCCCTACTTCTCTGCCTCCACCAGCTCCTAAATTAACACAGTGGACATTGCCTGTCAGTATGCATGAGGCATGACACAGCACAGGTACCGTATTTCCCCAAAACACCGCTAAGTCCCGATTAGGAGCCTGTCCTGAAAAACACCCTGGGTCATTTAAACTTATGAAGTAAATAAGCGCTGGCTCAGAAAAACCACTGGGTCTTATTATTGTAATAATGATTATGATTGCCTGAGTACCACATGAACAGGTGAGTGAGTGAGTGAGTGAGTGAGTGAGTGAGTGAGTGAGTGAGTGAGTGAGATTGGTTACTTTACGCCCTTATCAACATACTGAAGGTTATTTTAAGGGCGGGAGAGCTGAGAGGGAGGCACTTTATGATCATACCCAGGAAATAGAGATGGAGAAGAAGGGAGCGAGAGACAGAGAAAAGAGACAGAAAGGCACTTTATGGTTTTACCCAGGAAATAGAGATAGAGAAGAAGGGAGAGAGAGACAGAGGAAAGAGACAGAAAGGCACTTTATGGTTTTACCCAGGAAATAGAGATAGAGAAGAAGGGAGAGAGACAGAGAAAAAGACACAGAAAGGCACTTTATGGTTTTACCCAGGAAATAGAGATAGAGAAGAAGGGAGAGAGAGACAGAGAAAGACAGAAAGGCACTTTATGGTCATACCCAGGAAATAGAGATAGAGAAGAAGGGAGAGAGAGACAGAGGAAAGAGACAGAAAGGCACTTTATGGTTTTACCCAGGAAATAGAGATAGAGAAGAAGGGAGAGAGACAGAGAAAAAGACACAGAAAGGCACTTTATGGTTTTACCCAGGAAATAGAGATAGAGAAGAAGGGAGAGAGAGACAGAGAAAGACAGAAAGGCACGTTATGGTTTTACCCAAGACCACATGAACAGATGGCATGAAAAAAAACCCCAAAAGCACCCAGGCGTTTTATTGAGTGGAATAGGACACAGATGCACCCCACCCGCCCCCTCTGGTGGCATATTCTGAAGCTCACCAGTAGCTGCTGCACTTTCTGTATGTCTAGTATTGGCAGGGCCCACTAGGTGGTGGACAAAAACAGTCACGCTCCAGCACCTGGTTATTTTAGTTGTTGTACGTGGCCAGAGAGTTAAATGTCGTCTGCTTACCACTTAATTAGTCATGTGGTATCCAGGGGTGATTGTGGCTGATGGAAATATATAAATATCCTGGGTCATATTCACACAGTGTTGCTAACTGTATTTATACATATTCACACAGTGTTGCTGTGTATTTATACATATTCTGTGATATGAGTATTGCTGTGTAAACTAAAACGATTAATTATCTTTGTTTCCGGTCACCTCATGGTAAAAATTTGGGTCGGTAAGTCCAGAAATTTTTTGTTTCTTTTTTTATATGTAGCGATTAATTAATTAATTCCATTTAATTGGGGCTAATTAATTCTTTTTCATATAAACAAAAACAAGATTTTTTTCAATTGCATTTTTTTTTTGGTTGGTAGGGACTATATTTTATTTTTCAATGCCTTAAACAAGACAGCATGAAATCGGTTTTTTTTACTAACATTCCTGAGAAGGGTCTACCGACCCAATTCGGGTCAACCATACAGCTGCCCTCATGCCAATTTTATCAGCCTTTTCCTCTGTCCAGTTCATATTCCCCTCATATCAATTGGTGTCAGATGTATAAGTTTTACTGCGTGGTATATGATACTAGTCGCATTTTTTAATATGAAATCTATCAGATAGATAGATCAGATCTACTTATAAACAGTTGAACTTTCTGAATTAATTGAAGTGGGCTTTCAATCGTTTTGGGGGCATAAGTAATAGTATTCAATCGTTGTGGCGTTATGGAGTTAAAACGGAGGAAAATGATAACTTAAAGCAAGATGTGAGAAGAGGGAAGGGGAGAAGAGGAGTAGGGGGAAGGATGAAGAAGGGGGAGGGTAGTCGTAAAAAAAGTTGGTTGAAAAAAAGTTGAAAGTTGGTCGTAAAAAAAGTTGAAAGTTGGTCAAAAAAAGTTGAAAGTTGGTTGAAAAAAAAGTTGAAAGTTGGTTGAAAAAAAAGTTGAAAGTTGGTCGGAAAAAAAGTTGAAAGTTGGTCGGGAAAAAAGTTGAAAGTTGAAAGTTTGTTTGAAAAAAGTTGAAAGTTTGTTTGAAAAAAAGTTGAAAGTTGGTCGGAAAAAAAGTTGGTCGGAAAAGTCAGTCGTGCGTAAAAAAAAGTGTTGTAAAAACAAAAAGTAGTAAGCTAGGCTAGGATAAATAGTTTGTAACTTTCTTTTAAAATTTAGAATCTTTTTTTTTTAAAATTTACTTTTAACGTAACTTTTAACCCTCTATAATCCCTGGGTCTGGGATAGCTTCCTAGGCGCCCATAAGGGGGATTAACAATGCCTAGGGATTAATACCCTATGAAAGCCTCGTGGTTTAATCCAGCTTGTTCTTAAACAACTTTAATAATCATAAAATTCCCTAAATCGAATCATTTATATTTGCTAATAAACATCTAAATATTTAAAACATGATTTATCACATTACTTTTACTTTCAATCATTTCTATAACATGCAGAAACACCCAAAAAAGTTCCGTTCCGTTTCCTTCATTCAGATTCCATTTGCCATTACTTTTACTTTCAACTACTTCTATAACATGCAGAAACACCCAAAAAAGTTCCGTTCCGTTTCCTTCATTCAGATTCCATTTGCCATTACTTTTACTTTCAACCGGCCGAGCGGAGAGCTGTCAACTGGCTTACGTCACACTGGCTTACGTCACAAAAGAGGTGCCGACTCCCAGAGCACCAGAACAAAGCTTACCGACCAAGCTGGGTTTGTCAACATTGCCACGTGCAAAGTAATACCGTCCCCTGAGTTTAAGATGTTCTTCCAGAATTCAGGGTTCCCCATGCTATCATGTTACCGTGAATGACGTATAAACGTGTCTCCCCGAATAAAAACGCTTGAGTCGGCGGCATTTTCTTTGGGTCGGTTGCGGACCGGAAACAAATGTAATTAACAAAGGAAATAGCAGTAATAATAGTTCATGAGTGTGCATTGCTCTCCTCTCAACCTCCTATAACATTGCCTATGAAGCTTGCCATATCCACCCTGGCTGGGGTAGAGAGCCCCACAAGGAGGAGGATGCAGGACAGCCTTGTGGTTCAGCTTATCACTGAATGCGGTCAGGCAGAAATCTGCTTTGTACTACAGACTAATGTGCATGTGTGTATTATTGTGTTTACTTGCCTGTATGAATGTCTGCCAGTCAGTCTCTACCATATACATATATCAATTGATGTATCAACATATTGGTCAGTCAGTATCTTATCTGTTTGCTGTGAATATTGACGGAGTGATACTATAGTTTAGCCCAGGATAATTATTTAGCGGGGATATTTCTGATAAATATAACAGCTGGTTTGTGGCAAGTTGTGCTCAGAGGAGAGACTCAGTTTGCAGGATTACTCCTCCTGTCTTATCATTAACAAGGCCATATCAGCCCGTCCCTCCAAATGCTTTACTAACCGTAACCGCGGGCCGTATGAGTGTGGCCGAGGGTGGTGTGGTTAATTACCAAAACAACTGACCTTTCCTCCCCCTCCCTTCTAACTTATCCTGAAATAAACTATAGCAGACCCACCTGCCCTCTCCCCAGCAGGAGCCAACTTACAACTCTCATTATTGATTTGTTCATTACACTTGTCTGGGAAATTATTGATTATTTCAATCCTGACCAACTTCAAGTCATTAACCAATGAAGTGGAAGTCATACTATAAGAGCGGAGAGAGGGGGAGCAGGGACAGGAGGAAAGGGAGAAAACCATTGTACAAATCAAGTAAGCCGTTCAAAACAAGTTAATTTACACAAAAAATACAATGACTACCCTCGGCCTCCCATATCTACCAACCGCAAGGTCTAAACAATCAGAAACAAATATATAGATATAATCTGTACACAAGCCCGCCCCCCCCCCACCACACCTACATAAGTACATAAGCCTGACTCATTAGGGAGGTTCCACAAGCTAACTTATCTCAATTACGTAAACGTATCGGTATCTTTTTGTGAATTACATCGCAATTTAATGTATCAAAAATAAATTGTGAGATGAAACATTTTGCTTGATATGTTATGTTATATTTTTCCCGCCATGTTTTGCTGAATCTCTTTCTTCCTTTTAACATATGTTTGTATATGAGAGATAGGGGTACGTTTAGGTTTACGTATTGGTTAGACTTACTGAACCTCCCCACTATCAGAGATAGGGGTACGTTTAGGTTTACGTATTGGTTAGACTTACTGAACCTCCCCACTATCAGTCCATCCCACTTAGCTCACTCTCTAGCCTCCAGACATTGGTTGTGACCCCTGGGAATCAAAGGTTGAACCTGTAGGCAGCCAAGGTTACACCTAGACTGGCGTGTCCATGGAAACACAATGTTTTTATTTAATTCGTCTAAGTTGAGGGCCGCAGCACCAGTGAGGGAGCAGCAGCTATAGACGCTCATCAGCCTGCTCATCATCACCCCTCAGTGCCCCCTAGTGGTGGGGGTTGATAAACTAAGTACATCATCAACATGCCAAGAGACAAGTGAAGGAAAAACAGTGGTCGAGAGGGAAGGGGGCAGAAAGGGTTATTTATGTGTGGCGGGGAAGGGGGGGGGGGGGGGACTGCTGCAGAAAGGGTTAGTATTAGAGGGTGAAATAGGAGCAGTAGGGGTAAGTATAAGAGGGTGAAATAGGGGTAGAAGGGGTAAGTAGTAAAATATATAAGTATAAGAGGGTAAAATGGAGCAGAAGGGGTAAGTATAAAAGGGTGAAATAGGAGCAGAAGGGGTAAGTATAAGAGGGTGAAATAGGGGTGGAAGGGGTAAGTATAAGAGGGTGAAATAGGAGCAGAAGGGGTAAGTATAAGAGGGTGAAATAGGGGTAAAAGGGGTAAGTATAAGAGGGTGAAATAGGAGCAGAAGGGGTAAGTATAAGAGGGTGAAATAGGGGTAGAAGGGGTAAGTATAAGAGGGTGAAATAGGAGCAGAAGGGGTAAGTATAAGAGGGTGAAATAGGGGTAGAAGGGGTAAGTATAAGAGGGTGAAATAGGAGCAGTAGGGGTGGGTATAAGAGGGTGAAATAGGGGTAGAAGGGGTAAGTAGTAAAATATATAAGTATAAGAGGGTAAAATGGAGCAGAAGGGGTAAGTATAAAAGGGTGAAATAGGAGCAGAAGGGGTAAGTATAAGAGGGTGAAATAGGGGTAGAAGGGGTAAGTATAAGAGGGTGAAATAGGAGCAGAAGGGGTAAGTATAAGAGGGTGAAATAGGGGTAGAAGGGGTAAGTATAAGAGGGTGAAATAGGAGCAGTAGGGGTGGGTATAAGAGGGTGAAATAGGGGTAGAAGGGGTAAGTAGTAAAATATATAAGTATAAGAGGGTAAAATGGAGCAGAAGGGGTAAGTATAAGAGGGTGAAATAGGAGCAGAAGGGGTAAGTATAAGAGGGTGAAATAGGGGTAGAAGGGGTAAGTGTAAGAGGGTGAAATAGGGGTAGAAGGGGTAAGTATAAGAGGGTGAAATAGAGGCAGAAGGGGTAAGTATAAGAGGGTGAAATAGGGGTAGATGGGGTAAGTATAAGAGGGTGAAATAGGGGTAGAAGGGGTAAGTATAAGAGGGTGAAATAGGGGTAGAAGGGGTAAGTATGAGAGGGTGAAATAGAGACAGAAGGGGTAAGTATAAGAGGGTGAAATAGGGGTAGAAGGGGTAAGTATAAGAGGGTGAAATAGGAGCAGAAGGGGTAAGTGTAAGAGGGTGAAATAGGGGTAGAAGGGGTAAGTATAAGAGGGTGAAATAGGGGTAGAAGGGGTAAGTATTAGAGGGTGAAATAGGGGTAGAAGGGGTAAGTATGAGAGGGTGAAAAAGAGACAGAAGGGGTAAGTATAAGAGGGTGAAATAGGGGTAGAAGGGGTAAGTATAAGAGGGTGAAATAGGGGCAGAAGGGGTAAGTATAAGAGGGTGAAATAGGGGTAGAAGGGGTAAGTATAAGAGGGTGAAATAGGGGTAGAAGGGGTAAGTATAGAGGGTGAAATAGGGGTAGAAGGGGTAAGTATAAGAGGTGAAATAGGAGCAGAAGGGGTAAGTATAAGAGGGTGAAATAGGAGCAGAAGGGGTAAGTGTAAGAGGGTGAAATAGGGGTAGAAGGGGTAAGTATGAGAGGGTGAAATAGGGGTAGAAGGGGTAAGTATAAGAGGGTGAAATAGGGGTAGAAGGGGTAAGTATAAGAGGGTGAAATAGGAGCAGAAGGGGTAAGTATAAGAGGGTGAAATAGGAGCAGAAGGGGTAAGTATGAGAGGGTGAAATAGGGGTAGAAGGGGTAAGTATAAGAGGGTGAAATAGAGACAGAAGGGGTAAGTATAAGAGGTGAAATAGGAGCAGAAGGGGTAAGTATAAGAGGGTGAAATAGGGGTAGAAGGGGTAAGTATTAGAGGGTGAAATAGAGACAGAAGGGGTAAGTATAAGAGGGTAAAATAGGGGTAGAAGGGGTAAGTATGAGAGGGTGAAATAGGGGTAGAAGGGGTAAGTATGAGAGGGTGAAATAGGGGTAGAAGGGGTAAGTATAAGAGGGTGAAATAGGGGTAGAAGGGGTAAGTATAAGAGGGTGAAATAGGGGTAGAAGGGGTAAGTATAAGAGGGTGAAATAGGAGCAGAAGGGGTAAGTATAAGAGGGTGAAATAGGAGCAGAAGGGGTAAGTATAAGAGAGTGAAATAGGGGTAGAAGGGGTAAGTATAAGAGAGTGAAATAGGGGTAGAAGGGGTAAGTATAAGAGGGTGAAATAGGAGCAGAAGGGGTAAGTATAAGAGAGTGAAATAGGGGTAGAAGGGGTAAGTATAAGAGGGTGAAATAGGGTTAGAAGAAGTAAGTAGAAGAGGGTGAAATAGAGACAGAAGGGGTAAGTATAAGAGGGTGAAATAGGGGTAGAAGGGGTAAGTATAAGAGGGTGGAATAGGGGTAGAAGGGGTAAGTATAAGAGGGTGAAATAGGGGTAGAAGGGGTAAGTATGAGAGGGTGAAATAGGGGTAGAAGGGGTAAGTATAAGAGGGTGAAATAGGGGTAGAAGGGGTAAGTATGAGAGGGTGAAATAGGGGTAGAAGGGGTAAGTATAAGAGGGTGAAATAGGGGTAGAAGGGGTAAGTATAAGAGGGTGGAATAGGGGTAGAAGGGGTAAGTATAAGAGGGTGAAATAGGGGCAGAAGGGGTAAGTATTAGAGGGTGAAATAGGAGCAGAAGGGGTAAGTATAAGAGGGTGAAATAGCGGTAGAAGGGGTAAGTATAAGAGGGTGAAATAGGGTAGAAGGGGTAAGTATAAGAGGGTGAAATAGGGGTAGAAGGGGTAAGTATGAGAGGGTGAAATAGGGGTAGAAGGGGTAAGTATAAGGCGAGGGTAACCACCACCAACCCCCTACCCCAGCCACAATTTCCCACAACATTCACTACTAATAGTAATTATTTATTTCTCTCACAAATTATTAATAACTTGTTTCAAACCAATTTTGTTCAGAATATAACTACAATTAATTTGTTGGTCTTTAACATAGATTACATTACCCTTTATCTTACATTAAAGTGAATATTCTCATACGTTGAGGGCAGAATTAAAATCTTATTTCATTAACTCATACTCAAATATAACACTTTCTCATTTAGTACAATATGTGCTCAGAGTTATTACTCAAATGTGAGTCTATTCCCCATTATTATAGATACATATTGTAGATATTTCAATCTTTCTATTTATCTTCAACTTTGTCAAAACGTCAATTCAGCGACTGATATTTTGGCCAGCGTTGCCGGTTCATCAGTAGTTTTTGCCCAGAGCCACTGCCAGCCTCCACCTGTATTGGTCACATCAATCATACATATCACCCCATCCACTCACCAGGGCAGAAAATGGCGCTTTTTGTGTGTGACTTCTCATAGTTACCATGGTTACCAAACATTGCAACATGGCCGTCAGTGTCCCAGATCTGGGTCGAACTCAATGTATATTTTTATAAAAATCAGAATGGTTTATCTTGGGGATGAGCGGGTCTAGCTCCGGGTGAAATGCTTGGTTACTTTTTGTTTATTTGTATTTGGGTTTTCTTATCTCCAGTTACAACCTCCACCGCAAAACACTGCTCTCCTCTTACTAACTTACTGATGTATGCTTCCCTTCTCTCCTCCCCACCAGTCTACCTCCCCACTCACCTTCTACATCTCCTCCCCCACTCACCTTCTACATCTCCCCCACTCTCCTTCTACATCTCCCCCACTCTCCTTCTATATCTCCTCCCCCACTCTCCTTCTAGAGCTTCTCCCCACTCTCCTTCTACATCTCCTCCCCCACTCACCTTCTACATCTCCTCCCCACTCACCTTCTATATCTCCCCCACTCTCCTTCTACATCTCCTCCCCCACTCTCCTTCTACATCTCCTCCCCCACTCACCTTCTACATCTCCTCCCCCTCTCACCTTCTACATCTCCTCCCCACTCTCCTTCTACATCTCCTCCCCCTCTCACCTTCTACATCTCCTCCCCACTCTCCTTCTATATCTCCTCCCCCTCTCACCTTCTACATCTCCTCCCCACTCTCCTTCTATATCTCCTCCCCACTCACCTTCTACATCTCCTCCCCCTCTCACCTTCTACATCTCCTCCCCACTCTCCTTCTATATCTCCTCCCCACTCACCTTCTACATCTCCCCCCCCACTCACCTTCTACATCTCCTCCCCCACTCTCCTTCTACATCTCCTCCCCCACTCTCCTTCTACATCTCCTCCCCCACTCACCTTCTACATCTCCTCCCCCACTCTCCTTCTACATCTCCCCCCCCACTCACCTTCTATATCTCCTCCCCTCTCACCTTCTACATCTCCCCCCCCCCCACTCACCTTCTATATCTCCTTCCCACTCTCCTTCTACATCTCCTCCCCCACTCTCCTTCTACATCTCCTCCCCCACTCACCTTCTACATCTCCTCCCCCACTCACCTTCTACATCTCCTCCCCCACTCTCCTTCTACATCTCCTCCCCACTCACCTTCTATATCTCCTCCCCACTCACCTTCTACATCTCCTCCCCCACTCTCCTTCTACATCTCCTCCCCACTCACCTTCTACATCTCCCCCACTCTCCTTCTACATCTCCCCCACTCTCCTTCTACATCTCCTCCCCCACTCACCTTCTATATCTCCTCCCCTCTCACCTTCTATATCTCCTCCCCACTCTCCTTCTACATCTCCCCCCCCACTCACCTTCTATATCTCCTCCCCTCTCACCTTCTATATCTCCTCCCCACTCTCCTTCTACATCTCCCCCCCCACTCACCTTCTATATCTCCTCCCCTCTCACCTTCTACATCTCCTCCCCCACTCACCTTCTACATCTCCCCCCCCACTCACCTTCTATATCTCCTTCCCACTCTCCTTCTACATCTCCCCCCCCACTCACCTTCTATATCTCCTCCCCTCTCACCTTCTACATCTCCTCCCCCACTCACCTTCTACATCTCCCCCCCCACTCACCTTCTATATCTCCTCCCCACTCTCCTTCTACATCTCCCCCCCCCACTCACCTTCTATATCTCCTCCCCTCTCACCTTCTACATCTCCTCCCCCACTCACCTTCTACATCTCCCCCCCCACTCACCTTCTATATCTCCTCCCCTCTCACCTTCTACATCTCCTCCCCCACTCACCTTCTACATCTCCCCCCCCACTCACCTTCTATATCTCCTCCCCTCTCACCTTCTATATCTCCTCCCCACTCTCCTTCTACATCTCCCCCCCCACTCACCTTCTATATCTCCTCCCCTCTCACCTTCTATATCTCCTCCCCACTCTCCTTCTACATCTCCCCCCCCCACTCACCTTCTATATCTCCTTCCCACTCTCCTTCTACATCTCCTCCCCCACTCTCCTTCTACATCTCCTCCCCCACTCACCTTCTACATCTCCTCCCCCACTCACCTTCTACATCTCCCCCCCCACTCACCTTCTATATCTTCTCCCCACTCACCTTCTACATCTCCCCCACTCACCTTCTACATCTCCTCCCCCACTCACCTTCTACATCTCCCCCCCCCACTCACCTTCTACATCTCCCCCACTCTCCTTCTACATCTCCTCCCCCACTCACCTTCTACATCTCCTCCCCCACTCACCTTCTACATCTCCTCCCCCACTCACCTTCTATACCTCCTCCCCCACTCTCCTTCTACATCTCCTCCCCACTCACCTTCTACATCTCCTCCCCTCTCACCTTCTATACCTCCTCCCCACTCTCCTTCTACATCTCCTCCCCCACTCACCTTCTACATCTCCTCCCCCACTCACCTTCTATATCTCCTCCCCCACTCACCTTCTACATCTCCCCCCCCACTCACCTTCTATATCTCCTCCCCCTCTCACCTTCTACATCTTCTCCCCACTCTCCTTCTATATCTCCTCCCCACTCTCCTTCTATATCTCCTCCCCACTCTCCTTCTAGAGCTTCTCCCCACTCACCTTCTATATCTCCTCCCCCACTCACCTTCTACATCTCCTCCCCCTCTCACCTTCTACATCTCCTCCCCACTCTCCTTCTACATCTCCTCCCCACTCACCTTCTACATCTCCTCCCCCACTCACCTTCTACATCTCCTCCCCACTCTCCTTCTACATCTCCTCCCCACTCTCCTTCTATATCTCCTCCCCACTCTCCTTCTACATCTCCTCCCCACTCTCCTTCTAGAGTTTCTCCCCACTCTCCTTCTACATCTCCTCCCCCACTCACCTTCTAGAGTTTCTCCCCACTCTCCTTCTACATCTCCTCCCCACTCTCCTTCTAGAGTTTCTCCCCACTCTCCTTCTACATCTCCTCCCACTCTCCTTCTACATCTCCTCCCCACTCTCCTTCTAGAGTTTCTCCCCACTCTCCTTCTACATCTCCTCCCCACTCTCTTTCTACATCTCCTCCCCACTCTCCTTCTAGAGTTTCTCCCCACTCTCCTTCTACATCTCCTCCCCACTCTCCTTCTAGAGTTTCTCCCCACTCTCTTTCTACATCTCCTCCCCACTCTCCTTCTACATCTCCTCCCCACTCTCTTTCTACATCTCCTCCCCACTCTCCTTCTACATCTCCTCCCCACTCTCCTTCTACATCTCCTCCCCCACTCACCTTCTATATCTCCTCCCACTCTCCTTCTACATCTCCTCCCCCACTCTCCTTCTACATCTCCTCCCCACTCTCCTTCTAGAGTTTCTCCCCACTCTCCTTCTACATCTCCTCCCCACTCTCCTTCTAGAGTTTCTCCCCACTCTCCTTCTACATCTCCTCCCCACTCTCCTTCTACATCTCCTCCCCACTCTCCTTCTAGAGTTTCTCCCCACTCTCCTTCTACATCTCCTCCCACTCTCCTTCTACATCTCCTCCCCACTCTCCTTCTAGAGTTTCTCCCCACTCTCTTTCTACATCTCCTCCCCACTCTCCTTCTACATCTCCTCCCCACTCTCCTTCTAGAGTTTCTCCCCACTCTCCTTCTAGAGTTTCTCCCCACTCTCCTTCTACATCTCCTCCCCACTCTCCTTCTAGAGCTTCTCCCCACTCTCCTTCTAGAGCTTCTCCCCACTCTCCTTCTATATCTCCTCCCCACTCTCCTTCTACATCTCCTCCCCACTCTCCTTCTATATCTCCTCCCCACTCTCCTTCTATATCTCCTCCCCACTCTCCTTCTAGAGCTTCTCCCCACTCTCCTTCTATATCTCCTCCCCACTCTCCTTCTATATCTCCTCCCCCACTCTCCTTCTACATCTCCTCCCCACTCTCCTTCTATATCTCCTCCCCACTCTCCTTCTACATCTCCTCCCCCACTCTCCTTCTATATCTTCTCCCCACTCTCCTTCTATATCTCCTCCCCACTCTCCTTCTATATCTCCTCCCCACTCTCCTTCTAGAGCTCCTCCCCACTCTCCTTCTAGAGCTTCTCCCCACTCTCCTTCTATATCTCCTCCCCCACTCTCCTTCTACATCTCCTCCCCACTCTCCTTCTATATCTCCTCCCCACTCTCCTTCTACATCTCCTCCCCACTCTCCTTCTATATCTCCTCCCCACTCTCCTTCTATATCTCCTCCCCACTCTCCTTCTAGAGCTTCTCCCCACTCTCCTTCTATATCTCCTCCCCACTCTCCTTCTACATCTCCTCCCCACTCTCCTTCTATATCTTCTCCCCACTCTCCTTCTATATCTCCTCCCCACTCTCCTTCTAGAGCTTCTCCCCACTCTCCTTCTAGAGCTTCTCCCCACTCTCCTTCTATATCTCCTCCCCACTCTCCTTCTATATCTCCTCCCCACTCTCCTTCTAGAGCTTCTCCCCACTCTCCTTCTATATCTCCTCCCCACTCACCTTCTATACCTCCTCCCCACTCTCCTTCTATATCTTCTCCCCACTCTCCTTCTATATCTCCTCCCCACTCTCCTTCTATATCTTCTCCCCACTCTCCTTCTATATCTCCTCCCCACTCTCCTTCTAGAGCTTCTCCCCACTCTCCTTCTAGAGCTTCTCCCCACTCTCCTTCTATATCTCCTCCCCACTCTCCTACATCTCCTCCCCACTCACCTTCTAGAGCTACTCCCCACCTACCTCCCCAGACATTTTTCTTTAAGTGTCATCGCCATTAACCCTTTTTTTCCTGCCTCTCTATCTCTGCCCCTGCCTCCTCTCTTCCTGATACTTGGCAGCCCACACTACAGCCCATCCTACAAGGGGTGAGTTCTATATACTGCTTGCCCAAATTAAGTGCAGCCTGCTGCAATCTATAGAGTGGTTTACATACACACCAATGGAAACATGAGAGCAATAGGGTGAGTGCCATGATGGCAGTAAGCCAATTAATGTAAGCAGAGTCAGTGGTGTATGAGTTGTTATGTATTACCCATGTTAAGACCTTTCAGTGCGAGCCGGTGGATGATCCTCAGTGACTTGCCCATGGACATGTTATTTTATCGATTCTATATCATAGACCAGATTTGGGGCAGGTGAGTTTCTGAGTTGGGAGAGTGAGTTTTCATTGGTTGACTGGCAACAAAACATTGCCAGATAAATATTCACTCTATAGATCACCACACCAGCAGTTGTTTAATGGTTCTGGTGGTCATCGTTAAAATGTCTTGGCACTATAGATGGATATCTGGTCATCACAATTCTCAACATCTCTTAATAAATATTTTAGTACAAAATCAAAGCTTTGATAAGAGAATGTGAAGAAGGTAAGTATATGAAATCCACTGGTACAAGTGAGTCCACCAATGGACTGGTATATAGATAAAACTGACCTATCAAATTTTTCTCAGAAAAGGACGCCGGCCTCTCCCTAGGGAGGTCTTCCTGGGGGAATCGTACCTAGTAGGGAGGGTGGGGGATTGCAGGACTGTAGCACCCTGGGACTGTAGCGTCCCGAGATCCTAGCACCCCGGCCTGGATGCTAGCGCCCAGGCCTTGGATTGAAGCGCCCACAGCCTGGATTGAATCGCCCAGACCGTCAACAGTAAACAATACCAAAACTAACCCTAAACCTAACCTTAAATTGGTGGTCCTAAGTCAGTAAAGGGGGTAGTGAACTGTCATGAGTAAAAATAGTAATTAATTGACTAGTAAACGGTCTGGGTGCTTTGATCCAAGGCCGGGTGTTGAGTCTTGGTGCTGGATGCTAGGGTCTGGTCGCTACCTGGGGCGCTTGGGTCCCGCCTCCGGGTGGGGTATGAACTGTCCTATTGTATATAGCAGGGAGGGTGGGATATGAATTGACCTGAATATTCAGAAGACCTGAACCTCGGACATAGAATCTTTTTCTAGTCTACTGCATTGTATTTGTGATATAGCATAAGGAAATAAAAATCTATTATCATTATTATAACTAGTAGACACTTTGAGAGTGGGTTATTTAATTATCCAAATGACAACTCAGTGGTTGCATTGTTTAAAATCTATTTCCTTAGAGCCTAGTGCTACTGCGCCAGTAGGTCCTTCAAGTTATTATTAAAAAAAATTTTTTAGGATAATTTTATGAACTCTCCTGAAGATTTGAAAGAATTTTGCCAATTTTTTCACTTTATACGAAACTAAGAGAAAAAGACAATGGACCCAAGATGCTAACTTTACTTAATTCATACCAAACTAAGACGAAACCATAACTTTACATGTTGATCCAATTTGCTCATTTTTTAATATAAGCCACTATTTGTATGTAAATAACCATCCTCTGATGAAGCCCAAGAAAGGCGAAACGCGTCAGGAACGCCAATAAACCTACAAAATACCAACTTGACTCGTTCCCATGACTGTTTTTGTTGAGTTGCTTTTCCATCAATTTTTTAATTTATCATTATAAGATTTTATTTCCATTTCATATATACAATCGTTTTCATACAAATCAAATAAAAGAATGGAAAAGGAATATTACAAGGGAATGATTTCAAGAAGTGGGGTCTTCTGGGATATAATTCTCTCAGCAGCATTATGGGTAATGTGTATCATGCAGAGGTAGACATCACATATAATGTAGCATCCAGATTGTTTAGTAACCATTAGTTTAGTATAGTTTTCGGAGAGAACTAGTAAAGATATGTTATGGTTTCTTATTGAATTGGATTGAATTAAAAAAATCGGTTGTTTGTCAAAATTGTACATATATAAGAGGCAGGAGAAAAGGGTTGACATGATTCTAGAAATAATCCAGCTCTTCCAGCCTTTACCTTTATAAAGGAATAGAGGTTTGCTCAAATATAAGCTAAGCGAGGGTATCTTCATAGAGTTAAATTAAAATAAGGATATAATGTAGACATAAGCCTAACATATACAGTACAGTACCAATAATATACCGTAATATAAAGTGGTGTAGCCAATTTCTTGTTTAAAACTCGGTGTATATCCTGGTTTTAGCTGGTTATGTAATTATATATAATACTGTCTGACATGGCAGGTATGGCGAGTACCGGTAGTTTTGGTAGGATATACTTCCTATAATAATAAATAAAATTTAATTCTTGGTAGAATATACTTCGTATCTTCGTAAATGTACAAAACTTTCACTAAATCTTCGGCCAAAACATTGTTTATTCCTAACATGATTATCCATATTCTCAGTCATAAAGTATAATGATAGGATAAAAATAAGGTTTTTTGTAAGGCTACAACATGTTAATGAATGTTTTATGTTAATAAAACAAGATACATACAGATCAGTGTGATTTTGTTTATAATTCTGCAAATAAATTCGGGCAAGTGAAAATTCTGTCGGGCAAGTAAATCTTGGCTGCCACTTGCCCAATGGGCAAGTGAAGTTGGTAGGTTTTTTTCGAGCCCTGTATCTTACTCATTCTTAGTATAAAACCTCAACATTGATATTATTTAATATTGGTGATTTCTCCTTCTGTCACCCGATTTTTCCCTTTGATATTTAAAAAAATACAGTGAAGCCTGAACTGAAGGAAAATGCACTCCTCTCCATGGCATGTGGAGTTTTTTTATTAACTTCTAAGTTCTAGGACCTAAAGGCTAAACCTGTTTTTAAAACTAAAACAGTGACAGTGAATCTGACCATTTAAAAAGAATTCAAGGCGCCGCAATGACTACACTAGTATCGTTTGATGAACAGCTAAATACACTGTATATAATAGACGCACGGTTAATAACCCCATCGGCCGACTACACTACAGTAGAACGATCCCAGTACGTAGACAACATCGACTAGACACTAGGCTAGACTAGTCGCGATGAGGAAATGAAAATCAAATAACTTTTTATCCAAAAGGACAAGGAGTCTGTCTAGAGAAAAGGCACACCTAATCCTGCCTTAAAAATTACAAATAAAATCTGAGAAGGCGAGTGTACAAAAGAGGCATAAAAACAGTAGCAATAGTTGTGATCTGCTCCCGGCAGCTGAAGGCAAAACAAGCCGGACCCGTGTACGGGGAAGCGGCGAGGCCTCGCAGCCTCCATTATCGCCCCCCACCGGACTATTTACGCTACTCACCATTTTCTTGGGGTGGAGCATTTCCTTTGTCATGGCGTCCATTAAGCGCTCCCGCTCCTCATGATAGCGTCTCTGTTGTTCTAAAAGCGTCTCCATCTTGAACCAGACCTGTAGATCAAGCCTGAGAAAGGTCCAAGATCAGAAAAAACAAACTTAGCCAAATGTGGACGTTGGCCTAATCCAAGATGGCGGCCAAGTGGTAGAGGTGCGCGACTGTGTGTCGGTGTACTCCGGCTCCCGCGCTAATTGTTGCTTCCAAATGTCACATGTCGCAGAACATCGCCCCCCCCCCCCCCCCCCCCCCCCCCGCCCCATATAGCATAGACAGAGATGCCAACTTTTTGGGTCAGGCTTGCGGGACACTATCCCAGCCATTAAGGCGTGGGGTCTGGGGCCCGCCTAGGGCCCGAGAAGCCAGAGGGTTTTCTTTGCTCTCTGGTGCATTTTAAGCATTTTTGGGGGTTAAATGTTGTCCAAATGATAACATAAACTTCTTACTTTGATTCGCATGAAAAAATAAAAATATAGACTTGTACTTTTACAATTTTTTACTTTTAGTTTTACATGAAGAATGGTGGCTTTGGTGTATTTTCGGCATAATTTCCTTAGAGACTTCAGTGCTACAATTTTATAGATTTTTCACTTCTACCTAGCAGATCCAGGGATGTCACTAAGTTTTGTGTAAAGTGGTTATTTAGCATTTTTAGCCAGCTGCAATACTTTTTCAACGCAGAATATGGTCAGAGAGGGGGCCACTCCATCATACTTAAAATGCTCCCACTCCCACTCCCAACCCCCACACATTTCCAATGTATACATGAATTAATTGGTCAAAAGTAAAAAAAATGGAGCAATTCGTCCTCAGAATCCTCTTTATCAATTTTTCTTCAATCATATTCATACTTTGGTGGTGTATTATATCACTATTTGTGCACTTAATCCTGAAGAGTGCCCAAAAAAAATCTCAATATTTTCCACATAGTGATGAATTGAATGATATGACTTTATACTAGAGATACCAGTGTGTACAACCCTATATAATGAGTATATTAATCATTTTGGGTGATCTTTTCTTTTATGTGAACAGAATGGGGAGTTTTCACAACTAACTGGTGAAGTAGAGGGGCCACGTGAATATTCGGTAGACTTTGGAAGAATGACGATTTGGATTTTTTAGATGTTCCTTTTATCAATACCCAACGTTTCGAGAGCTTTGCTCTCTTCTTCAGGGGTGAAGGTGGTTTATGTTTTCCACTTTTCACCGCTGAGATTTAAAGAAGATATAATAACTTTCATATTTAGCCCTTAATAGAGTTAACATGAATGAATTATTTCTGTCGATTTTTCATACATCAATTTTTATCACATTGGTATCGCACCAATTCGTCCGTGATTAAACCATCTATAACTTTTTTTATAAATTGACCCGATGTATACAAATAAGACCCGATCTTCCCAAGACATGGGACAACATCTCACGCGAGAATAAAAAGATCAGACAAACAGTTTTTGTTCTATGAACACTTGAATTCAATAATGCTGAAAATATAAAAAAAAGTGCTCCATTTTTTTTACTTTTGACCAATTATATTTTGAATATCTTTATGTAGGTAATTACTATATTGTGATTGGAATTTCGTTACTTCCCTTTCAATTTGTGAACATGAGCTTTGAGGTATCTCAACCCATGAGGCATGGGGTCTGGGGCCCGCCTAGGGCCCCAGAAGCTAAGAGATTTTGCTTGCTCTCTGGTGCATTTTAAGTATTTCTAGGGGTTAAATATTATCTGGTCAAAATTACATTTTTCCGGGACAAAGTTGTCTGTGGGCGGGACGCGGGACACAGGGCTGATTTCCGGGACTGTCCCGGACAAATCGGGACACTTGGCATCTCTGCATAGATACACAAGCATAAGAACAATAGAAATAATTAGACACAGTACTTGGCGACAGACCATGGTTAATTACTTGTTTAATTATATAACTGCCCCCCCCCCCCACCACACACACACCGTCCCACAATAGTGCCCCCCCCCCCCCCAAAAAAAAAGAAAGAAAGAAATGAAATAAAACTTCAACCAAGCTTATTTAAAACGTGAAAAACGATGTCTGTAATTAAACTCCCAAAACACACAATATAGTTTTGCAGCCGGTATATTCTTATTCTGGCAATTTAATGATGGTGAGAGAACTGGAGGAATGAATAGATCTACAGCTTACGAGAAAAATAATTTCATTTCATATTCTTTTTTTTCCATATCTACAGACCCACGAAAGGCTACAGGCCCATCATATGCTTCTTCTGACAAATTTGGTTGTAGGAATATCGCAATTATGTATAGCTCTGGGCCTACCAACAGCATATAATTACTGAGGAAATGTTAATTCCAGAAAAATTATGCACATTTAATTTTCGTTAAGACAACAATTAATTAGCTCCCTAACAAGGTCCGAAGACATGAACAATTTACAAAAGAGAAAAAACAACTCTTATAGAATAAGTTACCGTAATAATGAGTTAATTGATTAAGTGTTTTAAATGTGTATCTGTATGACTTCAGGATATATGGGTCAGATCGTCAGAAAATGTACAATTCACATTCACCAATTCTCTCAAATAACCCAAATCTCAGACAAAAATGTGCTTCAAAATACAGTTTATCATAACAGAACTGATATTACAAAACAACTCAATGTCAGATATACTTATCCTTGTTATCATCCCACATCTTGTTCAATTCAATTTGATTAAAGTATTTGGAAGTATATCCAAAGAAATATCGCAGCCAATGTCCATATCTAAGTACTAAGTACACAGTACCGACACTAATATCTTTCAGTAATTAACTAATAACATCATGGTCTCAGGTAAACATATTGTCTGATAAACCTCTTGGAAGTATATCCAAGTAGAAAACACTGTTGAAGAAATGCGGGTCATTCTTCGTGACAACGCAACACACAGAGATGTATGCTTCGAATCAGTACCAGCCTCGGAAGAGACCGATTTTCATCTTTTCTTTATTCTTATACTAGACAGATTAGGACGAAATACACTGGTCCTGCGCTGATTGGCTTTGGTCCCGTTGGTCCAATTAATTGACAGGTTAGATTAGAGATCCAATCAGCCACAGGATAACAATGACAGACACTTATTAAAACGAGGCTCAGAGTGACCACTGCCACTCTGACCAATCTCTTTGGGTGGTGACCAGGTCACGGGGTTATCTCCCCTCCCCTCTCCCTCCCACTCTTTAATCAGTATTCCCTCCCCTCCCCTGACCAGGCGGTCAGCCCCTCCCCTCCTTTCCCATGTGATTGACTTTGAGATAACAGTCAGACCTGGACCTCACCTGTACCTTTGGACTTTGGGATGATAAGAAATCCGCGAGCGTTGTGGCGGTAAGAAAGTGTGGGTAGCCTTCTGGCCGGTAGGGGCGCGACGAATGTCTGGCTGAATGAGACAACTTTAACTCAAAATTAGACAATTTAGGCTTGTCAATTTTACACTGTAAAAGGTTTATTATTTGCTAGTAGTAGGTCCATCAGACACTTTGCATTTACTAAATAATGTCATATTATTGTATTATTGTATTACATCCCTCTTCATAGAGCCTGTGTTAGCTATCCGTACATCCAAAATTAAAAGTAACCGCCGGTAGAAATGGAATTAAATTTTCATATAGGCACGTAGACCCTTTTGTCGTTTTTCATATTGTATCTAATGTTGGACAAATAAAAGATTCTCTTATCTTATCTTATCTTATCTTTGTTCAGCCTAATTTAGTAGAATGTGTAGAGCTGCCAATTATAATATATATATATTAAGACCAATGGGGCGTTATTTATTTAGGATGAACTGTTAAACTTGGTCTAATCACAGTGACCATCTAAAATAATTGTTAAAGGACAAAACATATGAAGGAATTCTGCTCTTTTTAATCATTTTCTTGAATATTTTTGTTTAATTGCTTTATAATATTCAAGACAAAATTCGTTCTATTCCATAGATCTCGGATATCATTAATACAAAATACACACGTTTACTGATGGTTTTGGTAGAGTCCTTGTTGTCCTTGACGGTAAAAAGACCCCCCACCCCAACCCCACCCCCATACACCCAATCCCGACCTAAGCTTACCTAGTTTTCAACTGCTTTGAACCGGAACAAGTAACACATTATTATTTAGTCGTTGGATGTTTGTTATACACTACACGAGTGACTGCAGATAATGGAAGAGAAGTAGGTCAATATGCAAATATTATCACCCAGTTTGACACAGTTTTTATATGGGAAACACAGCTCGTGTAGTTTTTGTAACCCTCCTCCTCCTCCTCCTCCTCCTCCTCCTTTAATTCTGAGATATTGTAAGAGCTACTTAGTACTGGTGCCTCCAGCCAAGGATCCATATCTACAGGTAATATATTTAGGCATTTATTAATCTAATTCCTGCATATATTGGTTTGACATAGTTTATGTGTTATAGTATACAGTAGAGTGAGTATTTCATTGCATGATAGTCTACTCATGATATCAGCGAGAGTAAAGGTGATGATATGATCACTTGTCTGGGGAAACGTACGTGTGTATGTGGTGCCAAAGTGGTGCTGGTGGAGGAGGGGGTGGTGGTGGAGGAGGAGGAGGTGGCGGGGGAGGGGGTGGCGGGGGGTGGCGGGGGAGGGGGGATGTATAATTCACTTGCATTTTATTAATTAGAGAGAAACTTGTTCATGCCCGATCGACGAGATTAACAACGATTGACCCCCATATATTATATTATATTATATTATATTATATTTATATCTATATTATATTATATTTATATCTATATTATATTAGTCTTTATTTCCATTTTGATATAGGCTACATGAATAATATTATCAATAATTATGTTGTAAAGGTAGGAGTGGGAGTGGGAGGATAATTGACCGCCAATAATTAGTAATTATCTTTCCCAGCTGACCTCATTATTATTCCTATTAATTACAATATTTCACTTGTCATTTTATTAATTATGATCCTTCAATTATAGCGTGAGGGCCATTCATTATTAATCATCGTTCAGGCATCCATTATCCGCAATAATAACCCCAAACTTACAATGTCTACGTGGATATTTTTGTTGTTTCTGCCTAAACAGTTCTTCCAACAATACCCTCTATATTTAACTCTAGACGTTACCAATAATACAATGAACATGATTTCTATTTTGTTAATTGTATGTTTGTCATTCATTTATAATCTATAATCAATTGATATTGATGCTACCCCCTTATAATATTGTTGTTAATAAGGTCTTGAATGTACTTTCATTTACTAAGCTATATGCCATCCTGTTCACTCTATTTTATCTACTGTAATTTTGTCTCACTTTACCTTCCTGTTTTTTTGAATGATGAGTCTGTTTCTGTTCTGTTCTGTTCTGTTCTGTTTCTGTTATGTTGGGTCTGGACTCTCCCGCGACCTACCGCTTTTTTTAAAAAAGCCGCCACCGGCTCCTCTCTAAAATTGGAACAGTCGTATCCGTTATCACGGTCACACGTACAAAGTAGAAGAAAAGGGAATTGCTGCTGTCTCTGCCAACGAAATAAATGCTCATTCAGCTTTGTGTCAGGTGTGAGAACTACCGTATATTAGTAAGCAACGATATTAGCTAGTGATTACTGGAACAATATTGTTTATATAGAACGCTAGAGTCAGGTATAGCTCGATAGGTCCCGTCGGGAAGATTCGAATGGACGGCCATTGCCGCGAAATATATCAACAAGCGCCGAAAATGGTGTCTCCCAATACCGCCGCTAGCGCCCCTGCATGCATAGACCATAGTATAGTGATCTTCATATAGACGTTTTAGAAGCGCTGTTTAGCTGAGGCTAAACAGCGCTGTTTAGCTGGGGGGGGGGGGGGACGATCCTTTATTTTTAAATATAAAAACAATCTAAAAGCGTTCAGATCTGGTGAAATATAACCAATTTACTTCCTACAAATAAATAGGCTACCTTGTGCGGTTACTTTCTGGACACTGCACGACCATCGGCTATTATTTACCCCCTAATCAGTCGTACCCGTTATCACGGTTTTGCGCAATAAATGGGGAAACGAGAATTACTGCCGTCTTTGCCAACACGATCGTGCTCCCCCGCATATTCTATCTACAATGATGACAATCTAAAGAGGTTTTCCTTGCAATTTTGGCCGGAATTGATACATCAATACTGTATATATACAACGGTAGGGTCAGGTATAGCTTGGAAGATTGCATTGGGAAGATTCGAATCGACGGCCATTGCCGCGAAATATATCAACAAGCGCCGAAAATGGTGTCTCCCAATACCGCCGCTAGCGCCCCTGCATACACATGCATAGTATAGTGATCTTCATATAGACGTTTTAGAAGTGCTGTTTAGCTGAGGCTAAACAGCGCTAAGGGTGGGGGTGGGGTGGAGAACGGGGACGGGGTGGAGGGGAGTGCATCATGTGTTTTTCTTTTATTTATTCTCATTCTCTTCTAACGTAACCATAGCCAATCCTACAAATCTTAATCTATCTTGCAGCGGTTATACTCTGGACCGACCAATAACTTGTGAAAATTGAAATGTTTTGAAATATACTAGTTATACTATATATTTACATTGTTAGCTAGTTTAGAAAGTGACATTATATTAGCCTTCTCTACCAGTTTACACTGATACTCACTTGTAGCAAACCACTATAGCAATAAACCTTAGACTGTAGCAGAACAATAGCCAACAAATTGATTTCCCAGACTTTTTATAACTATATCACTTTTTATTCTGACCCACCCCCTGTAGTTAAGGACCATACTCAAAGACCAGGATCCATACTCAGATGTATGGCCCTTATGTGTAGAACATCCTAGATACAAATAAAGAATGTTTTGAATTGAATATAAATGATATACTGGAATACATGTATTATTAATTAGTTATTATGTGAATCAACTGGAAAAATCTTCTTATCAGATTCAAACTTAATACCCTTATATATCCTCTCAATCAGCACTTTACTATGGCTGAGCCAGGTTTAGTCAGCCCGCGCCAGGTGGCATCTATGGCTGAGCCAGGTTCAGTGCGCCCGCGCCAGGTGGTGCTGGGGAGGCTGCAGACTGAGTTCCCCTCACTCTACCTACAGCCACTAGAGGACAGCACTGAGCTGTTGGACGACCCTGAGCAGCTCAGACAACGACTCAACGACCTCGGGTAATAATAAACCAATTCTCCATTAGATTTCATTTAAAATATAATATTTATTGTTGAATAAACCCTAATTTGTACCAAGCATAGAAAGGAGGTAAAAAGCTCATGCCTGACCCTCATCAAGCGGCGATGGCAAAGGCCACTCGTTTTTTAACAAAACCCCGGTCAAAACCTGCTGGTTCTGTTTCTGTTGTTGGGTCTGGCCCGACCAATAACTTGTGAGAATTGAAATGTACTAATTATACTATATATATATAATTACATAATAGCTAGTTAAGAAATTTATTCTTATTCTATCATTTTACAACTGATACTCACATGTCCCTAACACGCTAGATTAATCAACCTTAGTAGAACAATAGCAAATTAATTTGTTTCTCTGACTCTATAATTAATTTTAAATTAATTCTAATTCTGACCCACACTCCATACTTAGGAACAGACTGGAAGACCTGGATTTATATTCAGATGTACGACACCCTTCAGTATAAATAAACAATTTGTTTAATTGAATTGAAGCATCACACCCAAAAAACTCTAAATTTAGTTCTTGCCAAAATTGGGCTGTTGTTCAGAGCCAGAAACTCCCTTACATCCAAAGCGAAACACGATCTATATAAAATGGCCATTCCCCCTAATTTCGACTTTTGTGATTTCATATATGACTCTGCTCCTAAATCGTTATTACAGAAATTGCAGTCACAGCAAAACAGAGCCCTCCGAATTATATATAATAAATCTAAGTTTGACAATGTAGACCGTGAACATAAACTCCTTAACATTTGGCCCCTTCAACAGCGGAGAGATAAACATATACTTGATATCTCCTTCTATCTTTTCCCAAACCCCAATAATTTAGACAACAGAAATCTAGGCACCAGAAGTCACGCCAAGGGGAGGAGAAATCTGATGGTATTATCCTCAAAACTAGCCAAGATCAATAATTCATTACTGTACAAATGCCAGACCAGGTGGAATGCTTTAAAAACCGAAGCTCACCTGATCACAGACAAGTTATCATTCAAAAAGTATACTGATAAGCTCTTAAATCCGTTCTGATCAGTAACTATCTACCATTAATTTCTGTATTACTAACTTATAAAATATAATTCATATGTGAATTCAAAGCTGATGTAAAAGCCATCACTGGATGAACAAGGTAACCTGTTCTGGTACCTATACATCCATTGATTGCTGGAAACAATCAGAACTAAAAAACCCTTGTTGATCAATCACGTTACAAATGTACTTTGTCCTGTATAATATAGACTATAAACACTCTCGCAATGTAGTGTAAGCAGTTATGTGTCTATACTCTTGCGTTTACTTCGAATAGTCAAAACCCACAACTGAAATATTATCTCGACTCGCACTCTCGACAGGAGATTAGTTTAATGAATGCGAATACCTATAATTCTAGCGCTAGCTCGGATGTTGCTAACTTCATCAAATAACTCATGTACCACATCTTCCTAGAATGTACACACAGTTCATTAATCCCTGTATATCTTTCTCGATATGTAGTATATCAAACTTAAACGAAGAAACTTGGTATTGTTAAAACCCTAGCCATTGGATATTATCATGACTTTACATCGGTACCATATTCTGTTACTCTTCATAATCATCACATTTACCACCGTAATTACATTACTATAATTTATTGTTATCGTTATCGTTGCAACACAAAAATATTCAAGGTATAAAACTCAAGGCACTCTTTGGAAGAACTGATCACAAGGGCCTGTCCTTGCGATCAGACATCGAACGACCTGATTTTGTATTAACATCGACAAATAAAAGAATCCCTGAATTGAATTGAATTGAATAATAATGTGTAGTTGTGTTGCTCAGGTACTTGTTCATACAAGGGCTGCACAGGCGGGAGGATGTCCTAGAGGCCAGGCTGGCAGTACTTGACCACATCAGGCAGAGTGGACAGGACAAACTGGACAGTGGTCAGCCGTGGCAGCAAGGTGTGCTGGACTCCAGGTGTGGCTGGGGGTGTATACCCAGCATGGAGGTATGTATGTAGATAGGTCATGAGTTCAATGTTAATGTTCATCCAAAGTTTGGGGAGATGTTTATGGTCAGACCCCCCCCCCACACACACACACTCAGGGGTGGATATATAATTATATAATTATAATTATATAATTATAATTATATAATTATAATTATATAATTATATAATATATGCGTGTGTGTGGGGGGGGGGGGTCAGCCTCGATCCAAAGTGAGCTAAAGTGAGCAATATATAGTCTGTCTGTAGGCCCCCTCATCAATTATTGGGATACATGTGGACATACTTCATAATGTTATAAATAACGTGATTCCGCTCATACTTATTAAAGCATGATATTATTTATTTATATTTAACCTATTTATACCGCCAATTGTGATGAAAGGATTACACATTGTGCATGAACTACATCAAGAAAAGCAAAAAACGGATCTATGAATTTTGAATTTAAAATTTGATTTTTCAATATTAAAATGTGTTTTTCTAGGGGTTGGGTGGTGTGGCGGCACACGAGGCAGTGCGGAGAGTAATTGAAGGCGAGAGACGTGAGTATATAATATATCATCAAGCTTTTATCATCTACCTTCCTACACTCTATTGGAGACCTACCTCGGAGCGACTCGCCGTAGGGCTACCATTTGGTCACATTGATCTTTTTTTTTCTTGGGTCACTTTGATGTTTACTCTAAGTAGGACTTAAACAGAGTGGAATGCTCATGCCTTGTATCATGTCATTATGTAATTGGGTCAGATTTTCAAAAAATATACAGTCTACCGTTCTACACACCTCTCAAATTCTGCTGAATTAGAGTAAAGAATTATGAATACCAGCTATATCTGAGTGTATTCTGTATTGTATTCATTCAATTAATATCTCTGGTTATGTTGAACTGAATTTTGAACCTAATTTTCGTTTTAAACTTGGGTTATTTGAGAGGATTGGTGAAGGTCAATTGTACGTTTTCTGAAAATCTGTGCTGGTTGTGTAGATGCAGAATAAAAGAGTAAAAGAACAAGGACACGCAAATGCCATGATCGCCGGTTGTCAGGGGATCATGCTTTAACATTTATTAAGATTTTTCTCTTAAAGGGAAAACCAGAGATGGAAGTAAAGGACGAGTATATTATGAACCTTTTAACATCTACCATCCATCTACACTCTATTGGACATCTACTTGGAGGGGCTCACCGTAGGCTTACCATTTGGTCACATTGATCTTTTTTTTTCTTGGGTCACTTTGATGTTTCTCTAAGTAGGACTCGACAGAGTGGAATGCTCATGTCTTGTATCATGTCATTATGTAATTGGGTCAGATTTTCAGAAAATATACAATCTACAGTTCTACACATCTCTCAAATTCTGCTAAATTAGAGTAAAAAATAATAAATACTAGGTATATCTGAGTGTACTCTGTATTGGGCAAAACAAAAAAGGTGTTTCCGATTTAACCGCCCCCCCCCCCCCCCCTACCTAGAAAAACCTTTCCCTACCTAAACATTTTTTTACCATACCTGAGGAAAACGGGTTTTCCTAACCCGGAACTGTCAAAAAAACACATTTCCCATGTTTAAAACAACTATTGTTATGAAATAGACATTTTTTTCAGTTCCTGGGAGGTGGTTTTTAAAAAAAAGATTAAAAAAAAAAGTTACCACCCCGCTACCTAATTTTCAGCCAGATAAATCGGAAACACACCAATTTTTTGTTTTGGCTCTGTATTCATTCAATGAATCAGTCTGGTTATGTTGAACTGAATTTTGAACCTGGTTTTCGTTTTAAACTTGGGTTATTTGAGAGGATTGGTGAAGGCCAATTGTACGTTTTCTGAAAATCTGACCCAATTATTGACGACAGTTGTTGTCAATGTGCTGGTTGTGTAGGTGAAGAAAGGTGAAGAATAAAAGAGTAAAAGAACAAGGACAAGCAAATGTCATGATCGCCGGTTGTCATGGGATCAGGCTTTAAAATTTATTAAGATTTTTGTCTCAAAGGTAAAACCAGAGATGGAAGTAAAGGACCAGCAGATACATCTAAGATTATCCATTGTTTACATTTCAGCCAGGGCGTTCTTCAAGCGTCTGTTCAAGGAGGACCCAATGACGCTCAGTTACAAATGGTTAAGGTAGAGATGTTTTATTATTGTCAAAGTTATTCGCTTGTCTATGAGGATATGGCAGTGTCTCAAGTATAAGTACTCCTAGACACCGACAATACACGTTGTAACCTTCGGTATCTATAATTACATGTTGCTAGTTATTCTTACATTGACTGGCGTGATTCGGGAACAATTAATATGTAAAAGTTATACCGAATAAAATAAGTTAACTAGCGTCAGTGAGTGCCAGAAGAAGCCCAGATTTTATTAAAATCATCATGCATTCACATACACAATATCATGTGGTATGGTTGATTATATATAAGAGAAGCAATCACAAAAAACTAATCATTTTTAAAGTCTTCTACATTAGGAAATCCTAAGTGTAGCCTTGAAAGGACAACTCGATTTAGCATCAAATACTTAATACTATGCGTTTCCAACAAGCAATTTATATATAAAGAGAATAATATATTGATTGATTAAATAGAAGTTAGCATGACTTGTTCCCTTAGTTTTATTCTACTTTTGAATTAACTGGAGGAGCAAACTAAAACAAAAGACATCACATTATTTATGACCATTTGCTAATTTGGAAGAAATAAACACTATTGAAACATCACTCCATTTTATTACTATTGGCAATATATCATGCTCACTAATGAAATGATACTACACATTTTCATTATAATATGCCATTTCCTAAAATGGCAACGCCCTGGGTTCTATATTTCATTAATAACTGGTCCTCTCATGCTGAGCCCAGAATCCCATGCGCTGACCCAGTTACGTCATTGATAAGGTGGCTAACTCAAACCATAGATGTAACAAACAAGCAGGAATGTCCATTAAATCAACATGTCCCTGCATGAACTCAAAATAGTGTATAGTTAATAGAATTGAAACTAAATATTGCCAGATAATTACAGAACAACAGATTGCAGATTGAAAAAAGTTGTATTGATTTGGTTTTTCTTGCAAAAAGTAAGAGAGGTAAGAGAGCTTGGTAAACTATTTGACTGTGGTGCAATATATAATGTATATGCAGGAGTTCTGCAATTAGACTTTTGTTATATGGTAAGAAAATTCTTTTGTCGTTTGTCCCTTAGTTTTAGTAATATATTGGTTTGTCAGGATATGATAGGGTTTTTGTCAATTGTCTCGATCGAATTATATATAAAAAATTTTATTCCACCATACAACAGTTACAGCATCATGGAAAAAAACTTCTAATTACTCAGCTCTTCCAGAGTGTCCCTAACATGAAAATAATAACCAATTAAAATACATTTTGCAGAATTAAAATCATCCTCTGATACAACCTTTTCTATTGGATTGGATCTCTCGAAAATATATTGAGAGTCCAAATAAAATTTTTCAAAATTATTCAAAAAAGAAATACTTAGCACTTATAGGACGAGTTGCCGCACGGAGCGTAAATAAAGGACGAGACTGCGGCAACGAGTCCTATAAGTTGATTATTATACATGCCTAGTTTTGCATGCAAAACATGCTTAATTAAAGATACATTAACATAATTTGCCATATCTGGTGTTCGTACAAGAGGAATATAACTATAGAAACAGTTGAAATGTTGGAGAAAGAAAGCCCTCGCACATGGCAAACTTGCGTCGGCAATCTTGCGCCACCAAACTTGCGTTGCCATGACAACGCGCCGGTAATGTACTAGTCTAATACCACTTACAAGTAATGTGCGGCTGTCGGGGCCTCAGTATTGAATGCATGTATAATAAAGTTCAATATGCGTTCTTACTTCTGTAAGCATATTTATCTTCCAATTAAATATCATTCTTCAGATAATCAGAAACACTAATAATGTGCTCTTATGATAAAAGTATCCGTGTTCCCAATAACTTATGCAAATAACTGACACTAAGTCCTCCACCTGGTCCATGAGAAGCTTCCACTCTATATTAGGTAACATAGGAGAGGTTCATGTCGGCAGGGATCCAAACAGAACGTCCTCAAGTCTTGCCATTCAACATCCATCAGGGCCTTAAGGATGAGTCATTGTTTCAATCATCTATTTATGAACTCTTGCACCCATCTTATGACTTATGACACTGACTGCAATGTTAAAGGCAAATGCTGTTATCTAAATTAGCCAAAAATGCAATTATATGTTCTTCTAAAAGTTTGATTATTAGTTTGATTAGTTTCTGGTCAAAAGAATGAAAATAAACTAACTAATTAAGAGCTGATAAAAACTCGAGGGAGTTAAGTAGAATCAGGCAGTAGGAAAAAAATGCTTTTAAAGAATTTCCTTATGAATTCGGGAGGGATGAGAGGGAAGCCATCTATATATAAGACAACAGAGAAAGAGGGAAGTCATTTATAAGTAAGAGAACAGAGAAAGTGTCCATCAGGAGGGAAGTCATTTATAAGTAAGAGAACAGAGAAAGTGTCCATCAGGAGGGAAGTCATTTATAAGTAAGAGAAGAGAGAAAGTGTCCATCAGGAGGTTAGCCATTTATAAGTAAGAGAACAGAGAAAGTGTCTGTCAGGAGGGAAGCCATTTATAAGTAAGAGAACAGAGAAAGAGTCCATCAGGAGGGAAGCCATTTATAAGTAAGAGAACAGAGAAAGTGTTTGTCAGGAGGGAAGCCATTTATAAGTAAGAGAACAGAGAAAGTGTGTGTCAGGAGGGAAGCCATTTATAAGTAAGAGAACAGAGAAAGTGTCTGTCAGGAGGGAAGCCATTTATAAGAGAACAGAGAAAGTGTCTGTCAGGAGGGAAGCCATTTATAAGAGAACAGAGAAAGTGTTTGTCAGGAGGGAAGCCATTTATAAGTAAGAGAACAGAGAAAGTGTCTGTCAGGAGGGAAGCCATTTATAAGTAAGAGAACAGAGAAAGAGTCCATCAGGAGGGAAGCCATTTATAAGTAAGAGAACAGAGAAAGAGTCCATCAGGAGGGAAGCCATTTATAAGTAAGAGAACAGAGAAAGTGTTTGTCAGGAGGGAAGCCATTTATAAGTAAGAGAACAGAGAAAGAGTCCATCAGGAGGGAAGCCATTTATAAGTAAGAGAACAGAGAAAGAGTCCATCAGGAGGGAAGCCATTTATAAGTAAGAGAACAGAGAAAGTGTCTGTCAGGAGGGAAGCCATTTATAAGTAAGAGAACAGAGAAAGAGTCCATCAGGAGGGAAGCCATTTATAAGTAAGAGAACAGAGAAAGAGTCCATCAGGAGGGAAGCCATTTATAAGTAAGAGAACAGAGAAAGTGTTTGTCAGGAGGGAAGCCATTTATAAGTAAGAGAACAGAGAAAGTGTGTGTCAGGAGGGAAGCCATTTATAAGTAAGAGAACAGAGAAAGTGTCTGTCAGGAGGGAAGCCATTTATAAGAGAACAGAGAAAGTGTCTGTCAGGAGGGAAGCCATTTATAAGAGAACAGAGAAAGTGTTTGTCAGGAGGGAAGCCATTTATAAGTAAGAGAACAGAGAAAGTGTCTGTCAGGAGGGAAGCCATTTATAAGTAAGAGAACAGAGAAAGTGTCTGTCAGGAGGGAAGCCATTTATAAGAGAACAGAGAAAGTGTCTGTCAGGAGGGAAGCCATTTATAAGAGAACAGAGAAAGTGTTTGTCAGGAGGGAAGCCATTTATAAGTAAGAGAACAGAGAAAGTGTCGGTCTGGAGGGAAGCCATTTATAAGTAAGAGAACAGAGAAAGTGTCTGTCAGGAGGGAAGCCATTTATAAGAGAACAGAGAAAGTGTCTGTCAGGAGGGAAGCCATTTATAAGAGAACAGAGAAAGTGTTTGTCAGGAGGGAAGCCATTTATAAGTAAGAGAACAGAGAAAGTGTCGGTCTGGAGGGAAGCCATTTATAAGTAAGAGAACAGAGAAAGTGTCTGTCAGGAGGGAAGCCATTTATAAATATATGGGACCCTCTAATAAGGGGGGGAGCCACAAAAACATGGGACCCTTGGATGGGGGGGGGTCACAAAAATTCATATGATTGATTGCTCAAATTCTTATACCCACATGAGGTAAATAATGATAGCCTCCTTATATTGTAAAAATCCTCTAATATCTTTTCCAGCGACCATCATATGGGTTAGAAATGAATAGAACACAAAATAGAAGAAGAGCGTTTTTTAAAGGAATTTTTGTAGTAAGGCATTTTTTCGAGGGTGGGACGGAATGAACATAACAACTCATTTGCAGATTGAAAAGTTTTATTGACAAGTTTCTTCTTGCAATAGGTAAGAAAGCATGTAAAGTGTCTGAGGGAGCTTATATAATATATATAAGTATATAAGTATTTTTATTTCTCTTAATCATTAGTTAATAATTAATCATTGCTTAGAAGTTATTGTGATTAATATAGGCAGTTTTCATTGTTGATTGGCAGAGGGCAGCACTTTCCACACAGAAGGTCTGCATATACAGTAAGTCTTTCCTACCAACATCCATCTTGGCCTTGAACTCTTGGTCTCATCCATATATTATATATAGGGCAGAATCTCAACATTCACTGAAATGTTAAAGGCAAATGACATTAGAGGATGACACAATAAAAAGCATGGAATTTAGGGTCTTATTACACACGTGAGCAGTCGGAAAGGTGCAGTGATCTTAACTTTTATAAACTTATATAAACTTTTCAATTTGCAAATGATCCAAACTGTTTGCGTGAACAGTTTGGGCAAAGAAACAATCTCATTGGCACAGCGTAGGCCTGACCTACAACGCTGTTACAAATGACGTCGTCCCGACCGTGTAAATTAGGCCTATAAATCGCGGTGAATCAAGCCTCCTCAAGCTTTTTTAAAAACAAAAAAAAAAAGCCTCCTCAAGCTAAACTATAGGCTATACAATTAAATTCACTTTTTAACATCCAAATAGAGTGTGTAATAAATAGCAAATGGCACTGTGTTTGGGTTCAAACTCATTTGGGTTCGTCATGTTTTCTGATGGGTCTCGATCAGTTTGAACTGTCCATCATGCCATTTGCAATAATAATAACTGTAATTATTTGTGATGTTCGTGACATCCTCTTTAATTACACGTCTACATATCAGCAATTTTATATAAATATATTGACAACAGAATCAATTATTTGGAGATATTTGCAGAAGTAGGCATGTGTTTCTGCAAATATTTGGAGATATCTCCAAATATTGAATTTTTGGCCCGATGGCTCGCCATAGGGAAGCCATCTATAGATAAGAGCAGAGAGAGGTTTCTACTTACCCTCTTAGCCACATGCGCACCCCTCATTGATAAGCATTGCCTTCTTGTAAAACCAGATGTAGTTTTCACCGTTTTCAAAAATGTTACACTCAAACTTCACTTCCACACATCTCGTACCAGTTGGTTGGCAGCACTGGCAGTGCTTGGCGGTGGTGGCGCCACTGTTGTAGTCATAGCTGGCAGGGCATTCCCCATAGCAGAGGTTGGGCACCCTGGTGACAGACTTACACGGGTACCGACCGTCAAACCTGTCCTGGAGCCTCAGATCATAGTCCCGGCAGGGGGAGGCAGTAGCTGTGATGGAAACATGGCCAGTAATGTGTGATGTGTTACAGGGAAATGAGTCACAAAAGCCTCAGGGACCCTCTGGAAGAGCTATGGTTGCCACAGAGGAGGACCGACCCATTTCCGATGTACATTATCTATATTTTTATCATGTACTGTTTTCGGAAATAAACAATATACATACATACAAGAATGGATTTTGAGATCTCATCTCAGATTGAGATCTCATCATATTTGAAAAGATCAAACCGAATCTTATGTTGGTATACATGAGGGACATCTAAAACATGTATTTATATTTTATGTTTGATATAATAGTTTTGAAAAAAAGTTTACAATATTTCTGGGTGGACATTTACTACTAAGTAGTTAAATATAGGGCCTACTTTATAAGATGACCTTAGAAATGCATAAATATCTTCAATACACTGTCCTGAAATTTGGTACATGCATTCATGATACGAAAATGTATAAACGTATATTTGGTATTGCCTGGATTTAAACAATCTGTTTGGTTAAGTTCAACTTTATTTTGAACCTCAAATAATCAAGTAATATTGATTATTTGAGAGAATTGGCGAAGGTGAATAGTGCATTTTCTAAATCGTTCACTTATTATCGCTCACCAGAGGCCGTTTCCCTCTAATCAATTAGTCTAAACAAATTTAAACAAATTTTTTCTAATTAGTCTAAACAAATTTAAACTGCTTTATGTGCAATAAGTTATAAGTGAGGTTATATTGGTTGTTGTGATAAATTTAGAAGCTAGGAACAAAATCCTACCACTCTTGCAGTTTGAACCATCTTTGGACAAAAGACAAGGGTCCAAGTCTGAAAAAAAAGAATGAAATATTTAAAATGTGTAAGTTAGAGATATCCTATTTACGGGTTGAACCTTTAGATGTATGAAATTCCTTACATGCCAATAGTAATTTTTGAGAACTATATAGAATGTTCCCCTTTCACTCGATGTAAAGAATCAAGATATGTTGTTGATTTTGAAATCATTAACAATATACCTAAATCAGGCTGTTCCAATTTGATGTCATCTAGCGTTGGCAACACCGTCACTGGAAAATATAAAATAAATACTTAGGTGAATGCACATTGTAGTGATGCTTAGTTCGGACGCTCAACAATATTAGGGAGATTCAGCAGCCACAACGCACCAACACATAGAGAGAATGGGACGAGCCGGCAATAATAAAAAATTTATTGGACGAGATTCGTCCACATAAGCACGATGCCGTAGGCAGAGTGCTTATGTGGACGAATCAAGTCCAATAAATTTTCGATTATTGCAGGCGAGTTCCATTCTATATTTATTATATGTGCATAAAATTTGATCATATGTCATCAGATATCACTGAAAAAATATTAAAGAAGCACAGAGAACCCTGCTGCCCCGCTGACAGCCCCACTGACAGCCTCGTTAGTATAGGCCTATTTATATTGTTAAATTAAAACGTTCATATTGTGGCCATTTCTTGAGCTACATTAATAAAACTTATATCATTGGATAGAGAATTTAATGCTCTATTTAATGATATGGTTTTCATTATGTATTTCTATAATCATAGTACCAGAATCACAGGTGGATTACCGATCGCGGGGATTTGTTTACAATGCTTCGCGGAGAGCCAAAGCTCCACATAGCATAACAGAGCTATTTTTAGACAACTACATTTCATATAGGACGCGCCCTATATGAATATTTTTATAGCACCCCACTTATAGCACTTCTCATATAGAATGCGCGTATAATAAAACACAGTACTAACGCATCCACTAACTATTTGTACATTACTACAGCTGTGGGGATATCTTGAGAGGCACTAGGCCGAGGGCAATGCAGGCCTCTCGAGATATCCCCACAACGTTAATAATGTACCACAGATCGTATAGCTATACGCAATTTGCCTGACACTATATATATTTATCATCATGACATTACAATTTTGTAAAAATTTCAAATAGTCACCGAGATATAAGCATACAAATTCACTGCATTCAGGTACAATGATATTATTTCACCGAAAGGTGGATTATTACAGCCTTGTATGAATTACAAGTCAAAATTATAGCACATGGTGATAGGACCATGTGCGAAAATGTACCAAGTGAATAGGTGTAACCTTTAGCGTGACAATATTCGGGAGCTATAGCACATTCCATGTTGTTATATTAGCAGTTGTAGCTCCATAATTGCTGATAAATGAACGCTCAATATGGTATAAAAGTCTTTATATCTCTGCATAAATGGTTGGGTCATTTTTCGATGGGGTGGGTCACTTTTTGATTGCTGAAAAGAGACCCATCAGTCACTATTCGACGGGGAAAACAGGTTTTCCGAACCCGGAACTGTCAAAAAGCACATTTCCCTTGTTCAAAACATATATTGTTATGAAAAAGAAAATTTTTCAGTTCCTGAGAGGTGATTTTCTAAATAAAAAATTAAAAAAAATAAATTTACCCCCCCCCCTACACTTGTTTTCAGCCAGATAAATCGGAAACACACCTATTATTATTGTTGGCCTAGGGGACTAAAGAATTACCCATGTGCTGTAGGGAGTATAAGGGTCAGATTTTCAGAAAATGTACAATAGGCAGCTGTACATTTTGAGTAAATTCTGCTAAATTAAGCTGCAATTCTGTCAATGCTAGTTAAATTCGAGTTTATTTGGCATTGCATTGATTCTAGCAATAGACCGTTTTCGGTGTTGACTAACACATCTTGATTTGTACCGATGTGCGCGCACCAGGGAGGCAGAAGGACCTGTTGGGTAAATAGGTCAACAGCATGGAGGAATGGCCGAGTACACACGGCCGTCATTACCGTGCACTTTGCTAAGGGAAATATGGAAAACGACACATCTAGACAAAAACTTGAATCGAGGGAAATATTGACAGACCCCTTTTCTAAAACATAAGAAATTAAGGGCATTTTATTTAAAGAAATGGCTTAGTTTGAAGCCTCCACAGTTATTCATCTCTAGTTGTGCAACAACCCAGTATGGACGCCATCCAAAACAAAGGGGGATACTTAAGTTTGGATGGCTATAATAGTGATTATAAAGGCATGTACATATGATTTAATTCCATATACCAATGGAGATAAGTTATAGTATTACTTTGGGATATTAGACGTTTAACCAGCCAGATACAAAGTGAGATTATTCAAGTCAAGATATGCTGACAAATGGGGGTAACATACATGTGTGTATATGCCTGCACTGGCCAGTGGCTGTGTCAGAGGGAAGCAGGTACTCGGTGAGGGGCACTGAGAACCAAAGTGGGTTCCCATGCTCATTCCCAATTTCAAGGAGAAAGGGTTTTCTAAAAAGGGGTCCTTTTAGTATGGCAAAATCTCGTTTTTTATAGAAAAAGGTTAGGCCAACTAATCTGAGGGAAAAGTCCTTGAAAAGGAGCCGTTTTTCTTAGTTGGGGAGCAAGCATGGGAACCCACTTTGGTTCTCAGTGCCCCTTTGGGGTAGGTAGTCCCTGCCCCGTGACCAATGCAGCCCTGGCCGCATACACACAGTTGCATCTATGCACCTTTACCTAACTCTTACAATCCATTTAAATATTATTTAAATACTATAGTTACGGGCCATATGAAGTCTCACTGGATTATTAAAGAATAGATAACATCTAGGGTAACAAAGATTCGCCATGAAAGAGCTGTGTGTATGCTCTACGGCCCAGGGTGGCTTGGCTGGGTGGGCAGACAGCATCTCCACGGCAAAGGGTGAGTTGGTCGCGGCAGGCACTACCTCCCATCGATGCCGTTGACACCCACTCCATAGAGCCTTCCATGTGTCAGCGCACACATATGCATGTCTTCTTTAGTTCAATGCATCTAATGTCACTTTGTCCCTGGTTGGTAAAACGTCTAGCTAATATCCGAAAGTAAAAATATAAGTTATCTCCTATGGTATCTTTTGTACAGGCCGATGTTATAAATCCCCTGTTCGACAATATCATATGATTCATAACATTCCTGAACAGGCAACACACATGCATAGGTCGCTGTGGTCCATGCTGATTTCCTCATTATTCTGTTCATAAAACGTTCTAAAGAAGTAAACGGATTTATTCTCTATATGCTTTACACCCATATGATACTGTATAGCCCAAGAGATAAACTCATTAGTTAATAAAAAGCTTTGTGTCTACGGCATACACACACATGCAACCAGCGTTGTTTGTATTTTCCCTCTTGCTGCCATCGTGCGCGCGCATGGCCTCATTAAATATGCGTGACGTCAGCAAGGTATCGGTCTATCAGTTAGGTTAGATTGAACTATATTTTGAAATTTAATTTTCGTCTGAAATTCGGATTATTTGAGAAAATTGGTGAAGGTGAATTGTACATTTTCTGAAAATCTGACCCATTTATAAATGGACATACACACCCAAAAGATCAATATACTAGTATTATGGAGTTTTCATTCCCATTCTGAGTAACGCTATAGTAACTTACGGTCTAGGAAGTGTGCAGACCTAGAACTTAGTAGAAGTCCTGCATTCACATATTATAGAAATAGATTGCAGATGCTAGATATATTTTTATGATTAATTCTAATCATTAAATCGCCTGCAGTGAACACAGGGACCTTCAAAATGTATGTCCCCATTCTCCTCAATCATCATAAGGAGAATAGGGGGGATTAAAGTAAACCTAAAATGAGATGCATCAATGGGTATGCCCAGTGTTTACAAGCAAAGCTTGTTCTCCACAGTCCCTATGGTCAGGTGGTTAACATCTATAATTAAGACTGCCAAACTGGACAATGAAAATTTGAATCCCAGTGCAGGCAGCCTTTTTACATTTGTCTCATTTTCGAGTCATTTTTTTAAAAAATTTCAGTAATATCTTCACATCTGGAGCTCTGTAGTTATTGAGGGAATTCCCTTTCGATTTGTCAAAGAATTAGAGAGGCTAAGTTCGAATTAAGCGAGAAAAGTGAGTTGGATGGGGTTCAGGGATACATAGGTTCTCTGTAATAGAGGCATGGGTGGCGAATTGGTGGCGAATTAAGCGAGAAAAGTGAGTTGGATGGGGTTCAGGGATACATAGGTTCTCTGTAATAGAGGCATGGGTGGCGGTCGTAAGCTTGTGTTTATTTTTGGCAAAAATGGTTTTTCGAACGGGCCACGATTTATCCAGAGATAATTGCATTATACACATAGGGTGGACAAGCACTTCTCATTGTATGTTATTATTGTCAATCGGTAAAGTATCTGAAGGTTATTGAAACCAGTTAAAGTGTCAGTAAACCCCCAAATATTATGAGCAATTCCATTTCCTTGCTATTATTGAAATGTAACCACCCCGGTTTTACTTAATTCAAGCTATTATTTAGTGAGTTTTACCCATTTAAAGGAGTGAAAACGTAGTTCCACAGTTTAACACTCCATTCAAGGCACCACTGTTTGCCTACGTCATAAAGGTGCACCAATCTTGAAATGTACATGCAATGAACATAACAAACAACTCTCATAATTGCTGCTAGAAAGAAGGAGGGTGGGGTGGGAGGAAGGTGTTTGATCAACGCAGTTGTGCAGACCAAAACAACACTGTGTTACATATAGTTCTCTGGTCAAAACAATGGCTGAAAGCAGTGACAGTGAACTGTTTCAATTGCTGGGATATTGGGGGGAAGGTAGGGATATTATGTTCATTTCTGGCGCACCTTTATGATGTCACACAACACTCTCAGTGCCCTCTTGTGCTAAACAGACCTTATCAACTAAGCTTTCCCAATTCGTGCCTGTAAGTGACTATAAGTTAGACATAAATGGAAGTAAAAAAATTGAGACTTGGGTGTTGTATTTATGGCTCCATGAAGTTTGTTGTCCTAAAAGTGACCAGGAACCCGTTGACTGACCCTTTAAAATACACTCTGTTATTGAAACCCTCATTATTGTAAACCCTTCCATACACCATGTAGTAGTCAACTATTTCATGTTCAAATAACCTCATGATGTACCTCTCATTCACCATCACATTTACTATAGTCTTAGAAAACTTTAGAAGCCTTAGAAACCATGTAACACAAGTTAAGGTCAAACAAGAATCAGGCACCCAATGGAAGACATATCTAGACATTTGTTTATTTAGAATGTTGGTCCACCTTATTGTAAACACATCTACCGCAATAAAGAATACTTGAATTGAATTGAATTGAAGCAATGCCGGAGATGGGTATCAGACCTCTCTGCACTGACAAGTAAATGTGATGTGTTTCAGGAAAATGAGTCATAAGTCGCAAAAAATAGATTTTGATCAAGATACCATTATAATTGAAAAGATGAGATCAAGCCGATTCCAATGATAGTAAACAGTCTATGATCTAATAAGTATTTCTAGATTTTAAGTTTGATATTTTCGTTTTTGAAGTAACTAAATGTAGTCCATATGAGGACCTTTAAAACTAAAGGATATATTACATAGATTGTCTTGAAATTTGATACATCGATTGATATAACTACAAGTGATAAACCCTCCAAAAATTAGAACATTCCAATAATGTAATCATGTGAAAAAAACACTTTGAAAAATATCAATTTTGCGACTTATGACTCATTTTCCTGAAACACATCACAAATGAGACTCACCATCAGGGTCTGAAGTGGGTTGATCCGGGACGCCAGGAGGTAGAGTGCCTTGAGTAACAGTTTGTATCCTGCTACACACTTTGACTCCAGGCGGGAAGTCCTTTAGGCCCCAGCTACCAGGTGGCAGCACTTGGAGGAGGCAGAGCAAGCCCCACACAGCAGCAGTCATCTTGTTCACGTACATTGTGTACACCCTTGTGTATACTAGGAAACAGTTACATTGAATATAATTGTATAGTTATCTCTGTTCATTATTATTACCGTTATGTATATATGGGTCAGATTCTCAGAAAATGTACGATTGCATGGCAGCTCTACACATTTAGTAAATTCTGAAGAATTAGGCTGCAATCTGGCCAATACTAGGTTAATTCGAGAATATTCGACATTGCATTGTTGGTTAGGTTGGACTGTATTTTGAACTTTATCTTTGTCTGAAATTTGGGTTATTTCAGAAGATTGGCGAAGTTGAATTGTACATTTTCTGAAAATCTGACCCATATGTCAGTCTGTGCGATTTCCAGTCTTCACTGACAGAGTAGTAAGAAATAGTAGAGATTATAATCAACTTAATATTAATGTGTGGGAACATAGGTGATTTGATTAATGCGGTATATTACAGTGGAACCTCGCATACAGACCACCTCATTATGGGGACCACTCCTCTATTCATTTAGAGACCTCTATAGAGACCACCTCGCTATGACAAATCATTCAGTCCCAACGGTGGCCTTGATAGAGGGGTTGCACTGTAAATACATTGATATCTGTTAGTGTTAGTACGTAAGAAACATGAGTCAATAGGGGGTTTGCATGTCTCACTGCGCATGTCATTGCAGTGCATGCATGCTGCGATGGATTCAGTTGAAATTTGACATACAAATATTTGGCAACATTTTTATCGAAAATTGCAAGAATGTTTTCACCAATATCACAACGTGGATAAATGATCTATGAATCTTAATCTTGGCTTAATTTATCATCGCTCACCAGTGGCTGTTTCCTCCCCATTCATTAGACCTCAAATTCTTTGTTAAACATGTTTTAAACATAAAACAACAGCATTACAAATACAATTGACAAGTGCAGCATATCATGCAATACTCATTTATGGAATTTAATTTGATTTGAAACTAACTTACGTTTGAATCTTGTGGAATAAAGCCCAGGAGTTGAAGGCACTGCTCAGTGTGGTGGCTAGAAAGCGTTAGTTGGGTATAACTGACCACAGGTGATGACCAGAGGTGACCACAGGATGGATGCGTGGAGTGTGTGGGGCAATGAATGATCCTTATATAATGTCACACAGTGATACCTCTACTGGTGGACACCTCTATAAGCCGAACACCTCGCTATTAAGGACTCTATTGTCCCTTTAGTGTGGCAGTCATAGCCTCAGGTCTTCAGAAAATGTACATATGGCAGCCGTACACATGTAGTAAATTAGGCTGCAATTTGCCCAATATTAGGTTAACTCGAGTATATTCGGCATTGTATTGATTCTAGCAATCTGTTTGGTTAGTTTGAACTGTATCTTAACTTTAAACTTTAAATTTGAGTTATTTGAGAGGATTAATTGGTGAAGACGAATTGTACATTTTCTGGCGACTTTACCCAATAGCGCCAGTAGTGCAGTCCACCTTGTCAACACTTTGACTTAATATCTGATGTGTTACAGAGAAATGAGTCACAAGTCGCAAAAAACTTTTTGGATGTCACTGATCGAATGTGATGTATTTCAGGAAAATGAGTCACAAGTCTAAAAAATGTTTGAGATATCGCCATATTTGAAACGATGAGATCAAGCCGATTCCAATGATTGTAAACATTAAGGTAATCTAAGAAGTGTTTCTATATTTTATGTTTGATATATTTATGTTCGAAAGCAAGTTTTCAATATTTCTGGCTGGGCAGTAAAGTAATTAAATGTACTCCATGGGATGACCTTCGAAACGCAAGGATATATTCAATACACTGTCTTGAAATTTTATACATGTATTTATATGACTGAAAGCGTCAAACCCCTTAAAATAGGAACATTCCAACAAATATATCTTATGAATAAATCATTTTGGAAAATATCACTTTTGCGACTTGCGAATCATTTTCCCAGAAAACATCACAATTATAATGACTATACATAGAGATCTTATTCAACAATAAAATAGGTTTTCCCATTTGCTAGAATACAATTAGTGGTGTAGATTAGAGGTGTAGGTTAGAGGTGTAGATTAGAGGTGTAGATTAGAGGTGTAGATGTAAAAAGAGAGGGGGAGAGACAAAGAGAAGAGAGAGAGGGAGACAGAGAGAGGGGGGGGAGAGGAGAGAGAAGGAGAGAAAGAGGAATGAATTAAAGAGGAGAGAGAGAGGAGAGAGAGAGGGGGAGAGAGAGAGAGGAGAGGAAGAGAGAGGAGAAAGAGGAGAGGGAGAGAGAGAGGAGAGGGAGAGAGAGAGGGAGAGAGAGAGACAGAGAGGGGGAAAGAGGGGGAGAGAGGGAGGAGGGGGTGAGAGAAAGAGAGAGGAGGGAGGGAGGGAGACAGAGAGAGGGGGAGAGAGGAAAGCGGGGGAGAGAGGAGAGAGGGGGAGAGAGGAGAGAGGCGGAGAGAGAGAGAGAGAGGGGGAGAGAGGAGAGAGGCGGAGAGAGAGGGAGAGAGGGGGAGAGAGAGGGAGGGGGAGAGAGAGGGAGAGAGAAGGAGAGAAAGAGGAGAGAGAGGGAGAGGAGAGAGAGGGAGACAGAGAGAGGGGGAGAGAGGAGAGAGAGGAGAGAGGGGGAGGGGGTGAAAGAAAGAGAGAGGAGGGAGGGAGGGAGACAGAGCGAGGGGAAGAAAGGAGAGAGGGGGAGAGAGGAGAGAGGGAGAGAGAGGAGAGAGGGGGAGAGAGGGAGAGGGAGAGAGAGGGAGAGAAGAGAGAGAGGGAGAGGAGAGAGAGAGAGGAGAGGGGGAACAGAGAGACAGAGAGGAGAGACCAAAAGAGAGGAAGGATTGGGATGAGCTATAGCTAGCTATACTATAATTATATAGTGGGTTGACTGTATGTCCGGCTATACTGTATATAGTGGGTTGACTGTATGTCCGGCTATACTATATATAGTGGGTTGACTGTATGTCCGGCTATACTGTATATAGTGGGTTGACTGTATGTCCGGCTATACTATATATAGTGGGTTGACTGTATGTCCGGCTATACTGTATATAGTGGGTTGACTGTATGTCCGGCTATACTATATATAGTGGGTTGACTGTATGTCCGGCTATACTGTATATAGTGGGTTGACTGTATGTCCGGCTATACTATATATAGTGGGTTGACTGTATGTCCGGCTATACTATATATAGTGGGTTGACTGTATGTCCGGCTATACTATATATAGTGGGTTGACTGTATGTCCGGCTATACTATATATAGTGGGTTGACTGTATGTCCGGCTATACTATATATAGTGGGTTGACTGTATGTCCGGCTATACTATATATAGTGGGTTGACTGTATGTCCGGCTATACTATATATAGTGGGTTGACTGTATGTCCGGCTATACTATATATAGTGGGTTGACTGTATGTCCGGCTATACTATATATAGTGGGTTGACTGTATGTCCGGCTATACTATATATAGTGGGTTGACTGTATGTCCGGCTATACTATATATAATGCGTTGACTGTATGTCCGGCTATACTATATATAGTGGGTTGACTGTATGTCCAGCTATACTATATATAATGCGTTGACTGTATGTCCGGCTATACTATATATAGTGGGTTGACTGTATGTCCGGCTATACTATATATAATGCGTTGACTGTATGTCCGGCTATACTATATATAGTGGGTTGACTGTATGTCCAGCTATACTATATATAGTGGGTTGACTGTATGTCCGGCTATACTATATATAGTGGGTTGACTGTATGTCCGGCTATACTATATATAGTGGGTTGTCTGTATGTCCGGCTATACTATATATAGTGGGTTGACTGTATGTCCGGCTATACTATATATAGTGGGTTGACTGTATGTCCGGCTATACTATATATAGTGGGTTGACTGTATGTCCGGCTATACTATATATAGTGGGTTGACTGTATGTCCGGCTATACTATATATAATGCGTTGACTGTATGTCCGGCTATACTATATATAGTGGGTTGACTGTATGTCCGGCTATACTATATATAATGCGTTGACTGTATGTCCGGCTATACTATATATAGTGGGTTGACTGTATGTCCAGCTATACTATATATAGTGGGTTGACTGTATGTCCGGCTATACTATATATAGTGGGTTGACTGTATGTCCGGCTATACTATATATAGTGGGTTGACTGTATGTCCGGCTATACTATATATAGTGGGTTGACTGTATGTCCGGCTATACTATATATAGTGGGTTGACTGTATGTCCGGCTATACTATATATAGTGGGTTGACTGTATGTCCGGCTATACTATATATAGTGGGTTGACTGTATGTCCGGCTATACTATATATAGTGGGTTGACTGTATGTCCGGCTATACTATATATAGTGGGTTGACTGTATGTCCAGCTATACTATATATAGTGGGTTGACTGTATGTCCAGCTATACTATATATAGTGGGTTGACTGTATGTCCGGCTATACTATATATAGTGGGTTGACTGTATGTCCGGCTATACTATATATAGTGGGTTGACTGTATGTCCGGCTATACTATATATAGTGGGTTGACTGTATGTCCGGCTATACTATATATAGTGGGTTGACTGTATGTCCGGCTATACTATATATAGTGGGTTGACTGTATGTCCGGCTATACTATATATAGTGGGTTGACTGTATGTCCAGCTATACTATAATTATATATAGTGGGTTGACTGTATGTCCGGCTATACTATATATAGTGGGTTGACTGTATGTCCGGCTATACTATATATAGTGGGTTGACTGTATGTCCAGCTATACTATAATTATATATAGTGGGTTGACTGTATGTCCGGCTATACTATATATAGTGGGTTGACTGTATGTCCGGCTATACTATATATAGTGGGTTGACTGTATGTCCGGCTATACTATATATAGTGGGTTGACTGTATGTCCGGCTATACTATATATAGTGGGTTGACTGTATGTCCAGCTATACTATAATTATATATAGTGGGTTGACTGTATGTCCGGCTATACTATATATAGTGGGTTGACTGTATGTCCAGCTATACTATATATAGTGGGTTGACTGTATGTCCGGCTATACTATATATAGTGGGTTGACTGTATGTCCGGCTATACTATATATAGTGGGTTGACTGTATGTCCGGCTATACTATATATAGTGGGTTGACTGTATGTCCGGCTATACTATATATAGTGGGTTGACTGTATGTCCAGCTATACTATATATAGTGGGTTGACTGTATGTCCAGCTATACTATATATAGTGGGTTGACTGTATGTCCGGCTATACTATATATAGTGGGTTGACTGTATGTCCGGCTATACTATATATAGTGGGTTGACTGTATGTCCGGCTATACTATATATAGTGGGTTGACTGTATGTCCGGCTATACTATATATAGTGGGTTGACTGTATGTCCGGCTATACTATATATAGTGGGTTGACTGTATGTCCGGCTATACTATATATAGTGGGTTGACTGTATGTCCAGCTATACTATATATAGTGGGTTGACTGTATGTCCAGCTATACTATAATTATATATAGTGGGTTGACTGTATGTCCGGCTATACTATATATAGTGGGTTGACTGTATGTCCAGCTATACTATATATAGTGGGTTGACTGTATGTCCAGCTATACTATATATAGTGGGTTGACTGTATGTCCGGCTATACTATATATAGTGGGTTGACTGTATGTCCGGCTATACTATATATAGTGGGTTGACTGTATGTCCGGCTATACTATATATAGTGGGTTGACTGTATGTCCGGCTATACTATATATAGTGGGTTGACTGTATGTCCGGCTATACTATATATAGTGGGTTGACTGTATGTCCGGCTATACTATATATAGTGGGTTGACTGTATGTCCGGCTATACTATATATAGTGGGTTGACTGTATGTCCAGCTATACTATATATAGTGGGTTGACTGTATGTCCAGCTATACTATATATAGTGGGTTGACTGTATGTCCAGCTATACTATAATTATATATAGTGGGTTGACTGTATGTCCGGCTATACTATATATAGTGGGTTGACTGTATGTCCAGCTATACTATATATAGTGGGTTGACTGTATGTCCGGCTATACTATATATAGTGGGTTGACTGTATGTCCGGCTATACTATATATAGTGGGTTGACTGTATGTCCAGCTATACTATATATAGTGGGTTGACTGTATGTCCAGCTATACTATATATAGTGGGTTGACTGTATGTCCGGCTATACTATATATAGTGGGTTGACTGTATGTCCGGCTATACTATATATAGTGGGTTGACTGTATGTCCGGCTATACTATATATAGTGGGTTGACTGTATGTCCGGCTATACTATATATAGTGGGTTGACTGTATGTCCGGCTATACTATATATAGTGGGTTGACTGTATGTCCGGCTATACTATATATAGTGGGTTGACTGTATGTCCGGCTATACTATATATAGTGGGTTGACTGTATGTCCAGCTATACTATATATAGTGGGTTGACTGTATGTCCAGCTATACTATAATTATATATAGTGGGTTGACTGTATGTCCGGCTATACTATATATAGTGGGTTGACTGTATGTCCGGCTATACTATATATAGTGGGTTGACTGTATGTCCGGCTATACTATATATAGTGGGTTGACTGTATGTCCGGCTATACTATATATAGTGGGTTGACTGTATGTCCGGCTATACTATATATAGTGGGTTGACTGTATGTCCGGCTATACTATATATAATGCGTTGACTGTATGTCCGGCTTGTCTGTCCCGGACACTGGTGCAGGGGCACTGCGCCAAGTCTCAGGGGCGTGAGGAGGGCGTGGAGGGCGTGGAGGGCGTGAACTGTACTAAAGACTGGACGTGGGTTTGGGTGCTGACCCGTATGATGGGTCGACTGACACATCCAGCAGCTGCGCCAAATCATTCTATATTTTTTACATTCGCCATTACATATGGCAACGCGACAAAACATCGACAGGGTCAACATGCGTTGTTTTTTATAGATATTATAAATGTATTGGCTTTTATTTGTAATAAAAAAAAATTTCTTAACGTTTGCGAAACATTTTCGTGCCTGGGTAATTTACTGTTGGATGCGTTTGGATCATGAACGTTGTGCATTCACAAATAAAAGAAATAGGAAATATTTGTATTTCTAACTTTTAATGTCTTCTGAAACTTTGTAAGTAACAAGTGTATTTGTGATGTGTTACAGGAAAATGAGTCACAAGTCGCAAAGATGATATTTTCCAAAGTGTTTTATGTCGTTGTTGGTTCGATTAAAATTTGTTTAGGGTTTGACGCTTTAAGTCGTAAAAATACAAATATCAACATGGTGTATTAAATATATCGCTGCGTTTCTAAGTCTTTATATCGAGTACCTTTAATGACTTAGGTAGTAATTGTTCACCAAGAAATATTGCAAACTTTTTTCAAACATGAATATATGAAACGTAAGATATAGAAATACTTCTTAGATGGCCGTAATGTTTACTATCATTAGAATCGGCTTGATCTCATCTTTTCAAATATGATGGCATCTCAAAATTCATGTATTGCGACTTGTGACTCATTTTCCTGAAACACATCACATTCGGTCAGTGACATCCAAAGAAACCACGTGACCAGCAGACAATACTTGGCAATGCTACCCGGTAACTTGTTGTTTTAAAAAAAATCGTTCAGGCCGATGTCATGTGTTAAATACGGATCTATCAGCTCTGATTGAACACAATACATAGAAACGCAGTAAACGTCAAAAGTATATCACAACAAATATAGCGTAGACAAATTACCAGTTTCAGAATAAATCAATGGGAACCCCATAACGGTTTTGCAGAAAGAAAAAAAAGTGAGTTGTAAAATTTCGATGTCATTCGCTTTGAGAGAAAGATTTGTTGCCAAGATGAATAAAATACCAGATGCTTTAAAAAAACAAAAAAACAAAAAAAACACGATCAGTATCACCAGATCAGTAACACGTTAATGTACTTAGTTGTCGATTAGATCTGTACGAGCTGGGTTAGTGCCAAATCAACACTCATCACCGGATAGCTGTTAACCGCTATGAAATGTTTTATTTATCGTCAAAGAATCTTATATGAAAACAAAATGGTGTTCAAAGCTTTTTTAAATGAAGCAAAGGTACAGATGAGAGTTTTGGAATATGATAATGTGGTCCAGGGTAGAGGAAAGAAAATCACAAACCTCTGGAGTAAATTACTAATAGAGCTGGAAGAATAATGTGTAAGAAACATGAGTATAATATACCACAGCTTAGACCTTAATGTATAACATTTTTCGACTCTTATTAACAAATCTTTAGAGAAAAATGTATCACCCAAGAGTCGGTGGAAGGTAAAAGAAAAGCAGAAAAGCAGAAAAAAAAATTAAAAAAAGACAAGGGATGCAATACGAATGCTAAGTAGAATTGTATGAGCCTCGTTGGCAGAATATATTGAATAAAACCTTTAAAAAAAACCCCCCAAAACCACTCATCCCCGGGTAATTCCAGCTATACGTATAACCATTTCCATATCGATGAAAAGGAAATAACCCAGGGAATACTTTCTGAAAAATAAGCCATTTTCAAATACGTTGGGTTATTTCCTGGATTGCTAACTTTTCAGAAGAACAGGTTGATGCCCTCTGCTCACTCGCAGGTTTTCCTGGCTGAACGTAGAACTAGTACTCCATTATTAAATGGCAGTGCAAGTCGCACTAAGCATTCATACCTGTTTCTCTATAACCTATAGAGAATATCTATACAAAATTATGCTTGGTTTTCTTGAAATTTATATAATATTTATATAATATCAACATCATGCTTTATGGCCTGCGTTACAGATTGAGCCACAAAGCTTCCTTGTTAGATTATCGAAAGCTTAACCAATCTTATGTAATTGGTTTATGGGCTTAATTATTTATTCTTTGTTCAGGAGAGCGTGTTGCTCCAGGCAGTGGTGACCGGCCATAATTAATAGGCTTGAAGTCCTTATAGAACTCTAAAAGTAACTAGGATCTTAACAATTGCCTGCCTTCCCCCCACTGTAAACAATAGGGAAGGGGATAGGGATAGGGAACAAGGGTGTGGGCCTTGCAGTTAAAATGTAGTAATTGTATATAGGTGAAACCAGTGTGCACACTGGTTTCACCTATATACAATTAAATAAATGTAAATGTAAATGTGTTACTGGGACTGAATGTAGGAAACCTTATGAATACCTGCTGTACTCATTCTTCTCTGTAAAATGAGTTTTGCTTGCCCCCTTTAGCTGCTGGTGCATATTTTTCTACTGGATAACAAGTAGTTTTGGGGAGGAACATTTGGGTTTGATGTGTTCCTGGCTTCACTGGGACTAAAAGTGTAGTCATATAAGCATTGCATTCAAGCTGGAAGCAATTTTGCACCTAAAGGCACATAAGAAACAGGTTTTGAGATGTTATCCTTGATTCTGTCTGCAGTCGAATGGGGTAAATAAACCCCATCGATATGCCGACAAAATATTAAGGGCATCTTATTTGGGGTTGATGATAACATTAATGACTAAGGGCCTTGTCCACCAAGCTGATTCTCATGCGATTTTGTGCCGCAGAGGACTTTTTTGCACTAAGTTCAATGAGAATTGCATGAGAATCAAGTATATCTGCTAACTTTTAATTACTATTAGCGGAAACTAACCATTAGCGGAAACTAACCAAACCAAACCAAACCAAAGCATGAGAATCGGCTTAGTGGACCAGGCCCTTAATGTAATAAAACCAAGATTCATTGTTACCAAATACCATGATTTAGAGCAGAGCAAATCATGAATTTCCCATGATATACATTGGTTACTTTGAAATGGTCCCCGTGTAGGTGCCTGATTGTAGGAGCATGGCTTCATTCTACTGGACAAAATGTTAAATAAATACAACCGATATTAACAATCTAGTCTATGATGATCAAGAAGAAAAACTTTCTCTGCGACAAACTTTGAACTCCGAAACATTAAACATCATACTTTATTTCACTGATGTTATTATTTAGGGTCCACTGGAAGACATTGTAAAGGTGGCACACTGTGTTCTGTACACCATTTTTGTCAGAATAAAATTTCAATATTATATCATATATATATAGCGTACTACAAACGATTATCACAATTCTTCCAGAGGGGTGCACAGGCAGGCCTACACTGGGATACACTAATGGTACACTTGTGTTACAGAGGGGTGCACAGGCAGGCCTACACTGGGATACACGTGGACTGGGTGTACATGGGGCGAGGTACTCGTGAGCTCCTCACCATGTGGTCTCCGCTGGATGAGGTGCCGGTGGAGATGGGTACACTGGCAGTGTGTGAGGCCTCACACCGCCTCCCACCATTCTCACACCTACACCAGACATACGGAGAGTGTGACATAGAAGCAGTCAAACTACAAGGTACCACCATCTTCCTTTTTACTAATAATACTATAACCATCTGATTAGCATCCTTTCTTTATAATGTCTCATTCCAGCTCACTCCACTTTTTTTAACTAATATGTTTAGAATTGTCGCTGGTGTTATGTAACATTGCGTAACATTGTGTAACCTCATTATATTTATATTAATTATCACCTATTATCTCATTACTTAAAACCGCTAATTATACTTAACTAGCTAGGACTGTGCAAGTCTACTTATACATGCTATGCCATGGATATTACGTAAGGGCTCCGCCCACTCATTACATATGCATGTAACCCCCTGGACTAGAGTTAATTGGGTTCATGTTATATCAACTAATTAAGCCTATACAATGTTACACCAATGCTCTGCTGTGTTGACAGAGATGGGACCATGTCTCAAGTACTTTATACCATATTTTGAGCTAATCAAAAGTGAAATGAATAGAATCCATTAATAAATAAGTTTGGCAGCTTTTGTTGTTGACTAATGCTCTTTGCCTTATTTACCTAACTGTGTTTGTATTTATATATTCCATGCATGTATATTGTCTAGTCTAGATCATATTCCAAATTCAGGGGTACTTGGAAGACCAGTACACATTACTAAAAATGGTCCTTTTTCTATCTCTTCATATTAAACCTTTAGTCCACACGTATATTTGTTATTTTTTTAAATTTATACGTGTCACAACGAGTTATAACATATTTATATTTGTATATGTCTTATGGAAATAAAAATCTATTATTATTATAATGCATTATAACAGTGTTCATACAGTCAGCCCCACGCTGTCTGGGGTCACTGTCTTGTGCACTCATTCTTGGACAAAGGTAATGTGCATGAGTACTCCTCTACCTATTGGCCAGAGGACTGTCCTGGTTGGCAGACAAGTATTAATGTCCAACATTGAGGACAGGAGGACCCTAGTTGTTATTGATGCCTGAGGGCACATGTCCAAATGGAGGTTATAGTGGTGCTTGAGGGCACATATGTCCAAAATGGAGGTCATTAATTTGCTCCCTATTTTGGACGATTTTAACACTATAGTGATGATTAAATGGTAAACAATGTCTATTGATTGGGGTAACCCAAACTACCAACCCAGGGTAACAACAGCTCTTCCAGGGCAAATGTACCTCTCCCGGGGCAACTGTAGCTGTCCCAGGGCAACTATAGCTCTCCCAGGGCAACTATAGCTCTCCCAGGGCAGCTATAGCTCTCCCAGGGCAACTACAGCTCTCCCAGGGTAACTATAGCTCTCCCAGAGCAACTATAGCTCTCCCAAGGCAACTACACCTCTTCCAGGGCAACTATAGCTCTCCCAGGGCAAATGTACCTCTCCCGGGGCAACTATAGCTCTCCCAAGGCAACTACACCTCTTCCAGGGCAACTATAGCTCTCCCAGGGCAAATGTACCTCTCCCGGGGCAACTGTAGCTGTCCCAGGGCAACTATAGCTCTCCCAGGGCAACTACAGCTCTCCCAGGGTAACTATAGCTCTCCCAGGGCAGCTATTGCTCTCCCAAGGCAACTACACCTCTTCCAGGGCAACTATAGCTCTCCCAGGGCAACTATAGCTCTCCCAGGGAAACTATAGCTCTCCCAGGGCAACTATACCTCTCCCAGGGCAACTATACCTCTCCCAGGGTAACTATAGCTCTCCCAGGGCAGCTATAGCTCTCCCAGGGCAACTACAGCTCTCCCAGGGCAACTATATCTCTCCCATGACAAGTATAGCTCTCCCAGGGCAACTACAGTTCTCCCAGGGCAACTATATCTCTCCCATGACAAGTATAGCTCTCCCAGGGCAACTACAGCTCTCCCAGGGCAACTATAGCTCTCCCAGGGCAACTATAGCTCTCCCAGGGCAACTGTACCTCTCCCAGGGCAATTATAGCTCTCCCAGGGCAACTATATAGCTCTCCCAGGGCAACTATATAGCTCTCCCAGGGCAACTATATAGCTCTCCCAGGGCAACTATACCTCTCCCGGGGCAACTATATATCTCTCCCAGGACAACTATATAGCTCTCCCAGGGCAACTATACCTCTCCCAGGGAACTATATAGCTCTCCCAGAGCAACTATATTGCTCTCCCAGGGCAACTGTACCTCTCCCAGGGCAACTATATTGCTCTCCCAGGGTAACTATAGCTCTCCCAGGGCAACTATACCTCTCCCAGAGCAACTATAGCTCTCTCAGGGCAACTATACCTCTCTCAGGGCAACTATACCTCTCCCAGGGCAACTGTAGCTCTCCCAGGGCAACTATACCTCTCCCAGGGCAACTATACCTCTCTCAGGGCAACTATACCTCTCCCAGAGCAACTATAGCTCTCTCAGGGCAACTATAGCTCTCCCAGGGCAGCTATAGCTCTCCCAGGGCAACTACAGCTCTCCCAGGGTAACTATAGCTCTCCCAGAGCAACTATAGCTCTCCCAAGGCAACTACACCTCTTCCAGGGCAACTATAGCTCTCCCAGGGCAAATGTACCTCTCCCGGGGCAACTGTAGCTGTCCCAGGGCAACTATAGCTCTCCCAGGGCAACTACAGCTCTCCCAGGGTAACTATAGCTCTCCCAGGGCAGCTATTGCTCTCCCAAGGCAACTACACCTCTTCCAGGGCAACTATAGCTCTCCCAGGGCAACTATAGCTCTCCCAGGGAAACTATAGCTCTCCCAGGGCAACTATACCTCTCCCAGGGCAACTATACCTCTCCCAGGGTAACTATAGCTCTCCCAGGGCAGCTATAGCTCTCCCAGGGCAACTACAGCTCTCCCAGGGCAACTATATCTCTCCCATGACAAGTATAGCTCTCCCAGGGCAACTACAGTTCTCCCAGGGCAACTATATCTCTCCCATGACAAGTATAGCTCTCCCAGGGCAACTACAGCTCTCCCAGGGCAACTATAGCTCTCCCAGGGCAACTATAGCTCTCCCAGGGCAACTGTACCTCTCCCAGGGCAATTATAGCTCTCCCAGGGCAACTATATAGCTCTCCCAGGGCAACTATATAGCTCTCCCAGGGCAACTATATAGCTCTCCCAGGGCAACTATACCTCTCCCGGGGCAACTATATATCTCTCCCAGGACAACTATATAGCTCTCCCAGGGCAACTATACCTCTCCCAGGGAACTATATAGCTCTCCCAGAGCAACTATATTGCTCTCCCAGGGCAACTGTACCTCTCCCAGGGCAACTATATTGCTCTCCCAGGGTAACTATAGCTCTCCCAGGGCAACTATACCTCTCCCAGAGCAACTATAGCTCTCTCAGGGCAACTATACCTCTCTCAGGGCAACTATACCTCTCCCAGGGCAACTGTAGCTCTCCCAGGGCAACTATACCTCTCCCAGGGCAACTATACCTCTCTCAGGGCAACTATACCTCTCCCAGAGCAACTATAGCTCTCTCAGGGCAACTATACCTCTCTCAGGGCAACTATACCTCTCTCAGGGCAACTATACCTCTCCCAGAGCAACTATACCTCTCTCAGGGAACTATAGCTCTCCCAGGCCAACTATAGCTCTCCCAGGGCAACTGTAGCTCTCCCAGGGCAACTGTAGCTCTCCCATGACAACTATAGCTTTCCCAGGGCAACTATAGCTCTCCCAGGGTAACTATAGCTCTCCCAGGGTAACTATAGCTCTCCCAGGGCAACTATAGCTCTCCCAGGGCAACTATACCTCTCCCAGGGCAACTATATAGCTCTCCCAGGGCAACTATATCTCTCCCAGGGCAACTATAGCTCTCCCAGGGAAACTATATAGCTCTCCCAGGGCAACTATACCTCTCCCAGGGCAACTATACCTCTCCCAGGGCAACTATATAGCTCTCCCAAGGCAACTATATCTCTCCCAGGGCAACTATACCTCTCCCAGGGCAACTGTACCTCTCACAGGGCAACTATAGCCCTCCCATGACAACTATAGCTCTCCCAGGGCAAGTTCAGCCCTTCCATGACAACTATATCCCCACCCCCAGGGCAGCTATAGCTCTTCCAGGGCATCTGAAATGGAGGTCATTAATTTGTTTAGTCTATTCATTTGGTTCAATTTCAAACCTCCCTAACCAGTAAACAATGTGTATTGACTAGAAAAATGTCCGTCCAGGGCAGTTGTAGTTTTCTCAGGGTATAAAAGCTTTTTAGTCCTGCTCAAGTGCTTTAGTGTGTATACCATTTGAACCTTTAGCAGTCTAGGCTAGATAGTGTGCCAATGATCTAATGCTTGGCTTCAGCGGCCAATTATAACCCAACATGGTCCCAAACATGAACTAAGACGACTGTAAAGACTGATGTTTTGTACACAGGTACCGGCTGGTTCAGCCGTGACCCCCGGGAGATTACAGAACAGTTTGGTGGCCAGTGGAAGACAGCAGACTTCCAACCTGGGGATGTGCTCATATTCACCATGAAGTAAGTATAGTATACTTCCCTGTATAGGTATGATGGAGTGTGGGAGGCGACCAGCGAAACTGGATCTTTTTTTTAATTTGTTACCCGCCCCTCAGGAACTGAATTATTTTTTATTACAATAGTTAAACAAGAGCAATACTTAAGTATGCTTTTTATTAATTTCTTTTGGTAAAAAAATAAGTGGAGTAATATTTTTTTGGGGGAAGGGTTAAAAATCGGAAACAGGTATTCTTTTGGCTTGATATGAAGTTGCTCTCTGTACAATAGAAATATTATATGGTACTGAACGTTTCTATATGTTCTGTGTTTGTAGAACGCTGCACATGTCTACAGCGAACCTGACAGATAAAGTGAGGATCAGTTGTGATACAAGGTAAGCTATGTTCCTGGTTGTGGTACAAGGTAAGCTATGTTGCTGGTTGTGGTACAAGGTAAGCTATATGTTCCTGGTTGATGTACAATGTAAGCTATGTTGCTGGTTGTGGTACAAGGTAAGCTATGTTGCTGGTTGAAGTACAAGGTAAGCTATGTTGCTGGTTGTGGTACAAGGTAAGCTATGTTGCTGGTTGTGGTACAAGGTAAGCTATGTTGCTGGTTGTGGTACAAGGTAAGCTATGTTGCTGGTTGTGGTACAAGGTAAGCTATGTTGCTGGTTGTGGTACAAGGTAAGCCATGTTCCTGGTTGATTTGAGAAAGAAGGAGGTGGGAGGAGGAGAGAGAGGAGGGAGATGTTACAAATTACAGAATTTAACACCAATCAGTTAAAGTAGTTAACATTAAGATCAGTTAAAGTAATATGAGTAGAGAGGATGAGGATTAGCTATAAAGTAGTTTACACACATGAATTGTCCTACATTCTCTTCCACCGTGACTTACAGATGGCAGCCCGCGTCTGCACCGGTGGATCAACGCTACATGCATGTGCGCACACCGGAAGGAAAGTTTGGTTTCCATGGTGAGGAGGAGAGTAAAGAGAAACAAGGCGTCTCCATGGATGAGCTCAAGCTGCGGTGGGGCTTCAAGTGTCAGCCAGACAAGACACTGTGACCCATCAATTTAAGATCATGTAGCGAAGTTGTATGGTCGTCGCTTTTTAATTAGGAATCCCGGGTAGTTATATTATGGTTGCTAGAGAGGTTAGGAAAAATCCCAAATATTGAAGTTTGATTGGGTTTTTTATTCACTAATTCACTAGCTTTCGGGCCTGTTAGGCCCTTCTTTTGTTCTGCTGTCAATTTAAGGCCTCAAGAGCAAGAGCCCTAATAAACTGAGGAGAATCTTTTAATGCATTAAAGTTATAATTGGTAGTGGAGTATTATAATGCACTGGTTGGTTTATTCCCTGGTCATTCATACAAGGGTGAGGAAAGACTATAGTAAGATTACCATAGCGTCAAGTACGAAGCGAAGCGAATATTGCCCGAGAACTTGAGACTCTGGTGATCTTATATTTATTTAATGATTCCATGTAAAATTTCATATCTGGACCTATTTTTCACACTATATGGAATACAGCCTCGATTATTTGTCAGTCTATGAGTAGCAAGTCTTGTTATTATACGCGCAACTCAAAGACTAATCATGGAATAAAGAGGTCTGGCAAGCCATGAACTCCCTCCTCCAGGCTTGTCTGTTTCACTAACCAGGTCTTGCTCAGTTTATTACAGTGAAACGGTTCTGAAGCAATCTAAGATGTTTCAGCCTGAACTGTAGGTGGAGGAGGCTCAACAAGACGCACTTCATACATATGTGATCATCAGTAGAATAAAGAACAAGAATAACTTAGTGATTATAATAACTTTATTTCTTGTGTATTAGATGTAATACAACAATGATACAAAGTGAGATACAGGCAGCGTAACGTATCATCTCCGCTCCCTGCGGGCTGTAGCAGCAGGGGCAAGAGTCACACCACGAGTGACTCATACACGAGTAACTCCTGATATCCAGAGTAATTAACAAACTTTTATCTCCATGAGAATGTTTTTCAGCTCATAATGATTGGTAAAATTCTATAATGGACAACTTTCTGCTTAAGATGAATGTATTACAAATTATGAATACAATCAGATGACAATAGTTTCAGCATGTTCAAGTACTTGATCTGATCCAGCTTACAAACTAGCGGAATGTATAGAAAGCTCAATTAAACCAGACAGAGAGGGAGGAATAATCTGCACCAGTGGCCCACCTCACACTAGTGGTAGTTCACACAATGGTCACTTTTTACATTATTTCAGCTTTATATTCCGTCAATAAGAGAATAAGTGAAACTCATGGAGCAACGCAATCAATGAAAACGTGAGTTAAACATCATCTCACTGAGTTAACACGGGAAACGTTCACAGAGTTAACACGGGAAACATTCACTGAGTTAACACAAGGAAACATTCACCGAGTTGACACGGGAAACGTCCCCCGAGTAGACACGGGAAACGTCCCCCGAGTTGACACGGGAAACGTCCCCCGAGTTGACACGGGAAACGTCCCCCGAGTTAACACGGGAAACTTTAGCCGAGTTAACACGGGAAACTTTCGCCGAGTTAACACAGGAAACATTCAGAGAGCAGTGTCCAACTCCAAAGGGACATAACGATGACTTCATTGTTTAGACAAACATTAAACTTTAATACTTAAACTGACGCAAGTCTGGGAGGTACAAACACTATATGCACCCAGGTGGTGGTGAATAGTAGGTTGTATAACAAGTCGCACCCGGCTGGTGGTGGTGGTGGTGGTGGTGGTGGTGGTGGTGGTTCATGGCGAGGAGGACTAGAGCAGCAGAGATGTGCTAGTGTTGGTTCTGATGGCTGAGGGTAGGGGGAGCCAGGGGTGGCTAGGGCGGGATCAGGAGAATTTACACTTGGAGAAATCCATCTCTGGATGTTGGGTCATGAACCTGCAACACAATAATAGTACAGCGTCAGCACAGGTTGGGCTTTAGATATAGAAATAGGAAAATACATAAAAACATAAAAATATGTTAACAAAATAATTGAAAAAACAAATCAAAAGGTAAGAGATTACAACAGTGAGGGAAGAATCATTTAGGATTTTATGTGCCAAGATGGTAGGCTAAAAGATATAAAAGTTGATTTAAAAAAAAAAAAAATTCCAAAACTACTTTGATTTTAATCTGCGGTATTGTACTATGTAGTTATGTGGATATACGCTAGTGACAGGCTGTGGCCTATATTATATAGGCCACAGCCTAAATTATTTCCAGAGTATCAACAATAATTTAAATGTCGGAATTTTGTGCATGAAATCATGGAATAACAGTAAGAAAATCAGTATAGTATACTTCACACTATGGGTTTCTTATTTACTACTGCTTAAAGCGAATATGTCCCAAGATTAATTTTACGGTTACTTCTGCAGTCGAGTTACAGGGAAGATTACATATAAAATATACCTAAATACAGCATTTAAAGCAAACAATAGACAATAGAGACAAGGAGGTACTGACTTTGAGAGCATGTTACACATATACCTAAATAAACCATTAGACACAAGGTACTGACTTTGAGAGCATGTCTTGTTTCTTCTGTTCATCAGACGTGGGTAGCCCCATCTCCTTCTGGCGCTGGTCAAACATCATCTTCTCCACCATAGACCGTGTCTCCCCGTCCAGGTCAGACAGCTACAACACAAGATATATATTGTCATCCACAGTACACATAACAGCTACAACACAAGATATTTACACTTCAAATACATTTACCCTCTTGCAAGGGGGCGAGCGGGTGAGGGTGAGGGGCTTGGGGGTTTTTTTTGAAAGATTTTATTTTCGTAAACGGCAGAAAAATGCAGAAACAACACTTCGCTAACATTAAACGTTTTTCAAGGTTAACTGCTACCAATCTAAGATATGTATATTTAGTCATATCAGGGCGAGAGATATCAGTAGCAATGGTTCTTTTACATATAGTACATATAGCCATAGACAGCTTTACATATGGCCGTCGTGGGGTAACCCAGTCAGCACTAAGTGGGAGGTGAAACGATACTCCAACAAGTCAGTAATGGCGATCCACGAACCATACATACGATGGTGAAGCTGCTTACCTTGGAGTTCTCCGGGTTGACTTTCTTGGTGCTGATTTCCGGGTCAGAGGTCACTATTTTACTCCACCATTCCATCTTGTTTACCTGCAACATGAGACGTCAAGGACTGATCAATACAAGACATGGGGACATAAGGACAGGGCTCAGGTGCTGCAGCCAATGACTGATCAACACACAAGACATAGGGACAGGGCTGGGCAATGCTCAGGTGCTGCAGTCAACGTCTCGTGATGGGCAACAAGTGGGAGAAAGATATTGTTGTTGGCGACGGTTTAGATAGTGACAGGATTAACTTTGAATATTGGTGACAGACTAATAAAGTATAAAAGGCAAAGTTTCTAAAAATCATATTCAATATAAATGTATTTGTGATTCGCCCTTTCCATCGTAAGGGCGCCTCTAATACATGTGTGTATATAGAAACCATTCAAAGGAGTGTAAACTTAATAACTTTATTTGTTTCTCATTTAAGAAAACAGGGTCCATTTCAAAACGATTTTCTAGCAAAGAAACATACGTCTCCATCCATATCAAAATACAGGAGTCCCACGCCTTTGGAACCCGGCACAGGGTAACACTCTGGGGTGTCAGGGCATTCTTGTGTCAGGGTGTTCTGTCCAAGCACTGCAACCTGGAGGAATCTGATGAAACCTCTGGGACTGAGCGATCGTTGCTCAGGGTATCGTCTCTTGTATCTTATCTACTTATTGGGACTGAGTCAAACTGGTCTTAATTACGAGTTGGTCGCATTACCGAGATCATGATGGTCGCTATGCGGGACTCAACTGTAAATTTCAGCAACTCCTTGTTTGGGAAATCGTTGCTAACCAAGGTTTGCAGAACGCGGTATGGCACCGGCGACATAAGAGATTTGATTAGATTTGATAACTTTTATTTGCAGACACACTGCCGTTAGAGGAGACTCTCCGGCACAAGGGAGGTTTTCTGTTCCTCAATAGAAAATAAACAGTATTTCCAAGACTTCTCAAGTCAATGACTGTCGAAGTTCACTACGAAATTATCCTAAGTATTAAATCATATCACTTTCAACAATATGGCACCATGGTTGCTGTATGAAATCTAACCATTTTCACTCGATGTATACAATGAGTTCTATAAAGTAGATTTACCTTTTCTAAAGCGATAATAATAGTTTTCCTGTCCTCTATGGTCCACGTGGACTCGTCCACTTTGATCTCCTTGTGTAGTTCACAGTCTATGATGGGCGGGTGCCCCTTCAACCCCAGCTTTAAGTGCTGAAATATTATTATTTTTATTTATTCCAATTCAAAATCATTAGTTACATAGTAGAAAATATAAGAGCAGGTTGCAGCCCTCTGGTCACTCGCAGGTTTTCCTGGCTGGCCTTTAAACAAAAAATCTTCTTCTTATTAAATAATTACATCAGTAAGATTTTTATTACTTAACAATTCTTTCTTAGTTTAACAATATAACTAATACAATGCTTGCTCGGTCTTAGCGATCTTATATAATGTGAATATTGAAATACAGAGTAACCAATGGTCAGAATCTCTGCATAAGAAAGTCAAAGCTTTTCTAGGCCCATTTTAGATATTTTTCAGAAGCCTAATTTCAATACAAGATTGGTCATGCCAAAAATACTGAAATTAAAATTCTTTTGGAACTGATTTAAATAGCATTTTAATCACCCAATAGATTTGGGGGAAATTCTAACGAAATTTGGTTATAAATGGTGGAATTTAAGATTTGACAATTTATATGTTAACAAAAATACTGATTACAGTACAATTTACTCGCTTAGACTATATTCGTCTTATGTTGAATTTGGTAGAATTTGATTAATGTGTAATAACTGACTAACTTGGCAACGCATGTAAATAGCCACCATTGTTGGATATGCGTATTTTGTAATGAATTTAAGGCCATTTGTACAAGGCTAATACAAATATTTAGAAACAAAATAAAGAATATCTGCCTGTCACAGCCACACTTCAGGACTTGTTCTCACCTTTTTCTCTATTTCTGCAACAACATCTTTTCCTTTGATGGGGAAACTGACGTTGGAAGGGATCCGTACCTGCAATAACATATGAGACATGTAACAATAGGCCACGAGACACACACATGAGACATGTAACAATAGGACATGAGACATACACATTGAGACGTACAAGTGGGGTCGTGTACAGTTTCTGAAAATACTGACACATTCTGACAAGGGGAAAAGCACCCATAGGGTAATTTCCCCTCCAAGAATTGTTTTGGTGGAAAACATCCAAACTTAAAGTTTGATAATTTTATTTCTTGAAAACCCACCAACTACATGTAATGATTTCCTACACCGATAGTTGATTTTTGATGCTGAAAAATTTATATTTGCGACTTGTAGTTGACAATAATGGATCCAATCTCACTTACACGGGATGAAAAATTATGTTCTACATGTAATGAATATATGCACAGACAACTAGAGAAGCCATGGTTTATTAGGCGCAGAGACGTGACCTTAAACACCTCTGATACGCAAAAACTTCCAGGAGAAAAAGTGGCTCTGCGTTCATACTTTAACTCATTTTCGTCTATTTCTTTTTATCTTGATAACAATATTAGTGAAAATAAGCTTGGACGTGTAAAATAAGCTTTAGTTCAAATGCAAAAGACTCTTTTTCCACTTGGATATATTGACGCAACGTTTGTTGTAGTGGCGTAAGATATAAGCAATGTTTACCTCGCACTCAGACAGTGTTTGCGTCCACTTGTAGCGCTCATAGTCTCCGCCATTACCCGCGTTAGGCTTCATCTTGCCCTTCTCCTTCTCGTCCTCCTCCTCCTCCTCCTCGTCCTGTGGTACACGTGTATAGAGGGTTTATTCCAGCAATTAGTACAAGTAACAGTTTAACATAACAATAACAATGTACGCCGGTAAAGGCAAGAGCCGCTTTTTATGGCAGCCATAGCTCTTCTAGAGGGTCCCTGGTATTTAAATTAATGAGAGTAACTGTAAAACAAAATTAATCAAGACTCTAGTAACCTACGCTATATCACAATGGGATGCACTAGTAATACTAGGGTGAATAAGGTGAAGACAGGCTTATGTAGGTGTATTTGTGGACAAGATAGTTAGCTTATGAACCCCCAGGTGGCAGCACTGACTGGTGGGCGATCGTGGACCATCTCCCACCTTCTCTTCCATTGAGGCTATTAACTGTACGATGACAGATCAGTATAACATGGACATTGTGAGGAATGAAGTCCAAATATTTTGCCACTTTTTTGCGCAAAAGAATGAGATTAGAGGACTTAAAACTTTAAAGGAATCAGATGGTAATAAATAAGAGTAAAAGAGTCTTTTTGTCTACGTCATATGAGGGAAGTTTATCCATACAGCGCGATTATATAGCAAGGAAAGAATCATCTCCACAATGCTATACATAGTATTCACATGACGTCACCCCAGTCAGGGGCTATCCCCACTGGCAGCCATACTGTGTGTCTACAGACAGAGCGGGAAGCACCAGATCGACAGGCTTTCCCGTTTCGAATTTTTGATAACGGCGATTAATACGCATTATTCCATCTTGACACACTAAAAAAATACAATCGAACCTATCAGTATACTTTATATCACATTTGCTAAAACTTTCGGGGGTGAGAACGGACGGAAAACAGCATTTTCAAGGCTTGGAGCACACATGTCCAGGTAACGTTTACAAAGCTTGACCCACAGTATGGCGAGCCGCGGCCAGCACCGTGACGTCAGTGAATACATGTATAGTAAATTGCCATATTATAGCAAATATCCACATGAGACTAAGTGTTCCTTCCCAGTCCAGATGTCACAGACTCGGGATAAGTCACAAAACTCCCCAGTTCATGATTTATAGACGATTTCCCCCCGGGAAATGTGAAAAGCCTTCATAGACTTACTTTCTTGGGTTCTTCAGATGGTGTTTCTTCTTTCTTGTCTGATTCGGGTTTGTTTCCGCCGGACTTTTCCTGCAGAAGGAAGAGAGCAGAGTTTAATAACAAATCTTAGTGAAAACACGTCGCTTTAAAATAAGGAAGTGTAGTATTGTTTTTTACTATTGACTTTCTTCAAACTGTTCCAACGAGATGAATATTGTTGAAAATATTTGATTAAGGATTTAGATAATTCTAATACACGATAAAATGATCTTTGTCTATGATATATGGCACCACATGATATAAGATTTATTAATATAATTATTTGAAAAAAAAAAAAAGATTTTCGCAGAGTGCATGTCATACATCAGCCTTGGAGATACATGATATTGAATATTACAGAAATTATTTATTGTAGAGGAAAAGAATGAGACTGACGAAGAATAATGTTATTAGTCTTTGAGTGAGTGAGTGATGGTTGCTTAATGCCGTGACAACAACTGCTATGCTCTCTCTATATTATAACACAACCAAGTGGAGTCATATTCACGGCAGTGAGGGCTGGTGAGATGGGATGAGTTAGGGTTAGGGTGATTTATTTTACATTAGGCTTTGATCTAATAGTGATCGGCGCGTCCCCCGCTACACAAATACTTCTCTTGTTCTTAGTACATCAGTTATTTAGACATCTGTCAGTCGTCAAGTCACTTATTGTGTTATTTTTTAACCCAATCTACCACAATATACCAACCTTATCGAGCTCCTGTTGTAGTTTCTCTGCTTCCTCGTCCGTCAGTTCCTTGATCTTGGGTTCACCGCCCGCCGCCGCAGCCGCGGCTGCCTGCGCCGCCGCCTCCTCCTCAGCCTTCTTGGCCACCCTAGGGTGAGTAAAGATAATACATTGTATATTTGTAACCTCAAGTACAGATAGACTTCCTGTAGGCACCTGTGATCGCAAACACTAATAATTTGACTTTTTGAATGATATGAAATTTCTAATTCTCCGGTGGTAGATAATAAAAGTTCTATTTATAATAGTCATTGTAAATTATATAATTCCCATGACGATTTACTTCGGAATAAGACTTGCAACAAATAATAATCAAGCTTTAACAAGGGGCGACAGAAAGTTTACAATCGGCAGCTCTAGGCTGAAAATGATAAATACTACCAGGGTTGAAAGATCCCGCTTCTATGACACAGTACTGGCTCATAAGTGAGTCCCTTCCCTTGGAACCAAGGGAAGGGGACGCTCAGTCGTCATGCCTCGCCGCAGACTTGGCTCAAGTTACAGTGTGGACCGTTGTAACAACGTTATCAATGGAAACATAGTATAGACTTAGAAGGTTGGGGCTCTTTCCCTGGTTGCTGTGAGTAAAACGGGCCTTGTGTTTTGACTCAAAAGGGCCTGTTAGAGTCATTAGATTGATATGCTCGGCTACAATTTCGTCTGCGCTCGATCTGTGAGCTTAGACTGGACAACCAAAGATCAATATTTGAGCGTCCTGTGGACAACCAGGTTTCACCTCTCTTTGCTGCGAGCAGACAACCACACATTTTGTATATGTTGGACAACCATATTATGAAAAGTGGTTGTCCTGAGGACCAGCACCTTTTGAAGCGATTTTTTCCCACCCTGATAAGTATATCTGAGTATGTCTGCCTAGCTTTGCCTTGATTAAGGAGTTGAGTGAGTGAGTGAGATTGGTGGCTTTAAGGAATCTGTTCGCTTTATGTTGAACGGTATTTTGAGTCGCATTTGTCTATCTAAATTTGAGTTATTGGAGAGTATTGGTGAAGGCGACGTTTTCTGACGACCTGACCCTTCTAATCTACATCTATAATCTACTGGTGAATTTAATGCACTCCACACTTACCTCGCCTTCCTCTTCTTCTCCGCTTCCTCTCGTTCCTTCTTCTCCTTGGCCTGGCGATCTAGAGCAGTCTTCTCATGGCGATGGAACTTTTCCATCATCAACTAGATAAAACGAAGTGTAAAGTCTATTTATTTTAATGAATAATTCTGGTGCATTAGGGCAAGACAGGAAATACGCCAACCCAGGACTCAATCCATATAATCATCTCCATTGTCCCAATTCTTCTGGCAAGAATTGATGAATTAACGGATAGACCCAGTTAGTTTGAATACAGAACTGAGTATGTGCAGGAAAATGTATGATGAGTGAAAACATTAATATTGAAATATTTAACTTGGCAAATTGTTGTCACAAACATAAAGTCTATTACTACACTTGTTGCTGGTGATAATAAATATAATTGTCTGTAACTTAATTAATTAAACACTGATTATATCAAGGGATGTATCTCAATATAGTTGGAGGTTCTCATAACCTCTTGACACATACTTATATAGATTAACATACTGTACGTATCAATTTTATTCTGGAGATATGTAGAAGTAGAAGTAGAGGTAAATTTGAGATGAATGGTCTCAGTGAAAAATGCTGCTCACTTTTTGTGCTTGGCCTGATCCACCGCCAGTGTAGAAATCTGTTTTCCTGGAGAGGAAGTTGAATATGATATCCAACATCTGAAAGTGACGCACAATAATGGTTTATTTGTCGTGTAAAATAAAGTAAGAGAAGAGATTATGTAGCATTACAGGGTGATACTCTTACCATTATTTACACAACCCAAAACAGACTATTAGGCCTAAGGTCAAGGGGTACCGTAACCGTACTTCATGGAACAAGATTAGACGTCAATATTATCTGGATTATGCCATTTATGGTCTGCAGTTTTGTGAATGAACTTTATCACTACAATCAGTCGACACAATTTGACCATTTCTTGATTAGATTATAAACCCGACGTTATTAATCATGACAATTTGTACAACAGACTACGGCATTTATATGCCTACTATTAAAGCCATATTCGCAATATTCAACTTAATTCATGTTAATTCTTAAAAAGTTTTTAGCTTTATAGCCTTTAATAGTTATAATAGCCAGGACTAAAAAATCCCAAGGCCTGAGGCTGAGTGTGAGTTTGACATCTGCCAATAACAACAACCTCACTGTCAACAACCTATTCATTATAGGCAAGTACACCGAGAATAAAGATAATTCTCTCATAACATGATTTTAATTAAGAAATGTGTTTCTGAGTTATAGAATGTTCAAGAAGCTTCTCGGCCAACGAGTTCAGTAGAGACTTGAGTTCTTGTAAGTACGTGCATGATGCTGCAGGTATTCGGCACAGATTTTCTCCTGTACTATGAACCCCAGAGACGAGATTTTTTCACACACGAGTCCCGCCATGAAGAGAATTATGTCTGTCATATATTTACCTCTTGTACCCCTCCTTCACACTGCTGGGCCATGGACAGCAGCATGCCGTCAAATCTTTCTGGGTCCGACATGTTTGCTTCTTGTTCTAACTCTCGCGGAAGCAGAAAGTTGAGAAATCCGGGCTCACAATTTCGGGTTCTCCTATTGGTGGAAAACAATATCTTTCACGATCACAACTATTTAAAATTTCATAAATTCTTAGATTATATTATGTTCATATATGTTATATACTTTTTATCTCCACTAAAATACTCCTTGTCAGTTTATGAATGAGATATTTTGACAGAAAAAAGTTATGATGTCGAGACCTGAATTGGGACCTCGTGCTGCGCATGCGTCGTCTCCAATGAAGCCACGGCTGGCACGCGGCCAACAATGTCTGGGCGCGTAGGAGGGGATCCCTTTAATCTACAAGGCACAAAAACTCCGATATGGTATGTTTTTATCTCCATTACATTTCTTGCCATGTATGCTACAGATATAAGTCACCTTTATATGCAGACAGAGGTAGAAATAGCGATGAGAGTACAACGAGTTCCACTCTTTCCACGCCCCGTCCGTCAGTGACAGGCGTCGACTTGTCAGCTGCTAAAAGATTGATTATAAACCTAGGATGCGCTGATAAACAATATGACATTTGTACTTTCTCTTGGTACTTCTCCTTTTCATATCACTCCTTAGCAAGTTTTTAGATAAATTGAGCTGTTTATGATTTTAGGTTCAAATTTCTGTTGGTCATTTGGGTGTAGGCTATATGCATCACTTTTCTAAATTAAATTTCAAGACCCAATAATATTATTGGTGACAAAAAATGTTTCCTTCGAGGTTCAAACCAGTCTCCTGCTGCAGTGCAGGGTTACTAGCCCGGGCTCCCAGACCCAAACCTACGGAGCGACCAGCAGTAAAATAGAGCGGAGACAGTCAGAATTTCTCGGGCTACAGGGTTACGTGATATAACGATATTAAAATATCAGCGAAGGAACGCTCCTTTCTTTGGGGACCTGTTAAGATATTTCTAATATTTTTTAGTCATGTCCCTCCCATATATTAAATGCCATATTATAATGGTCGGTTATTGCCATATCATTGCCATTATCATTAAAAAAAATGTGGGCCATAAAACTAAAAGTTTTAAATGTTTGACTCAAAGAGTCAAACCCGAGACATCCTTTCGGTGACTGATCATATAAAGCTATCATAGGCCAGTGTATATTATATTAATGTGAAAATGTGCCTGACACCAACAAGCATTTGAATCATTGGATCAAGTTTCAGAGTTTTGTCATTTAAATGAAAATCGGTAGGCCTATCTTTGTTTTAATTTAATGACGAATAACTCTTGCAGTTTTGGTACCTCATCCTGCTATACATGTTCTGACATCTCACAGTGATAGACGAGACAGGTATACACAAGGACCAAGTAAGACTATTCCTAGTCTGTAGGCTATGACTATGTAGTCAATAAGTTAGTTAAGAGACTAAGAAACTTTGTAAGATATTTGTGACCCGAAATAAAATATTAAATTGAATTGAATATTCGTATACTGACCGCTGAAACAGATGCATATATTATATCTCAATTTTGCTGTGGAAATTTACAAAAATATATTTAATATTTACAAAAACAGTTTAGGTCCTAAATCTCAATGAATTCTGGTGTTTTTGGTGCTTTCTTATATTTCTAATTTAATCTCTATATCCCTTGGGACTGAACAATTTGTAGTCTCATAGCGAGGTGGTCTAATTAGAGGGGCTAATCTAATAAGAGAAAAGCAATTTGGGACAGAGAATCTGGTCTTAATACAGGGGTGGTCTCTATAGAGAGGTGGTCTTTAAGTGAGGTTCCACTGTATTTACATGTAGGCCTACATGCACTGTCCTCTCTCCCGCCCTGTATAGTTGTTTAACTCTGTGCTATATTCATGAACTAATTAATGTACATATATACAGAGTGCAGACCCAACAACTGCTACTACTACTATGCATAGAGTTTAAGACAGATGTTTAGCTTGAGACAGCGTGCATGACTCCCAATCAAAGGGTCTTGGGATCGAGTGTCGGCGCAGGCTAACTTTTGCCACTTTGATTTTTTCCGCTTCAATTGTATTGTAAAACGGAGAACTACTGTTTGCTTTCATGTAATTTATCTTGTTTTTCACTCTAATTTCTCACGCTCTTTCCGATGGGGGTAAAAAATAATTTGCGGATAGTTTATTTTGCCAAAAAGGTTTGATAAAGGGTGCCATTGTTAGTATAGGTTGTTTCTACTTGATTGATTCCTCGCAGAATTCTTCTGGAATTCGCTAGATGGCACAATTGGTACAGGCTGTCCGATGCCAATGAACAGCCATCCGGGTATAGCTTGTTCTATTGAAGGATTTGTCACCAATATTGAGGCGCTGCTGCTGATGCACTGTTTGGTGCATAACCCTGAGGCGAAGCCACAAACTGCAAGCAGGCCCAAAATGGAGGATATAGTTATTTTAGTCTGCACAGTTTTAGCCTCTGGACCATTCAATGCAGTGACAACAATCTAATAGCTTGTGGAGAGTAATGCCTGTTCTATCATGAGGAACTACATGATTAGTCTGTGTGTTGTGTTCTTTAAACCCTGTCCTTATGTCTCATATTGCAGGTCCAAGCCGGGTAGTTTCACCAACACTGAGATGACCATTAGGCCCCAGTCTAAGAAGAAAAGCGACCTGACCGCCACCTCCAGCACCACCACCCGGCGTCACGCCCGCAAACCCCTGAACACCACCCTCACCCAGAGTTACTCACCAGCCACCTTCCAGGGCTCCCTCCAACACCCAGACCTCAACATGGCAGACAGCACCGGTAGTTTGTTCCGCAAGAGCGTCACCTTTGACACCAACACCTTCAAGAACGCCCTGCAGGCCAGTGACTATCTCTCCACCAGCTTTGCCTCAGGCCTCTCCCACAGCCGTGATTTTAATGATTCTGGAGTTGGCTCTGCTAATGGAACACTTCTGAGGTCTTCTGATGAAGATCCTTGGTTCACAAGGTCGTATCATGTTGATGCTCACAGAGATGAGGCAGAGAAAGACTCTAGACAGGGTCCCCTGGGTACACTAGGAGTGGTCCTGTCTGCTGATAGAGACACTTCTGCTTACTATGGTATGAATGATGAGGATCGCTCCCTGGCTGGGCTAGCCTCCACCTTCTACCCTGTCACATTGAATGCCTCTAAAATATTCCAGTCTATAGAAGCCCCGTTCCCTGCCAGTATGCCCAGCGCTAACTCAGCTAAAGGTTTGTCCAGACAGGATACAGCTCCATGGAAACCCAAGAGATCCAAATCTCCCACCAGATCCAAGTCACCCAATAGACCTAAATCCCCTGGTGGGCGAAGATCTAAGTCTCCTGCCACCACACCACGACCTGACAGTGCGCGGTCACTGGCCCCGGCCGGACTCGCTTCACAATCCATAGATAAGATGTACCTAATGGCAACTGAAGCCCCCATCACAGGTAAGCTGTACTCAGGCAACATCTAGAGACTTTTAAATGTTGATATTCTGTTTACGACTGACAATATCTGCCATTCCTTCCTTCCACTGTTTACAACTGTCAATATCTGCCATTTCTTCCTTCCACTGTTTACAACTTTTACTATCTGCCATTTCTTCCTGACAGCCTCAGCCTCTGTGTACATGACGTCACCGTTTGGGCAGGAGCTGGCAAGGCTGAAAATGCAGCAGCTGCGTCTGGAGGAACAGCACCTGCTGGAGGTGAAGAGACGGGAAGAGCTGGAGCGTATCCGGGGACCACAGCCCAAGTGGTAGGTTATATATACAATACATGTGGGGGAGACGGGGGAGTAGTAACAAATGTTACATATTGCTGAACGGTACAATGGACTGCTGTTTGGCCTGATAACCTGCTGAAGGCTTGCAAAACTGTGAGACTTGACCTGAGAGTACACTACAACATTTGTGGAATAAGCTTATTTCCACTGCCTTTTTAGGGAAATGTCGAGGAAAAGGAGAAAGAGAGTCCATTTCTACACAGCCTAAGGTACTTGCTGACCCTAGTGTAGATTAGACCTCTCAACCTCAAAGCTGAGAATATTATCACATAAACTGGAAAAAGTTATAGGTGAATAAACAATTTAATAATAAAACATGATAGAGTAACTAGTTATAGCTGAATAAACAATTTAATAATAAAACATGATAGAGCAACTAGTTATAGCTGAATAAATAATTCAATAATAAAACATAAGAGTAACTGATCCACAAAGAAAACTCACAAGTGTTTTCTAAACATGACCAAATTAGTTTCTGTTTTTTGTGTTGTTTTTTTATCTAACATTCATACAGCCATTAGTGATAAGGATATACAAGGCTCATGGGTACAAGCCGCTCAAGGTTTAGCTGTTAGAGTAGAGGAACATAACAATTACATCTCATCTGGCTGATGTTAGGTAGTGCATGAACAATGTTTGTTTAACATACAGTATTTCACCAATATGTTGATTATATGATTATTATACCCTGATCTTTGTTTATGTTTGTAACCTGGGCACACTAGAAGATGATATATCCTTTGGTCTGATATTAATTCACAGATAATATAGAAGAATATGTTGATGTATTACTGACAGGACTGCATGGTATTTAAATCAGATTTCAACAAAAATATCTTCTGAATTTGGTTTTAAAAAAAGCACCAGTTGAAGCCTGGTTCTCCACCAATGATATATCCTTTGGTTTGATATTAATACACTTATATATAGAAGAATATGTTGATATATTCCTGAGGAAGAACTGAGACAACTATCCAGCCTGGTTTCTCAGTAGTAAGTGTTTATAGAACAGCTGAGGTGCCACAATGGTGGGTAGGGCACTTCTTCCCCGACACCATCTACTCATTAACTGTCTGACATGATAAAGACTTGCAGTCAGACATTGACTGTCTTGTTGTTCTGTAGTAGTGTAAAACTGTAATCCAATCAATATCTCTCACCAATAAATAGAGAGAATGGAACAAGCCGGCAGTAATCGAAAATTTATTGGACGAGATCCATCCGTGTAAGCACAATTAATGCCGTAGGCACCTATGTTATCAAATAGGGAGAAGTTAGAGCTATTTTATGAAATGTTATCGAATAGGGAGAAGTTAGAGCTATTTTATGAAATGTTATCGAATAGGGAGAAGTTAGAGCTATTTTATGAAATGTTATCAAATAGGGAGAAGTTAGAGCTATTTTATAAAATGTTATCAAATAGGGAGAAGTTAGAGCTATTTTATGAAATGTTATCAAATAGGGAGAAGTTAGAGCTATTTTATAAAATGTTATCAAATAGGGAGAAGTTAGAGCTATTTTATGAAATGTTATCGAATAGGGAGAAGTTAGAGCTATTTTATAAAATGTTATCGAATAGGGAGAAGTTAGAGCTATTTTATAAAATGTTATCGAATAGGGAGAAGTTAGAGCTATTTTATGAAATGTTATCGAATAGGGAGAAGTTAGAGCTATTTTATGAAATGTTATCGAATAGGGAGAAGTTAGAGCTATTTTATAAAATGTTATCAAATAGGGAGAAGTTAGAGCTATTTTAAAAAATGTTATCGAATAGGGAGAAGTTAGAGCTATTTTAAAAAATGTTATCAAATAGGGAGAAGTTAGAGCTATTTTATAAAATGTTATCAAATAGGGAGAAGTTAGAGCTATTTTATAAAATGTTATCGAATAGGGAGAAGTTAGAGCTATTTTATAAAATGTTATCGAATAGGGAGAAGTTAGAGCTATTTTATAAAATGTTATCAAATAGGGAGAAGTTAGAGCTATTTTATAAAATGTTATCGAATAGGGAGAAGTTAGAGCTATTTTATAAAATGTTATTGAATAGGGAGAAGTTAGAGCTATTTTATGAAATGTTATCAAATAGGGAGAAGTTAGAGCTATTGAGTGCACCAATGTCATCTGTCTGCCACTAATAACTGGGTGTATTTGTCAGGTATGAGCTGCGGACACCAGACTTCCACTACGAGGCTCACAAGAACAACACACTGCTCAAGGACAAGGACAACTGGCAGGCCCTCATGGACTACAGGGGACACCTAGCGGCAGCCAGCAGCACCTACAACAAGTCACTCTACTCATCATGATGTGACGTCAGCACTTTATAGGTCATAATGTGACGTCAGCACTTTATAGGTCATAATGTGACGTCAGCACTTTATGGGTCATAATGTGACGTCAGCACTCTATGGGTCATAATGTGACGTCAGCACTCTACGGGTCATAATGTGACGTCAGCACTTTATGGGTCATAATGTGACGTCAGCACTCTATGGGTCATAATGTGACGTCAGCACTTTATGCCTTACAATGTGACGTCAGCCTTTTATGCGCTATAATGTGACATCATCACTTTATGCGAAGTATTGTGGTGTCATTACTTTTTGCAAAATATTGTAACGTCTTTCCTTGAAACTTCTCAAAATTTGTGATATGATTCCTGTATGCGTAATGATGTGCCTTAATTAAGGCATGAACTGGAATCTTTGGATATTCATTTGTATTTCATGGGAAGAGCATCAGATTTATTTAGACCATCAAACCCTTGTTGTCCTGAATAGAAGACTCCTGGAATTTTTAGTTTATAATTTGTGTAAAATTATATCCTAAGTTTGGATAAATATAAGGACAACTCTTAAGCTGGAGATACGTCCTAATGAGATTATAATGGCAGTTTGGAGCGAGAGGCTTTCCCTCAGTTTGTAGGGACTCAACTCTGAGCTTAGAGTGAAGACATGAGATGTTTGGGCCTCAGGTCCGCCCATGTACAGGGTGCAGTATTAAGACTTATACAGCTATAGGCCTTATGCTTATCTTATATATATGTATATGTATAATTAGGCCTTGTGTTATGCATATGTAACGATCTTGTCACACTCGCCCATACATATCAGAATTGTATTTTATTTTTAGCTCATAAAATGCTTCAAGATACACAAACTGAGGCGACTATTTAGTAGCTTATCTGTCAGGGGTTGGTGGAAGACCAGCTGTATGAGCTGCACTACTGTAAAACTTGATACTACAGGGTTTTTGATGAGATTCGTGGTACCAAGCTGCCGGACCCTATGTTCTGGCTTTATCTGGTTGATAAAACAACAATTGATGCTACTTCTGCGGCTATGATTGTATGTAAAGTGAGGGAAACTACACATAAGGTGCTGCAGTATATATGACGTCAGAGAATTACAATCCACACCTTTATACTTTAAATAAATTCTGTTTGATTAGTCTGAAAATGAATACTAGGTATATCTGAGTATATTTGACAATGGGTTGATCAAGAAAATCTGTCTGGCTACATATTAAACTGAATTTTATCATCTTTTTTTTGTCTTGAATTTGGGTTATGTGAGAGGATCTTCTGTCTATGAGGGCTCAGCCAAGCCCAGCTCACTCACGGGCATAATTCTATTTCAGGTACAACTTGGAGATCGTTCCTTGGTTTTATTCCATGATTTGGTGGTGATATTGGGCACCTTTGACTCTTCTTTGGATAAGATGATTTCTCTTTCGCAAAGCAGTCAAAGCGGCCTAGGAGTGTGTCCCCACATATGGTGTAAAATGGCAACAAGCATATAAAAAATTATAATTTCAGTAGTTCACGAGGTGTTTTGACTTGGCCATCAGTCTCTGTACCTTCAGGCAGGACTCACAGCCTTAAATTGCTAAGCCAACGGTTCATGCTAATACTTATCTTTGCTTTCGTAAAATAATTTTCGTGAGAAGAAAATGTATCAAAACTAGAGTTGATAAAAAGCATGCTATCACTTTAGTTAGATTTCGATGCGTCGCGTCGCTTAACAACATTTGACCGTCAGGGGAATGACTGGTAATTTATTTACTATGATTTTTGTTATAAATATGTGTGAGTTTTGGATGTTGATTCTGTTTGGTAAAACACCATGTGAGTGGGGAAGGGTTTCTATAGGACAAGCGACTTTTAGTCAAGTCTGAAATGGTGCGCTAAGAAAAATTCTGTTTTTGCAGCTACATCTGATATTGTGATATTTGTACACTATACCATACAGTGGGACGGCATCCATTCACACCCTCTAGTAGTATTTTATACTCTAGTTTTTATTCATCAGTCAATTGTGTTACCATGACAATATAGGTTTATTATTATTATTATTATTATTATTAAGCTTCATGTGATATTTATTCCCATTAATTATGTTTGTTTTTATATTTACTTTTATAGAGAATTAGTTATTTACAATTCATGTTATCAGTTATCACTTAGAAGACTAGTCAATGTGAACTTATTTATGCTTGAAATATCGACTTTAATTTAATATTATGACCAGGTAACCCTAGGTGTTGCATGCGGCATGGACTGGGCAATATGTGTATCGCCATATCCGTCAATAAAATATATTGAACATATTCACGCAACTTGTTTATTCCTGTCAGCTTTAACCCAGGAGACTTATTTTGGTCGAGGAACCTGGAAAATCATTTTATGGGACTTGAATTATGTTGGAATCCATTAAATGGCCTTGAAATTTCCGAAGATAATCTGTTTCCCCTGATTCGCCCCTGTCAAACCTTCGACAGTAAATGTCTCACCAAGTAAAAATTAAATAACTTATAAATGTTAAAGAATTGATATAAATTCTGAATACAAACTTGTTAAATGCATTATTGGTCTATTGTAATGTCCTATCTCTAGCTTAAGCGACTATGAACTTATTCTATATCAAATCAAACAAACAAGATCTATCAGACCTCGCCAAGCTGCTGAGTTTATTCCCTTCAAAGCTCAGGGATGGCAGTATTGGAATCAACCAACTCACCAAGAATACCAACAGATGCCAACATCCAGCCCAATGGCTTAGTTGCACCATATCAAAGTTGTACATCAAGATAAAAGATATTCAATGTACAAGTAAACAAGACGTGTATCACAAGTATTGGTGTACAAAAGTACACACCAATACACATAAGCGACCTCTGTTGGTCAAGATACTTCACTACACATGGTACCAAACACTTTCAGCTCTGAATAGCATCCAGCCAAATGAATCCGGCTCATTCGGCTCCCAGAACCGACTCGACTCAACTCGAGTACCACACTATGAACAATTGGTGGGCTTAGAGCTCAAAATAGGCGATTTACTTCAAGTCATTATGCAAAGGTCCCCTTTGGTATGCACCTTGGGCAATAGAAAAAGATTTAACCTAAGACACGTGATATCACTGCGCCCCCCCCCCCCCCCCCCGTTTTCGAAAAAATGAGGTTTTTACAAAATGGCCGCCCAAAATTCAACCAACATGGTAACTTCACTTCTATTTGACATAGAAAGACAAAGTTGGTATCTAAACAGGTTTTCAGGGTCAGGGAATCTGATAGAAAGTTTCTGATAGAAGGTTTAAAGTCTGAAAGAACAATATTTATCCTCTTAGAAAGAATATTTGAGATAAAATCAGAAAAAAATAAAAATAAAATAAAAAGTTTTTTTTTACTCCTGCCTTATCATTATGAATAAGGAGAAAGAGATAAATGTTGGAGAAACAAGTTTGACAGACATTTGTGCCCACCCATCTATTAGAAATAAAAAATAAAAATTCACAGGTAGGTCTGGCTAGGTAGGTGGATGTGAATAGAGTGAGTGACCAGTGGTGTGGTCAGCAGGTGGTCAGAGGAGCCACCTGGTGTATTTCTATGGAAAGGCATTTGTATGCACATACATTCCCTTCTCAATTCGGAGATGTAGAGAGCAAGTTTGTAAAAATGCTTCGAAACGGTCATAGGAATTGCATACGAAATAGGAAATATTTTCCCTAATCTGCGTCACAGTAGGTCCCAACATTCTACTCCTCATTTTGAGAACATTTTAGAACTTTCCTAATTCTCACCAATTTTACATCTATTTGATTCCCAACTTGCATTTTGTTTCTGCAAACTTACATTTTGCTTTCCCAACTTCTCTTCAATCTGAGTCTCACTTCGTCAGACTGACTGCCCACTTCGCAAGACATCACACCAGTCTGCATTTCCATCCTTCCCAGTTCGTCACACTTACTGCTAACTTGCAACACATCAGAATGTTTACACTCCTTTTTCCAGTCACAACAAACACTCATTACAATATTAGCCCCACCCTCCCCACCCATATATAGACATCTCTTATCTCCTTCCAACATCACCCCTTCCCTGTGTGTACTCTTAAGGGGTGGGGCTAATATTGTAATGAGTGTTTGTTGTGACTGGAAAAAGGAGTCTAAACATTGTGATGTGTTGCAAGTTAGTTTACTTAGCCATTGACATAGCATACAAAATTGGAAAATGTTTATTACACTTCACTCTAGCCATTGACATTGCATACGAAATGGGGGAAAAGTTTTTAGAGAGGGAGAGCAAATGCAAGTGCTCATTGACACTGACAATTATAAGGCATTGACATTGCATAGCAAATGGGAAATTAAAATGATTATTTGGCTTATAGAATTTGTGTGATTAGATTGGTGAGATTGATGGGACATAGGGGTTGGTAAGATGGGCTTCAAAATAAATAATAATAGGTGGGGCTGAGGAGGCGTGGTTTATTTGTTTGTTTTGACTGGAGTGAGAGGGACAATTCAATTCAATTCAATTCAGGGATTCTTTTATTTGTCGATGTTATTACAAAGTCAGGTCGTTCGATGTCTGATCGCAAGGACAAGCCCTTGTGATCAGTTCTTCCAAAGAGTGCCTTGAGTTTTATACCTTGAATATTTTTATGTTGCAACGATAACAATAACAATAAATTATAGTAATGTTATTAAGGCGGTAAATGTGATGATTATGAGGAGTAACAGAATATGGTACAGATGTAAAGTCATGATAACATCCAGTAGCTAGGGTTTTAGGTTTTAACAATACAATACAAAGCTTCTTCGCTTAAATTTGATACAATACATATATAGGGTTATAACAATACAGAGCTTCTTCGCTTAAGTTTGATACACTACATATATAGGGTTTTAACAATACAGAGCTTATTCGCTTAAGTTTGATACACTACATATATAGGGTTTTAACAATACAGAGCTTATTCGCTTAAGTTTGATACACTACATATCTAGAAAGATATACAGGGATTAATGAACTGTGTGTGCATTCAAGGAAGATGTTGCACATGAGCTATTTGATGAAGTTAGCAACATCCTAGCTAGCGCTAGAATTATAGGCATTCGCGTTCTATAAAGTAATCTCCTGTAAAGTTCGAGTCAAGATAACATTTCAGTTGTGGGTTATGACTATTTGATTTAAATACAAGAATGTAAACACATAACTGCTTACACTACAATGCTAGAGTGTTTACAGTCTATATTATTCAGGGCAGAGTACATTTGTAACGTGATTAATCAACAGGGTTTTTAGTTCTGGTAGTTTCCAGCAATCAAAGGATGCATAGGTACCAAAACAGGTTACCTTGTTCATCCATTGACGGCTTTCACACCAGCTTTGAATCACATGCGGAATGTTATACAAGTTAGTAATACAGAAATTGATGATAGATAGTTACTGATTAAAACGGATTTAGGAGCTTATCAGTATACTTTTTAAATGATAATTTGTCTGTGATTCGGTGAGCTTCGGTAGATAAAGCATTCCACCTGGTCTGACATTTGTACAGTAATGAGTTATTGACCTTTGATAGTTTAGAGGATAATACCATCAGATTTCTCCTCCCCTTGGCGTGACTTCTGGTGCCCAGACTCCTATTGTCTAAATTATTGGGGTTTTGGGAAAGATAGAAGGAAATATCAAGTATATGCTTATCTCTCCGCTGTTGAAGGGGCCAAATATTAAGGAGTTTATGTTCACGATCTACATTGTCAAATTTAGATTTATTATATATAATTCGGAGGGCTCTGTTTTGCTGTGACTGCAGTTTCTGTAATAACGAATTAGGGGCAGAATCATATATGAAGTCACAAAAGTCGAAATTAGGGAGAATGGCCATCTTATAGAGATCGTGTTTCGCTTTGGATGTAAGGGAGTTTCTGGCTCTGAACAACAGCCCAATTTTTGCAGAAACTAAATTTAGGGTTTTTTGGGTGTGAGTCTTGAACGTTAAAAGGTCATCTAAAGTAAAGCCAAGGTATTTATACTCTTGAACCTGGTTTAAGGATTGGGAACCAAGTCTTATGTCAAGGGGGGGGTTGATGGATTTCTTTTTCGCAACGTGACTAAGGGCAAAAGACATTGTTTTGCATTTAGATATATTTAGAGATAATTTGTTAGCTAAACACCATGTATATACCCTGTCTAGATCTTGTTGCAAATGTTCATACAGTTGATTGATATTTCGGTTGTGGTAGTACAGAACCGTATCGTCAGCGTAGTGCTGGAGTTGTGTACGTTGTATAACAGATTGCAAATCATTGATATATATCGTAAAGAGTATGGGCCCCAATATTGTACCTTGGGGCACGCCATAAGTAACTAAACCTTTACTAGAATTATTTCCATTTATGCGTACATATTGCAATCTATTTGATAAATAATTTTGAAACCACAGGTGCTCCATTCCTTGTATGCCGTATTCGGATAATTTATTAAGAAGAATTTGGTGATGGACGGTGTCAAAGGCCTTGCTGAAGTCTAAAAATATTGTTTTATTGAATAATTTGTTATTTAAATTTGTGTAAATATTTTGAAGAAAGTCAGTTTGGGCTTGTTGTATAGAATGATTTGCACGAAAGCCATATTGAGCGTCACTGAATAAATTATTTGATTCGAAATGGTGAGTTATTTGAATTTGCACTACTTTCTCAAGTATTTTCGCCGGCAGGCTGATACAAGAAATGGGCCTGTAGTTATTGCAAGCCATTTTTCCACCAGTCTTGTAGAGCGGTGTGACTTTGGCAATCTTAAACACAGACGGAATTTTCCCTAGCAACAATGATAGGTTAATGATGTGGGTGAATTGATGACATAACGATAAAAGGCAAGTCTTCAGGATTTTTGAGGGCATGTTCTCAATTCCTGAGTTCTTGGTAACATCCATTTTAACAATAATATCATGAACTTCCTTAGAAGTGACCTCGATAAACCGAAAAACAGGTCTTGACACGGAGGTGATGTGAGTCATATATGAGAGAGGATCTGTGTCCCTTTGAGGTAGATTGTTGGCCAAGTTAGGGCCTACGTTTAGAAAGTGGTTATTAAAAGCGTCAGGGACCTCAGTTGGGTCTAACATACGATTATTTACCTCAAGGTTTATTGTTTCTGACTTTCTCTCTCATTCATGGTAGTTATTAAATCGTCAGACATCCATTTAGGTTTGGAACGCACCCTTCTAAACTCTGTTAGAGGACACATCCTGTCCAGATATAAATTTATGGTATCCAACATGGATGTCCAACATGCTTCCGGATCAGAGTTGTTGTAAAAGATACTCCAATCAAGATCTCTAAGAATGGCACAGTACATTCAGATCGAGATTCTTCGTGTTTCTTGCCCAAAAGGATTCCGTGCAATATCTATTTCTCGGCTTTTTACGCACTACAAAAATTGGAAAATGATCAGAAAGATTTATCATTATAGTACCCGCTGAACTGATGTAAGGACTATTCGAGTGGAAGTGGTCTATTATTGTGCTTGACTTTAGGGTGGTTCTGGTCGGTTGTTTGATGTGTTGGTTAAGTGAATAAGAACTGAAGAGGTTTCTAAGCTCAACAGATAAGATGCTTTTTGATGATTCAATTAATTTAAAGTCTAGGTTAAAGTCTCCCATTAGGTATAGTTCATGGGACGTATCTATTTTTGACAGTATGTTTTGTAGATAGTCGATGAAGGATTTAGTATTGCCTCCTGGAGGCCTGTACAAGTTTACCAAAGTGCATTTTTTGGCAAACCCTTTCTTTATTTGGACCACCTGAACTTCAATGTCATTATTTGACGTGTTTAGAAGTTTATAGTGTTCTGAGTCAACCACCAGATTGTTTCTCAAAAACATGCATAGACCACCTCCTCTCTTTTTGTTTGTCCGATCTTGTCTGTAAAGGCTAAATTCTCGGAGTTGTAACATATTATCGTGAATCGAATCATTCAGCCACGTTTCACAGAAGCAAAGTACATCAACGGAGGTATCATTGGTTAAAAGCTCAATTTGGTCAAAGTGTTTAAATAAACTTCTTATATTCCATGAGATCATTTTAATACCTTTCAGATTGTTTAGCTCATTAAAAGATTGTAGCGCTAGGCTGCTATTACTCGAATCCATAGTTTCCACTGTTCTATGGAAGGGAGCGAATAGTAATTATGATAATAGGGTTAAACATACCACACAATAAGAACATCAAAATTTTTTTTTTTTTTACACTCATTCCTTTTAACAGTAAGGAGAAGTAAGTCGAGTACTCAAACTCTGTAAGTTATTAAACATATTTAACAAGCGTTGTACATACTTAACAGATGTCGCATATTAATGCTAATTTAACAGTAGTTGCATATTCATAAATGATTCGAACAAATGACGTAGTGGCAAGGCAGACTGGCGGGCTGGTTGAGTACCAGAACAGGTTACCCTTCCTACCCACCAGGTACCTAGTCACATTGACAAATATTCAGGAAAAAGGATTTCAAGATTGTAGGCTCATATCAGATACATAATACATGGCATTGTAACATTGCAGTCACAGAGATACTACTCGATATAGTTGCAGGCTTATAGTGTAGTGTAGTGGGGCCAGTGAAGACAGACCAAAGGGGCACCAGAACAGGTTACTCGCTTCTGGTGATATCCAATGACCCCTACTACAGCGTTCATTATGGATACTGTTATAATACCACCATACGATTTAACATAATATTGTCTTATCAGCAGGTCACTATGTAATGTGATTATTACACCATCATTCAAAATACCATAGTAACGATTTAATTATTGAGTTAGTTGTATGATCATTACCCATTTTGGGAGCATAGCTTTACTGGGCATTTTGAAGGGACAGCTTATTAACATCAAGACACTTTTTGTTTTAGTTGATATACTACAAGTTGGACCTTATTCACAGTACGCTATAAATATCCATTTGAAAACACATGTTGACAGTCAAGTGCCAAGTGGGAAGCATTATAGATCAGTGAATTATTTAGAAGGCACTAATTGATGATAAGTAGTATGTATTAGATTTTAGATTTAGTTACTAAATCTAAAACTAGGAAGGAACTTGGCCGACCAGTCCAGTTTGAGAGAAATTATAATAGGTTGTCTACAGTTGGTCAGTTCATTCAGTTCATTCAGGCATTTTAATATTAAGATTAGAGATTAGTAGTGTAGACTTTCACTATGGCTTTCGCCCAATAGTCCTGTAACACTGGGGTCAGATGACAACCATCTTCAGAGAGAGTGGTGTAATTATGTGTATAGGACTTATTATTGCAGTGATATCGATGTGTGAGTCTTTGCGTCCAAGGTGTCAGTTCATCGTGCCCTATGTTGAAATTTTTTATGATTCCTACTGCTTGTTCAATCTGAGTGTTTAGTTGGGGCTGAAGGGGGTCTACAGGGACATCTTCAGCGATTACTAACCCTCTACGGATATCACGTCTAGCATTAAACTGGCTGATATTCATGCCAGTTATAGGTGCAAATGATACGTTGGTAAGCCTGTTGGAGTGGTTTGAGACATAACTATGCGAGGTTTCAAGGTCTCTGGCTAGGTGTTCCTCCATTTCCCTATCTTCTAGGTGTCGAAGTGTGACTGTACCTGTCTCACGACTTTTGATCGTCAAGTTGCAAAGGCCCGCAATGACGAACACTTGATGAGGGGAATACCGATGTAGCTTCCCAGTTGCAGCTTGGACTGATTGAAGGATGGTGGAGCCAGGTAAACATGATGTTACTACTTGAACTGAGTCGCTGAGTCGTTGTCGTAGAGAGGGAGCGATGGGGCCAGCTCTCGAATCTCCGATTACCATGATGGTATTCATGTTGACATGAGCGATATTACAGAGTTTGTAGGGTGACTCAGGATTCAATAACGTATTGGTTATTAAAACTTACTGCGAGCGTGACTATAGTTATAGTCGATCTACTTCCGTCTTGACCTTGGTGAGAATATTTCCACATATGTTCTTACCAGTGAAAACTGCCGATTTTAGAGTAGAACGCTGTCCGTCTTTTGTTAGGATTCTCGGCAGGTTCATGCCCGTGGCCCATTTCCGGTCCGGAGTCATCTCGTAGAAGTGAGACTGGGGCAATGCGGAGAGTTTCATTTTAAGATCGCGGTTTTGAGCGAATTTCTCTCTGATTATTTCCTCCAGTACTGTCTCCTCTACTTTGGTCCATTCCGGCGATGTTTTCAGTTTCCTTCTAGCTTTACTTTTGACATCGTACGGGTTCGGTTGTTTCCGTAATTCTTCGGCCAACTCTGTCTGACCTAGAAACAGCGCCTTGCTTGATTGGAAAGCATGTTCCGCTGAATCATAGGCCAGACCTTTATAGACAAACTTCGCGGGATAGAAGTTGGACAGAAAGCAGTGTTCACTACGGAACCCAATGCCTTTTCCTTCGTCAACCAAGACTGATCGTGCTTCAGCTGGTTTACATTCTTCTGGAAGTTCGGAGAGATCCCTTATTGTGTACGCTAGCGGCTCAGGAGACCAGACAACCAGGTGGCTGCCCCTATGATCTGACTTGACATTATTTAGGCGCATCAGCTGATGGCAGTCTCGTAAAAGATTGAACTCATGCGATGGGACTCGAAGGCCTTGTGGATTTATCTCAATGTTGGCAAATCTGACATCAGATCGCTTGATCTTAGGAATATTATCAACTATAGCGGACAATATCTTCTCTGAATTGGAGCGCACATAGACCGGCCTCGTGACTATATCGTTCAACAGACCTATTCTGTACACAGCGACTATTTCCTTGGTATTAAAGCCCGGATCCGAGAGTTTACAGATTGTGTGAACTGTATTTATTATATCTTCAACACCTAGCTCAGTAATGTTATCAATGACTAATACCTTGCGAGATTTTGGAGTAGTTGGGGCATTTGTACGGGGCCGACGTTGTGATGGAACTGTTGACGGGCCCTGTTGTTGCATAGGCGGTGGACCTCGCCACTGCCTGCGAGGGGGACCTTGATGCCAAGGCATCGGTGGACCATGCCACGGCATGGGGCCTGCAGGAGGACGTGGAGGACCATCTCCTCTAAACCCATCTCTCATGTAACCGAATGGCGGGAATACATCATCTCTTTGGATGGAATTCAACTTGAAATCCGTGAATTCCTTCAGTTCATTCAGAGATGTAGTAACATTATCAGTGTTCAGCTTGTTGTGATCGTTAAGCAGCTTTAGCTCTGATTTTATAGGGCACATAGGGCAAGAGTTGTATTCATCATGAATGCTAAGTAGAAATGTATGGTCCCAATGTGCTGCATGTTCATTGCAAGTTGGCATGCAGTAGGCCTAGTCTGCAGCGATGACCTAAGATCGACTTATTTCGATGGGAGGGATAACATTCTAAGTTTTGGGGTGGGAATTATAATTTTATTGTCTCTGTATAACCATTGAAATGTGAAATGTGTAATGTGAAATGTGAATTGTTGTTACCCAGTACAGGGGAAAATATGTGATTATGCCCACCCAGTTCAGGGAGGCTCTCTTTCGAAAAAGAAAAAAAATTAACATTATATTGTATATACACTATTGCACAGTATGAATAAAGCTAGAAATATCTCTTCGAGATAGTAAAATTGCAATTATAAGCTAAAATAGGTGAAAATACTTTAACTCGTCACTTTTAGTAAAACAATGGATAATATAAGAAGTAAGTGTTATGCTGATTGATCGTAACGAAAGCATCCTAGTACAGGGAGGTCAGTTGATGTAAACGACAACAGTGATAATTCTCTCAACAATATGCTATCTATATTTATATAAGTGTGTAAAAATATAACTAAGAGCAGAATACAAAATTGTAAAAGTCTAATGTATTTAAATAATACTATCTGCCTCAGTACAGCGAGTACGAAAAGACTATGTCTGTATACATAATCCATGTGAAATCAAAAATGTCATGATTTATTACTGTACGATTTTATTTGTTAAGGTTGTCCGGGAAGAACTATCTGTAGAAGGAACATCCCATTCTGTATTGATTTTACTGAATAAAAATTATTATATATATATATGTAGCACCAGTTCGTGCACACTAGGGTGCCACTTCGAAAAGGTTAATTGCAGATTGGGAATATAAGAATGCAAGTTAGCAATAGTATGAGCTAATAAGCTGCTGTATCTATGTGCATACAAATGCCTTTCCATATATTTCACACAATATTTATGTATCGCAGATACATCACACATAGGGCAAATGATACACAATTAAAATAATCTCAAATATATACAGCTACCGCTATATAAATCTCCAGCCAGCTTGGCCCTGGCACCGATACATTGACTGTCTCATAAACGACCTGCTGTGGCGCCACCTGGGTGGCCTTTCCTTGGGTCTCCATCTTGCCGTCCAGAAATTTTACCCGCTAGTACTTTTGCTTGCTGTACTTATTTGTTTTTGTTCTTATAGTTGTCGTTTTTCTCACCTTGAATAACACTGCATGCCCACCAGCCACCCACCCTTCACTCCTCCCTTCACATTAGAATCCATGGGTTAGTGTTTGATACCTGACTGCCTACCTGCCTAGTGTGTGTGTGAGGCAAGGCTACACACACACTAGTGGCAGGCAGTAGCAGGCAGTGGCAGGCAGCGGGAGGGGCAGTGTGTGGTACTGGGCTATGTGAGTGAGTGAAGGTGCAGTGTGTGTGTGAGAGGTGCGACAGGGGTGGGAGACTAAACCAATCTTTATATTTAAAATTGCAACTTTCCTGTACCACATTATACATAAGTCGTCCCCTGAAAAGGCCTCATGAGGAACAAAACTTGCCATTCAGACGATGTAATGGTACCCATTTAGATGGGAAAACATAAAAAACAGGTCGATGGATGGGAGTTCTGTCTAACTGAGAATACCAGGGGTAATGGAGCAACGAAAGGAAGTTTTAAGGTGGTCTAAATCCGCCCTGTAGGGGGCGGGTCGGTTGCGCTTGGTTCCAGCTCTATGTGTTTAGCGCCGAGCTCTGTCTCATTCATGGCTCGCACCTGGCCTATCCATTTAATAACCATGGCTAGTTTATGCACTCTGTAGCAAAGGTAAAGAGAAAGAATGCATGCAAACATGTGCCTAGCGGTGAACCATCAAGCGCGCTCTCTCTAATTTTGTGCATCAGAACAGACACAGCGCCCTTTATATTGGCCCATGAGGCCACTGATGACGGAATGGCGAACTTTAGGGACGATGTAGTTAACCACCAGGTGGCGCCAAGAAGCGGCCCAGGAGGATAGGGGTTGACCCCCGGCGACCTATGACACATGGGTCAGACACTTTGTTGCATGCTGAGCTTTACATGTATTATTAACATACATGTATCTAGTATAAATACCGTATCTATTTATGTAAAACAAACCAGGTTAAACTGAATTAAGGAGGTTTTGTATCCATGCTGCATCTATAATAGATAGCAGCCCCACACATTTACTGCAAGTGAACAGAATCTATACCGTATACGGTATCATACCATACCGGTAATAATAGAGTGTGATACGATATGGTAGGCTAGGCCTACACGATGTGGAGTGTATTGTAGGCCAACATGTACATATATGTTATGAAAAACTAGATCTGATTTTTCGTGTACATATTAACATAATACACAGCTGTAATTCTCCAAAATTCGGCAGCTTAATATCTAATAATTAGCCTTCAGCGGCCTGGCAAACTTTTCCTCCTATATCCAGCCATACAGTGCCATCATCGTACATCACACTCAATATCAAAATGTTTAAAGTAGCATTTCACCCATGTGGTAGGTTCATTTTAATAATTTTCTTTTTTTACCTTAAAAAACAGGCCTATTTGTTCAGATTTTGATAGTAATTTGATATATTGTGGTAAACATATATAATGTAAAATGACCCTAAACTCTTGCGTTTTTTAAATTAAAAACTTCTCAAATTCTGTCACTTTAACATATACATTGTATTTCCTTTAATTTTTTCTATATATTAGAAGGAATGAAATATGATATCAGTCCTTATATGAAGACTATTGGTTTATCTGTTAAGATGGACTCATTTGGACTTGTTATTACCTGTTTTAAGTAACTTAAGAGATGAGCGTGACGTACGGTGATTTGTGACGTACGGTGACGTTTTGCTCTATCAAACATAGCTCATAGTCAGAAAAATGACAAAAACATGTCCATAGATTGATTATGATTTAACCTAACCCATATCTCATTGAATATCAAGAACAATGCCCTTATTCATTAGCCTCTAAATTGTGAGGATAGGCTATTGGTGTGACGTACGGTGATGCATTTAACTTCCCCACTCATCAAGCTGGCATTTGAATGATCTTTTAGCTACTTTCCTTAAATATTACTGAAAATCTAACATAGGAATATGAAACTATGTGAAACACGCCATGCACTTGATAATGTATTAGATTTGTATAATACTTTAATATTTATTATTGATATAGGCACACAAAGAAGCGTGACATACGATGACACACATATTTCCCATAGGATTTCCCTCTAGCTAAGAGAGAAATATTGAACTTATACATATAAAAATGACTAGAATCAATTGGCAAGTAGCTAATCTCAATATTCATACAATGAACGGATGGGCAAAATATTACTATGTTTTATTATTACAGCTTGAAGTTATAATTTTATATTTTGTATGAATATTGTATGAACACTGGTTTTCTGCCCATAACTTCTTCATTTTTAATCATAAACCCATGAAAGTAGGGTTCCCATGATAGATTTCGACAAGTTACACCCAGCCAATTTCATTACAATTGAATCTGTCATTTAATTTAATTTTTAACCTGTTATTGCTCAAAAACCCAAATGCCTACCAGTGGTGAAAATCGGTCATATAGTTGATGTTACGTTATATTAATATTGTATTCAGTAAATGAAACAGTATTTTCCTCACTTATGGCCCATATGACATCGCGGTGCCCCCCTGCTCTGATGAGTTGTGATGGGAAACAAGATAATGTGTACATATACATAGTACTTCCTTCATAGGATAATAGAATTTGGCAAATAAGTGGACGAGGAAAGGAAGGAATTACAATAACAATGCCAGACACCTGTTGTTCAGTGCCTATGCATGTTTACTGATTAGGAATTGTGCGATGAGAAGCTCAGAACTATAGCATACATGTGTATATGAACCCTGCTAAAGTCTGACCTGGGGCCGGTAGGCCGCCTGGCCACCTGGTGTTAATTTTGGTACTACCCACCAAAGTCCCCCATTTTTCCAAACTGAATATCATTTAAATCCCTCAACTTGCAGACAATTTAGCTGTGACAATATACCTGAAATTGCCTTAAGTATTGTCTCTTGGCCTGAAAACACATTGCGTGTATAATTCTGAAATTCCTCAGTCGAGTTTGCATGTGACCTAGCGTAACCATTTATATCAGTAGAGAAATTCCCAAATGTTGTCCTAACCTGTCTAATGTATTTATCTGTGAATGCAATGAAAGCATCGCTATTCCTTATCAAATCTTTTATAAGACCATCCCTATTTCCGTTATTAATAGTTGATTGCTCTATCCCTCTTATAATGGAAATCTGATTGTGGTTCAATGCATCGAACTGGGGCTGTGTGGCTGTTCCTATTGCTAAGTTCAGGAAATTTCCAGCTGGCTGAAAACCCCTGTTTCTTTTTGCTCTACTAGAAACGTTATCCTTTTTAAATCCCTGAATTAAGCTTTGGATTTGATCATGCATTCGAGTGCTAGAATTAAAAAGAGCCATAGTTGTCTCGCACAGGTGGTCAATGTCAAATCTGAGATCATCTGTCCTGTTGAATGTTGTGTCTGGGACTTCAGTTCAATTTCCAACACCACATTGGATCCTTGGAGGATTCCAGCGCATCACTTTTCCAAAATCCAAATGGCAAAATCTGTGTGTAATTCCCACAGAGATTTTTCTTGTCGCTATCTCTAGACGGACATCTTCTGCACCTCTTGCGTTGTCTACTATCTGAGCTAAAGTGATGCTCATTGTCACTATTCTCTCTGTTTAAGCGACACTCATTGTCAATATACTCTCTGCGAGTATTAGGAAAACCCTGCTGGCGTCTAATAGCTTCCCAATAGGTTCTCCCCCGCTCTTGCCTCTCAGGGCACTGTGGCGCTGTATCATCTCTGCCTCTTGCGGTGATCTATTTGCCTTGCCTCTTCTTTGCGATTCTCGTGGGGATCTCTTGGCCCTGTATCGTCCCTGTGTCTCTCCTGGTGATCCTGGGACTATACCTGGCATACTGAATGAATACTGAGGACCTTGTGTGGCATTTATAGGGTTGTACATGCCATTGTCTACCCCCTGCATTCCAGCAAGAATTGGGGCGGTTGGCTTCGGATGGTAGGCTGTTTCACCGATATTCCTACACGAAGGCGGTGGTGTACCTCCAGGGACATCTTCTTGTTGCCTACCTGGGGTACTATGTGCTCTCATGGCCCCATCAAAATCTGCCAGACGCAACGGTGAATGAATCTGTGGGTGCTCAGGTGTGTTTACAGCTGTATATGATGAGGTGTATTTGCCGCTGTTTCATATGGTGTTTGTTGAGGTGCGACAAATGGCCTCCCAGGAGAATTTTCAGCAACGCAACTAGGTGAGCCGTGATTTGAGTTCACAACTGTGTTAAACACTCCCTGTGGTTGAGTTTCGGCTGTGCCATATAAACTAGCCAAGGAGTATTCCAAGACAGCATAAAATGGCTTCGTTTGCGGCAGCTGGGTCATATGGCTGTGTGACCCTAGTTGCATCAGGTGGAGTTCTTGGTTGCACAGGTTTGCGGTACTAATGTTGGCGTTGTTTGTATCGCTTGTGTCATTGTATGTTTTTGACATCTAGTACATGCATGGAAGTTCATCAAATGTTCTATAATAATGTTTCTATTGCCTTATTGCATCTTAGTGAAACTGTTCTCCCTGTTTCACTGTATTCTATTTATCTGTAGAATGTTATTAAATATTAGTGCAACTGGTATTCCACTATGTTATTAATGGTATGGTATTAAAGAGTCACTGATCTTATCACACACTTGGCATTAAATGTGTTTACCAACCTTCTCACATAATTTGGAATTAAATGCTTCACTGACCCATCACCCAATTTCTATAATTAAACTGAGTACTAAGACTTCTTATAGTGGAACTGGTGTCTTTGAGGTCCCACTACATCCCCATCTGTTATTGAATGTTATAAAGCACCCATGTATATATCTGTTTATATAAAAAATGGGGAAAGATTTAAAACTTAACTTTATATTGTATTATATTATATTTTAATTCTTACTATAAACCGAATCCTATTATTATAGGAGTAATTATTGAGTTTTGTTTTACACATGGAAAGTTAGATGATACTAACTTACCCCATTTAATCCTATACTGGATACCTATGTTAGAAACGTTAGAAACGTTGTTATATGCCATAGATGTGTATTATCTAACCTTACTTGTGCCTTAAATATATTAGCTTATTTCATAGATATAAAGGGAACGGCCGGAAGAACTAGGTATAAATCCTAAACGGTACCTAGAGGCCAGTCGACCTGTTCGTCAACATAATTGTAAAAGCTCTGATGAATAAAAGATTTTTCTATTCTATTCTATTCTATCTTAATGCTCTCTATATGTTTCGAAAAGTCTCACTGATGTTCACTGCCTGGCCATATTGAGTCATTTTAAAATGCAATTGATGTGAAAATAGTCTCTACATATTCCAAAAAATGTGCAGCGAAACCATCTTAAAATGTTTCACTTACTTGTGGATTCCTCTGAAGTCAAGTCAGTCTCAAATACCTATATGCAATAAGTTGAAATGGATCCTATCCTATAGAGTCCCATGTCCTGACTCTATAAGATCCTTTGTTATCCAGATGTGGCAGGAAACTTCTGTTGTCACTAGATTCCTGCTCTCAGCTCGTAACAAATATAATTTTGAATATATTTCTGTACCAATTGATCTTAAATCGGTTCCTCCACCAGTGTAATACCATGGTGTGTATGTATACCTTCAATAAATGTACTATTCCCTAGAGAATAATATCTACTCTATATTAAATGAAATTTGTTGGAGCTGTTTATAAATGATCTGAATAGAAGGAGAGTTTGGTGGTAAGTGATTTTACTACTATAAAAAAGTGTACATTTCTAGTAATGTGTGTCCAAAGGCTGTTGTGCAGCCTGTACATCCTGGCACGTGGAAATGACATGTGTTGTAACATACCATTCACATTGGTCTTGTTCATATAAAGGTGTACAAGAGTGTATTCTCTTAGCTTCTCTTGGAGCAATGCTGGTCTTAGTCTATATTGTTCCAAGCAGACTTGCAGACTTGCTCTATATATCTATTATTCTCCTTTTATAATCATTAGTTACTAGGGAGGAGGCGGACCTCACTCCTCTTGCATATATTATACATATATTATACTCAACGTCTGGTATTGCCCCACCAATGGCTCTACTTTATACAATTGGACATGATCCAAGATTTATAGTGGCTGTCAATACCGTATTTCGTGTAAGGCACCAATTCCTGGGCATCTTACATACCATACCTTCCCGCCAATAATAATGTAGCATACAACATGCCTTACTGCATAATATATAATCCAAGTTGAACACCTTTTAGAGTACTTGTTACTTTGACATACAACTCCCATAATTCCAGGAATATGTGTTCCAAAATGACCTTGTGTCATATTTGTATACTCATACTAGCTTACATGACCTGAATCTATCCCTGCATGCACTGTAGCTTGCAAGTCTCCTGTTGTGTGTATCGCTACATGCACTGTAGCAGACATGCACAGTGGCACACATATGCAAGTCCCCTATTGTACACTCACAGTGGCTCATGAAAGCCCCCTATTGAAACAGGTTTTTTACAGCAGCTAAGTTGCAGGCTACGTCAGATAACAGAATGGCTCCAACGAAATTACCCGCCACCTTCAGACAGGCAAGCTTGCTATCAAAACTGGTCTTGTGGTAAAGTATACATCTATATTTATTGTATGCACATTGTATCAGACCATGGGTTCTTATATGGTCCAAAATTACTAGGAGTTTAAATATGAATTAATTAAATAATTCAATGTTTCTAACATATGTTGATTGTTTCTGCTCGTCTATAGTTTTCTGGCCTTTAAAATCTGCCATTCCAAATGTCATGTGACCAGGTCAGTGATCTCCCCAAACAATATATAACATTATTCCAACTGGGAATACTTTTATTTTATCGGGTTGAAAAATATTGAAAAGGTAATTTGATAAAATTTAATATTCTAATTCTATAATAACCTCAAAATGTATTATGTATGATTTAATGTATTAAATGATGCAGATGAATATAGCCAGCCCCACTCAAAGATTATTCTGGATTATAAGGTCAATGTATCCTCTTTCATTATTTTTCTCATGAACAATGTATAAAATCTCTTGTCCTTTCTCATCCCTTCAACTTCCCAGGTATTATAATTTCGAAGTAATCTCGTAATCTCTAAATAAATATCGCCTCACTATCTATGTACATATATTAAGCCTTAACCTTAACGATGACAACTGAATTTACACCTAGTATTGGTAAATAAAACCATGAAAAACAATGTTTCTTTCCCTATCTCTGTATTTCCGTTTAGATATTTCAAATAACACAAAATATCTATATCCGCATAGCTCTTCATACTAGTTTTCAAGTGTTCAATACCGTTTATCTCTTAGGTGGATGATTGACCTATTTAGAATAGCTCGCAAGCGACCACTGACTGAAGATGATGTTTGTGAACCTGTGGATTTCCTGTCTACAGAGTATAATGTGCAGACATTTGAGAGGTACGGCAGGTTGATATGATTTAGGATCAATGTGATTAGAATTAGAATTAGAAAATTGTTTATTCATCACCAAGGATACAGAAATTATAAAATTAGTGTGACAAAAAGGTCGACATGCTTATGGAATTAAATTCCATGTATTCCTGCTGTTACCTTTACTTTAGTGAGGAAAAATTAAGTTCAAATCAACCAATATGGATCTACACAAGCGTCATAACACAAAGTACATAATCAAAGTAAAAAATCAAATACAATAACACAGCATCAGTTAAAATACATACCGATAACTCAGTTTATACAATCTCAGTTTATAATGGTTCGAGTGAATCACGCTTTTTTTTTTAGAGAGAGAACTAATAATTCAGTTTTTTTGTTTTTTTAAAAAAAAATATAGTGGAAATACATGCCAAGCAAACAGTGCTTTCGGCTGAGAGGAAAGGAAATTCATGTCCCCGATTTTGTTAGTTCAATTAATTAAATACAATCAAATTTCTATGTCTTTAGTTTTCTTATTGGTTTCGATATAAATTTTCAATTTGCTTCCTAAAATGTTTTTGTGATTCTAGAGCCTGTCTTTCAGTGAATAATGAATTCCAGGCCACTTTCGCCTTGTAAATTAAATGTGCACTCTCAGTTTTTAACAAAAACAAAAACTAAAGAATTTTTACTTTTTGTGTTCATTTCTAAAGGTCATTTGACCAACATTTCGGAGGATTTTGTTTGGTCATTTTTGCTACAGGGCTTCATAAAAGTCCACATTTATATTTCTGGGTGCAGCCACAATTCTTTTCTGTTAATGTTATTTATTTTATACGAAGGATGGTGTCAGACAAACTGTTTACGAATGAATGTTAAGAAAACAAAATACCAGTTGTTTGGTAAGAGAGCCGTAACGAATAATTTCAACCCCTTGGTGATGTCTGGATCCGTATTAGAGAGAGTGAAGTCGTGTAAATACCTTAGTGTAATTATTAATGAGAACCTCTCTGGTAAGGACCAGGTCCAGAAGCAAATCAGAACAGCTAGTTGGAAAATCGCTGAGATTAGACAAAGACGCAAATTCATGAATGAGGACTTGTTTGGAATGATGTTGAAAACATATGTTCTCCCAGTATTAGAATTTGGGAATTTCCTCCAACTCTGTTCCGGGGCAAATCTAAAGAAAAGGTTGCAAAAAGTCTGGAATAGGGGCCTACGTTTAGCTTACGGGCGGGATTTGTCAAACAATGAAATAACTGCTAGATCCGGTTTACTCCCACTCTATCAGCGAGCTGAAATTGCAACTCTGAAATTGTTTTTCAAGCGCAAACTGCGTTATGAACCGTTAGTGAACATAAATCACCAACTAAGGAATAGAGAGATGAGTAAGTTCAAAATTGAGAGGGCGCGAACCGAAAGATATAGAGGCAGTGTGTTTATCCGAGGCAAACGCTTATGGAACAGTCTGTCTATTGGTCTAAGAACTGAAGACGACAGAGACAATTTTGTAACAGCGCTGAAAAATGAGTGGCGCCAGCGGTATGAAAACTTTCAAAATCCGTGATGTAAAATTTGCGAGATCAAATAGTATCCGCAGTTGGTATGATCTGATTACAGAATGTCTCCTTTAATTTTAACTGGTGTAAGTAAAGGAATGATAGGATAAATATTTAAGATAAATGTAATACACCAAATATTGATAACTCAGCAGAAATTGGCAGATTTGTAATATTTCCAGTATGAAACGAATTGTCCCATTATGATGTTTTTTATGATATAGTAATAACTTTGACTCTTGTATTGTGGTTTCGGAGAGTAATCGATGGTATAAATTTTATTCTTATTGTATAAATGTATGATCTCCCTAAGAGGTCTGTAGATCTAGATAATTAGTCAAGGCACCGTATGAGGTACGTCCATGGTGGACATTTACGTTTTTACATATGAACTACTGTTGTTAAATGTCTTTGGCCTGTAAGTGAATAAAAAAAAACAAAAAAAACACCCAACACTGGTCAATGCAATTTTAAATTCTGGTATATTCATCAATCCAGTCGAATTGTTTATTCATAAATCCAGTGTAGGTGAGAATGCAGCTTAGGACAGACATTCAGGGACTGCTGATGCACTGTTATGTGCATAATCCTGAGATGAAGTCATGAGTTTATGTACAAACAGTGAACCAGCAGGTCAGAAATGGAGGTTGTTAATCCTTGTAGTTTCTGCTTTATGTGGTTATAGCCCAAGAACCGTTCATGGCTGACTAAAGCGCAAGGACATATTTTGTCCCTAGGAATAACAGATTTCTGTTGTATTCCTACAGCTCCTGGAAAGTGTTACCACAGGATGAAGTCAACAAAGAAGGAAGTCTGTTCTGGCATCTCATGAAGCATTTCAGGAAACAGATGATTATGGCTTATTCTATCTATTTGGTCCAGGTAAGTGTGGACTTAACTTGACGAGTATGTACTGTGCAGCTAAAAATGTTTGCATGCTAAAATACCGCAAATTCGGCGAAATAATTTCTGGCACTGCCAAATATTTTCTCAGCAAAAGTGGCCGAAACTGGGGTTTCACATATCAGTTCTATGGCATAGAGGCACTCAACTGCGAAATATTTCTCTGCGAAACTGTTTTGAAATGCCCTACCACGAAAATGTAAACACGCAAATTTTTGTTAGCTGCATGGTATATGACCATCAAAGGAATACGCACCAAAATAAAAGTAACAATCCTTGTATTTTTAGTTTGATGGCCCAAACATATTCTAAAAGGGTTAGAACACACAGCCTCTCCCTGACATTATGCATTAATTCTTTGATGACCTCAGCCTTTGCACCATAGAACAAATAATGCATGTGGGTGGGGAGAGATGTTGTGTACTAACCCTAAATATCCTTACCTCTACCATGTCTTCTCGTATTTGCAGGATATTTGCAAATTCTTCACCCTGATGGCTTTGAGGTACTTGGTGGAGCACACTCAGGGTACAGTGAACATCAGTGCTACCACAAGCTGGCTCTTACTCTCTGCTGCTGTCTTCATGGTCATCTTGATTGGTATAACAGGCACAAATAGTGCAAGACCCATGGTATATATAGAGATGAGATTCAGATTGATTTTGGTTGCACTTATCTATAAAAAGGTAAGCAGGCATTCTGTGCTGTATTTGGCAGCGGTATTTGACCGTTATCATTTGAGAGAAAGCTCCAACCTTAGCCCCATCCCTTGAACTTGAGCTAAGATAAACATGAGATGGGTTCAAGCATATAAATGGTGATTGATACTAGAGCTGGTCGGCTAAGAATTTTGAATTACTAGAAGGGGAGCCATGTAGAGTGGGTTTGGAAAGAGATTTAAACAAAGTTGGCCTTTATTTTCAATATTTTTCCCTCAAAAGTTTTGGGCAAATGTAAATTAAATGGCTTGGCTGCTGGAGCCTAGACAATAGAGGGACATACATGCATCCTTGAGACTATTTTGATGTGTTACAGAAAAATGGTTCAGAAGTCACAAAATTGATCTTGTTTATTCACAAGATCCCTTAGAATTATCTCAAGACTATATATTGAATGTATACATTTCTGAAGTCATCCTAATTAGAATATATTAAACTTCTGTCACCTGTAATTCCCCATCCAGAAATATTGCTAACATTTATTCCAAAGATTCAAAGATGTGGAAGAACTTATTAGATTAAGAGCTTAATAGTTAACATAGTTGGAATATGATGAAATTAAGTTCAGGCTTATTTTCCTGTGACACATGACATTGTTGTCCAGTTGTTAGTGATGATGCCTATTTTGTATTCTCTACTCTGCAGGTTCTCTACCTTAGTCACAAATCCTTGGCCCAGACAACACCAGGACACATTATTACACTGATATCTGCAGATGCTGAGGCCACCAATGGTGTAAGATACTTGAATATAAATACGTTTCATGGTTATTGGGACACTGTATTGCAGGTTTGTTATTGTTTCAAGGTTATTGGGACACTGTATTGCAGGTTTGTTATTGTTTCCAGGTTATTGGGACACTGTATTGCAGGTTTGTTATTGTTTCCAGGTTATTGGGACACTGTATTGCAGGTTTGTTATTGTTTCCAGGTTATTGGGACACTGTATTGCAGGTTTCTTATTGTTTCCAGGTGGTCAGTTCATTGTATAGCTGGTTTGGTGCACCAGTTCTTCTCATCATGGTAATGGTGTTTGAATGTTTGGATATTGGACCGTACATACTTCTGACTCCTGTATTTCTGTCTGTAGCAGTTCTATTTCTGTACCAATGGGGTAAATTGGCAGGGAAATTAAGGTATTCAATACTTTGTAAACTTTTGGAATGATTGGGTATGTTGATATCATTTAGGACACTTGGCAATGAATCTTGGGAGAAAGCCATGCTGTGACTGCTGGAACCGCAAAAAAAGCACTTGCCTCAGTATAACAAGTGCTCTTTTCATGTGACATATGTCCATTGGAAAATTGTGTTCATTGGGCACATATAATAAAAATAATTTTATCACACCCATTTTATCTTTGCACCTGTGAAGTGGAAGGCACATAATTGTGATGTGTTTCAGGAAAATGAGTCATAAGTCGCAAAATTGATATTTTTTAAAGTGTTTTTTTCACAAGATCACATGACTGGAATGTTATAATTTTTGGTGGGTTAATCACTTATAGCTATATCAATCGATGTATCAAATTCCAGGACAATCTATGTAATATATCCTTTCGTTTTAAAGGTCCTTATATGGACTACATTTAGTTACTTTACTGTTTATTGACCCCCAGAAATATTGCCAACTTTTTTTTCAAAAACGAAAATATCAAACTTAAAATCTAGAAATACTTATTAGATTTTTAGACTGTTTACTATCATTGGAATCGGCTTGATCTCATCTATTCAAATATAATGATATCTAAAAATCGATTTTTTGCGACTTATGACTCATTTCCCTGAAACACATCACATATGATTTACATGTTTCTTTGCCTCCATACAGGTATAAGCAGGAGAGATGGACAGACAAAAGGGTGCAACTGCTGAATGAGATGATCGTCAGCATGAAGGTGGTCAAGATGTACTGCTGGGAGAAACCTTTCTCTGCTTATGCCTACAGCATCCGGGGGTACTTTATTTTAGTATTGAAGCCTAAAGTTTAACCTTGGTCAATTTGATTAAATCTGCTTTCTTGCCATCACAGCAAAACAAATCTTACCAAATCTACTCATAGAGGACTGCATTTATCAATATTCTGCAGCTGTCATACGCTTATTACAAGAGATACTCATATTATGACTTATAGGACTGCATTTATCAATATTCACTGCTGGTATATGTTTATACAAGAATTTTATGTCAAAATCAGCCACTAGAATACATCCGCTGATGAGCGATAATAAGTGAAGCCCCCACAGGAAATGATATTCAGCAAGGTCCCTAGATATAAATCTGTTAGTAGTAATTATGAATATAAATATATTGAATGTATTTAATAGATTAATGGTACATGTAAATGTATGTGATGTAAATGTATGTTTATCGCACAACTAACACTGCACCTAAGATTGCACAGGTATACAATACAGAAAGTATTAGAACACACAATAATAAGTGAAACCAATAGGATTTCACTGATCACCAAAATATAATTGTGGTCCTTAATAGATGTGAGGATGTTGGAAACCTGGGCTGAATTTATGGGGGGAGGGGGGATAAAAAACGGGCCTGTAAGACCTGTGATTAAGACCAATTCAATGGTGGGCAGGGGTGGTAAAGTTTCTTTAAACATTGAGGGTTCTTTTAGCAACTAAGATTCTTAATGGGTAATTGCCCATAATTTTCTTTGTTATTTTCATTATGTAAATCAGCCAGTATAGGTTGAGAAGATTGTGTTTTTAATCCCAGCCAGTATAGGTTGTGGGACCTAGATCTAGATTACTACCAAGCGAATACGGAAGATTCTGATATATATATACCTTGTATTAAATGTAAACTGTTTTCTAATCCAAAATCCAAAATGTGTTAATGTCAAGACACATGCACGCGAACGAAAATAACTGTTAGAACGCATTTAGTACTATGTAAAATGTGCTGAACATTTACAGCAAAATCTATAAATTTCAAACAAAAGAGTTCACCAGATGGTGACATTTGAGTAAACAGAAAAATGTTTAATCGATATATGCACAAATTGTATATTCTTTGAGACGAGAATCCGGGTATTTACAGGTGGCGCTACGATCGGCGGCAAAAACTCGGGTGAATACAACAGCTGAGTCTCATAGGCGCTAACGCTAAACTACCTGTTTTCAACCCCTTTGAAACCATACATAAACGGGTCAAAATGCTATGATCTTACATGGATATATCAATTATTGTTCACACATTGCAGTCGCTTGTTCCGTTTTGCCGACAAATGTGTATACTTTAAGATATCGAGGGGGAAAGTTGGAGATTTTAAGCTGGGTTGCTATGGTCGTCAAGGGCCGGATTCCCCCACGGACCGGCCCACTGCTCGCCAAGATGCTCTGTCACGTGACCAGATGAGAGAAGGCCGTCTCAAAGAATGCCCTTATCTAGGGCCAGCAACTAATTAGACTTCCGCTATCTCTGTATCACAACATGTATTATTAAGCAAATTCTTACGAACCTTGATTATTGTTAACCCATTTCCACCTATTATTTCATAAGGGGCACGTCGGAAGAGCTCCAATGGAGATCGATCACAGTCCTTTTCTTGATTTATAATGAGCTATATGTATACACTATGTGAATGTTTCTTGAATAAAAGTTTCATAATAATAATAATAATAATAATGAAGCCCTGCAGCAGAATCCACAGGGTACAATCCTCCAAAATGTTCGTCAAATATCTTTCATATGGGTTGAAAAAGAATGGAACAAAAAATAGAAACATTGGTATTTTTGTATTAATGTTATCCCACTAAAAGATCTTAGAAGAAAAGAACTCTTACAGAGTCTCATAACCAAATTTTTATGTCGTTGTCACAGATCAGAGATGGGTGTTCAGCTGTGGCGAGCGTTGGTTGTAGCATTCGGCTCTGTCTGTGGCCTCCCGTTTGTGAAGATAATCATGTTTGTGTTGGTTGTGTATCTAGTATATACAGGTCATGACTTGACAACTGGGGTAAGGACATCCTCTTTTATTCATTCTATCTGTAGTAAACCCAGTATTACTAGGCTATGCTATGGAGCTTTCTGATTGATTGAAATGTTTATTAAATCAATTGCAGCTACGTGTTCTTGATTGCTCATTATTCTTGTCAGTATCCTTGTATGACCCATCATTCGAGTGAGTTTTACTATGTCTTTTATTATATGGTCACAGAGTACAGATACCCAAGTCACTAAACATCCCTCAAATTGAACCCTGTTTTTCTTGTAGATGTATTTATAATGTCAGAGCTTAACATGTGGACCTAACTTGATAAAAAAAAGGTTTGGGGAAACAAATTCGATTCCAGTTATAACAGAAATGTCTTGTCAACATTTATTGTCTGGTGTTAAGAAATGCCTGTTAATCAGACATTAATTGGTTTTCATATGCTGGTCCATGGCTTTGTTGATGATAATTTTGATATCCATTGTTAGATTGCCAGTATCCTTACTGGTGACCTTGGTTCATCCTCTGTGGTTGCCATTACCGTTTCCACTTGGGCAGTGAATTTAAAAACAAGTTCTTGTATAAAAAGCAAATACATTGCATTAAAGTGAAGGCTCGTTCCAAACTATATGGGGTTTGTAACAAATCAACTCTATTACTAATTTACTAAACAATGATACTGTCTTTTATCAACTATGGTGACATTTTCTATAGTTCAGCAGCTCAAATACACTTGCAGAAGTTACAAGCATTACAAAATTCTGCTCTAAAAATTATTTTACATATACCAAAATTATTAAGTACTAAAGAAATACATGCTGAGCTTAAAATTCCTACCTTGCAAACAAGGAGGGAGAGGCATATTTTAGAGAGGGCCGTCATGCCCGCCTTCATGCACTCAAGAATTGATGACAATTTAGACAATACGAAAGTCGGTCTGCGGAGACTTGCAAATGGTAAAAAAGAATGTTTGTACATGACCAACAAAACACAACAGATAGAGGAAACAGGAAGAAGAACCAAACTTCAGTATACAATATTCATGAAACTATTGGATAACTGCAGGGCATCACAGACTTTGGAAGATACACAATAGTGACTTTCAAACATTAGTGAAGAACAGAGACATCAAGATGTTAGATTAAGTAATTTTGTTTTATTTCTAGGGCTATCAGGAAGACCTGCTCTTTTACCATATATGAATTTGTGTCAGAATAATAATCTAATATATTTGATATTATGTCTATTTAACACAAGAAGGCACATAGGGTCTTGTGTTACATCAGATTGTTGCTTCTGAAATTTACAATGTTTAGGAGACTTGAATAAATCAGAATAAAGAACTTTGCTGAATAAACAGCCATATGAATAATTAACCTTGAACATGTAAACAGCTTTAGTTGAATGATTGGCGATTTTAAAACTCAAACCACTTTACATTTCAGCAAGGATTGTCCCTGATTGGTAACATGGGACTCCTGCACCTGATCCTTAACTATATGGGTCTGTCGCTTACAATATACCAAGAGCTGAAGGCAAGCACAGAGAGAATAAAGGTACAAAAATAGTGAAAAACAATAAAGGTACAACACAAATTCAAGATATGGTGGTGGAGGGAATCCTTCATCTCCTCATAATTCAAGTGCTCGCTGGTTAGGCAATCAAGCACTCCATTGATTGCACTCCACCCATACCCATGGTACAAGCAACAGCAGTCACTCCACCATTGACACATCCTCTGCAGGAACTGACAATTGGCCAGAACTAGACATACTAAAGGGCTGGTTCCATTGGTACGGATACAAATCTTAGTATGGATACGAATCCGTCATGCGGATACGGTAACCTATTTTGGAGTGAACCCATACGTCTAGAATGTAATGACATCAAAGAGGGAAACCATACAAATGGAGTACGAAACGTCCCGATCGCTACATGGAGCAATCGGTTTTACCGTATCCGTATCCGTACCTGTTGACGTGTACGGATCCGCACACATGGAAACATGCCTGTATATTTTAATGTGAGCAAATTTTGCCGTATCCGTATCCGTATCCGTATCCGTACCAATGGAACCAGCCCTTTAGGCGTAATATGTGATGCGTTAAATGAAAATTAGTCACAAGTCGCAAAATATGGATTTTGAGATATCATTATATTTGAAAAGATGAGATCAAGCCGATTCCAATGATAGTAAACAGCAGGACATCTAAATAAGTATTTCTATATCTTAAGTTTGGTATTCTTACTTGTGAAAACAAGTTTGAAATATCTCTGGGCGGACATTTGTTTGTTTGTTTGTTATACTTTATTTGGTGGTACCATGTCAGCGAGACTTTATCTCCACAGCGGTGGGAGGCTCTCAGACTCTGCTGGACACATTGGTCTAATAACATTTGATAGTAAAGAAGCTAAATATACTGTATAAGATGACCTCAGAAATACATGGATATATTTATTAGACTGTTCGGAGATTTATTACATGTATTCAGGCTACAACAAGCAGTAAGTAACCAAAAAATGGGAACATTCCCACAAATACATCTCATAAATAAAACAATCTTATATACAATTAAATATATCAATTTTGCGACTTATGACTCATTTCCCTGAAACACATCACATATGATCAAAACATTATTAAAATATAAATTTGAATGCCGCAATTAAGAACTACTTTATTTGGAGTCAAGATGTGCGTCGTTTATGGAACAATCCATACGCGATGTCTTATTCAATCACAACACACCTTTGTTATCAATAATGATTAATGTAACATGAACTTTCCTGTGTTGAAGGAATTTCTCCTGAAAGAGGAAATCACAAAAGGAGGCAGTGACAACATTCTCAGCCCAGGACTTAATATTGATGATTTGACAGTTTCTTGGTCCAGTCATTCAAAGGTTAGTTTGTTTATTGTAAATTATGTTATAGTGTAGGGTATTAGCTTTACTAGACGTGTTGCAAGCCAGTAAAACCAGGGAGGTATATACAGAGGGAGTGGAAGCGGCAGACTGATTCAAGCAGACCATGTGTGTCTTGTATATGGTGTAGCCACTGCCAGATGACACTGTAGTAGTGTTGTCAACGCTAGTACCACCATGACCATACCAAATAGCCTACCCGGGTAGCCTGCCTACACATGTACTATAATATGGCGCTAGTGGAAGTAGTGGCAATACTCCCAACTATTTGGTAGACACACATAATCCTGGCTTCCACTCCCTCTGTATATACCTCCCTGGTAACACTAGGTATGCCATGAATGCTATTATACCTCATTGCGCTTACCCCTAAAATTAAACTTTCTACCTAGGTCCTACCTCTATGGAGGCTAGCTCATTAATGATTCTTTCTCTACTTCTATTGGTTGTGTCGATCTGCCAATATATGGTAATCCTCTCAACTACATAATTATGCACCTTCTAGTCAGTTGCCATACCCATTTTTTTCCGACCAGGGATATCACTGTGACTTCTTGTGACATCCCCGGTAAAAAACTAACTAGACCTGACCTTGTTACATCCTATCATAATCCCATATTGTTGAGTGAATATTCAATGGTCAGAATAAATCAAAGGGCAACCTATTATAACCAATTATATATTTTCTATTCTTCTAGGGCCAGGATGAATTTTCTCTTCAAGATGTGTCATTGACAGCAAAGCAGGCAAGTATTATCATTCAAACATTATCATACTTTAAAAAAGAAATTCCTCACAAGGCATGACTGCTTTATTCTACAACCATTTATTATATGGGACAGAAAAGTAGAATGAAATAGATTTTTGGATACCATAATAATTTACTAAATGTATCATCAGAACAATATTAATAATGCCATTATTCATGATTAAGTGGATTAAAATGATATAAATTTAGAGGGAGTGAATGGTTGTTAGGTAAGGTTCAATGCATAGGTACATTTATCACGAATAAAATTGTTTTTTATAGTTTAATTACACTTTGAACACAGAACTACTTTCTGAAGCAATGCTCACATATGGATATATGTGTACTACTTTCAGATTCCAGGGTTTTTCTTGAAACCATAGTAACATTTATCACCCATCTAACAACCATTAGATGTACAAACTCACGTACAATTAACAAGGTTTAGAATTACCCTTCTACAATTAACAAATGCTAGAATTACCCTTCTACAATTAACAAATGCTAGAATTACCCTTCTACAATTAACAAATGCTAGAATTACCCTTCTACAATTAAGAAGGTTCAGAATTACTCATATACAATTCTTGTTATCGAAGTTACAGTTTGTGGTGAGCGAAACACCAGTGATAATTGTCGCCCCCACCACTACCCAGAAGCCGTCAAAGAAGCTTCCGGTTTCAGTGCTAAAACAAAACATTTGTTAGACAATGGACTCCCGTCTCTTTATTCCTTATCAATAAGGAAAACTCTAAAGCCCGCATGTTGCTAACATCGTTGTGATTCTTCTGATATATAACATTAGTTTATACCTCAAATAAATACTTTTCTGTAAGCATTGGAGTGTGCGGAACTGTAGACCTCCCTAGCATTTGACCATAGCTGGACGTAGCGGAGGAAGAATGGGCTTCGTCCAGCTTAGTTCCAAATTTAAACATTAGGCATGGCTAGACCGAATACCAATTGTTATTCGGGATAGGGAGAATTAATAAGGTTTAGAATTACTCATATATATACAATTAACAAGGTTTAGAATTAACAAGGTTTAGAATTACTCATATACAATTAACTAGATTTGGATCCATGGAGAGAGGCCCTCAAATTTTCCCCCTTGATTAGATGTCTTTATAAAGCATGTCTAAATACATTGCTGTCTGTTTCTCATTAGGCTGAACTAATTGCAGTTGTTGGAAAAGTTGGTGCTGGAAAGGTGAGGATTTATTCTTATAACTTCTATATACACTATTTTACTCATTTTTTTCTATACAAAAGGACAAAATGAAAATCATGGAATAAGAATAGAGCAATTCCGTCATGTGTGGAACAGGTCATGATCTGTTACAATGGCCCAAGATCCAAGGGAAAGTTGGGGTGACCAGAAAATAGGTAGAACCTGCTGAGGTTCTGGAATTTTGGTTGGAGATGAAAATTAGGTGAAGAACGACTGGACGAAGCGCAACCGACCCGCCCTCTTGAGGGTGGATTAGCCCACTTTCGAACCTCCTTACATTGCCCAAACCATCAGCATCTACTCCCATCTATATACAAACCGTACATATCACCCTCTTTTCAATGTATTCCCATGTAAGTTGGGACCTGTAACTCATCTGAAAGAAACTTGACTTAGTTAGCTACCCTTTTGTCTGGAAAAAACTACTGCATTCATGGTCCAGCAATGGTGTTTTGAAAACATTCATTATCGGCAATATCGCATGACCATTCCGTTGAATCCCTTATTCCGTTTCATACCTGTTCCGTGCCGTACCCAGAAGTGACATTACGCTAATAAATGTAACCGGCAAATGGGATATATTCGCCGCCTGCCGGTCTCCCTTTTCCACAGTAGCAGTGACGGCGGTACTGTGGGAAGCAGGTATGACACACTAACATTAACAAGGAAGATGGATTGGAAGAAGCAGGGCGGGGTGGTGGCCAGTCATTAAAAGTGAGAAAAACGACAACTATAAGAATAAAGACAGAAAATAAAATAATATCCTCAAGGCCTATATCTAGCGGGCTAAATTTCTGAACAGCCAGAACTGAGGTTAATTTGAGATCCATAGGAGTTTCTTCCCTCAGCAGGAATAAGTACTATGAAAGTACTGGTGTTACAAGTGGTGTAACACACAGGAAACGAGGATTCCATGTAGAGTATGAATGTTGTTTAATTCCTGGTACAGGTATAATAATAACCGTAGGTGTATTAGAGGTGCGTGGTAACTAATGAGTAAGGGGGCAGATAGTCCCTTATATAATAAAGAAGCTTACCGCTAGGTAAGCCTCTCTGCCTCATTGGACTGTGGGAGCTGACCGATGCTAGTGAAGGATTAATCAGTATAGACCAATCACAGACATGCTTACATTGCAGTTACATAAGCAGCCATGCCTTTTCTTTATTCACTTTATTCCCTCTCTTTATGCAACGTGTACAGAATCCACAGCACTATTAAATGTGCATATTCTTCCCACTTGAAGTGAATAACCCATTCAGTCATAGTATAAATAACCTATCTATCTGACTGCTTCTACCAGAGCACACTGCTGACTGCTTGCTTGAAGGAGCTGAGGCCAAGTAAAGGAAGCTGTGAGGTAGGAGGAACTGTATCATATGCACCACAAGAACCCTGGATTCTCTCAGATACAGTGAGAGACAACATCCTACTGGGCAATGAGTTTGATGAGCACAAGTACAACAGAGTCTTAAGTGCCTGTGCACTAATAGAGGTAACAGTCTTTTCTGAAATTAATGCAATAGGTGAGTGGCATCTTCTTTCACATGGAATTATGAGACTTGTATGTCAGTTTTAAATCTATAGAAAATATGCCATGTGCACCAATATCAATATCAATGTGTCATATATGTTCCATTTTCCATCTTTCCCCTGATGCATTTGTTTTTATAGTTTTTTTTGATAAAGCTAAGATATGCGTGAAAACATTCTTGTAATTTTCTATATAAATGTGGCTAAATATTTGTCAGATTTGAAAAGATTCCATCCCAGAATGCACTGTAACACACACATGAAGTGGTACATGCTAGTCCTCTATTGAAAATTGTGAGTGTAGGGGATGGGGGGGAATAATTGGGACAACATGATAATAATGGCTGACCAATGATTAGATCAGAAAATAGTGGTCTCCACTGGCTGCAGTAAGCTCTGCGGTAAGCTTTGTGATGGTATGTGCTGGTTCTGTAGGTGGACAGGGATGATGAGGTTATGCCTACATGGTTCACTGGCCATGTCTAGAGGCAGGTCCTCGCCACTCCTCGCCAATCCTCACCAACACAACACCATCGCAGGGCTAACCGCAGAGCTTACTGCAGCCAGTGGAGACCACCCTTTACTGATAAATATTACCCACAGTACATTGTCCCCCTCAGTGGCATCCCCTACTCCCCTCCCATGTCCCTCTAGACTTTGTCCAGCTGTTGTTTCCTTCGCGGCCTGTGTGCTGTCCCCACAATTTCCCCAGCATGTGCAAAGTTACCCTAAGAATTTACTTGAATTCTGAAGATTTTACGATATGTTTGTTGTAATTGCTGATTATGCAGCTTTACTCCACTTGCCAGGACCTTGACCACATGCCTGCTGGTGACCAGACGTTGGTGGGAGAGAGGGGACTGACACTTAGCGGTGGACAGAAAGCAAGAGTTGGACTTGCCAGGTCCTCTCAACTTCTAGCCTAAGATCATTTGTGTTAGAGAAAAGTGAATTATAAGTTGCAAATTTTTTTTAAATGTGCTCCACAAAACACATTTAGTTGTAGGAATGTGCACACATCAGACATGGCACATCACATGAAACACATTACAATTGTGGAAACTACGCCCATCTTTTCATGCATTATATTCTCTTACAGAGCTGTGTATCACGATGCTGACATTTACCTACTGGATGATCCTCTTTCTGCTGTGGATGGGAAAGTGGCCAACCAAATATTCTTTGAGTAAATACTATACAATTATAAGTTACACAGTCACAGTTACACAGTCATTGTAAGCTAAATTAAAGTCATGATGTTTTAATGCTTGCGTATATGTAATGAGTGTTAGGGATTTATAGATCCTTTACACAAGCAATCGTATTGATGAAAATATTCATGTAAGTTTTGTTTTATTGAAACCAATTTTAAATGAAACCCTACATGTTTTGGCGCTTGTGTGGCCTTTCTCAGGGGTCTCAAAGGTCTTTTGATTAAATTGTTACTAACTATTTGTATGTGAGACCTGAATCCCCTATTATCGTCAAGCACATCTATAACCAAGCTACATTCTTTCTCTAGGTGTATTCAGAATCTTCTGAAAGAGAAAATAAGGGTCCTTGCTACCCACCAAACACATATATTGGGTCACACTAGCAAGGTGGTCCTCCTGCATGAGGTTAGTGCATTTACCCATTGTCATTTGTCTTCGTCTTCCTTACTACTATTAAATACACTATTTAATACAGTCCCCAGAACTATGGACTTAACACTGGTGGAGAACTTCATGGATGCAATATCTAATCACTTCAGTCAGAGCAAATATTTTAATATCATATAAAACAACAGTAATTTTGTATGAACAAATGAATGAGGTGTGTAGTGCAGTGTACAAAATTGCTACTTATTGATTCAATTTAATCATGTTTTAATATCTTTGTTTCAAATATGTATCAGGGCTACATTAGAAAATGTGGCGCTTATAAAGACATGGCACAACTTGTGAAGGAGCACATTGAAGTAGAGAGTAAGGAGGACATGGACGGCTTGTCACAACCATTGTGTGCAGCAAGTGAAGTGGACAACAATGAGAGTACCACGGTAGGTGGACATGTCTATCAGGTTCTTCCTTAGCCTATGTTATGGCCTCGACTCCCAGCGAGGCCTATCATTTTACAAGCAAATCACCCAGGACATTTTTGGATCCGGACAGAGCACGCCCACACCTTCACTGAGTATTTAATGAATATCAATAAAAGTGAAATGCGCTTAATTTACTGTGTCCGTCCATGCCATACCCTTTTAATCCACGTTTTTGTATGCTGAATTGAGGCAATGGCCGCCTCCTCATGCTCATGCATGTAGCCATGTTGTCCCTGTCCAGCCTGTGGGCCAGAGCCCTATGGTTTTATGAGGGTTAACTGTCTGTCCCCGCTCGGGATAAGTCAGGGAAAAGTCGGGGATGGTGGAAAAGGTGGATAAACCTTGAATTTGGAGATGAATTCAAGGCCTGCAAAATTATGGAAATTGGGCCTCAGACATCATTTATATATCATTAAAAAACCAGTGTGGTCAGGACGACAGTTTGTATGAGGAGTGAGTGCACAGGGAATCAGGTGACCGCAACGGCGGGAAGGTACAATCAGGTGTCACCACATATATTTATATATCTTCATATACTTCACATTTTATAAATTCTTGAAGGTTCTCAGTTTCTTCCGGTTTTACTTAATCCAAGTTATTATTTAGTGAGTTTTACCCATTTAAATGAGTGAAAACGTAGTTCCACATTTTAACACTCCATTCAAGGCACCACTGTTTGCCTACGTCATAAAGGTGCACCAATCTAGAAATGTACATGCAATGAACATAATAAACAACTCTCATAATTTCTGCTAGAAAGAAGGAGGGTGTACCAACCCAATTATTGACCTCTCATGACTGGTTCTTGAATAGGTATTAGCTGTATTGCATAACTGCTTCAATTGCTGTGAGATTGGGGGGGAAGGTAGGGATATTATGTACATTTCTGGCGCGCCTCTATGACGTCACACAGCACTCTCAGTGCCCTCTTGTGCTAAACAGACCTTTTCAAGTAAGCTTCCTCAATTCGGGCCTGTAAGTGACTATAAGTTAGACATAAATGGAGGTAAAAAAATTGATACATGGATGTTGTATTTATGGCGGCATGAAGTTTGTTGTCCTAAAAGTGACTATGAACCCGTTTACTGACCCTTTAAATCTCATATTTCACTGATTAAATATGTCCTTATTTAGCCCTACATCTATAATTCTAATACTATGCTGTAATAGTTTTATAGACCTATATTGATCATAGGATTGATTTCTAAGTAAATTGAATTGACAAAATGTTCAAGAAATGAAACACATATGTTAATAGATGTATGAGAACTCTCCAAGCTCAGTTTCTTTCAGTGTGTATTTATTTGGAAAATTAGGAATAAAACCACTCATACAATATTTGTCTGAAATTTTGGTTATTGATTAGTAGGATAGGTGGATGGGAATTTCCTTGCCATTTCAAATGTATATAAATTGTTTGGCCTGAGCCATATGTTCCACAGTGGATGCAGGTCAACTGTTTGATTCACTAAAAATTGTTCTAGGTATGATAATCACAAAATAAATGTTAAGAATATTTCAGACACAGCCATCTGGTGCAATAACCAAGGTTGACCAGAATGAGTCGGGAGGTGTTGGGTTCAGTGTGTATATGAGATTTCTCAGAGCTGGAAAAGGATTCTTCTTGATTCCACTTTTCCTCATCCTCTCCATTATTGTTTTGGTAAGATATGTTTATGACAGTCGAAATATGAAATAATGTTAAGCCAAAAGAAATAGGTGCTTTTAATTTAAGCCCCTAACTAGGAAAAATTAATCAGCCTAGAAATGTTACCTTACCTGATTCGTTTTTCTTAACAAAACGTTAATTAAAGTAGGAAAACATGTTGTGCTAACACGAAAATCTTTAAAACATACATTTATCTTGTTTAGATAAACTATTGTTACACAAAATGTTGCTAAATATCCATCCCAGCATGCACTGTTGCAGACATACAGTGAGTGAGACATGCAACTCCCCTATTGTTACGTGAGTCTATTGTGACTCATTAGTTAAACTTTATGAACTTCGATATAGCCTACAGCCATTTCCTTCAAGCTTTATTCTCAGGTGTCATTGATCGGCTACTTTTTGTTCTATTCTTTTCCACTAACCCTAAAGTCATTTTTACCAAAATCGTGGAGGATTTTCCTCCCATTCTTGTTTTTGCTACACATTCCACAAGTCCACATTCATATATATTGGTGGCCCACTAAAACCCTTTATTGCAGTAGTTCACTTATTATCGCTCACCAGTACTCATTTAATCTCAACAAATTAGACTTAAAATTTTTGTATAAAATCATAGCAGCAGCAAAAAAGTAATAATTTCAGTTCTCAAATAGTGATTAAATTTGTGAGATTAAATATTTTATTTCTCATAATGGCTGAGAGCTTTAAGTCTTTACTGTTTTCTACCACAGGCATCATCAGTTCTTCATGATTTGCTTCTCATCCAATGGTAAGAAATGTTTGACAGAAAATGAGTCATGATGATATTGTTAAAATGTTTTCCACAAGATCTTTATAGGAATGTTTTGACCTGGGGGTGTTTAGTGCTCTTAGTCCTATCAGGATATGTACCAAATTTCAGGACTGTATATTATAATATACGATGAAGCCAAACTAAAGGCGAAATCCATCGGGTCGTGTTCAATAAACTGCTTAACAAAAATCATTGCGAGATGTTTTCAGTTGAATTGTCTCCACCTTCTTCATAATAATTATAATATTTCTAAGGTCAACATAAACATGTCTCATAATTCCCACATACCTAGCCATACTACCCTGAACGGAAATATCATGGCTTATGGGGGTCCTTTTTAACACCAATTCTTTTAATATTGTTAAGACAAACTAGTTACATAGGGAAGAGGTTACCTTTCCACAGAGGCATCATTCTTTAGGAAATAACAGAATAAGACTATACACTTTTTCAGGGGCATTGATAAGAACCAACAAGATATGAGTGGAACAAACTCTACTATCCTAAAGCTACTAGGACAGCATTCTCCCCCCAGCAACAAATGGTATTTGCAGACACTGGGTCTATGTCTCTGCATAGTGTTTGTTCTTCATTTCTCTGCATATCTAGCCTTTGTCTACATGTATAAAACTGCTGGAAAAAATTTGTATAGTGAGATGTTTGAGCGTCTTATGAAAGCACCACTGCATTTCTTTGAGACAAATCCTGTGGGTAGGTTTGAACTTATTACATGGCTAGTATAATGCTAGTATAATGCCTGTTAGATTCTGGATTACCAAGGTTAGGGGTGACATCGAAATAGGGTTGTGGTGACCACAACAGCCATGTCTATTGGTCGCTCTCATTGTTGCGTGCAGCGGAGTGAAAAGTACATACATGTGGCAAAACTCAAAAATATTGCTTTCCACTAGTTAGCTCATAACTCCCTCAAAATGCTTTTGATCTGAGAATAAAAATTATCCCAGAACCCCCTGAATGTCAGAAAGACAGTCCTGCTTTCAGATTTACAATCGCATGGTTAGTTCCTTTGTAATAAATTATTTTCGTTGGCTGCATCAAGTCGTTCGAATCGATATAAATAATATAATTATAACTTGTAAAAACTCAAAAATATTGCTCTCTACTAGATAGTTCATAGCTCCCTCAAAATGCTACCAATTTGAATAAAAAAATTATCCCAGAACCCCCTGACTGTCATGAAGACAGCCCTGCTTGCAGATTAATAATTGGATGATTAGTTCCTCTGTACTAAATTATTTCTGGCGGCCACATCAAGTCATTTGACTCGATTTAAATCACCTGACTCCAGACGAGAAAGGAGAGGAAGAGTAGAGAAAATAAAAAGAAATTTTATTTTGCCTGTGTTAAATTGATATTGTACATTTCATTCATTATTTCTTATACTAAGAACTGGAAGTAATGGGACGCTTTTTACAATGAACTGTAGACTCAGCTATATAGAGTTTTAATACAGAAGGTTTATATCTTACAGTATGTTCTCCATAAGGCAGGAATAAACTAATATAAATTTTCCCTATTATTTTGCCTAAACACACAACAAATTTTAGAACCTAGTTTTTAAAAGTTATGGTGTACACTTCGTTTTACCAGACACTGCTATTTTGTTCAATGAAATGTGTATTCATTTCCACATCTTCGTGCTTTGCTTTAGCTAGTGATATATATAGCCATAGGTTAAGACAAAGGCTACACAAGCTTTCCCATGTGGGCGCGCATATGACTGATTTTGTAATCTGAATCATTTGTCTCAGTCAAAATAGCAGTTTGAGGATCATTTGCAGGTCAGGTGTTGAACAGGTTCAGCAGAGACACAGCCTTCATGGACTACTACCTTTTAAGGCAATTAATCGTTACCACTGTAAGTAATACATACACTCTTGGAACAATAGGGGAGTTGCATGGCTCACTGGACATGTCTGCTGCAGTGCATGTTGGGATGGATTTAGTTCAAATCCCTCATACAAATATTTAGTAATATTTTTATCGAAATATTCAAGGGACTTTTCACCAATATCACTGCTTGTGTAAATGATCTAGGAAAATAAATTAGGCAGCAATTTGGTCAATACTAGTTAAATTCGAGTATATTATATTCAGCTACCTACAGCAAGATCATCTGGCAGAAGGTGCAGACTCAGATTTAGCTGCCTGCCCTAACTCCCCACCCTTGACCATCAACACCAAACTTTAGCAATGACATGAATTGGCATAGAAATAGGGGATCAACAACTAAACACTATCATATAGGCCTCATCGTAAATATGGTCAATCCTCAGTAAGGGTGGACAAACGTTACAATGGCCTGACACATATTAGGGACTTAAAGATATTTCTGGTGAAATACAGTTGATGCATTATATTTTATTGTGCTAACTATGTCGCATAACGCATGAAGAGTATTTTTACTTAAAATGGCAAATATTTTTCCTCATAGTGAATGAAACGTATCGTGTAGCAAAATTTTCAGCAAATAAAAAATTTTTAAAAAAAAGATAGTTATGTATAACTTGTTAGCTTGTATATAATCAATGGATTAATGTTCTTTACAGACTGTTATTGTTCCCTTGTTGGAGACTATCTACATCTGCATTATCAGCCCTTGGTGCATCATCCCTCTCTGTATATTCATCATCGCAGTTGTTTGTCTGTCAAAACAGCTTCTTCATGGTGTAAGGGAAACTAAACGTATTGAAGCAAGTTGTAAGTGTAGCTCTATACATTCTAAGGGGTTATACAAACATTATGTAACACTTGACAATTTATATTTTATATACAACAACAAACTTTTAAATAAAACTTTGATGTCCCAAGCCTGCTTGTCATCTTCTTCATATTAACCACCAGGGAAGGGCATAGGCACTAATGTGTAGATACATGATGATGTGTGGCTGAAATAAAAGAATATAATTACAGTGTTGGCTACATTTCAGTGAGAAGTCCCATGTTCTCACATCTCTCCACAACACTTGAGGGACATACAGTGATCAGGGCCATGAAGAAAGAACAAGATTTCCTCAACAGAGCCTACTATTACCTTGATCGTCACTCTTCTGCTTGGTTCAACTTTATCAATGCTGAGAAGGGTTTCTCATTGACAGTTGATGTACTGTCAGCCTTGTTAACCTCCTTCAGCATCATATTGCTATATGTAACAAGCTTGAGTAAGTCACACTATGTATAACAGTTATACCTAATGGCACAATGGAGGTTTGTAATCGACCGAGACGTTGAGTCAAATTGCAGGACAACCCAAAGGGGTGGAGTGTGATTTGACCCAATGTATTATAGTAAGCCTGAGCAAAAGCATTATAACCAAAACTGAACAGAGTGCTATCAGGTATTTATTACATACTAAATCAACAAGAGAATTCAATTGTAATAGTATTTTACCTTACTTTCAATCAATCATGTGGATATTTGGCTCAAATAGCACATAGGTGCTATTTGACTTTTCAAATAGCACCCCTGAAATCACATACGTATGTAATAATATAGTAAACAGTATTGCATAACAGTATAGTAAACAGTAAAGGCAGCAGTACAGCAAACACTATAGCAAACAATATAGCAAAGAGTAAAGCAAACAATACAGCAAAGAGTAAAGCAAAAGGTACAGCAAACAGTAATATTCTCACTCTTTAATTTCATTGCTAATTGCAGTTTCTATTTTCACAGATGCCAATACCGTTGTATCAACTGGTCTGGCCCTTATCTATCTCCCAAACAATATTGCAAAGATAACTTTTGCATTGTTGTCCTTTGGTAGGACTGAAGTTATGGTGAGTTCACAAGTGATTGGAAAAAGACCTGTTCTCTCAAACTTATTATTGGTAAAAGAACATATTATAGTAAGCCTGAGCAAAAGCATTATAAAAAGATTTGTGAAATACCATATGTTGGAGGTCATGTAAGAATATGAGAAAGATGTCAAGAATTATTTGTATAATTATTAACATTGGTCTTCCAAAAGTGCCTGATGATACTAGTATGGTCAATACAAAAATGCTTATTCAAAAAACTATACATTGTTTCTTTCAAGTCAATTTGACCTCTTGCACAGTTAATCAACTTTATACACAAGTAATTCACAAATGACATAGTTAAATTACGTTTTGCTCTTACAATTTTTACATTCTTATATTTTATTAAAGTGACTCTTCTCGCTGTTCTGGGCTAGATTGACGAGTAACGGAATTTCTACCCAATATTCTAGTATGTGATGCGTCTGAACCTACCTAACTAATCCCTGGAGACGCCAAACTTATATAATCCATAGTTATACAGATATTTTACCGTAAAGAGAGCGAATTTATTTGTAGCGGCCGTCGCAAAAACGGGTGAGCCAACTTTGCAAGTTATCGAGCTTGTCATGCGCAGTAGGTCATAGGAGGGATTCCTCCTGACGTCATCAGCCCGGGGTCACCAGTGCATTGAGCTGACCCAGTTTGTCCGGCGTGTTTACATACAAAGAAGACGCGATTTTGAGACTCACTTTGCAACAATGGGACGCAAGCCCAAATATAAAACTGAATCGGCAAAGAAGAGGGGTGAAACAGAACGAAGGAATAGGTATGACAGTGGGCGTATTTCCATTGGAGATGAGATTGAAAGATGGAGGGATCTGAGGAAAGAAAAGGAGCTGCATTCTGATCGTGAGCTCGCCACATTCTTGCTTGACTGGTAAGTGTTATTTTCTCTTGCAATCCTCTCGCAAAGATTCCTATCAGAATGGGTCTAACATTCAGTAATTTCATTATGTCTTGAAAGCCCTGCATTAGCAATTTGTTCAACAATTCCTCAGCTTTCATACTTGGATCGTACAAGTGGGCCTTTTCCTCCTTATGATAGGAGCATGGAAATGGGAAACACATAGATGCACTCAGTGAACCATTAGCCCGATTAGATCATGTCGGCGGTCCCACCCCACCTGCACTGCTATAGACTAGATATTACTGTGTATCATAATCAAACACAATGAATAGAAGATGTAACTAATCATGTATAAAACATGATGAGAAATATATTAAAACCTATATTCGGTACATTTGTTATAAAATTAGATATGTATGCTACAACATAGTGTAACACTTGACAAAGTATTCCCCCCCCCCCAAGATTGGGGATCGACCAGCTAAACAGGCTACCAGGGGCAGTGAATATGATAAATGCATGGGGTATATTTGGATATATTTGGACAGATATTGCCCCTCAACTGTTCGATTCCAACAATAGTGCTATTATGAAAGAGCTTTTATTGTGAATATTTAATTTATATATAATAACAAGGGAGCTATAAAGCAACCAAATATGGCAGTAAAGCTGTATCAATGGTATACATTATTAAGCACTGATATAAAAAATAAACAGGTTCAGTTGTGGTGTATACATGTGATTTGGTAAATGATAGGAGCGATTGTTTGCTGGGTTTTTAATCTATATTATTTTGGTAATGCGTTATGGAGGTATTGCTACATAGAAGTGTACATAATACCTCCTCTTTCATTGTTTTCTGAATGCTACTTAATTCCCATACTAACCCATGAGAAGAACCTGAGATAGTTTGTAACGATTGATATGTAATTGTAATTGTGGCAATAATGGTAAGTGTTAACCAACCAACCACTTAAATTGTCGCATGTTAGTCATTATTTAGCTGCTGTAACTACAAGTTTTAAAATAGTTTCCATGCAGCTTAGATGCATATACATTACGGGCAAGGGGTGTGGAGAAATCACATATTCTAATATTGTATATAATAATTTCAAAGGTTTGTTCTTAATAGAAAGAATACCTTTAGGTCGAAAAAAGACCTTATACCCTTTGTTTATGAACATCTTGTATATTTATCATTTAGTCATGGTTTGATATATGAATTATTTATATTCAGGTCGATTGACATAGTTTTTCTTGTATAATATGTTAACAATATTTTGTTGATCTTATTTACGATCTAATTTTTGAAATAAAAGTATGATGAAATACATAAATTAATTCCAGGTATAACCAGTCACAGATCCCTACTTCAACTCCTGGCCCCTCACGAGCCAACAGTATGACTACAAATCTCCCTACCATCTCCCCCCTGTGAGTTCCATATATGATTATAAATGTTGCTTGTGTATGTTGCTGTAATCGGTTTGCTTTTCATTTTCAACACATGAAACCATTATTGCTCGAAATCTACAGCTGTTGAATAAATTAGGAGTATGAAATCTGTTAAAACCATGTGTATATATATTCTTTATACATAACACATTACCTTATAAACCTTTTCATATGGTGCTTTTCCAATTTACATTTATTCTTCATATTCACTCTTTAAAGGAAATATTGATTGAAAATGCATGACCCTTGTTTTAGGAATATTGCTGAACCAGCCAGTAGAGTCCGCTTACGATTCACAGCTGAGGAAAGTGACAGGTTGGAACCTACTTCCAAGCGTCCAAGGCTATCTTATTCAATGGAGTGAGTTCATTTAATGCATTTTCTAAAAAGCCATTATCTCTCACGCACACATTGGGCCTGTTGTATAAGTTGCGATGGACAGTCGCAAATGCTTTGTACTGCATCACAAGTTCAATCTTCTTGTATAAGGTCCAGAAATCGTATGTCCTTCACAGCCCTATCATACTATATTCAATGTAAGTGTGTGTTGGCATGCATAAGTAAAACGGGTTCATATCTTTTTTGCAAATATCAGTTAGGATCTGTGATCACCCTGTTTCCCACCCAATGTGATTTCCCTGGCTTTGTTTCTACTTCGCATCTCCTGCAATAGTAGAAATTAAGTGTAATTTATGGGTCAAAAGTGTAAACAAGTAAATCAACCATCGCAGAATATTTAAAATTTTCATCTCTCTTCTCCCTCCCTCTATCTTTCCTATTTCCTCCCCCTCTTTGCCTCCCACTCTCATTCTCCTTCTTTCTCCCTCTTGAGCTCTGCCACTCTCTCTCACCTCCTTGTCTCTCTCTGCCACTCACTCTGCCTCCTTCTCTCTACACACTCCGTCCCTTCCCCTCCACTGTCTCTATAATCCATCTCTTCCTCCCTCACCATATCTCTCCCTCCTACGACTGCTTTCTCCCTGTCCACCCTCTTCTACCTGTGTCATTCCTCCTCTTCCCCCTCTCTCTCCTCTCCCACTCCCTGCCTATCTCTCTCTCTCCCTCTCCCCTATCTCTCTCTCCGACCACCCTCTCATTCTATCTCCCCTCTGTTTATCACCCTCCCTCCTCTCCCCCTTCCCCCACTCTCCCCCACCCACTATATAGGGTAATATGCTGATGAGAATAATCAGGATATAGAGGAATTACAGAGTGGGGTACAGGAGGAGGTACACTGGAGGTGGTGCGGGAGCTAGGAGATACAGGAGAATGTACCGGGGTACAGGAGGCGGTACATGAAGGGGTACAGGAGGAGTTACTGGAGAGGGGTATAGGAGGTTACTGATGGAGGTGCTGGAGAGCGGTATAGGTGGGTACTGGAGCACTTTTACTGGAGGAGTTACTGGAAACACAGTTCATAAGCCCATCGTTTCTCCCATAGATGTGAGTGCTTGCAAAACACTTACAACTAGGATACAATGAGTTTCTTATACAATGGGCCCATTGAGTTATAATTTGGGGGCCTTTTTAACTATATTTGTACTTCCTAAATGTTTATATTCCTACGTAAACGTGACCTATCTTTTTGCTTCAACTAGCTCTCAAGACCTAAATGTCTCTGGATTGGAGGTGCTGCCGGGTGAGAAAGATGACAGTTACCACCCATCCGACTTATCATTAGTTGAATTCAGGAGGCAATGTACATTCAATACACTGTGAGTTTGCTTTTGTATTGATTTTTTTTAAAAATATTTTTATTGGTCCTGTACATTTAAATTGTTTACAAAATATGCATAGCCACAATGTTGATTATATTCATGCATTGCCAACTTAGAAAGATTTGACCTAATCTTTAACTTAATCACATTCTACCAAATTTAATATCATATGATGAATATTATCTAAATGAATACATAGCTTGCAACAATAATATGTACTATTTTTAAACCGTTATGCTTTCGGTCAGTATATACAGAGTTTTGGAATACTTATACATAGAATGTGTTCTACAATCAATTGCCTCACCGTCGTATTTAAGATGGATGTTATATTTGACTTTTTTCATGTGTATAGTCTCCTAGAACTTGATGATGGAGTGGAGGAGATAGACGATGATTCCCTGGTTCACTGCATTGAGGAACAAGCAGAGGAGGAGGATGCTAATACACTGGGAGACGATCAGGAACAACCCATTTCCTCACAGGACCATCTAGATGACAAGCCTTTCATTGGCTATGTCTCTTGTATTGATCGGTTGATTGAAACCTATCCAGTACAAGCATGTAGTCAGTGTGAAGAAGAGATGCAAGTGACCAAAAAGTTCATTGGCACATGCCTCTATGTGAAATGGGTATGTGTGACTTCCTAACCCATTTAATATCCTCCATATGACAAAACTGAAATATTATAATGATGTGTTTCTACTTTTTGTAGTGTTATTGATATGAACCATGTATTTTGTTTTGCTTTTTGCTTTAGTATTTGAAATTATTATTTCAGTCATGCAGCAATGGACACAAGTTCGAGTGGTCTTCCCAGCCTAAATTATCCAAACGTGGGAATCACTTAGGGGATGTGATGCTATGTACCAGCACTCTACTTAGTGGGAATAACTTCACAAAAGTAAAACTGCTAATGAAGTTCATTGGTTTTCAACCACCCCGGGAAAATCTCTTTTTCCCGCTGCAATCTAATGTCATGGTTCCTGTCATAAATGACTATTGGAACCAACTGCAGGAGGAAACCCTAGCCCCTCTGAAGGGCATCAATGTGATTGCAGCTGGTATGTTCATATCCTTAGTATATATGATCAAATATGTAATCATGTAAGCTATGGCTTTTTATCAATTCGCAAGTCCGAAAGTCTGAACGTATGAAATCAATCAATGAAATATCTTTCTGCATTCATTTCTAAATTCTTATGATAAACAGTATTTGTTTCAAACAATGTATGTGTAAGGTAACTACAAATATATTATTGATTGACACTCTCATTTTTTGTGGTATTTTGAGGACGAACAACTTAAGTAGAAGTCAACAATCACCCTATTTTACATTGGCTTGTAATTCTCCAGATGCTAAACTAACAAAATAATAATGATAATTCATGGTATATTAATTCCCAATAATAACCTTAGGTGATGGCAGAAATGACAGCCCTGGCCACTCTTCCCAGTATTGTACCTATACAATAATGGAGGAGCAAACCCACAAAATTCTCAGCATAGCCTGTGTAGACAAGCGGGAAACAGCATTGAAATCTCCAAATATGGAACCAACTGGTCTGAAGAAGGCCTTGAATGAATTGCGAGGACATGGGGTAAAGATCACTGAGCTGGTGACTGATGCACATGTGCAAATTCCACCAATTCTGCGTAAGTTAATGTCAGGTTGAGTAATTGCATTTTGGGTATCCCAGGGATAGGATTAGATTAGACCCAAGTTGTATAGTATTGAATGCCATATTAATCAATATCACATATCAGGGTACCTAAATACGCTTTTCATTAAACAGGGTTGCGATTTATTTGTGCTTGGGATTTGGGATTAACAGGGTGTATGGGAATTTAGAATGGTGCAGAGTACCACAGGTCTGGGATTGTGGAAAGAAAACCTGCATTCTGGAAATGGTGCTTTTGGATAACGGGAAACAGGATTCAAGGGTGGAGATGTAGCCAAATTGTAACTTTGATTTTTTTTTTCAATAACTGTGGTTGAGACTTGCTAGAATATTGAATACCAATACACACAGTCACAATAACATAGCCCATTCCTTTGGTGATGCATATTGTATGCGATAATTAAAAAAATATTTTTCATCACAGGAGAGATGGGTATCCTGCATCAGTGGGATATTTGGCACGGTGGGAAAAACTTCCTTAAAAAGCTGAACCAGGTAATCCACAGGCTTCATTAAATCCTGTACTAATTATGAATGGCAAACTTTTTTCCTCCAAAAGCCAGATACATATTAACAGATGTTGAATATTCAATAAAAGAGTAAGAGATTTGGATAAGATATAACATGATTCCCAACTGTATTGATTTATTCATGAATTCAGATTGCCTCCCGCTCCAACTGTGAAGAACTCAAGCCTTGGGTTAAAGACATCATTAACCACTTCTGGTATTCGGCGGAACATGCTGAGGGCGACCCATTAAAATTTAAGGTTTGTCTAAGATAGTTGTGTTCTAGTTAATTAGCCTGAACCGTATCATATTCTAATCTTCACAAGAACACGGTCAGAGTGGTCCAGTGGTTAAGGCATTAGACTCTAAATCGAGAGGTTCCTAGGGTCCTGGATTCAAAGCCCATAGCGTCTGACTACAGGCATCATTTCACCTCCCACCCCAGTTATATGAATCCCTCAAATTACCAATCCTTATTTCCCCCCCACATTGTCATAGGCATCTATATATTCTGTCCCATTCTTTTAATTATGCTTTAATCCAATGCAATCCAATTAGTATTACATGTTTACAATTCTATAACTCTTTTGTGTGTTGTAGGCAAGATTCCGGGGCATACTGCATCATGTAGTAAATAGACATGAGTGGTTGGCAGGAGATGATTCATGTGGCGGTGCATGTGACCATGGCCCATTGAATGAGGAAGAAAGGGACAAACCATGGATTACTGCCAGATCAGAAGCCCACAAAGCTCTGACAAACCTTGTACTGGAAAGGAAGTGGCTAATCAAAGCTGGAGACATGTATTGCAATTTCAGGTAAGCATGGCAGATTCATGAACGTCCACTATAGTGAGTGTTTGGCCCATGAATAATAGTAAACTGTTTTTATGAGAAGTAGCGGCAGTGGAACCCAGGATTAAGATGTCACTTGTACATATATATGCATTACACAATTGTACATATGAATTTGGATGAAACTTTGATTCAAAATGATAAATGACTTGTCCCATTCTTGTTTGTACACAGACACACTGGGCAGCTGGAAGTGTTCCACCATCACATGTTAATGTATGCCAGCAAAAGACACTCATTCAGGTGTGTACTATTAGGAAAATAGATGGAAATATAGGTCCAGTTGACTTCTCTTTATTTTATGGAAGTGGAAGGTAACGTCAAACATCACGGTGACCCAACATGTTGCAGGTGTTGTTTAGTTGTATAGCAAGATCCTCGTAACAATGAGGGGGAGAATTAATTGGGAACATTTGAATTTATAATAAAAACAATTTGGCATAGAAAATTAGGATAATAGTTATTTATGTTTCCCCCAGGCAAAAATAAAAATGGAATACAAATACATTACAAAGGATAAATCAGGGAATAGCTGTTGACTCACATTGAATTCATTCAAAGAAATGGACAGAGCTAATCTAAGCGTCTAAATATGAACATAATATTGCAGCCCCCCAGTCTACAGGGCAAGGATGTTGCTAGCAGGCATTGACTATATGGAGCACAGTGATAGGGACTATAGACATGACAAGGAGGGAAACATACAGTAAGTCATACTCATACATTTCCTACAAGTCTACCCCACTTTCATAGAGTGGATGGTAACTTATAATGAATAGCGTTGTTATTCTCTATAATGACACAGATGACAATGATGATAACGAATGATAATAGGGCGACTCCACTAGAGAGAAAAATGGCACGACAAATGTTGTTGTTGCCCACTAATTTGTTGCAACAAATATCCATACAGAAACAACAGTTCCCAAAGAATGTGGCAACACATCTGACACTAGGGCTCCTGATGCAGGGGGGGGGGGGCGGTCCTGTGTCGATTTGTCTTGCTAGGGATGAGCATTTGTCCCTTGTCCCCCAAATTCCATGTTGATTTGTCTCTCTAAGAAAGGGTCTACGTCGTTTGTCGATCATAAGAAATGGCTATGTCAGTTTGTCGATTTTACCACTACAAGTTCTGCTATAATAATGAATAAAATGACAGCTTTAATAAAAGATACATAATTCATCGCGATGCAATTGTCTCTTGTACTGACACCAGATGGCGTGGGCGGTCGGAAAAGGAGGCCAGGGTTGACATAACACTGCTGTAGCGTATGCATACCGAGTATGAATACCATCGGTAAACATTATAAATGAATGCCATCTTATTCAAAGCAGCTTAATCATCGAGAAAAACGTTCACATTAAGTGAAACAAAGTAGACGCAGTGATTCCCAAGATGGAATTTTCATAAATCAAGCCCCTTGAATCCCGCTCCCATAGAGATTGGCCTGGCCACGGTGCTATTGTATCGACGAAAATGGCAAAAGTACAGAAGAAAACCGTCGATACGCCTTATACTAGGTGGCACCCTCAGCATTTTAGCACGACCGAATTGTATAAGAATTAGTATAAGGGGTACATATGAAACTATGTTCTTTCACTGATGACATTGTGTCTAACATATCTCACTGTTTAAATTCCTCAGATTTCGGCGAGTGTTCAACAAAAGGTCCCAGGTATGGTGTCCAAGCCCACTCAAGGTCCCCAAGGAATACAAATACATAGGAACCATACAGAAACTCATCCTGACAACCATTCAGGAAGAACCAGGCGTCTTGAGAAAGAATGTTGATCTTAGTTTGGACGACCCAAGGAAGTTGCGGCCAACAATTGCTGCTGTTTCCCCAGCACCCATACAAGATTTGGTTGCAGCTCATAAAAGCAGACTTGGATCAAAAAATAATTGGAATTCCACAGACCAAGAATAAGTGTATAGGTTTCCCATTAACAGGATTTAATCTTGCAATCCTGAACTAACTTCATTTAAGTCATTTATCATGTTGAATCACATTATTGAGTATATAAAGTACAAACTTTGGTTAATTTTTTTTCATTAAATCTTTTAGCTTTTCACCGTTTTTACTTAACATCTCTGTGCCATTATAGTTCAAAGTGTAGAACGGTAATGTTTTAGTGTTGTGTCATCTAGCATGTGTACCATTACTCTAACATGACAATAAAACAATCATTTATCAATCTTCATTATCAATGTTATAGCAACTTTATTTCGATTTGTATATAGTAATAAAGGTTAACGATTTGATTCATTGCTGATTTAGATTAAAAAATACCGACTTTTAATTGATTTTTACTTTTAACTCACAAAATCAAGTCATGTTAACAGAACAAATAAGACTTTTGATGATGCGAAAGGGATACCTTTGTCTTCTGGCTTTCTGCCTTCCTCTAACTTAGTTTAATTCTATTATTTTAAAAGGTCACGCAAATAAAGGCAAGTTTATTTTCTGCAAGGCTCCTATAATAAACTATTGACTTTTTATTAGGAAAACCCCAATTAAAATATATTGACTTTTACCAATTTATTAATTACAAATCAACCACAAAGGCAATAGGTTGTGACTAGTTTTGTGTGCATGTCGGTTTATTATAATGTACTCCTTTACATATATATGCAACAGAAAAAGGCAACTCTAGAGATCTACATTAATTACACCAGGCGTCCTGGTATAAATCCAGTGTAGTTGCCATCTACTGATGGGTAGACAGATCGGATGCGTAGTACACAGCAACTTGGTACCACCCGCCGCACATTGGCTCCCAGGAAACCATGTCTCCAAAATATGAACTGCCTATAGGCTGTATGGCGGCGGGCTTCGTTATCATGGCGTGCCTCCCCCGCTAAGTAGTCGTTCATTTGAACATTAGCGATGCCTAGAACTGCAGGGTCGAGCATAATGATTTCCATGATCTGAAAAGAACACAGAAAAATAGATAGAAGCCTAAATATGTTAGGTTCAGATGGTATAACAATACTGATATAAATGTTTGCTAATGTAACCAGTGTAAACTGGTAATGATTAAAAAAACAACGAATCAATTGCTGACCTATGTAAACACAGATCATTCTGTAGTTATGGAACATTATTACTTCATGACACCAATGAGAATGATCTTCCACAAAGCTCAAATATGCAGAATAATATCCACATGGTATAAGATATTACTTACAGCTTGTCTGCTGATGCAGTTCCTTGGGAGGAGTCCGCAGCAGACGTTCTCTGTGGCAGTGGACATTTCTCTGCAGTTTGTGCACTTGCACCATGCAGGCTGCGCAGTTTGTGGTGGTGGTACTGGGGGCTGTGGGTCGATTTCATCCAGCTCGTCATAGAGGAAGAATGCCAGTGAGGGACACAACTGTGTAAACTTACTTATCAGTCTGTCTTTCCGTTCCAAACTCAACTGAGATGCCATTTCCTATTTGGGAAATAAAACATGATTTGAGGATCCATAAATGGGATATTGCACGTGCGATAAGATAAAGTATAGAAGTGATTTTAGAAGTGAGTAATTATCCCAAACGGCCAGCATTCAAATTCAAGAGGCCAATTTTTTTGAAAAAATAAAATTTGTCGAATCACTACAATATTTGGCATACGTATAGCAAGGAATGTCAGCATTACACAGACAAAGTCTGGGGAGGCTGTGACAAATATTTTAATTCCTACACCTATGCTTCAGATATCTCCATTTTTGCCTATTTTTTTGCCTTATTTCGGCCATATTAATGTGGATTTATAAAATAATATTGTGTAAGTCTGAGGTGAATTACCCAGTAATTATGTCAACAAAATTAAATGACAAAGTCAGAGATAGGAAATCAATGTTGGCCGCCAAAATAACACCTGGTTGTATATATTCTATTTTAAATATGGGTGTTATTTTACATTTCGTACTGTGACATAAAACATTCCCATATCAATTCAATGAATTCTATTTGAGGGAATAAAAGGGTTCATAAATGTCATGGGCTAATAACTTTTATATTCACCGAAATATAAATACATATGCATCTTTCCTCCCACGAAAATAAAGTTCAACCTAACCAAACAGATTGCTAAAATCAATGCAATGCCGACTATACCCCAATTCACCTATTATTGGCCAAATTGCAGTCTAATTTAGCAGAATTTACTAAATGTGCACAGCTGCTAATTGTACATTTTTTTAATGAAAATCTGACCAATATGAGAAAATGACGATAGCATTGATTAATGATTTGACTGTTATTGTACTTGTTTTACTACATAATTATATGAAAAATAATCCATGGAAGCTATAAGTATATATTTGGGGTAGGGCAGTAAGTGACTGACAATGATCTTACTTAGAACTATGGCATAAATAATATACATACTGTGAATTCTAAAGCTCTCCTCGCTTGTAGTTCACGAAAATGAGCTATATCTGTGGCAGTGGGCTGGTACAATCTGGGACGTACATTTCTACTCCCTCCCCTTCCAGATGTACTGCCCCCTCTCCCACGTCCTCTCCCACGTCCTTGTCCACGTCCTCTCCCACGTCCTCTTCCACGTCCTCTCCTTTGCGTAGAACCTTCAGTCTGCATTCTCTTACTAAAAGCAATGGAAAGTAATATGAAATGCCAATGAAATGAAATGGTGTTACAAGTGGGGTTATGGAGTATGGAGGAGGTTGGTAGTCTGCTTATGGGGAGAGGGCTGTCTAGATCATGTTATGGGGGCAGGTCCAGGAATACATGTAAATAATCAAGAAAGGGAGACTCCACCTGTAACCAACAGAACATATATGTAAAGGGACCTGCATCTCCTAGTAAACAGGTGCTAATTTGTTGAGCTATTCTTTCCCCGGCCCTAAAAACGAGTAATACCTGGACATAAAGTATGTTTAGAAAATAAACCCCTCAGTTGAAATATGATTATACTTAGGAATGCAGAAACACAAATTAGGCTATCAATAAGAAAACTAGCTTCTGCTAAAAGTTGCCTATATACATGATCGATTTGGTATCTGAACAGCATATAGATAATAAGAAATATATATACAATATAATACATTTGTAAAATATTTTTTTTTTATCATTTATATGAACCGAATGTTATGGAACCCTAAATCAAAGGGGTGGACTTGGAGACATGAGAAACTGGGTAATTTCTAAAGAATGGAATAAACATTTTCAATTTATCAAAGTCAATAATAAGCCAAACATGGTTCGTCCATTTCTTGGCTAATCCCATTGGATATTAGTCCAGCCATGAGATAAGATAGGAAAACATTTAGATAATAACTATAATTTGTATACGTTATACCTTTCGTTATGCTACCAAAATATTCAACTATTCATATTCAGAACAAAATGTAATTACTAGTTATGATATAAATAACAATGTTCAATATTGATGCTACAGTTTTCATTCAAATTTGGATGCTGCCTTCACCCTAGAATCGAAAGTAGGCTGCTAGTATGTTGACACATGACCAAATTACTTATCACCCCAGTCAGCTGTTTTTCTCCAGTCTCTGTACCGAATCTTAGTTAGGGTTCATTGAGTGCTATAGCACAGTATAAAGCTATGGAATAATACATGAAACGACTAGTACAAAACAATGAATTGTTACCAGCAAAAGAGGTGGTATACGGCCATGATATTTTAGGGGAAAATAAGTCATTTTTGAGTGCATGAGAGCCACTCCAAAACTAGTTTGGCCAATGAATGAGTCATGGCTACCATGAGGGTTGGATCGGTAATGACACAACCAATTCGCTAATAAATGATAGCCTTTGATATGTGATGAAATTTTAGTCATTGACATGCCTGGCAGCAGCTCTGTCTAATGAACATTGGCAACGTTGGAATACATGATGCAGAAGAGAAAGGAGTTCAAATATATAGCTTCTAGAATAGAAACATACTTACTCAGTGTAGCGCACGATGGTAGACCAGCTGTCTTGGGTCCATGTGTTGTCCCCGCTGAGTGCATGTCTAAAAATAGCCTAGTGAGGGGCTTCCCTTGACCTTATTAGCATATTGTGACCCAGTTCTATCCTTTGAAATGCAATGGCGGACTCGGGAAAGACTGGACGACGAGCCAGTGACGACTCACAAAAGGATTGTATTTGACAGCAAATGGGAAAGATACAAGTAAAATGAGATCATGATTGAACTAAGAAGGTTAGTTTTAGTTGTTATGGGCAGTTTCAAGGCGATTCTTGATTACTCCCAAACCTGTGTTTTTAACTATCTTAGCCACTTTAAGTTCGATCATCAAATAAAAAAAAAAGTTGTCATCTCTTAGCAACTAGATGGCTCAGATTTTATATGGTCCCATGGCTGGGCGTCCTTCCTTTCACATTTCTCAATTAGATGCTCTGTCAAATCATCCATGATTCTTCAGGATTCATGATTAGTTAACGAGTCAGGCGTACACAGCAGGAGGTCTGCCCAGAGAAAGCCCTGATGTGGCGGGGCTAGATTTAGTGAATCTTGCCCTGCACATGGTGTGTGAGATTTTAGTGATTATTGAAAAGAGTTTGATTTACATTTTGATTTGTAGATGACATCAATAGAGAGGATACTACAGTACTGTAAACTTGAGCAGGAGGCACCAGACTATGTTGATAACCGACCACCACAACACTGGCCTCATCAAGGTAACATCAGCCTCAGAGATGTTAGCATCAGGTACCATGAGCAGCAACAGATAGCTCTAGGTCCTGTCAGCATCAACATCAGGGCTGGAGAAAAGGTAGAGACTGAGAATTGTTTACTACTAGACTGTAGAGCTCCTTGTTCAATGAAGTAGATTGGTGATTCTTGGAGGGATTTTAACAGATGGAAGCCCAAAACACTACTAACTCAGGTTCTACCAAAATAAACATGTTTTTCTTTCATTTCATTCTTTCATTTTGTTGGTTAAATTTTGAGACTAAACTAGAGGAGGATTGTTGGGATGATGTGTGGTGTGTTCCACCAACATAATATTTATTATTGTCAGCATAGTTACACCTGCTTGGTCAGTGACTAAAAGGATTAATGTCAGCCAGAAAAGATGAATAAAAAGACTAACAAGATTAAGGCCTGAACCAAAAAGCAACATATAAATGTTTGCATTATATTTCAGATAGGGTTAGTAGGCAGGACAGGGGCAGGGAAGTCATCATTGCTCACCTGTATGATGAGACTGGTAGAACCTGAGGGTTCTGTTGTTATTGATGGCATCAACATTAAGACTATTGGACTTGCTGACCTGAGAGGGGCTATCTCCGTCATACCTCAGGTATCCATGTTTTAAAGCTTCACTCTCAGTTAACACTGGCAAAAGAGTAAATTTGACTAAATTAGACAGGAAAAAATGACAAATACTAGACCTGTATATTTCAGCATATTTGTCCTTTAGATTCAAAACGTCTCTTTGGTTATATATTGAACTTTACTTCCAGTCTTCTTGTAATTAGCTTTTGTAGGCCTTGTGTATGATACTTACATTTATTATACATACATTGCCATGAAAACAACGTATCTAGAGAGGTTTACACATAGTGCGTATTTCACTAGTGATTTACTTGGGGTTGTCATGGCAACCAATCTGCTTTTTTGCTATAATTATCAATTAAATTACAAAAAAAAGTACTTAAAACAATTTTGTAGCAAACTTCGACAGTCATTGACTGAGAAGTCTTGTAAAACTACATGAATTACTACGATTTTTTGCTATTGAAGTGCCGAAGACTTTTGTTATGCAAATTGTGCAATATTCCCGCTCCTTCAACCAAGTTGTTAGTTAACCAGTGTTAATTCCATCCTCCATATCAGGATCCAGTGGTATTCAGCCATTCCCTGAGGTACAACCTGGATCCCTTTAATGAATTCAATGATGACAGATTGTGGGATGCTCTCAACAAAGTAAGATTTTTTCCATTGGTGTTAGTCGGTGATCGTCTTGATATCAATTGTTAAAATAAAGTCTTCTATCCCTAGAGACTGGGAATGTATTATGAATTGTAGTTTATTACTGATTTTTAAAATTGTCTATGTGGCGGGTATATGATCCAGCAATCAATAATTATAATCCAGCTGTGCCCTGACCCAGCATCACATAACACTATGGTAGTTGCAGTCTAGGGTTTGTCCGCAGAGAACTATCAGCAGGGGGAAGTTTCCTCCACCCTAATCCCTAACCCAAACATGTATCAATTAGTCCCCAAATGCAAGTGGTGTCAGTATCAATTAGCAGGTGGTCCACTCATCTTTAAACTTTTTTTTAAATTGTGAAATATACTAACTAAATCGTTTTTGGAAGTATTCTCCTAGCCATAAGAACTATTCTCATCTTTATTTCATCAATGTGTGACGACTATGAGGAAAGATATTAAAGCTTTGTATTTGTGATGTGACTGTGAGTGGGTGGATTCTTATACAAGGGAGAGAGAGACACATGGTTTTGGTTAGGTGTGACAGTGCACTCGGCCATGGTGCTGTAATGGCCTGTTATACATAATATACATTTGCCGAATGGTATTACATAATCGGCTCGTCAGAGCTGGAAAATATTGGTTGGAACCTACAGTGGTTGATTCTTATGCTCTGCCAACAGTTAGGGTCATTTAGTCCATTTTGGGTAAGATTTCGCGTGCACTTATTATACTACAGACCGCGTTGGTCTAGTGGCGCCACCACGGTGTTCCATCACGGACTAAAATCAATATACAACTCGGATTTAGCGTTCGAACTGTCTGTACTCCCATAGACGTCCCTCGGCCTTCGGCCTTGGGACGTCTATGGGAGTACAGACAGTTCTCACGCTAAAATCCTCGTTGTCTATTGCTATAGTAGATGATGACATGTTGATGGATCAGAAATCATACTGTTGCCTCCCCAATCTTATTATAGATCATGTAAGTGATGTAAATTCTGAGAATTTATGAAAAATTAACTTTCAGGCACAATTAGCTGGGAAGGTGACAGAGCTCTCAGGGCAGTTGACGGCAGAGATGGGAGAGTCTGGTAGCAACTTCAGTGTGGGAGAGAAGCAGCTTCTGTGTCTGGCACGGGCGATAATGAGGGACAGCAAGATCGTTCTTATTGATGAAGCAACTGCTAATGTAGACAAAAGGTGCTGGTGTGATCCCACTGTGAAGACTTATATTCAACAATGAAGCATTACCTTTAGACAAAAATATACTGGTTGTTGATACACAACACATTTCAATTCCTTGCCAAATCAGAAGCATTCTTTCTTTATGTTGAATAGCGTAGACTTTCTTGATGACAACCAATTTGAAGCCAAAAGCCTAGGCCCCAGGTTTTATTAAAATTCCTCTCTTAAGTTTCTTCACATTAACATTAGTAATTTCAAACACTATACCATTGTTTAGATTCACATTGTAATAATTATCAATGTTTCCACAGGACAGATGAGATGATACAGACCGCCCTGCAGGAAACGTTGGTAAATGCTACAGTTGTAACAATAGCTCACCGCCTCAACACTCTGGTAGCAGTGGACAGGATAATGGTAATTTTACATTCATTTTTGTGAATATTTGTGTCCATTCCTCAGATAGGATTTTGCTTCGTTGTGAACAACTGTAAAGCTATTCTTATATCTAATGGCCCAATGGAGGTTTCAAATTGATCGAGACGGAGGGTCAAATCGCACGACACCCCTGAAAGCGTCATAAAACCCCGAAAGGGTGGAGTGCGATTTGACTCGACGTTGAGATTGATTTGAAACCCGCTCAAATAGCACATAGGTGCTATTTGACTTTTCAAATAGCACCCCTGAATAGCACCCTCTAAATCACATATGTATGTAATAATGTGTCAAATGGATGAGGTCTATGAGAATAGACTGCAAAGGAAACTTGCCTTGAGTAATCATTAATGCTCTTCAAACCTCAATTAGGAACAATACTTTTGCAATTTATTTAAGGTGTTGGAGCAAGGGAAGGTAGTAGAGATGGGCAACCCCTACAGACTGTTACAGCAGGGTTCTGGTGCATTCTATGACATGGTGAAGGCCCTGGGAGAGGCTAACGTCACACAGCTCATGAAGGCTACTCATCATTACATCAAGTCCAAGGAAAGCGTTGACAACAGTGTGGAACGAGCATCCATGGAATCAGGGATGATATCACAAATAACCACATTGTAATAGAATGTGGAACAACCAGATAATTTGTAGTGTAACAACTTTAATATGTTTCCTTCTAAATATAGCATAGTTTAATGGCATGGTTCTTTTTAACATCAAGTACTTAAGGGCATATCAAGGGCGTGGCTTGCATAAATGCGAGCCCAGGCAACAGGAGCGGCTTGCATTTATGCAACTACTTCATGCTAAAGACCTTATTGCTCATCATTAGTGGTGACAATGTCATCATTGTTGCCGTCATAAAATGTAACGTCGCTGCTAGGAGCACAGTTCCATGATGATGTCCCTAGATGGGTCAGATTTTCAGAAAATGTACAATTGGCAGCTGTACACTTTTAATACTTTCTGCTAAATTAGGCTGCAATTTGGTCAATACTGGTAAATTCGAATATATTCGGCATTGCATTGATTCTAGCAATCTGTTTGACTAGGTTGAACTTTATTTTGAACTTTATTTTCGTCTGAAATTTGGGTTATTTGAGAAGATTGGTGAAAGTGAATTGTACATTTTCTGAAAATCTGACCCAGATACATGTGCGGTGTAAGGCACTTCACAAACCCCTTGTCTCTTGGTACAAAAGAGCAAAATGTGATGTGTTTCAGGAAAATGAGTCATAAGTCGCAGAATATAGATTTTGAGATACCATTATATTTGTAAAGATGAGATCAAGCGGATTCCAATGATAGTAAACAATCTAATAATCTAATAAGTATTTCTAGATTTTAAGTTTGATATTTTCATTTTTGAAAAAAAAAGTTTCCAATATTTCTTGGGGGCAATAAACAGTAAAATAACTAAATGTAGTCCATATGAGGACCTTTAAAACGAAAGGATATATTCCATACATTGTCCTGAAATTTGATACATCGATCGATATAGCCTTAAGTGATAAACTCCTCCAAAATCAGAACATTCCTATAAAGTGATCTTGTAAAGTAAACACTTCAAAAAATACCATTTTTGCGACTTGTGACTTATTTCCCTGAAACACATCACATATGATTTCCATCTAGGATTGGAAGATTTATAGATGCTATTTGTGCACTTTCAGGTTTCAATCTTTCATCTGCAATTTGAGACCAGATTAATGAATTCCCTGACCTTAGTACTTAAGGAATTTCACAATTATATATAACATTGGTTGATTTTGTATCTAATCAAGAGATCTTAATGAATTCCCGTAATCAGCTCAAAGTATAGACAAAGTCCAATTCCTTCATTACCAGCACTTTGTATGAATAAATGCTAGAGTATTATGCTATTGTGTCTAGTTACCATTACTCTCACTTAGGCCTGATTCTGGGTACAATTACGAAGGTGTTGCATGCGGCATGGACTGGGCAATAATATGTGTATCGCCATATCCATCAATAAAATATATTGAACAAATTCACACAACTTGTTTATTCCTCTCAGTGGTTCTAGCTTTAACCTGGGAGACTTAGGAGACTTCTTCACATATTTTGGTCGAGGGGCCTGGAAACTCATTTTATGGGCATTGAATTATGTTATAAATGGCCTTGAAATGTCTGAAGATACTCTGTTTTTCCCTGCACACTTCCCCCTGAATCGCCCCTCTTACACCTTCCACAGTAAATGACTCACAAAGTAAAGGTTGAAAAATGGATATAAAATCTGAATATAAAACATGTTAAATGCATTGGCCTGTGACCAACAATGACACAACCCTCTGGTCCCGTCAATAGCGCTCTGGGAACCACTGGAATGGTCTTGGAAAGGTAGTGAAAAGATTGGGATTGTTTCCGACCAAAAGCGCGGGGGAGACCCGCCATCAGAAGATACATGTCCCCGTCACCTACACGCCATTGCGCTCAATGTAAGAGTAAAGCACAAGGTGGCGCCACTGAGTGGTAGAGCGGCGCGGCGCAACAAGAGTTCAGCACAGACGTGCCTCAACAAACCCTTCCACGTGTGTCTGGTACATAAGACATTTCGAGGTACTTGGGAAAAGTTTTAGTTTCTGTCATAGACAGTTCTTTTTTTTTGTTTTTACATCAGCTTCTTTATTCAATATGTCAACAAAACTTTCCACTTCGCCAGAGCAAATCGACATCGAAGAATAGATAATTATGCTCTATTCCTGATGATTATGCTGTTTTTTTAAAGGAATAACTTTTCTTTTTCCCTTGCAAAGCTAACATAAGTAACTTATTCGTTGAACAAAGTATTTCTTACTATATATTTTGAACGCTTTGTTGGTTTTTCATCTACTCGTTGGTTTAACCGAGCTATAAAGGCTAAATATTAGATATTTTATTTGTTGAACTCTATTAGATCGGATAGATCCGCGAACAACTTTCTCCATATTATATTTTCTTCTTTGCTTACTAAGGTAAATCCGTTTTGACATAATATAATGAAAATCTTCGACCTCAGCTCATAGCAGAAAACCAACCACTCGATCATACCCTTATGAAATAACTTCTGTCGATGTATGAATACTTTTGTCGTTAAAATAATCCAGTTTATTGCCCTTTTTATCGAAGCCAAGCATAAGTTTATCCTTCGTACATCAAACCTGCCATTTGCATTTCTCTGTACTACTTTTTTTCCTCCTATATCCACGTTAAGGTACCCTATGGAATCTATGAAATTAATCACCTTTTCCCATAGCCTTGCTGTGTTAGGGCATAGCATAAAGAAATGAACTACATCATCCCTTTCGTTGCAAAAAGAATAGACAGTTCTTCCCACTGAACCCGACTACAAAAATATTAATACAATATTTACATAAGTATGTATGGACTATGGATGATTTGTGAATATTGCGCTGGAGGTTCACCTCTCCTTGCAGTGAATGGTATATATACATAGGCCTACTATTTATGTGGTTGTTACGAATGTGTGATGACTCTATGAAGCTCTGGGAAACCTCTGGAATATGTCCGGAATATGTCCGGAATAATCTCCAGAATATGTCCGGAATATGTCCGGAATAATCTCCGGAATATGTCCGGAATAAGTCCGGAATAATCTCCGGAATTACCTCTGGGAAATCACTGGAATAATCTCCAGGAAAAGTCCGGGAAACCTCCGGGAAACCGCCGGGAAACCTCCGTGATATCTCCGGCTGCCACCAGGGGCTACATATCAAGAACTGCTGCTATTCTCTGCTTATATTAGTTCATCATGTTATAACTAATTATTGGTTAATGATAGAGCTTCCAGACTTCGACCATCTCTTATGTTATATATTGCTCTAATTTATGATGAAGTTTATACTTATTTACTCATTGTATTTATTTATATATTCCTGATTCATATTGTACACACCTTATGTTACTTGCTATAATATTCATGACCTTTGCATTGAGCTTCATGTATTGTCAGGTTGGGGAACAAGGACCTCAACCTCACCTCAGGGATTTCAAGGAATAAACTGGACTTATAAAGTACTTTCTCTATATGTTATTCTTTCCGGAGAAGCGCTTTTAAACATAGAATATTATCCACCCTAGGCCTTTGACATGGACATAGTTCTTTCCTCCACTACCTTTGCTAGAGATATGATTAATATTTATTCAGAGAAGTAACCTATACGATCACAAATATATTATTATTAAATATCGATAGTATTTAAGCCTGGAAGAGATCCAGAGTCGATACACAGAAAGTGCAACACTGGCAAATCATCTCACTGGAAAGAACATAGGCAAGATTCACAACATGGTCTAAACATTTTAAATACAGGAGAAAAAGTATTGGACATATTGTAGTGTACATTTCATGTTACAATTGAGGTGAGGAGATCCAGGCTTAGATGTCATGGGACAGTGTAGGGTCAAATCGTCAGACAATATACAATTCGCCTTCACCAATCCTCCCAAATGACCCAAATTTAAGACAGAAATTAGGTTTAATTTTTTTTTCAGGATGTTTACACAGCAAAGTCAAAACTAAGAGTATATATTAAATATTAAAAGGTGTATGCGCATTTTAATATAGGCATTGCCATGTAAAAAAGATGTTGCTCGTTTTAAAACGATGCTACCATTAATAAATGTAATTTTACGATCTGACCATTAAAAATAGGCATGCACGTAACTTCATTAGATGTGCTCATTTTTGAATATTGCTGGGCATTAATAAATGAGCGTGTTTATTAACATGTATCCACACTGATCCCGATCTTGACAATTGTAAATAACGCGTGATGCATGTTTTAACACACTCCACTGTCAATGAGATATTATTGTCTGTTGGGCTTCAAATCAATCAATTATCTTTTTGGTACAGGTTTCTTATCATTTTAATCATTTTGTGGAGTCCCCCTCCCCCAACCCGCGCTCTTTTCTCCACCCGCGCTCTTTTCTCCACCACAACTGGCGCATTTTGACAACGATTCTATTATTTCGGTACAGATTTATAAACGTTTTAACCATTTTATGGAGTAACCCCCCCCCACCCTGCTCTATTCTTGCGTGATGCTTGTTTTGATAATTATATGCACCACCACCATATATTTGTACATTTTAACGACGATTCTATTATCAGTTCTATTGTACAGTTTACTAATCGTTTTAACCATTTTGGCGAGTAACCCCCCCCCCCCATACACCACCACCATAAGTCTATACATTTGAAAACGATTTAATTATTTCTGTACAGTTTTCTACTTGTTTAAACCATTTTGTGGAGTACCCCCCCCCCCCCACCCTATTTCTCTGTTCTCCATCAGGAGCACCAGCACCAGCACAAGTTTGTACATTTTAAAAACGGTTGTATCATTTCCACATATAAATTATAATACATTTGTACATTTTAACAAAGATTCTATTATCAGTTCTATTATACAGTTTAACCATTTTCTAATCGTTTGAACCATTCTGTGGAGTACCCCCCCTCTCCCTTCCCTCTCCCTTCCCCCAATCTGTGTTCTCCTACCACCACCACCACCACCACCACCACAATAAGTTTGTACATTTTGACACCGATTATCAGTTCTGTACGTTTCTAATCGTTTAAACCATTTTGTGGAGTACCCCCCCCCCTCCCCCTATGGTCTCCTACCACCACCACCAGCACCACGGCCACCACTGTGGAGTGTGGAGGGAGCCCACTATAGCCCTCCTCACTCAGTGCCCGGCCGTTGATCCACTCACACCCACTACCACCCATAGTTTAGCACTAGCGCCTGGAGGAGTTACCTACTGGAGGAGGATGGCTGAGGGGTCCGCCATGGAGGCTAAGCTGAGGAGGCAGGAGAACACCCAACCCTGGGGCTTCCGTATGCGGGGCGGCTCACAAGTGGGCATGCCCCTCTTTATAGAACATGTAAGTACATGATATAACTATTGTACTGATGCCCCTCTTTATAGAACATGTAAGTACACAATATAACTCTATTGTACACATTGTGATACACTCTAGGTCCAAACCCTCAGATCAGATAAGAATGGTATGTTGGCCTACTTCACTAATCAGTTCCCTGGCCCAGGACTTGGCGTTTTAATGGGAATATAATGACATTTTGTGGTCTTAATGGACTTATAATGGCACTTTGCGGTTTGAGGCAAGAGGGTTTCCCTCCGTTTGAAGGGACTCTCTCAACTCTGGGCCTAGAGTGGACAGCTGGTCTTTATTCCCTTTAATTGCAGCTTAGTAGTAATATACTAAGGTTATACATACTTATGTTATATACTTCGGGATCTCTTCCTCGGCTCTTCCTCTTCCTCCTCCTTCTTCTCTTTCTCTCCTTCTTCCTCCTGCTTCTCCTCTTCCTACCCCCTCCACCACCTGCTCCTCCCCCTCCTCCTCCTTCTCTTCTACCTCCTCCTACTTCCTTTCCTCCTTCTCCTCTTCCTACTCCCTCCACCACCTGCTCCTTCTCCCCTTCTTCTTTCTCCACTTCCACCTCCTCCTTCTCTTCCTCCTCCTCTTCCTCCTCCTTCTCTTCCTCGTCCTCCAGTTGTTTAGAGTGCTTTACTCTTTCAAGGTACTTCATCCTTCAGTCACTGTCCTTCTCTTCCTCGTCCTCCCGCTCGTCCTCTACCCTCTCATCTCACCACTCCTCTCTGTCCTTCTCTTCCTCGTCCTCTACACTTGTCATCTCACCACTCTTACACCTCTCTGTCCTTCCTTCGCCTCCTCTTCATTCCCTCACACCTAATCTTCTATGATGATTCTATACGTCTTTCTGCATGTTTCTATTCTCCTGCCTCTTGGCCTGCCTCACCCGGGTCGATGCCCCATCAGTGCCTACAATACAACATGTACTCACACAAGAATTGTTTATAAGTAATAGTTCCCGGTAATAGTCTCTGCCCCCCCCCCCCTCCATCTCCTCCATCACTCATCTTTCTTTGCGAGTTCTTCTTCTTCGTCCGTCTCGTCTTCCTCCCCCTCCTTCTCCTCCTCCCCCTCCTAGCTCCTCCTCCTCCTTCACCTATTCTCTCTCATCTTCCTTCTCCTCCTCCTTCAACTCTTCTCTCTTCTCCTCCTTCACCTCTTCTCTCTCCTCTTCCTTCTCCTCCTTCATCACCTAGCTTTTCTTCCTCCTATACTCCTTCTCTGTATTTTCCCCTTCACATCCCACTGTTTCTATTGATTGTTTGTCCCGTATTCTACATGTAATCATGTTATTGTGTTAGAGATGTTGTTACTAATGTGTTCTTACACACAGTGGGTTTATTATAGGGTTGCAGTAAGTGCATGAATCATGCCCTCACTACATCCCTCCTCCTGTAGCTTGACCTCTCGTGACCCCGCTCTATACTCTAGCATCAGGTTGGGTGGCAGCTGGAGGGGGTTGAGGAGAGGGTGAAGGAGGACGGCGGGGGGTGTCCCCAAAGACTCCATACTCACAAACCCGTGATCCATATTTTTGAAAAATAAATAGAAATAAATAAAAATAGGATTTGAATATAAAATCTTGGTCATATTTTACAATACTCGGTTTAGCTTCGAAGCACACTTACTTACCACCAGTCTTTGTAGACCTGTTTTTTTTTATTATTTCACACACAAATCTACACAGTTAGAAATACTTTCTTGAGGTTTGTGGTACCGTTAATCACCACAAAATAGCTAATATTATGTTTAAAAACTACCAATTAAACAATGTCTTGTTTCATTAACTTTTCATTATGGTAATCTAATGCTACTAAGGTGCGCACACCATTTCTGGTACAAACTGAAACAACAACCAACAGGGAATTTCTCTGTGATTTCTTGATAATGTAGTGGGGAATTATTGCACTATTTTAAGCTATTTTACACTGGGCTTGGAACGCGCCTGGTGCCTCGTCCACAGTGTAGGCCTTGAGTGGAGAGGATCCAACCCCAGTGTGGGGATCTATTTTAGGGTGGTTGAGTGGGGGGGGGGGGGGAGGAGGGTGGGGGTGGGGGGGTGGGGGGGGGGGTATGTTGCTTCACCCACCTCACACCCACCTACATGTGCGCTACATCACACGTGTGTTAGGTAAAACATGCCCACCTACAGCCAACCCTAATGTACCTCACCAATATACAAATACCCCCTAATGTACCTCACTTAGCTTCACTTATACCTAATTATAATATACTGTCGGGGAAGAACAGGGACCTGTCGGAAGAACTGTCCCCGACGGAGACCCATTCTTCATGTAGACCATAAGTGTAAAAAATGGAAAATAAAGTTCCAATATAGATCCAATCTCAGAGTAAAACAACTCTGGGGCGTAATCAACTCATGTGAGGAAGGCCTACATTACTAATGTAGGCCTTCCTCACATGAGTTGTCAATATTACTAAACAAACTCCTCCTAGAAATGTATTATGGTTGTTTTCTTTGTATTGTAATCTGTGTGCTTTAGATTCTTATATGTCGTAGCATTGTCACGAAGGCAGGCTAATTTAAATAAAGTTTTAAAAAAGAAAGAAAAGGAAATAGTTCGTGTTTGACGGATGTTATAATTAGCTAAGCTACACTCTGTTAGAGACCTACTTAGAGTAAACATCAAAGCGACCTAATAGTAACCCTACGGCGAGCCGCTCCAAGTAGATCTCAAATAGAGTGTATTGTAAAGAATTGCAATTGTTGAGAGTTGAATTTACCACTAAAATGGCCGTCCTCCCCTCCCCCTCTCCCCCCCCCCCCTCCCCTCTGCCTGGGCCTCGACCGCCACGCGGGACCTGGGTGGAGCGGGGGAGAGCGGGGCGCTGGACATCTGTTGTTATGTGTCTACCTGTTTGATTGTCTTAGCAACCGAAATAGCATCACCTCTTGTTCTCCTGTGTGACTCTCATTAGCGGGTGGGGGGAAGGGACTGGGGGAGGGAGGGGACGCTACATGCTTGGGTCAGGGATAATTGGAGGGGAGGGGGGTTGAGGGCAAGGGATCCTCTGCGCATGCGCACAGCGCATGACCTTGGCGTGGGAGAGCGCTGGGGGTCATGATCATGTGGCAGGAAGATCCCCCTCAGCCAATCATAAGGGTGGATCGCCAGGAGCGCACTTTGCTATACCCATTTTGATGCTAATAAATAATTAACGTGTGACTATAAATAAAGGGGACAGAGTAAGCTTGGACACACCTTGCTGCCTGCCCGAAGACTACTATCATCCGACTTCTTTGACTTCATCATTTCCATACCGAATCTCTGGGCAAATTGCCATTGCATTCTCACAGTATAGCTACCTATGTTACCTATCTGCCACCTGTCCTGTATTATATCATCCAGAGTTCTTTCTCTCAGCTGTATCTCACCAAGAGCAGGTTCTTTAGGAAGGAATATGGCATAAAAAGTAGCCGCAACCTGTTGATAATATCCATCACTTGAGGGTGAATCTATACAGTCAGACACTACTACACACTGCCCCACTCAGTGCCAAAGTTAGCCAGGTAAATGTCGGCCCAGTGCAGGTATAATACAGTCAGATGTATACATGTGACTCGAGTCGGCAGTAAATGTACAATTCCTCCTCACCAATGATCCTCTCACACAACCTAAATTAAAGAGTGAGTGAGATTGGTTAGCTTTGGTTGCTTTATGCCCTTATCAACACATTGAAGATTATATCAAGGGTGGGAGAGCTGAGAGGGAGGGAGTTTATGATCATACCCAGGAAATAGAGATAGAGAAAAGAGAGAGACAGAGAAAAGGAGACAGAAAGTCACTTTATGATCTTTCCCAGGAAAAAGAGATAGAGAAGAAGGGAGAGAGAGACAGAGAAAAGAGACAGAAAGGCACTTTATGGTCTTACCCAGGAAATAGCGATAGAGAAGAAGGGACAGAGAGAGAAAGAGAGAGACAGACAGACAGAGAAACAGACAGACAGGCACTAAATTAAAGAGAGAAATGAGGTTTGAAATACAGTTCAACATAACCGAGCGGATTGTTTGAATCAACACAATACCAAATATACTCAGATATACCTTAGATTACTATTTTACTCTAAGGATACATATTGACCATTTGTCTGTCTAATTCCGCAGAATGTACTAAATGTGTAGAACTGTGGATTGTACATAGTCTGACACTCGGCCCCATGGTGTGCTAGAGAGTGTGTGACGGCCTGTACCCACACCTTGCTGGCCCCATGGTGTGCTAGAGAGTGTGTGACGGCCTGTACCCACACCTTGCTGGCCCCATGGTGTGCTAGAGAGTGTGTGACGGCCTGTACCCACACCTTGCTGGCCCCATGGTGTGCTAGAGAGTGTGTGACGGCCTGTACCCACACCTTGCTGGCTTTTAGCTGCTCTCTGTAAATTAGTTGTTGTTAGAAACACTATAGACAACACCAGACTCCATGGCCGCTAATATAACCCAAATTTAAGACAAAAATTAGGGTCAAAAATGAAAATATCGCTCAGCATGTATCATCGCAGATTGTTTTAATCAACGCAATACGAAAATTAATACACTCGGATATAAATAGTATTTTCAGCTTAATTTACCCCCTCCCCAACCTCACGCACACATCTCTCTTTTTTAAATTACAACCTTTTGTAACTGAGGAGATACAACTGTAGCCAATTCAATTCTCAATTCAAAATATTATTTATTCATACCTGGGAGATGTACAAATAGGAGCCATGCATACATCAGAAAAATAATTTTTAATCTAGTCTTCCAGTACTAGAGGAAACAGACTGGACTAGAGGAAAAAGAAAGGAATGGTATGAATGGTATGAATGGTATATAAGGGATTAAAGAAGAGCTCGTGCAGTCACTAAACCACGCTGTGTGCAAGCACTAAAGTGTTGTCTTAAATAGGGCTTCCACTTACACGTCAAACGTGACCACCGTCGGTTGTGGCCAGTGGCGACGGTCGAACGGTGACCACCCATGGCCATTTTTGACCGTCGCTCTTGACCGTCCTTGGTATACACATACACGTCAAAAAGTGCCAGAATGGTCACCGTCGGACGGTCCCCCAGGGACCACCAGACTTTTTATTTATTACTGTATGGACATTTCTGGTCATCTTTCTACATATATATTAGCAAAGCATCAATCTCCAGACTCTACCAAACTCGTGTACCTTCGCAATGATTATTATTTAAATCATTAATAAATTCGAATTTTAAATTAATTGTTTTTCTGTATTTAGCAGAGTAATCGGTCTCCAATTTTTCAGTAGTCTTAGATCACATTCCTTTTTTGGAATTACAGTTATGACGCTTTAGCTAAGCTGTTCATTTTTAACTCATCCCTAATGGTCTCTCTTTCCATTAATAGGTCGTCATTTAAAGGATTTCATTGATAAGTTTTAATCTATCTCGTAACATGTTTTCATGCAGCCTTTTAGACTTAGTTTTGCTTTTAGAGAACTTTATAGATTCTGCTCTAGCGGTAAATTTTAAAAATTCCCACAATCTTATTTGACTCTGGAAGCTACCTTCTTGAATAACCTTTGATAACTTTTCTTCCATAAACTCTAAGTATTCTTTGCTATCGAGTAAAGCTCTATTCATTTTCCAGAAACCTGGGCCTCTTCTGGAAGCGTTTAACATGATTTCGGCCTTAATTAACGCATGGTCAGAGTGCTCACATTCTATTGTTTCATGTTTTTAATTAAAGGTCTTAAAGAATCGTCGATCAAGATATAATCTAACCTGGAGGTCTGATAATTTCTTCTCCATGTAATACTGCAACCTTCGGGATCTATCTCTTTAGCAATATCATTAAGCTCAAGGTTTTTCATTAATTCAAACATCTTTCTGACGCCTTCGTTACACGCCAAGTTGTTGATATATTATTAAATATGATTACCTAATAATGTCCTTGTAGAATTATGAATATGGCAGTGCCTATGTTTGATGTTTTTCATTCGTCAACTGCTGTTTTAAAGCAGGAGATACTTCAGCTAATAAAGCAGTATTGACAGCCTCATAGAAAGAATGTGGATCGGATTCATTAACAATTTGTCTAATAGCAGGAAGAAGACCAGACTTGAATATTATTATAACATCCTCATCACAGGGGGCAATAGTCGGGCAATAGTACAATGCTCAGAGTAAAATATTCAATATTAATAAATATTCAAACATATTTCCTATTTTTAAGTCGAAATAATCACTAAAATACCAATAATTAATCATAAATCAATAGAAATGATAAAAATAAATGTACAGATGAACTCCAAACTATTCACCAAAATGGTCATAAGCATTTCGGCACCAGGAAAACACACACATATTGAAATAGGCAGTTAAATATGGTCAAAATGGCCCTAAATTAATAAAAATCGAATGAAATAATAAAAATAAACCTAGAATAATTGTACAAATGCACTGCTAAATGTTCACATATAACAACCAGAAGTATCCAAGATAATAACTAACTTCGTTATGGCCACAAACACCCAAAACAAAAAAATAAATTTTGCTTTGGTCACGTTTGACCGTCCCTTGACGGCTGCCCCTCCGGTCAAAGAAGTACCCCCTGACATCTTTGACTGGAGCATGGACGGTCAAACGGGAGCCATGGACGGTCAAACGGTCCCATGCGACCGTCCGACGGTCGCCTCGGTATCCACTTACACGTCGGTCAAAATGTGCCATGGCACCGTTCGACGGTGACCGCGTGGTACCGACCGACGTGTAAGTGGAAGCCGAGCTTTATCCGCTATGTACATACAACTACATGATCAGGTCACCCGCCCCCCCCCGCCCCCGACACCATGTGGACACACCCTTAGACAACCTTCATGCATCCTATAAGTCAAACAATAATATGTATCAGGATCAAAACAACTTAAACTATGGTTGGTGGACAGGGGGGGGGGGGGGGTAAGGTAAGCACGGTTTAGCACCTGAAAATTTGTTTAGTAATTGTTTTAAAAATAGAGAAAAGTGGCAGTAATTGTGTTAATCAAGGGGAATGTAGCCCGACTTGTTTTAATTCCTGGTCTCACAAAATAACCAAGTGAACATTAAGTGACGTCCAGCTGGGATTCCCCGACCATCTTATGTCTCATCTACCTCGCTGTGTGGCTGGTTAATTAATCTGATGACAATAGTGGAGGATTTATATACTTGACAAGATGTGGAGAATAATTGACATAAACAATAGGGATTGGGAATATTTATGTAATCCAGCCCCTCACTTCCTTTGTATTTATCATTTATTCGGACCAAAATAAAGTTTTACTACACAATATATGTATAAATATTTTAATCGTTTTTGAACGTCAAAAGGCTAAATAGGTAATAGACAATATTTGGAGAGCACTTTATATGACATGAGCACTATTGCACCAGTAAGACAGGAGGGAGGGGAGGGGAGGGACAGGAGGAGGGGAGGGAGGGGAGGGACAGGAGGAGGGGAGGGAGGGGAGGGGGGAGGGAGGGGAGGTGTATGCTTGACACCCACACCCGCGGCCAGGTCCGGGATGTGGTATACATTACTGTAGGGCCGGGGGGGGGGGCAAGGGGGGGGGGCGGGGGGGGGGGGGGGGGGTAGCACAGGTGAGGTGCGAGGCATCGACATAGGTACACTTATTTGGATTTTATTTGAATTCTTTATTGTCATGATTAGACAGACGGGTAGAACTCTGACTGTAATATCTACTCTCTCAGAATAAATCAACAATAAAATGATGTCCAATCATACAAAGACGCAGATAAATTCACACATTATTACGTTTCTTCCATTGTCATTAAACCTGATACAAAACAAGTATATTTGTGCTATTGTAGGATCAATACCAATGTGGGCAGGGAAATACATTTACTATAAAACCACTGGACATTTCAATACAAGATATCTCTACCCTGTCCCTGGCATATTGGAGTGTTTCTTTATCTGAATAACTGTCAGTCAGAATCTACACTATATTTATGCACAGAAATCCCAGGCCAGACTTAAATTTAATTAAAGGGCTACAGATGAAAACATGGACAATCTTCACAGATGTACCCTTCATTAGATTTTAAATAAAAATGTTTCCAAACCAAACCAATATATGTAATGATACATGTTCCAAACCAAGCCAATTAAATAATATAATAAATGTTCCAAACCAACAGGCTCTACTGAGAATATGGTCTCGGACGAAATGTATGCGTTTCCTGAATAAAAAAACTCTTAAATCAAATTAAATTAAATTGAACCAATTGTTAGGTCATACCGTGTGTGTGTGACCCCCCACTGGTGGCTGTTGTACTCATCCCCCCACCTCCCGCCCCCAACTATTGGCATTC